>OW121847.1:149204549-150404549 GCA_933228895.1 Platycnemis pennipes | reverse complement strand
CTTTGTAAATTAAACATGTATTAGATGAAATAATGTGAGCTTTTAATTTGGCTTAATTGAAAATGTCCGAAGACTAGAATATCCGAATTCCAAATTAATTATGGAAAACGGTTACTGAATTACCGAAATTAAAAATTTTCGGACATTTTTAAACATGCATTGTTAATTCCTGAAGCATAAAGTACACCATGTAATCGATATTTCCATCAACGTCAGTATTTATAAAATTATAAACGACATTAATTTATTTCATGATGTTGCGCCCATGTACTGGACATTGGGGACTAAAAAGGACTCCGAGGATCGTTATTTGATCCCTGGCCAGATAAATATTTTGGTGTCGCGACTGAAGGTTAAAATTTAGCATGAAAAATGACACCGAAGGCACTTGTTGCGAAAAAACAAGTTTAATCAAATACGGAGTTTATAATGTCGAGGAGTTAGATTTCAGATGTTCAGTTCAGATCTAGATGTAGGGACACTGCCAACAATTGCGAGATTGCTGTCAAGCGAATCGTTGAAAGTGATCAATGTATAATGAACCCTAGGGTAAGAAGCAGCCAAAGAACTCTCCCTGGGGCTTAAATAAATAAATAAATAGTTCCATTCGTTTTTCATCGGTTCCAATCGACCATTTTCTTCGCTGTTTCACTTTTATCCATTCAAGACTTATGCGGTTGCTGGTCGCCTAGCATCACCTGCCATCAGGCTTCTCAGCAGGATGGCGTTCTGATTCTTGCTGTTCTCTGATCTGATCAGGGAGAGAGCGATTCCACTGAATCGCGCCGTCCGTTAACCCCGGGGTATGGGAGGGCTCGCCTCCGCCCAGGGCCGGACAAGGGGTGGGCGGTTGGAGGGGGGGGGGGTGGGAGCCGCGAGGGGCAGCCGCGCGGCCATTAGCGATAATCACTCCGAGCGCAACCAATCACATCACAGTGCGTCGCCAGAATTCATAAAAACAATCATTTTCCGCGCACTCGGATAACGTCCAAATAACGTCTCTCTTTTTTCCCTCCCCGTAAACATAATTCAGTCCAGATTTCCACTTTCCATTCTTCTCCCTCGGATTCCAGGCACGCCCCCGCGAATGACATGATGACGGCGGCTCCCAATAACCCCTTCCTCCCGCCCGGCTCGAATGCGATCGAGGGGGATGGGGAGAGGCGGCGATAATGATTGATAAAAGGAGGGGAAAGGGTGTGTCCCCTCCGGGAGTTCGGAGGGAGGTGGAAGGAAACCTGGTGCCCAACTTCTGGTTCTCACTGTTGCAGTGTAATCCTTCTTCTCGCTCTCATCTCTTCTTTCCGTTCTACTCCTCTACGTTCATCGAGGCTTCCTTCTCCTTCTGCAGGAGACATTTCAAGGCCTCAGAGCGAAGCATTGTATGGTGGTCTCAGTTCAGACCTCTTGAGGGTTGAAGCCACCGACTCGGTGAAGCACCAAGTGCTCTCGGCGGGTGAGATCTACATGAAAGATCTTGTGTTTTCCCCGCGAATATTTGCTCGTTAAGTGTTCTCGGGTTCAACACCGGGTCAGGGAACCGGTGACTGCCGACGTTTCGACGGATATCACTGCCGTCTATGATTTCACAGATAGATCCGGTGCCTGAAATATCACAGAGCTTGTGATTTCAGGCGTTAGTGTTCGCAGAGGTCTCTTTAGGACCTTGTAGGTCAACCCCCTGCATCAGGCCCAGAAGCCCCAGAAGCCCCCCCCCCCCAGCCAGGGGGGGGCTTCTGGGGCTTCAGCCCCACCCCCCGAAATTTTTTCCAATTATTTTGTGGTTCTGATTTTAACTGTTCATGATAATCCGGATGACACTGAGTATACATCGTGTTAAAAGTCTAGAAATGTGATCACTGGTTTGGATGATGTGTGTGATTAATAATTGTTCTTTTCAATCTGATATGTATGTATGCGTTTAACTTCTGTTCTGAGGCCGGTCAAATTAACTGCTTCATAACAAGGTAAGCAGTGAACTTTACCAGTGAGAAGATATAGGAATGAGCACTATGAAAGTAAACACCAAGCACTGAAAATTAAGGGAAGAAATTTGTAACATGTCGGCACCGAATGGGCAATGCTGATTTGTTTTAAGTTACGCAACGCTAGACTTAGCCCCATCCGAAGCAAATTTCTGGCTATGTGCCTGCCCTGAATTGTTATAAGCGCATGGTCGAACTATTTCGACTTCATTCGCCGTCATTCTATGATAGCTCCGATATCAAAAAATGATAGCCATTTTCGAACGGTTGTAAGAAGTAATTATTCCGCAAGCTTTCAAGTACTTTCTGATGCTTGGTTGGTTCAACCCCTGCGGTGTAGTTGAAGGCGTTGCGTGGTCACGTGTGCATTGGGGTAGGGGTTGGGGGAAAGAGGGAGGGTGGGAATGGGAGAGGGGGGTCGCGAGTTGATGCAGCGTGTCAAGTGTCGGCCCACCCCCTTCTCCCTGCATTGCACCATCCCTCACCCCCCCCCCCCTTCCCACCAGCAGTCACTCCACGCTTTGTTTTAAATCACGCGGTGGCGAATTCCGGCAGTGCTCCCGACAATTAAATTTTGTAATTGGCTTCACAATACCATCCCACTCTCTCTCTCTCTCGCATATTACATAAACTTTGTGTGCGCCTTGATTAATGTCGTTGCGAAAGTTTTCTCGGCGAAGCAATCACTCGGAGTGGCACGGCGGCGTTTGATGGTGGGATTTGAGGCAGTGGCTGAAAAAAAACAAGTGGATTTCTGTTCTGTACTGCAGCTGATACAGCAGAAAAGGCATGCATTAATGCAGTGAAATTTAAGCGTGGTATCGTCTGAATCCCTGATATGTAGTTAGTCGTACAAATAGGTACCGTGACGCTACAACTGAGGAGACTCTAAGCCACCTGGTATCCTAAATGATTACTTGTACCACGAAGCACGGGATCCAGGTTGCAGCCGAGACCTTCAGGCTTTCGCACCGCGAGAAATGCTGTTCCAGGTTATTTCAGTCATTCACTGATTTCGTTTCCTTATTGGTATATGACTGAGTTTTTACTTGAATATGCAACGATAGTTACAAAGGATGTTGGGAGCTAGGTACTGAAGATCGTCATCAAAACATCAGTGATGCAGTGGTACGTCGATAATCCGGATTAACTGGGACCGGATCGCTTCCCAATAATCAAATTGACAAAATTTTTCGAAATGAGCCAATAAAAGTGCCGGTTGACGTCTTCAATGTGAAACGAACTAACTAAAATCGTTCATAATTCACTCTGATGGTTACAGAATCGGAGCGGAAAGAACTTTATAGTGACAAGTTTACCTATTAAATTACCTCATGTATACTGAAATAGGATGTACAGATCTACAAGTATTCACTTCATGCGATTTTTTTCGCCAGAATCGAATCCTGACTATCGACGGTCAGGATTTTTGACGCCCGAATTATTTTCGCTCTACCGTAATACCTAGTAATGTGAAGATAACTCTTTCAGGGTCGGCAGCCGATACTCTTTCGGTGGTGTGCCCTGCAAGGGATTGAGTGGGCTCGTGTTGTGGATGGACCTGGGTGAAGCAGGGTGCAGGGTACGGAAGGGTGTGACATCCCTCCTCCCAAGAGGAATTTGCGAATTAAGTTTCGGTCCTGGGTGACGCACCAGGCGTTTCTTTTGCTGTTAGTACCTAATTGGCGAGCGAGCTCATTTGTACCCGCACCACTGTTTGAGCGGGCGGAAATGAATTGCCTGTCATTAAGGAAAACTTCGGGGCATGTGGCGACCGAATTGGGAAACATTTACATCTCAGTTCGGTTCCTGATATTTTTTTCTATCTTAGTGGAATCGAGAGCGTTGATGCGAATCATCTCAGAGTAGTGGGTCCAACTTGGGAGCCCAATGCCGAAGTGGCTTCCTGGAAATGCGCGCCATTTCCGTAAGAATATTACGTAATCTTTTTTACGAATTTTTGTGCTGGATAATTTCTACTGTGAGATAATTCACGAGCTTCAAAATTTTCATCTTGTAATGGATTCTGTGGAGTATGCGGACATTACAAATTAGTATGTGGTATAATAGAGTGCGATTCCAATAATGAACAACAAATATAAAGTAGAGGGTGGTTCTTGCTTGATGTTTTCTTGCAATGCAAATTTCTACTTGATTCACGAGTTTCCCAAACTGGCCGGCAACATTATGCAGTTTACTGAAGATGTGCGGGCATTCGTAGGATCTATTCATCAATATCCTTCCAGTCTATTCACCAATATCCTTCCAGTCTATTCACCAATATCCCTCCAGTCTATTCACCAATATCCCTCCAGCCTATTCACTAATATCCCTCCAGTCTATTCACCAATATCCCTCCAGCCTATTCACTAATATCCCTCCAGTCTATTCGGGACTGTGGAGAGCGCGGAAAACCGGATGCATTAATGGAGGCTATACGAGTTGCATTGGACGCGGTGTAAGAAGAAGTGGTTGCATGCAATGATACAGTAATATACAGCCAAAAGTTTCATGGGAAAATGAAATTTAAAAAATTCAAAAATATCTGACTCAGTTGACGATGGAAGCGTAAGGAGAGAATGTAGGGAAATACCTGGGGAGCTGAGGAAGAAGTTATCCTTGTCTTGCGCTGAATTCATAAACTTCTCCCAATCCGTTATTCTAAAATTGATCTCAAAGTAAAGGAAAACTAGAAGTTATTATCTTTTTCTTGCAAAGATAAAAACGTATTCTGCTCTAAATTCTCTTCTACCAATGTCTCCAACATGCAACAGAGTTACGGCTCCTTATCCCATTAATGGATCTAAGCATATATTAACCGGGTTTCTTGACAGTCTATACCACCTTTACTCCAATCGTAATTATCATAAGTGCAACCTTTTTCACCTACCTAATTAACCTATTTTCTCCAAGTCGCCTTTGAAATTACGGCCTAGCGATTAAAACTGCGTTTTTTAAGTCCTATGGAAAAACTCAATCACCCCTTGGAATAAGTCCATAGCATTTATGCCTCTTATATTTGTAGATAGTATAGAAAATAGCTAGCCATATTATTTAGGTCGGTGTAGCACTGTCCTTATGCCCTAAGGATCGTAAATTCGAATCCAAGCTAGGTCGTGGGTGTTGCGTTTTCTTAGGATAAGGCTTAAGATTAGTTTATGTTCACTGTTATATATAGCATTAGCAGTTGGAGCGCTGCCTCTTCTCTTCAGTTCTTGAATAACAATTTCTTTTTTTTTCTTTTTGTTTGCTAATATGCACGCATGCAGAGTGACTTAACTATAATGATCTTTGAACAATTCCTTCTACAATCGTGAATTCTTTTCTCTAAAATAATAACTTTATTTTATACCTGATAAACGTCGACAATAATTTTTTAACTGAATAAGTTTTACTACCAAACAATTTTAAAATGCCGTTACGATTTGTGTCATAAAATTTTCATGCTCAGCCGTGTTTTCAATTAAATTAAGCGATTGGAGGGTTTGAAGAAAATCCGACTTTACCTCGATTATAAGAATAACCAAAACATCCATTGGATTCCAATTTTACCACAAAATGTCTATCAAGGATGTCCGTTTTTTTTCAGGCGATTCGGTACGTTTTTAGTGCACCGCATTTTAAGTATATTTCGAGACGAAAAACTACTTCCATTGCCAGCCCACAGAGTATACGAACGCTATGTTTAGGAATGAACAAGTCGTTCTTCACTCCGATAATCATGAGCGATCTGTTCAACGCCATCGAGGTTTCGAAATCGTAGATACTTTGCCTCGAACGTTACGTCCCGTGATGCTTACTATACGATGCGGTCTGCCGTCCGCCTAATGCAGTCTGAGGATACATACATACAAAGAGCCGGAGCAAAGAGCAGGTAGTTTTTGCTCTCGTTCAAGAGGGAACGAGGGTGCGGCGCCGAATCCAGAGCGGGTGCGGTAGAGGCCGCGCTTTCGAGTTGGCCACGTCGCAGGGGGAGGAGGGGGGCGAGGGCAGTTTGCGTGCGACCAGGGGCGGGGGAATGGTCCCTGATGTGTAATTGATCCATTGTTTGGAAATCCCCCCCGCCCCCACAGGAGGGGCCCGTTCTCCCCGCCAATGCCCCCTCTCCCCCCCCCTGGTGTCGCCGCCATTTCAACCCGCGGTGAGTGCGTGTCCCTCGTCCGTCCGTCCGTCCGTGGCTCGTGTCCAAAAAATGTTCCGGCGCGGAATAAAGTGGGATGCGCGAGGCAGGGCGGGGGGCGGCGATCGCCGTTTACGTGTTATTGGTGGCCAGAAGGGACGCATGTCTTTTTTTTTCGAGGGGTGCGGGAAGGGGTTGGGGAGGCGTGTATGGGGTCGGGAGGGGGAGGGGTTCAGGGAACACACCCTCCCCTCCCTCCCGCCCCCATCGCAACCTCCCCCGCCGCCCGTTAGCGTAATGACCCGACTGAATGTCACGCGCACCGATGAATCACGACCCGATATCAGGTCTCAGTTTTGTATTAATGACGATTCCCCCCTCCCCCCCTCCGGTATGCGGTCGTGGCACGCGTTCAATTTATCGCCCCCCCCTCCACTATCCCCCTTGCTCCCCTCCCCTCCCCCTCCCTTTCCCCCAACACCCCTCCACCTCCACTCTGCTCCTCATCTTCCTCGCTGACGGGCGGAGTGGACGAAGCATCGTCTCCATGAGATGACGCTGCTCGGACTTCGTTGGGGATGGACCGATTTTCAACTCTAAGGGGGAGTGAAAAGTTACCGCAAGTGCTCTCGGAATACACCTGGGGTGGAATCGAGAAGCTCTCGAATATAAGTCGATGGATCAGCGTCGATTAATCTGAAAGAGCGGAATGCCCTTAGATGAGAACCGCCCGAGCATGTGAAGTGGGTTGAACGTCCGCAATTATCTGTATCCACCTCGCGTAATAATTCTTAACCAGAATACCGGGGAGTGTGGTCTAATGAGCGTAATAAGGGGAATCACGGAAGTATTTTCTTATCAACAGACAGCTGCGTCGTCAATGGAGTGTGAAATGTACTGTCCCCTAAGGAGTTGACTGTGATGGAGGCACCTTTCCGTACATTAATTGATCAACTGACATCCAACTTCGTGTCATCTTAATCTCTACATTAGCTTGAAGACACGTGCTTGACTAAGTCTTAGAAGATCTTAAGGGTCGTAATCCCGATGGAAAATTAGCGAATTTTGGGGAGAGATGACTTATGGCGAGGTTGGATGACGTTTCTCGTTGCCTCACGGTGACATCCTAAACTACGGCGCTTCGACCATGTAGTTATTTAATGGAAATCACAGCCCTGCATAGGCTGAGGAGCAGCATTGCCAATAACGTGCCTCAGTTCTTGCTGTCACGATTGGAGAGAGCTATTCTTTTAATAATGATAATAAAAATGATTAGACACTTCTTCACTTTATGCGCAATCGCAAACGGTTCATGATTGCCTCAGTTTTTTTAATACATCGCTCAGTTTAATGTGAAACTTTCTAATCTGCCTCTGTGTCGTGTATTAAGTGATTTAGAAAGCATACGAGTTTTCAGAGTGAATGGTTCTCCGATATATAACGCTTTTTAAAATATTTTAGGTCATCCAGAAAACCCTACCATTAACTTTGGTTTTTATTTGTGAAAGTTGTTTGAGTTCCTGGGAAAATATGGTTTGATGAAGGGATATTTAGGAGCGAATGTTTTATTTAAGACCCCGTTACACGTAATTAGATTTGAAATTCACCATTTCAACCAACTACTCGGCCTTTTGTGCTTTCATTCGTTCCGTCATGAATTTGCAAGGATTGATTCTTTTGTTACTTAAACTGGAATTAGCTGGATGTAATCCTTCGAGGTCATATCGGGACACTATCGATATACTTCTTTGCGTATTAGTTTTTGGTTTTCTACTTCAACACTGTAAACTCATCCATCTCTGTTAACACTTCGCACAAATAAGTTTAACCAAAAGGGCTGAAAAGAAGCCATGGGAAAAGGAATATGAAGCCATTATTTCTGCCTATTTGTCTCGTGAAATTATTGCTTTACACACCCCAAAAGTGGGTGCATTAGACTATTTTCTATGTAAAATATTTTCCAAGACTTTTTTTATTTTATTTCTTTCAATATTTAGACAATATTTGGAAACAATTTTATAAATTGAGTCACAATCCTCCATCGGTCTAAATGTCACAAAATCTTCAGTCAAGGCTACTAAAAGGAACGGTGGTGGTCTTGCATGCACGATGATATTTTGAATCGCCTGGCATAAACACGTAATGATACTTTCTTAAGGAAACATCTATTGTCAAATGTTTTTTATCTTGAGGAGAAAGGCTCATTGGAACAATGCTGGATTCACATACTAATGTGTAAATAAGCAGCGACGATAGTTCTGATTGTAATGATTAAAAAACGAGTGAAGTCGTCTAAAAAATCCGAAATAATGGAAAAATTAGCGTACCAGCAAACGGAATTGTCAAAACTCGAATGTGTCAAGAAACTTTCAGTCGTTTGCTTTCCAAAGTAGAGATGTATCAAGACTTTTATTTCTGGATGTTTCACTAATGGAGGCTGAATATTGATGTCTAGGAACATGCCTAACGAAGACCCAACCTAAGTGTGGTTGATTTGGTTTACCTCATATCTTACTCTCGACCCTCCCATCAGTTTGACTCTTTCCAGGTGTTCGGAATAATACAGGCAGGAACTTTCACACTCTGGCAGTGAAAATGCCATAGGAAACTGGAAGTGTGTTGAAGGAAGACTTCGTACTCGCGTAGAAATTCTGTTTGACAGTAAAAATTACACCAGTGACTGTGTTCTCAGCAGTCGCCTTGCTATCTCCGAATCTCAGGTCCAACTGACTTCACTGACGTCGGTGGAACAGCGACTCCACATGCCCCCTTTCCGCGGAAATCACTCGCAGAGGGCTTTTTGGGGTCGGAGCGGACGTGTTCATCGCCGCGGTGACCGACGGGATCGATCCGAGGGGTCCCATCACCATTTGGGCCCTCCCTCTGTCGTAGGCGAGTGCGTGCGAGCGTCCCACCCTTCTCGTGTGCGTGCGTGCGTGGTCGATTGGCCAGATTAAAAGGCGGATCGTTTTGCACAGCGTGTCGCATGTGCAGCCGCTATGATGGCCGGACGCGCACACAGCACCTCCTCGTGTTTGCGCTCGGAGTTCCGGTTATGTATATATTCATTTCTCCTTCGATCGAAGCCAGCACATCCTCACGGCGGAAAACGATTGTTATTAACCAATAGCTGTTGGCATCGGTAATCAGGGATCTTTCGTTCATGAGTCCAACTGCCACTTTGCCAAGATATATCGTCCTTAATTCCCATGGCAATTTTTTTTTCAAGGTTCAACTTTGTAAAAATTTTCATGGGAATTAAGGATCCTGGGTAGCGTAGTGGTCTGTACAGTGGCCCGGAAAGTTAAAGGAAAATGGCAATTCATGCTAATTTCACTGCCGTTCACGCGGCTGGCTTGAAATATCCTACAAGATATATCGTGCTAGAACCTCGTGAGTTAGATGGACAAAACTGTTTCTCCTAGTAGCCAGTCGGTTTCTCCAAATGGGGGCGTTTGCTCGGAACCAAAATTGCTATTTTATACGCAAAAACCGTTAGGTAGAAACAAAAAAATTATGGTGAAAAAATTAATCTTCTAACCAGAGCCATTCACTGATGAATAAAAAATTTAAACAAACTCAAAGGGTGACGCCCACCGAACGAGCTGAATTGAAGACTTCTACGTCTTCCACCTCCCTTCCTTGACTGTTTTGAGGACGAACTGGAGGGGAAGTAGAGGTGGGGAGGGGAGGCGTTCCTGCACAGATCTTTTCGCATCCTGTAAATAACCCAAAACAACTGAAAAACGAAATATTTTCATATTTATTTTAGCGTGACTAAAATGTGCTGAAGTTTATTTACGTATTTACAAAATACGATACAGTCGAATATGCAGTGCCTTTTTAAACACCCGGAATGGAGTCTAACTACCACTTCCATTTGCAGAATCGGCTCTGTGCTCCCCATTGTGATTAGGCCAAGGATCATTGCGCAGCCTCAGTTGTGATTGGATGAAGGAAATGACGCACGAGTCTTTCGCACGCCATTTTTCCGAAAGGGTAAAAGGGTAAAAAATATCAGTTTTTTGCCGCTTATAACTCAAGAACCACGAGACAAATCAAAGAACGGAAAAATACCGGTGTTTTTATCTTACATACTCTATCCGATTTGGCGATAAAAAAGCATGGTAAATGACTATTTCTTCTTCTTCTTCGATTGAGACCTCTGAAATTTGAAATCTGTGCCCAACTAAACGAAGGGTGATTACCGCACGCAATGACTTCTTTGTCAAGAGAAGTATCAGATTCGGTAATGAAATATATGGTAAACGATCCTATTGTTACTTATAATCCGTCGTTATACATATTCATTATAATCAAGGAATACTATAACATTTTAAATATGTTCACGGGTATTGAATTTTATGCCAAGAGAACAATGAGATTACCTGGATTTGAGAAACTCTCACTGTAAGTAAATGAATATCTTCTTCCTGATTCCTGCTAGAGAGGGAGAATCACTTGAGCGCCCACAAACCCCAGCACTTTCCAAGTACATCTCTGCCTATGATAATATGAATATGTTAATGGTAACTAAATCACATTTCTCGCAGAACTCATCTTTTTTCTTGCCTAAGTCATTCTAAATCCAGACCCCACAAGATCAGTTCCATCCATCTTTTCCAGAGTTCCGAAATTTGACTATTTTTTTAGACGATGGTAGACTTATTTCCGTTGGACCTCCTGATGGTGGTCCACTACTAGCGTAGATACGCGTGTAACCGGAAAATGTGGTGAGAACGCACGTAATTACATACAATCGTAACTTGTAATTCGAAACGCTGACAACTTACACTGGTTAGGCGGTAGTAGCGGGGTTGAGACTAGGAAAGACGAATCACGATATTTCACAAAGTTGAACAAAATGGATGTGTCGGCTGTATATTCATGAAGGAATAATAATGAGTGTCCTATAATTTTTAAAACGGCAAAAATATGAAGAATGTGCTGGAGTTCTTCTGTGTTATGTGTTTGTAAGCTTAACTACTTGCCTGCAACTCGAATTATGAAGTAGATGTTATTTTCAGGATACATCATTTTTTGGCCCCTCTACCGATTGGCCATAAAATAATGAGGCCTTACCATCATATATTTGTAGAAAAAAGACATTGAAAATCAACTATTTTATGCGTGGCTATACAGCGGAGCTCTTGCAGTAAAATTTGCAGATTAATAATGTAAAGAGAAATGTCGTTTTGACGAAAAACTAATATAAGATGCGCAATTTTATCTAGAATTTAGGATTGTAAAAAAGTACCCTCCTTACCACCTTTGTTTAATTGGTATTAATAAATGTTTTCCCAAAAAAAAGCAGAAAAGCCTAAGTTACGTGAAAGTGGCGCTACAGTATGTTGTTATCATTGGCAACGTTACTTGTGATAGAACGTGCTTACAAGCATATTTAGTAACTTAATTTAGAAATATACCTTACCAAGGCCCTTCTTATATTTTATATAATTTAAATATTTCATTGGTTATTGATATGGTGTAATTAATACCAATGCTTCCAAATGGTAGCAGCGTCATTGTTGCCAAACAATTTTCAAAACTATGAATATCAATAAATTCAAAATAAAGAGTTTTATTTTCAAGGCAATAGTTCAAAACTAACTAAGAAAATATTTAACCTATTTTAGAATACGTATTAGCGGGATTGAGCATGTATTCTCACTTTATAAATTAAACGTGGCAACAACACGTCAGTCATATTCCGAAGTCAAAATGAGTTAAAAGAGCTTGTAAAAAATAGAATGCGACTACAATGCGCATTATAATAGCATACTCATACATTTATCGTGTATGCGTTATCGCCCTATGCATGCTTTTGCATATAAGAGTTTTTCTGAATCGGTATTTATTCATTAAATAACGTAGCTCTTTGACGGGATTTTGAATCGCAGGGTCACGGTGGAACCTCCTTAAGTAAAGTTGTTATTATTATTGCATTATAGTCATTTGGGTTATTGAAAGTGGAAGAGGATATTGTAAGAGCTGAATATGTCGCGAAAAATATTTTGTGCTTTTTGGGATTTTGAATTGCGGAGTCACGGTGGAACCTCCTCATAGTATATACTTTAAGAACCTTGGTCCAGTACAGCTGTAAAGGGAGGGCAGCACTGAGTTACGATGGTAGTGGGAACACTCCGCAGGTAGCCACACTCGTAGCTACACTAGTAGTGGCAATGGGGAAGGGGAGTGGGATGGCGTGGGGGGAGGGATCCTGAAGGAGTATCCCTCCTCGATGTATCCAGGGGGGGCTCATCCCGTGGCGGGCCGAGGGCGGCCGTACGGGGGGCCGCGGAAATCCCGCCGGCCCTTGCGACGGCATGCCCCGACTCTCGCACTTCGTCACCCTCTCCCTCCGCCCCCGCACCCCCCTCGGCGCCCCCCCTCCCCCCCCCCCCCCCCCCCCTCGTGACTCAGATCGGGCACCAAGGGTCGGCATCTCCTCTTCTCGGAAGACGGGCGGACGACAATCACTTTCATTATTCGAAGCGTTCTCCTTCGTTCCATATTTCGCCGGACCCCTCCCATCGACCCTTTGAATTCACGAACCCTTTCCCGCTATCATCACCAGGATTCGCGGAGAGTTCCTCCAGAAATACTGAACTTTTTTGCAAATTCGTTGCGCGGAAAATGTCAAAGCCAACACTAGCGACTTGTGTTCATCTACATCTACATAATACCCCGCAAGCCACCATAAAGGTGCGTGGCAGGGGGTTAATTCTCACCAAACATGCACTACATATCATGCATAAAAAAGGATTAGTATTTATATACTGTTCTAAACTACACTATTTAAAAAAGATAAAAATAGCAAAGCAAACATCCAAAAACATGCTGTTAGTTGGGTTAGCTTCTAGTGCTTACACCAACATGCAGCTACCAATGTTATCCATTGCTACACTCGTACTGGATATATTTACCGTTATTCATATCCCTAATTGTACGAGTAAAAAAGGACATTTTGAATCTGTCAGTTCGGCAATCAATTTCTCTCGTTTTGTGATTATGGTCCAGTCTACCATAGTAAGTTGGGGTTAACAAAATATTTTTAATCTCATCACTGAAAATATGGACTTGAAATTTGTTTAAGAGATTAAGTCTAAATTTCAACCTGCGATCTGACAATGATTCCCAATTTAATTCATTTAATAGACTGGTTACGCTAATAAGGTTATCGTACCGTTCCTTTACAACTCTTGCCGATCTTCGCTGCACACGTTCGAGTTCGTTATTTAGACCGATTTCGTAGGGATCCCATACACTGGCAGCATGTTCCAAGTGAGGTCTAACAAGGGAAAAGTATCTGAAAGTGTTCTCGTCTTCCGTGGTCACTTGAGCTAGGAGAGATCCCAGACGGCGTGTATTTCCTACCCTACCCAGCATCACGCATAAAAACCTCCCTTAGTGGCACCAGGGTCGCGACGACCGGACGTGCAGCATTTCAAGCCAGACCTGCTCTTTCCTTTTGGCAATGGTTTCCTGTAATTTCATTCATATCTACATCCACGCAATACTCTGCAGGCCACCATGAGGATGTGTGGCAGGGGGTGAAGATCAACTCACATGCACAATTGACATGCAGCTAGATGGTGTCTATATAGTAATAAAGGAATTATTGGACATAATGGCATTTCTACATCTACATAATACCCCGCAAGCCACCACAAAGGTGTGTGGCCGGGGGCGTTTACAGGGGCATTTATGTAAATATATTTATCCGCAATCTGTATTTATCTATCATGAATGTGCCAGTAATGTTAATGCATTCACCCTGCACTTCAGACTACTCTAACAATATTAACAATACGTATTACACCTACCTATCCTTTTTCGATGCTGCCTATTATGTTCTCTTATAGTAGACACAGGAAAAATGGCATTTTGAGTCTTTCGGTACGATAATCCATCTCTCTAATCATATTTATCTAGTCAAATCTAGCCTAATACGCAGGATTTTTTAATATATATATCTAATATCTTCAGTAAACCTATTCCCTTTAAATTTCTGCAGGAGATTTAATTTGTACTTTAACCTACGATTTGATGAAAAATCCTAATTCTTCCATTAATTGTGATGCACCAGTTAACCTATCATAACACCGTTTAACGAATCTAGGTGCTCTACGCTGCCAAATGTCTGGTTCTCTGATCCAACCTAATTCATTCGGATCCAATACACTGGTTACATTTTCAAGGTGGGGCCTAGCTAGTGAAACGCAACAGCGCTCTTTTGCCTTCTTGTCACATATTCTTAGGCTTCTATTAATAAATCCTAGAAACAAATTCCACACCTTCAAAGAGCCTGCTTTCATTGACATTTGCTCCTCATCTCCTGCGTGTAGTGTGGGATCGCCGTTTTATGCGCGCTGTCAGCAGGGAAGTCGTTTGAAGAAGCTGCATTGATTGCCCCTCGAAACCTCCGAAGGAGCGGTCGGTTCACTTAAGTAGTATGAATAGTGTCCAAAATTGATATTAAATTATGTTAAGTAAAAGAACCACGAGTGAAATTGTACAGGAAATAAATCGAAATTTCGGGGCACTTTGTTCATTTGAGCAGTGAAGTTGATAATCATTTCGAATCAGATGATTATATAGCAAAGTTATTTCATCTTAAGGAAGATAATTACGCTTGGACTTCGTTGTATGTGTTAATTTTTCCATCGCACCACTTTGATGGAAGATTATATTTTCACCCCGTGTGTCTGCAAGGTCAAAAAGTGTCACTGCGAAACTGAGGGGATGGATAATTGGTGAACTATATTTGTGGTGAATCTCATTAAAGGGTACCTAGCTGCTCTAAGTTTCCGATTGTCTCGTTCTCTGATCAAACCTAATTCATTCGAATCCCATACACCGGCTACATATTCAAGGTGGGGTCTAACTGGTGAAATTAAACAGCGCTCGTGGCAACATAGAGAAAAAAGAGAAACAAAACACTTCGGGAAAAGTGGAGTCTCCTTACTGGAGAGGAAGAGATAGAAACAGCTTCGGAAAATGAAACGATATTCTGGACGAGAATGGTACGATTACGGATGTGAGAAAGAGAGAAAGAAAAATATGTGAAATAATAATAATAATAATTTTATTCCTCATATAAATAAGTACATTAAATATACATTTATAGTCGTTTATTAATTTAGGAATATAGGTACCCCTTAGGAAACAAAGCTACCTGCTTCGGGGTTACCGATTCTTTCACAGCTAAACTAAGATAACATAAGTAGTTAAAAAAACACTCTACGTGCCATTTAAGTACACTGAATACATTATATGCTGTCATTGCTGTATTTAAATTTGTTGAAAGAAGGTGAAGAAATTTATGTATGAAGGCAATAGATGAATAGAGAAGAGAGAGAGAGTGAGTGAGCAGAAAGGATAATGAAGCCGTGACCTTTCTTGTTTGAATCGAATTGGCGGTTACGTTTGGAGCGGTGCGTGCCCACCAGCACCACCTACCTCCCCACACCACACCGCCCGCACCCGACTCGTGTTTTCAGTTTTTTCCAGCGCGGATTCCGTCGGTCTCTGGCTGGCGCCAGGGGGGCACACCCTTCCCTCCTCGTCCATAACCCACCCCGCGCGCATCAGCTCTCTTTTGCATTCAGAGTCTCGTCCGCTCGCACTCAGCAAATATGCCATCGGCGACAGTTGCCCCCCCTTCCCACTCCACGCGTCTCTGGAAAGGAGAGGGCGGATATCCACTCCCCAGGCGGTGAGTGAGTGGTCTGCTCACGCGGCCGCCGCCGCTGCGTATTGCGACCCATGTGCAAGTCCCGTCTGTCACAGTGGAACGGGGAGGAACGGAAACATGGACCGAGGAACGGAAGGGATTTTCCGCGTCTTGTTGGTTGGTTGGTTATTCTGGCGAGGCGACCGACAGCTGAGGTCATTTGCGCCGTTTACGATAGGTGGGTAATTGGGCAATGGTAGGAGTTTTCAGGAACGGAAGAAGGGTGGAGAGAAACCCGGCGTCGGCATTAGCCTACTCTTAACGAAAGGTCGGCGTCTTGTTGTGGTAATCTCTGTGTCGTGGGTGGAGCTAAAGCTGCTAACGAAATCTTAATCCGTCTGTTTCCAATCAAGTTAAAAAGGTGTGTATAGGCCATGAAAAAGTACAGCATAGCATTTAAGCAAACTTAACGAGAACAAAATAATGGCAACTTGACCTTGGCCATGTTTTAGGATATGTTATCTTCGTGGCACTGTTGATTGTTATCTTTGATAGTTCATTTGGCTTTCTGGTAGTAGACACCTTGGGGGGTGTGCTTGAATCGCTTGGGATTGATTCCGGTACGTAATTAAGGACTCACTCGTATGTTTTTACACTGTAAAAAGTAGATCTGATTTTAAGGTACAAAAGCGATCTGAATTTCAGATGCAACAATTTTAAGACAGGGTATGTTGAATTTCAGCAGTATTATCTTGTCTAAAAATAAGGCAGATGAATGACTGAAAATCAGACCATCCAGAATCCTGCTTCCTCTGCTTCCTGCTCAACTGCTCCTGTACCAACCATCCATGTTCCTGCCTCTTCCGTACCTTAAATCCGTGTTCCTGCCTTACAACCAGACAGCGCTTAAATTCAGATCGCACTGAAAATCAGATCAACTTTTTACAGTGTACATTGTGTTCGGGATTATTCCGTACCGGAATCAATCTCGAACGATTCAAGCACACCCTCCTTGCCATGTTTTCGACGGGAGCGGTATCGGTCCGGCATTTGCCCTAGCACGAAGGGAAACTCGCAAAACGTTCCCATTTCCCTTGATGCCGCCAGTTTTTAAACGCAGACGCATTGTGGGGGAAGTATGCACCATGTCTTCAAAGTGGAGACACCCACTGTCACCACTGATCAACGGGTCTCTCTTTATGGACCAAGGCGGGGTGCCGCAGCACCTCCTTGTAGGGTGTCCTCGGCACAGGCTGGCTTCCTTTTCTTGGTGCTTGGCGCGTCTCCTATTTAGTAGGTGCGTGCCAGATCGTGTGGTGGATGGTTGAGGGCGAAAAGTGTACCAAGCGAGAGCCGCTGTTTCTTTGAGGCATCTCGATGTTAAGTTTCATTGTAAACCGTAATATCTAACTGTGTGTACCTTCAATACCAAACTTATACCATTGAAATTCACGTAATTGCAAAAGAAAAATACATTTGAAGTAGCACGTATTCCCAAGAATATGTTGCCCCAAAAAAATTTGTAAAAAATTAGTGGATAAGTTGCTCAAGTACGGGAATTCGGAAAAAGCTGTGAAAGGATGGGAATTCCGAAAATAACGACATCTAATCGTTTTATGAATTTTGGTTGATTTTCTTGTGGTCAGCAGTGAAAAAATTGTTGATCGATTTCCGTACATTTCACTGAGTTAGACATTAGTATTTCCGTTGGAACCCATTTTCTCAAAAGCAAATTCGGTCAAATAGCATTTCAACTGTTCGTCCAAGCTGTGGAAACACTGGCGAGAGTGTGAGTTAGTGAGTGTGAATGATAAAGTTTTACCGCCCCTGTAACTGATAAAAGCTGTATGTATGCTTTCCATAACTTTAAATTAATCCGGTTGTTGGCGGAATCCTTTTTTGTTTTCTTCCTCTATAATTTTATTGTTTACACGCGATAGTGGTAAGTATTGTAATGTCGGGCAAATATTACGGGAGAACACTAATTTCAAAAAAGAAAACGCCGCTTATCAGACTCCTTTATTCTTCCTCTCCACATAATATCAACAACCAATAAACACAACAATCCCCCCGCTTCACTCCTCCAGCAACCCACCAACATCTCCCAAACAAACAAAACAAATATCGGACGTTGCAGTATTAAAAGAGTATTTTCATTGACTAATTTAATTATTTTTCACTACTATGCAAGGGACGGATAAAAGATACGGAATTAGTGTCAATAACAACCCCCACAGTGCGTCGTCCTGATTTCACATGTAATAAGTAGTAGGTAGTGTAAAGTGTAAGTTGGAAAGTTGTCTTTGTTACTCTGGTCTTTGAAAACGTAAACGGGCAAGATGTTGGAAATAACTCTTTAGTGCATAATACTCCGTAATGTGATTTGACGCTATCAAGGGTAGGTAATCAGGTGGTTACCCATGCCTCCCTAATTGTTAGACGTTGTCTTCACTAGGTAGTTTGCGGTACCGTCAAACGGATACCGAGCACTGGTTCTCAAATACCATTATCACTGGCATTATCATTATCTCTTTGTTCCACGTAGCTGAAAGTAGCCGAAGTGACCATGTGTGTATAGCGAGACTCACCTCATGGTATAGTGTGGCTGAAGCGGGTCTATTCCTGGTTCTCTCCTGATGCCGAGGGAAAGCCTCCCCATCCCACTCCCTGCCGCCACCTTGGAAACCGGAAATAAGATTACGGGTGCCCCTCCCCCCTGCCCTGCCCCCTCAACCCCTCCTCCTCCCTCTTCTTCTCTCGATTCTTCGGTTCGGCGTCGCGTCTGCGTTAGGGTTACCGCGGCGTCGCGCGTCATAATCGCCCACCCCCACTGAACCACCCCCTCCCCTCCCCCCCCCCCCCTCGCGGGCGACACGAAAAAGGTGTTACTCCCGGACCGCTCCCGCGATGCTTAATCAAAATTAACGATGGAGGGAGCGGCCGGGGGGCTGAGGGGGACACACACCCTCCCCTCCGTCTCCTGAGCATATCAGCGCTTAGCCTCCCCCTTCTCCCCCCACCCTGGAGGGTCCATGCCCGGATCGTGAGGGCCCGGGGCCCCCGTGTCGGTAAGCGGGACGATTTGCCCTCGTAGCCTTATGAAAAGAACCACTGTGCAGGCTCAAAATTTCATTTGGAATTATCTGTTATCAGTTAGGTACTGAAAGTTCTTTTGCTTATTCCATGGGCAAATTTCTCTCAACTAGTTTGCGTTATGTGGACCAGCTGCCGAATGGACCCATTCGCAGGACTAAGGGGATGACTTATACTTTGGGGTAAAGTCAATTGTCTGAATCGCGGCCGAGCCACGGACAACAATAGACGGACCGGGCCCTCCCCTCCGACTCGGGAATCCAACTCTGGACGCTCGGCCAAGATACCCTCTACTCGACCGCGACTCGGTACCTCTGCTGTGCTTCGTTTCTATCGACGTTGGAATATTGTTTACGCGGTTATATATGTATATTGTCTCATGCTACGTAGGGAGATGATGTTGAAAGGTAGCGCGGCAATCTCGTGGGCTGGCTGCGCAGTTCTCGGCTTCCTCCGACGCCCCCCGCCAAAGTTTACGGACGCCCGGGGCGGTTGCAAGCGAAGAAAGATGCAGTAATCGCGGAGAACACGGAAAGGGCGTCGCCAAGACGGTCAAGGGTCTCCGGAGACCGCCTTCTGCTCCCTCTGCGGCGCAAGGTGATCAGTTCGCGACCACGCAGCGCGCCTCTCCCGCACCCGGGTGCAGTCGCTCCGCGTGCAGTGTGGGATTTTCATCTGCTTCGCCAATTCTGGGGGAAGTGGCCGAATGCGAGAGGGATGTGTCCTGAGAAAGCAACGTCTGACGGGTGAAAAGTCCTTCAGCCGGGGAACCCATCGTGACGAACGCATCTTCTTCGTCTCTGCCACGCCGTACTCGTCCAGCGGCGACGGGCCGAAATTCGCCCAAGGTTGAACCCGTGCCTTCGTCTCCGATGACCATCAAAGGAAACATCCTCCTTAGGCGAGGCGTAGGTGCACACCAATTCAGAAGCACCCTTTAAATGTCTCGGCAGTAATCTTACGCGTTTCGTCAAACACTCGTAGTTTTCTTATCTATATTAAATAATTTTATCCTTTGATATCTTAGATGAACTAACTAACTCTGAAAATGCCTTAAGGAAACTGTCTTTCTGCATAGCCTTTTCCCATACATTCCTCAGGTCTCTAAACAATTTTATTTTGTGATAAAATTGGCATTCTTACATCTTGATTGCTGACCATGCTGGTGAGGTTGGTAAGGCAACACAGTTATAGTCTTGGGAGTTTGGTGCTCTAACATACGGCTGGTTATATCGCACTGACTAACCTAACATCTCAATCCTTGGACAACCAGACATCCATGCCCTTCGCCGGATTCGAACCCGCAACTGTTGGCCAGGCCAGCGCGATAACGACCTGGCTACTACAACCAGCGATAAAGCAGTTGTTGGGAGTTAAAGGTGCGGGATTCGATTCCGCCAGGAGCAAGGAGGTGTTATCTGAATTTAGTTGTAAGTGAGGATTAAAATGCGTGATGAAATCTATTGTTTGTGAACCTAATACCCAAATTACAATGCATCCCTTCCCTTCTTTAGCTCACCCCCTCACTTTTCCACCCCCTACCTCTTTATGAGGACACTTATTATAAGCCAATCCCTCTCATGCTCTATAATAACCACTCGTTTTCCACCCGTCACGCGGAGCGAACTGTCTACTTCTCTGCCTCCCCACATAGAGACGTCGTCATATCTGTAAGTGTCGCTATGTCCTTGATGAGTTTACTACTGCTCGAATTCCTCTAGGTCATACAGTCTCTCCTCAAGCACCGGGCAGCATCATTTAATTTTACCCTACTGCAGAGGACGCAGTTATAAAGAAACGTCGAGTTAAGGAGGAAAGGGATGTGAACGCTGCGACTTTTGAGTGGATGCAGTCCTTGAGGGTGGCCCTTCAATCAGTCAGTTTCCCTAGGACCTGAGAAGAATCTCCACCAGAAGTTGGTCGATTCGCTTCAGCACACATTCGGCAGTCCCTCATTATCTTCTCCTATCCTCTCTCTTTGTCTGTGCACATGACCTACGGGCAGAAAATTTCTTTTGCGTTGCATTAAAATAGCAAAACTTTTAACTAATATTACACTGTAGTTGTGGAGGATATCATTGCCATACCATCGCAATCTCTTATCCCCGAATATGTCACCGCAACCAAACATATTCACAAGAAAATCACATTTTCAAAGTCAACAGATTAATTTTTATTGCACCGATCTTGGTATCGATTCTGCAGTCATTTTCTTAACAATAAATATGCTGCCAAAACATCAAACTAATTAATTGAGACAACTTTTCGAGATTCTCTGCGTTATTTCTTACTTAGCGTGCAAACACGTCTGCCAAAGCTTGAGAAATATTCAAAATATTTGTATTTATGGACCCGATCATTATTACCTAGCATCATAAGTTTCTAATTATGACAACTGATACAACGCAATTATGATACACGTGGTTATGCTACCAGTCGTTGTAACCACCCTGTACCGAATAGAAATTGTGGCAATTTTACTTCCGTTTCTCCCTGTAGTACTTGTGTTATGTAGTTCTAAGAAGCGAATCTTGAAGACATAGAATTTGACATAAGAACGTGTACTCTCCCGGCGTACTCGCTGAATGAAAGCTTCTCGAGTTTTCCACCGGGTCATTTTGTCCATGCAAGCTGACGTTTCGATAATCTTCTCAGGCACCATCCTCAGGGCCGTTGGGTGATGAGGGTGATGCCCGAATGGAGCATCGAAACTTCGTCCTTGACGGAAAACCTGACCCAGTGTAAAACCCTATAACATTTCATTTAACGAAGAGTTTAATTACTTTCTGCAATATGTTTGCTCACTGAAATGCGGTGTGCAAGGGTGCATTAGCCAAGCACTTTGGCGGCGGGCGGGTCAATGGTTTGCACGACGCCTCACCAAGGTCATTCTCCGTATCCGCTTCTCGAGGTCACCGTCTAGCGGCCCTCGAATGGATCGTTCGCCAATGACGAACCTTCTCTTACACCGTCAAACTCTGCGGACGTCGCTGTCGCTTGTTCGATTGCGCATACGATGAACTTCTCGCCGGCTGCATCCGCACCTTCGGCAAGGGAACCCTCCGCCCCCGCCATTAAGTGAGGGAGTCTCCTGTGTCAACAATCCCTCTGCGGTGCCACCGCAATTAGGGGGCACGGATCGTGGGAACTTGCGGGAATCCACCCCTTTCCGCCGCGCCGCCTTATCTGCGAGCGCCCCCCTCTACGCCCCCCGCGATCGGTCTCGGAGATTACCCCGCCGACTGCAGCAACCCCCGGGCCGGAGATGAAAGGAGCGGGAGAGATTAGGGGCGGGGGGGAAGGGGGGAGAGGGTGGTCGACGGATGGAGAAAACCTTTTGCCAAATGGCGGGGAAAAATGTAACGTAATTACGGAAAATTTAATTAGAACTAATTAAAAGCCGGGAGGAGGGGGAATGGGTGGCTGACTCCGTCTTCACGGTTCCCCACCCCCCAACCCTCCGCCCCTTGCCCCGCTAGGCCCTCAGGGGTGGCGGGGGCGCCAGCAAAATGGCGTCCGCGCCCGAGGGGAGGGGTGGCAGGTTGAGGGGGCGGGCGAAAGAGGTTAAAGTCGTCGCTCGAATTGCCGGGAAAATTAATGCCGGTTATTTTGCATGGAGGGAGGATTAAGGGGTGGCGTTTGGGGGGAGGATGAAATGTTAATTGAGGCCATCTTGGTGTTGGGGCGTGGGGAGGAGAGGGGGGGTTTGGAGGAGGAGGGAGGTGGCGAAAGACGATTGGTTCCTCCAGAGAACTCGGCCGGCGTCTTCACCTCACCCTCCCTCAGCATCTAGAGGCGCCACCGCGGACACGCCTTTAGCGTCGCGCTCCGAGAAATCTTCGCAGGATTCTTGGTATGTGGTGCCTCCCTCCGTGGATGCACCCTCGCTGTACCTTGGAGCGCGCGCCGTCATTCCCTGCGCGGCAGGGATGTTTAGCAAGCGCCAGCCAAAAGGAGTGCTCTGCACACCTCCAGCGGTGGTGGAACAAAATCATCGGTCGACTCTGCGTTCGAGGATTTGTCGGAAGGCCATCAAATCAAATTCCCGTGGTGGGAGTTGAGCGCCCTCGGAACACCCAAGACTCAAGGTTGCGAGATCGCGGAAATCGCCGACACACGATTCTGTGGATTGATTTCGGAATACTTTGTCGAAAGTTTAATTTGCAGTAGTAAATAATTTCAAACAAGTCTGTGCCGAAGTATTTGGACTCATATCCACAATAGGACGTCTGAAGCTGAATGCAAAAAGCTTTTTCGAGTGTCTGATCTTAATGGTTGATTTGCTGTACTTTTTCTCAGCACCTATAAGAAAAGACGCTTTCTGCGCATTAGTTGATAACAGAACCTAGTCTAACGTATTAACCGCAGTGATTTCATTACTTTACGTAAATGATCTCCTTGTATCTATTTCCAATATTGGTTCTGATACATGCAACTAAAGTAAAGCTACAACCTTTTACCCTAATCGAAAACAAACAAATGAATTCGGTTTAATTTATTGGGCGATGATGAATTTCAAGTAGTACGGCGTGAAGAAAGGTTCGTCTGGAAAGAATCACATTTTCTGGAGTTGCTAATAGCATGTAGGATAAGGTCGTAGAGAGCTTTTATCTTAGAGTATCAGTTTTGAAGAGTCATACACCCGATATTTTTCATTCTTGTAGCCTCTCTCCCGATGAGACCTACGTTCTATGGGATTTTAAGAAAAAAGACGTGCAGTTGTCTCATTGTGAGTAATCCTCCAGAATGGTGATGAGAATGTGGCGTTACTTATTTCGCGATGCACAGGGCTCGAATGTTATGTTGCATGCATTTCCGGCAGACCTTGGCTGTAGAATGTAGTTGCTGCGTGCAGACATTCCATGCGTCGCTGGTCGAGTCCTCCCACCCTTCTCCGTATGGATTGATTGTATTATAATATTATAGTTCAATCATTGACACCTTGTATTGATTGCTAAGATTTCTAAAATTGTCGATGCTTAGACAGCTACTCATTTCTAATATTAATATTACCCAGTTGATGTTGTAATGAGACTATGTAAATGTTTTTATGTATATGTTTCAAGGGACAATAATGTCCTGGAACAAATAAATATATCTATCTATGGAGAGGGCGAAGGCACAGACGCGCGGCAGAGGTCAGCAAATGTGAATTGATTCGCTCTGATTGCATCAATCTTGCCATGGAAATTCATCCAGGCGTTCTTTCGGAGGAAGACAAATTAAGACAATGGGTATTGTTGGAAGCTCTTCAAGTGTAGGAAATATTTCTCGGTTCAACTTCAGATTCTTTAAATTCCATAATGGATTCAATGACTATATGGATATCTTTTCATGCCTTTTTCTCGAGTCCTTACTTTTAATTTTATGCCTTTGTCTGTGATAAATGAATGGCACTCTTGTTTGTCATTTTATGCAGTATGGTTTTCTCAAGTTTGTCGATATTTAAGTAGCGATTCAGATTAGTTCGCTTTCGACTCTCTCCCACTACACACTCCTGATAAATAATCTCGATAATGATCTCGAGGGGCGGAGAGAGGATGTCCGCGGGGGTGTTCAGCACTCAGAGGACTGGACCCGACTGTCTCTGCGGAATAGCAGAACGCCCCCCTCGGGTCCTTCCGTCTGGACCCCTAGGGCCCCTCTATGCCCTCTGTCGTCGGCGCCGTAACCTAACTGACCGTCCTTTGGGGCTCTATCTCATCTGTAACTGATGTTCATTGGAGGCGCTTTATGCAAATTCGAGTACATATCTGTTAAAAGCGTGATATCCCATGTTGCCATTGTCTTACTCAAACTTTCAAAAAATATCACGCGAATGTTGCTCCGTCTTTCACTTCGAATTCGCGGAGCGATGACTGAACGTGTCGTCTTCGACAGATTTAGGCAGCCGAGCAGTGAGGGTAGCACGGCGTTTTGTCGCCGAAATTTGCTTATAGTATACATATACATGCGGTGGCTCGATCGTAGAGATTTTAGGACCTTAATGCGGTGAGTTTTGTCATGGAACTTAGAAAAAAATCATCAAATTTCACTCGAATTTCACTCACTCCACTCAATTAATATTATTCAAGCGGAATAGCATAAAAGTTGCCGCCAGTTCTGGCTCACAATTTAATCGTTCATGAATTGGCCAAATGACGCAACACTCTTACTCAAAAAATATTTTCCTGTTGGCTTCGTGCTCAATGGTGTTGGTTATTTTGAAGCTTCCACCTTTGTGGCCCCTCCAGAAGAATGGAAGCAAATCCTGCCTTCCCTTTGTATCGTGTGCGTCATTCATTGGTAGATTCTGTTATGCGGAGACGAACATCCGGTCCGGTGGAGTGGAATCATCCGCTGCGGCCTCGGTCCCACGGAATGGTCTGTGGCGGTGCTGCCTCGAATCACGTTGCACTTATTCCTAGTTTGCTCACGAAAAGTGTCAGATTTTATATTGCCAAGCCCGATGGACGCGTTCGTCATTAGATTTGATATTCCTGAAATTGGTAGAAATGGCATTTAAAGAGCTTATGATAAAAGTGTCAAAGAGACGACAACTCTTATTTCTAAAGCATTAAATCATGGAGATTATACTTGAAAAATCATGGTCAATAGGGCTAGGGCCTAGCCACGTTGAATCACCGGTCCCCGTCAGATTATTCAAGTTAAGCAACGTTGGGCCCGGATAGAGGTTGGATGGGTAACCCTCCTCCATACCTCTATCGCGGTACCTGTCTGAGAGTGGCGGGCAGGTTAAATGTGAATGGATCTAAAGAGGTCTAAGTGTCAGGGGTCTCCAGAGGGCCCGCGTCCACCCCTTCAATTTACATTTTACTCAAATGAAAACGGTGAGCTCTTACGGCTAACAGTATCTATTGAAATGAACTGTCTCCACAAGCCGTAATAGATAATCCTTTCGTTTGTGGTATAAAGGGGAAAGGGTCCTTTTAGGAAATGGCAACAGTACCTCAGTGTTTCTTCCGGCCTGAGAAAGGTCTTCTGGTCAGCAACAAGCTTCAAGGAGCCTGAAGGAGATCTTGTTAATAAACACTACACTTTTTGTATTTCAACACAGGACACTGATGCACTTGCACAAACAAACACCCCTTTATACTACAAACGAAAGGATTACCTATTACGGCTTGTGGAGACAATTCATTTCAATAGATACATTTTACTGACCAATTGAAGGGCAGTGTACTCAAAGGCTCTCTCCAGTCATTGAATGAACAAAAGTTCTGCACACACGCCAACCATCAGTTCACCAAAAGTAATCAGTTATTTTTATTATTTGGAGACGGCAACGGAGGTTATTTGCGCCAGAAAGGATAGGTGGGTAACTGGATAAAGGTTGGAGTTTTTGAGGAACGGAGGAAGAGTGGAGAGAAACCCGGCGTCGGCATTAGTTTGCTCTTTACGAATGGCGCCAAAGGGACCAAGGCTTAACGTCCCACTCAAGTATGGACCGATACATCAATAGCCTCTCCGGATAGGAGGCCAGTACTCAAGCCACCGCACAAACCCGATCCTTAGAAGTCAGCAGACTGACCAGATGGTGAGTCAAAAGATGCTTACCACTTCTTGTTATTCATTATCTTTAGATCGATATTTATGTACACACACACGTACACATTGAATGGATACTATTCAATGCAGTGGCAAACGAGAATGGGGTCTTTTACCATATTTTTTATTGCAAAATCTGATAGAGTTTGTAATATAATAAGACCCGTATTTATCCGTTTTCTGGTCCGTCAATTATTTATCGAGTTATAAGCGGCGAAAAACCGATGTTTTTAAGCCTTTCGGAAAAGTGGGCGTGGTGCAACCTCAGACGTATATCGACTTCGTCCAATCACAACTGAGCCCGCGAATCTACTTTGCCTTATCGCAATGTGGGGACACAGCTGACTTTGCCAATAGGAAAGTTGCGACAGCATCTGTGCGAGCAGACCTTCCGAGAACCCCCTCCAATTCCTTCCCTTCCATGAAAAGCAGTCAAGGACGGGAGGAAAATGACGTCAATTTTATCACAGGAGCTTTTTCGGTGGGCGTCACCTTTTGCTTATTTTAATTTTTGATTTATGAGTGAATGGTTGTGGTTAGAAGATTAATTTGTTCACTAAAATTCTTTTTTTGTTTCTATCTAGCGATTTCGTGAACAAAATTGCAATTTCGGTTCCGAGTAAACGCCCCCATTGCTACGGTGCCCTTGAGGTATCACCGCGGGCAATCGTTCTGCAAACAGGCGGAGACTATGACTGACGGTACGTCCGCAGACATGAATGCCGTGACTTCACGGGGGGATGTATGTAATTAGATGGCTGGTCCTCCTCCCGCTACCTCCACGGTCCCTCCGGGCTCCGCCGTACCCTAGGCGAGGCCGCATGCGTGCAGGAACGGGGTCCGCTTTCAAATCGGTCGGGTACCGTGTCATGAGCATAGTAGGTGGGGCGAGGTGGAAGGCCCACCGGTTGGACGTGAGATTAAAAACGCAGAAAGATGGGGAAGTTTGAAGACCTGCGCCCGAGACTTCATTCCAGCGCGCGGGGTCCGGCCGGCGGGCCGCGACCCGGCTGAAACACGGGTGGGGGGAAGTCTCATTAAGCGCCGGACATGGCCTCTCGCATGGCGCCGGGGCGGGGAGGGAGAGAGAGAGAGCGGAGGGCCGGCGATGCGGACTCTGTTGAACTCCTCGGAGGGATGGGGGGGCAGGGGGGGCGCCGTGGTGCACGACGGCAGCGGCATGGCCGAGCGAGGAATGTTGACGGACTGCCTCCCAATCCCTCCCCCCCCCCCCCACCTTCACTTTCGCTCGTTCGTTGGTGGGACTGTCATAAGTGCGGGCGAGTACAAGGACCACGCTACATTCGTCCTTCGCCTACGACTCTGCCCCAAGACCGAAGGCTGGCTGCTCACCCTATCTACAACCGAACCTACGCTGATATACGCAGCAACACTTTCTTCCCTCAAAAATAAACGTTTTCCTCCAATGTATTATTATAAGTATTCTACCGGTGAAGGTAGGTTTAAATGGACATTTAATTCTTTCGACCCCCTAAATTTCACACGATGTCCCTCTTCAACCCCTCATACCTCCTGCCACCCATCATTCCATCCAAGCTACCCGTTCTTCTCCTCCCTCATCCCCGACGCTCTTCCCTCAATCACCTCCTTCAAAACACCATCCCCTTTTATTACCTTTTCCATTCACACCTTCTGCCTTCTCCTCATTTCATCTATCAAATTTCTTTCCTCTCCTACCAATTCTAGCACTTCATCGTTCGTCTTCCTTTCGACCCACTTTATTTTCTCCATCCTTCTCCACACCCACATTTCAAAAGCCCTGAGTCTATTGTCATCTTCTTTTCGCAAAGCCCACGTTTCCACCCCATAAAGTGCAACTCTCCATATTAAACTTTTCACTAGTCTTTTCTTCACTCCCCTACTCTACGCCCCTGTCATTACCTTACGCCTACGAGTAAAAGCTTCTTTTGCCAATGCTATTCTCCTTCTCACTTCAATGCTGCTATACCCTTTTTCTTCCAACACACTACCTACATAGCTAAATTGCTCTACCTGCTCTAATTTCTGACCTCCTACTTTTATCGTTATACTGGCCCTTTTTCTTCTGGAAAATCGCATTACTTTCGTTTTTTTCTGGTTTATCTTCATCCCGTATCTTTCGCACTGTCCCTGCAACGCATCCAGCATTTTTTGCAAGCCACGATGAGACTGGCTTACTAGCGCTTGGTCATCCGCAAACCTCACTGATTTTATCAATTTCCCCCCAACCTTTACTCCAGCCTCCAGCTCATCCCAAGCCTCTCTCACCATTTCCTCCGAGTATATGTTGGAAAGTACCGGCGATAACGGACATTTCCTCCAATGTGATATAGAAAAATAAATTGCTTTGCAAAATTCCACTGTAGAATAAATTCAGCGTGCGTACCAGTTCCACGTCTCCGGCGGCCAGACACGCTGTGAAGGTGGCAGAAAGAACCTGGATCAAGAAGGACCCTCCAAACACCCTCGCTCGGACGTCGACGCCATCCCCACCCCACCTCCTCAGACCCATGACGTCAACATTCCTACCTCAAGCCTCACCCCCATCTCCTACACCACCTCTCTTCCCGTGTCACTATATATTTCACGCTTTGTTAACTTTTTGTCAGTCCTGAAGATGCCATGATGTGTTGAAACGTGTTGACTCAATAAATTTATTCTACAGTGTAATTTTGCAAAGCAATTTATTTTCCTATATCACATTATGGAATTCCACAATGTATCGGCTGAGGTCATTTGCGCCATTTAGGCTAGGTGGGTAATCGGGTAATGGTAGGTGTTTTTAGGGAACTACCGTTCCCTAAAAACTCCAACCCGACCGAGAAGGGTAGTTCAGAGGGAAACCCGGTGACGGCATTAGCCTACTCTTTACAAAAGGCACCAAGGGGACCACGGCTTAACGTCCCATCCGACGGACGGAGTACTGAACTTGAAATGCCCTCCACTTGGCACTCAAGTGGAGAACGGTTTTCCACTGCCGGGAATCGAACCCGGGCCCTCGGGATGGGAGGCCAGTACTCTAGCCACCACACCAACCCGATCCCCCTAGATTGCTCACATTCCGGAATAACTTCAGAGGAATTATCATAAGGTTCTCCACCGCGCTTCCTCACATTTCTTCCTTTTTCCCATTACGTAATCGATTCCTCAACCTTTCACCTGAACCAATATCCCGCTATAGCGTGCTCCAATCATACGGCTGTCACGGTTCACCAAATCACGCTCATGGGATCGATCAGTTCTCTCCATTTCTCGATAGCCTAAGGATAGAAGTAGAGGGGATATAGTTTCGAAGTTGAAATCCCTTCAGTCCTCTTCCGCTTAATTTGAGCACTGACTCTGAGGGGTGCGCTATTGTAAAAGGCTCCGAAATGCCGGGAATCGTTCCTGTAGTCGACTTATCCCAATTGCATGTATGCTTTTGTACTGAGTTATATTGAAAACGTATCCTAAAGTTATATCTTTGCATGTTTGGTGCTATGTGAAAGGTATCTATGTTTATGTGTTACGTTGAAGGGCATTTTAGGCTGGGTCAGAATTGTATTTTTCTGTTTTGAAGGTGTCCCCACCTTCAGGCCGATTGCTTTGGGGGACGCTTAGCTCCAAACTAACTTCAATGTGTGAGTTTGTTGTAAAATATATTTCTTTGTTACGGAGCAATAAATTTCAATTTCTATTTAAACAATCTCTCCTCCTAGATCGGTGTAACGAGAGAAATGTCAACTAGAAATTGAACCTCAAGTATCCGGGCTAGAAAATAATTATAACCAATAAAACTCGATCTTTGTAATGTTATATTCCATTTCTGTGACCCACGAAATGGTGGGAAGGGTTTGCGCGTTCCTGCGACCCTTTGATTTGCATCGGCGAGAGCAAAGATGCTCTATAGCCAGATATTCCAGATTGGTTGGGGAATAGAAACCGAAAGGAAGGTAGTAGGTAGTCTACGAAGCGATGTTGTCTAGTAAATGGGTAAAGCACCCACTCAAGTATTGGGGTCCATCCTGAAGGTATACATATGATCGAGAAGCATTTTTTGTTTGGGTAGCGGGAAAAGAATGCGAGCGGGCGGTAATAAGGTTGACCGTTAGGTAGGGCGTACCGTTAATGATATTTTTATGTTGTTTAAGAAGCGTCAGATGTGAGTGATGGAGGAATAGAGGATGGAATGCTAAGGAGAAATGATATTTCGGGTGACTAAGCGCGGAGTAATTGCCGCGAGATTAAAACATCTAAAATGATAATCATTACTATATACGTTTAGCAGGTAACTAATGGCAGGTGCATTGGATACGATTCTAAATATAAGCCTTGTGACGAGCGTGGAATTGTATGTACGTCACCGAAGCGTGGAATCAACGAAAGATGAAGATGTACCAGTGGAAGAGGATGTAGAAGATGTATTGAGAGAGAAAGTCAATTGTGAAAGTAAGGAGGAGGGAGATAGATACAGTGAAAGATCATTGCGAGTGATATTTTGAAGGACATGATAAAGGAGGCAGGCTCGGAAAGCTGAGGGGAAACTCTCGCTGTAAAAATACAAGGGGAGGAAGATTGCGGAGAGGAAACATCGAGTAGAAGAGACAAAACATTTGGAAGTAGCTCATGGCCCTCTAAACCTAATATTATGGATGTAAGGCTAAAGCTAGAAATTAATGAATCCCATTCCGATTACCATCCATTTTGTGATCAACTTAATCATTTAGTGTACAGTGTGGCGGGAATTAAGTCATTTATGACTGCGAGTGCTTTGGTTAATTAATTTAAAATTAACGCTATGGTACGAGATTTTGCCTTTTGGTTAATCGACTCTCGCCCATTTTTCTCTCGGTTATTAAGGAGGCGTTCGCCGCTGGCTTCGGTGTTGCGTCGGGAAGACGCGGAGGCGACGCCTCCGGCGCTGGGGGCGTCGCCCCCTCCCCACGGCTCCGCCGAACGCCCGTTGATGCGGCGTCGTAGCTTGACCGACGACGTCGCTCCCGCACGTCCTCCCGTCTACCCGTGACCCTCCCTCTCCATCGATGCACCGACGCGTCACATTCGCGTGTCACGGCCGATGACGCGGCGCCCACCCACCATTTCCTTTTGGACGGGGCGTCATCGCTCCCCCCCCCCACTCCCTCCTCCCCCACATCGAAATGAGACGACTCGAGTGGCGGGCAAACTTGTTCATCCTACCGATTGCCGTCTCCGGGAAATAATCTATCCGGGTCATCACGGGGAATAATTGTCCTTTTTTTGTCGCCGATACTCATCGGAGATTTTTTTCTCAATCATGCGATTGCACCATGTACTGGGGGGACCACTTGGCAAACTGCTAGTATTTATTGGAGGAAAAATGGTCAGCTACCATCCGGAAGATGTATTACTTCACTATTCATTTCTCCTCCCAGCTTTGCCGTGGACTCAATGATGAGCAATTCTTCGAGCCAAAGCCAGACCCGATTCTTATGACTCGTGTTGTGTGTGCACTTTTCTTTCTTACTTGTGCATACATTAGGACGGATGGAACGATAGAATATCCGCAGTTGGTGCTCCTGGAGCCGAATCATCCCGCCCTCCCCTCCCAAGAATTTTTCATTTTCCCGGTACTTCCAAATCGGTGTTTACGATCCCAAATAGTAGTTAATATTCACATTTCGCCCCTTTGTCATCTACTTCGTCTTTTTCGTAGGTTCACCGACTAGTTGAGTTTTGTCATGCCATTGGAAGGCAATAACGGAGGGCGTGCATTTCTTTTAATGTCTCAATAATAATAATAATATATAAAATATTTAAATATTATTCTTATCGTAATATTTAAAAATTGTTCTTCGCCGTAAAAATGTTTTAAGAGTTCGTCAAAGATAAATGATCCTAACATTTTTCAAATATTTTATTTTTTTACGCTAACTTCTATCTTTATTTCTTCTTCGATCAGAATTCCGTGAGTTGTTTTGCGCAGGTGGTTTGCTTCTCCATTCTTCTCGATCTCGCTCCAGTAGCTTCGATTCCTGGTAGAAACATGTCATCCGAATTCCATTCAATGCGGGTCGTGGTGATGTAGTGGGTAAAGTGCTGGGCTACAAACCGGAAGGTCCCGGGTTCAATTCTCGGGCAGAAGCTTTCACCCCGCCTTAAAGTCCTCGCATATCTATATTCTGTGTTAGAAGTTCGTAGAAAATCACAGGTGGTCCAGGGAATGGAATGGGGGCGTTTGCTCGGAACCGAAATCGCAATTTTGTACACGAAATCGTTAGATGGAAACAAAAAAAGAATTTTAGTGAAAAAATTAATCTTCCAACCACAACCATTAACTCATGAAACCAATATTAAAATAAGCAAAAGGTGACGCCCACCGAAAAAGCAGCTGTGATAACATAAACGTCATTTTCCTCCCGTCCTTGGCTGCTTTTCGTGGAAGGGAAGGGAGTTGAGGGGGATTCTCGGAAGGTCTGCTCGCACAGATACTGTCGCAACTGTCCTATTGGCATAGTCAGCTGTGTCCTCCCCCCCCCCTCCATTGCGGTAAGGCAAAATAGCTCCGCGGGCTCAGTTGTGATTGAACGAAGTCGATATACGTCAGAGGTTGCACCACGCCCACTTTTCCGAAAGGGTTAAAAACATCGGTTTTTCGCCGTTTATAGCTCGAGAAATAATTGACGGATCAAAAAACGGAAAAATACGGGTCTTTTTATTTTACAAACTCTATCAGATTCGGCAATAAAAATATGGTAAACGACCCCATTGGTCCCCCTACCTTAAATATGTGTGAATTTTATACGCCGATGGCTTTGTACGGGGTGACCTCCACCCTCACTTATCAAAAACAAACCTTCGGGTTGATCACGGATTTTTCTTTTGATTTCTTACGATGTACTTCTTCCTGGGTCTGTCTCTCGCACCGGTGTCCCCCAGAGGTCACGTCCCAGTGCCGCGTCCGGTCGTCGCGGCTGCCCATCACGACCGGGTGGTTTCATCCGGGCGTCCAAGTCCCACTGCCACGTTTGTGGCACCGCGCCGGGCCAACAACATTCAGTACGTTACCCAATCGATCTCGATCAATATGAACTCAGATCTACCTGGAAGCGAGTTTACGGTGATCGAGAGGTTTACCAACACGGGCATTGAAAAACAAAAGAAGAGTTCCTCCACAGACCGGTCTCTCCGGATCGACCTGTGACTCCAGACCGGTTGGGGAACTCTCGACTGACTCGGCTCACTTCTCAGATCAGTGGGACCAGCCCTTTGCGTTTACCATACCGGTATGAGCCGATCAGATAAATCTGACATCGATTGGTCAACTTACTGATTGTATGCACTTTGTTGACGGGATGCAACCTCGCTCTGTCCAAAAACTTCTTCCGAATTTGTCCTCTTCGTTAGAAAGTCGACTAGCCATTGCTCGAACGAGAACCAACAGCACCAGCCCAAAGTAAGGCCCGCGCCTAACTCTGCTTCAAGAGTGGTCAAGCCTTCAGTTTTTGCATGTTTGTATTTTCTTCTCACACCAATGAAGTCTAAGACTTCTTAGACCTGATTGGATTAGACAGAGGTCGATGGCTTCTTCTTGATAACTTCTCCCCAAAACTTCTTTTGCGACTTCCTGTAGCATGTTTTTTATGTTCTCATATCGCTCTTCCAGTGATTTCACAGTCAGGGCCTTCACCCATGTTGTATTCTCTACTTTTTGAAGGCCAGACATTGCTGAGTTTCATCCAATTTTTTCAACGAGTCATAATTTCTACATTTTTTCATCAGTTTTTAAACTTCAGATGGCATTTCATCTTCACTAAGTTTTTGGTAATTGTTGATTTCTGCCCTGGGTAGTTTTTATAGTCCTTCGCCTGATTTCTGAATCTCCGCTTCTCTGAAATGTAGTCGATTTGAAATATTTTTCTGTCTCCTGCCATTTTCCATCCATATCTTCTTCGGATGTGGTTTTTCATCAATGTGTTCTCTATCATTAACTTGTGTTGTGTGCAGAATTCTATGAGTATTTCTGTTCTTCCATTCCGATTTCCCAATCCATAATTTCTAGATATTCTTCCATCTTGACCATCTATGACAGCGTACCAATCTCCTTATGTAATTAACTTTTTCCATAATACCTGATTCTTGATTTTTTAATCAAAGGTTAGGCTTTTACTTAATCTAAAAATACGGTGCCAACTTTTCCAATGAAGGAACGAACGAATGGCATTTTCAAGGGCAAAAAAAGTTTTGCCTCCGCTTTTGTGATTCTTGTCCCTGAGTTTTCGGATCAAATCGGATAAGAAATATTTAGTAAATATCACAAGACTTTATTACGGACCAATCAGCTTTAAAAAAATCGGTGATTTGGAGTTTTCACCAGAAACAGGCTGAAACAGGCTGTAGGATTCAAAATTAGTGATACATACAATGTATTTACTTGAATCAATCTTTTTTCCTATTTATGTCTCATAGAAATATAAACAAACAATTTATTTTTTTCTCTAAACTCCTAATAAATAGTGGCGCATAATCAAACCAAAACCTTATGCTATTTATTTTTCAGAGTAAAATACTCAAACGATACAGAAAAATTCTGTCTCTCATTCCTATAGCACCGTGGCACTGAAATTTATTCGGAAGATGAAGTTGGAGAGATAGCACGTGTATATTTTCTAGGCTTATTTAGTTTAGGGGCAAATTACTTGTATTATTATGCCTTGAATGTGGCAGTATCTTTTATCAAATTTCTTGCACAAGTTACAAGGCACCATTGGTAATCACTATAAAATGCTGTTAACCCTACTGGTTAATTGCATGTATGAGTGATAATTCTAACCAAATGTTTTCGTTTGCACAGAGCATATTTTCATACTACTAATTGAAAGACTTGACTATGTATTACAACTTTAGACAGAAAAATTCCATGCTATTGGATTTTAAAATTTAGTAAGAATCGAATAAGTCATAGAGAAGGCTTCAGGAGTCCACGGGGAAATTGTCATAGCAGAGACAGATAGTGTAAGATTCTAGTTCTAGATCTAGAAAAGATACTGGCCAGCTATTACGTGAGAATTGAAAAAAGAAAACAAAGGTATGCAGCAGGTGAGAAGAGGCCAATACTAAAAATGTTGAATTAGAAAAACAAAAAACTGAGGAGGTGTAAGAGTACTGTTACCTGGGAGCCCGAATAACCAGCGATGCACGAAGCAAGAAATAAATAGCAGAATAGCCGAGGCGAAGAAGGCATACTACTGAAAGAAGAATCTGCTTATAGGTTTAAATAAGGAAACACTTCATTACAACATGCATCTGGAGCATTATTCCTCATGGGAATGAAACGTTGGCAATAACAGCAGCAAAGGAAACAAGACTAGAAATTCGAACAGTGGTGATACTGAAGAATGATGAAGATAAATGGATTCACTGAGTGGCAAACGAAAAAGTCTTCTTGAAAAGAGACTTCTGACGGAAACTTTGAGAAGAAACGGAAGGAATTATCGGCCAAATCTTGAGACATACTATCCTGATTGAAGACAATCTTGGAGGGACAAGTGAATTTGAGGAATGGACAAGAAAGGCCTCGCATGGAATACATGTAGCAAGTAGTTAAGGATGTGAAAGCAATGGATTATTTAAGTATGAAGAGGTTAGCTAATAGAGGTATGAGTAAGCTGAGGTATGAAGAGGTAAGCTGATGGGAGACTAGAGTTGGGAGGTGCGTCAAACTATTCTTTATTGTTGTTGAACTATGATGGTGTTGATTATATATTAATATTACTATTTAAATTGGAACAATACTAGTAATAATGTTTCTGTTATGAAAGTAATATATAACCTAGCAAAGTAAGATTAGATCATGTATGAAAACTAACTATCAATCTAACGTAACTAACAATCGCGGAAAAAACTTTGTGATGTCAACAATAAAAATTTTTGAAAAAAGAATATCAGATGATGCATCGTAACACAGATAGGCTTCCGGGAATCTTCCACGTTGTCATTGTTGATCAACATTGAGAACGCGAAAGACTCACGGAAGCCTACCTGTGTTATCAGAACGCCGCCGCGAAAACCTTCGCCAGAAATTAATACATCGTAACATTTATAAGAAAACACCGTATGCTTATAGTTGTCGGTAATTACATAATGCCACTACCTAACTTCAATTGATTTCTATCGACAAAGACGAAAATTGAAAGCACAAAATAATTTTCACGACATATTCAACTCTTAAAATATCCCCTTCCACTTTCAATAACCCACATGAGTATAATGCAGTAATAATAACAACTTTACTTAAACAGTTTATTCAATTTCATGTTCATGAGGGATGCTAAGCTTGTCTTTGAATCCCATGATCAGAGTAATCAGACATCAGAAAATGAATAACGATCAATTCTTCTCCAACACAACTTCTCTAACATAATTTTGTGGACGTTGTTCCCTTGGTCGTATTTCAATTTCACCGAGAAACGCGCGTGGTATGATTCAGCCTCACGCAGCTTCCACGGGGTGAATGCAGAGAGGCGCGGTCGTTCAACGCTTCCCGAGTGCCAGGTGCGGTTCCATTTATGCACTTCAGGAAGTTGTATGGTTTTGTCAGCGGTTCCGAAAGGACGAATGCAGGTGAAGAATAATTTACGTTCCCCTATCGGTTTGATAAATATTATTGTAAATGTTTGTTGAGTATTTCATGCATTCTTGTTTTCATTTCTTCAGATATGATGACTGTTTTACGTCCATCCAGATATATGAAGGCAAAACGTATGATTAGCGCATGGCATTGCTAATCCTATGGAGCGAAAAAAATCAATGAAACCACTGAAGAAATTTCCCGTTGCTTCGCTGTTCTAATCTCAGACGGAAGTAATATATGGAAAAATACCCCTCTCTGAAAATTAGTGGCCCATAGATTCTACCTTTCGATCGCTATTTTCCAGTTCGTTTATGTGCAAGAGACGATTTCAGGTTCTAAAGTAACCTCATTAGATTTAAAGAACATTTAACCATTTTTCTGACAGTGGGCCGATATATCGGCTCTCTACGGTTGTGCGAAAACTGCCAAGGGCCGATATATCTGCCCACTTCCTTACGTCATTACATATTTGTAATATTGTTATTTCCTTCAAATCTGAGACAACATGAATGATTTTTTCATCCTCAAGTGAACTGAAATGCTATATCATCTACCTTGAGAAAAATAAATATGTGTATCATATTTTAAAATTAAGTGTTTCAAATTTAAATCTATCTGCGTTCATAATTTCATACGTAAAGTTTATAATCTTACGATTTTCGCACAAATCGGCTGGGCAGTTTTCGCACAGTCTACCTTAAAAGGGGCTGGCAGTAAAAGAAATTATGATAAAAATGAAGTGTCAAAGAGACAACAACTCTTATTTCTAAAGCATTAAATTATATAGATTTAACTTGAAAAAGTATAGTCAATATGAAATGTCTACAATAGATTGGCGGCCGATAAGTTAATGAGGTAAATATTATCCTTTTCGGGTACTTAGGAAATCAAAACCCGATCATTATGGCTTAAATGTGTATACGCCATAGAGTGATACACGCAATGCCCATATCTGAATTCTTTCAATCAATACCGGGTCTAATCTATGGTGGAAGAATCCGGCGAGAAGTAAATGAAGGAATAAGAGTTTGGACATATGGGCTTGGCGGAGCAATATTTTGAATCTCGTTGGAGGATTAAAATTTGCAACATTTATTTTCTCAGCACGTGCTGCTTCTTATTTTTGTCCTTCTGAAAACACTTACGACTTCAGGTACGCTCATATCTAGCGAAATGAAAATCCCTAGTAAATTTCTTGCCGGTAGGAGAGAGAAGATATCATCTTTCTTCAAATTTAGGTGAAAGTGACTCTGGTGTCACGCAAGGCTAAGAAAAAAGTTTTACTCGTCACAAAACACCACGAAAGATATTTTACATAGCCCGATAAGAAAGCCCATTTGATGTAAGAACATAATAAAACAAGGGAGTGGTTGATTTGGGAGATAACTTGACATCCGAGTACACTCGCGCGCCGTGAAACTGTCACGCGCCATTATATCTACTTTTAGAGTTCATTGATATCGCCGCACTAGATGCATATATCATGCGGACAGAAAAATATATCCTGCATGCATGGCAGCCAGTGAAGGCGCAAATTATTTGTGCATGAATATTACAACTGGCTCTGCCACATATTCGCCGCCGCACCAGAAATACTGTGCGAATGCACTGCCTCGTTATATTAGCGATGGAATCCGTAAGATTCATGAGTAGGCATTTTACAGCAGTGGAGTGGTAACAGTGGAGGACCAACTTTGAAGAATGGGTGCAAGAAAATACTGAAGTAATGAACGTGCAATTTTCCACAAAATAATATTTTACTTCGACCCGGGTTTCAATGTTGATACATCATCTTCAGGTGTATCCACATTGAAAACCGGGTCGAAGTGAAATTGCACCAGCATTACTTAAGTATGCACAAATTCCCTTCGATTTCGAGAGAATCCTCGGATTTAAGATCCAAGAAAAATTTGTTACACGTGTCAATGTGGAGAGGACCGAAAAGCAAGAATAATGGTGAAGAAATCAGTATGACATCACAAAAAACGTATCAATTCCAGATATAAAAAATTATCCTTCAATGTATTCTGTCTTTTTTGACTAGAAAAATTGTGTATTAAATAAATTCGCCATTTATAAATGGTTAATTGAATGGTAATATTTATTGGTAATTTACCAAAATGATAACCAGACGAAAATACAAGATGATAAGTATCTAATAACCATGATGTTATTGTTATATTGGGTCAATTTATTTTTTGATCTAAAAGAATTAATAGGGTGACTCGATAACCCTCCATGGCAGGAAGGGGTAAAAGAGCTTGGTGGTCATGGGGTTGAATAGACGTGCTTCTTCCCATATGGACGGATTCGTAGCCACGTACAGTGGCAGGACGGGGGGGTGTGCGCGCCCCCTCGGAGTTAGGGGAGCGGCCGACGGACGGGTCTCCCCAGCGGGAGCAGACCTGTTCGGGCGGTCGTCGCTTGCGCTCCTCTGTGCTTCTCGCGTTGGCCACGGGGGGCTCTGAGCGAGTGAGAGGGTGGAGGCGAGGGGGCGACTTGTGACGCGGCACCCCCTCCTCCCCCTTCGCCACCTGTTCCCCCTCCCACTCTTCGGACGCCACAACTTCCCCTCCAACCCCTCCCCCCCTGCCGATGTTTACTCGTCCCGCTCTCACCAGGCGGCGCCACCTGCCCGGCGGCCGACGTGCGCCCCCGAGGGCGTTCGGGCGTTCTCGGCCGCCTTCGGCTCCCCCCTCGTAGCTCCTCCCCCGGAGGGAGCGGCACCGTGGCCCGCTCTTCAGAGCGCGCTCGGCTGTCTCCGCGGCCGGACGACGAGCGTATTTGAGTGGGGCGAAGGACTGGTTGTGCCGTGGACCGGCGGTGTGCGTGTGTGGTTCGGTCGGCAGCGGAAGACGGCGGTGCGTTCAAGTGGCATTGTGAGTGAGTAGTAGTAGGAGGCGTTTGATCGGGTGGGGGGGCGGATGTGACGCCTGGTGCGTGGTTGTTGTTGACTCATCCCCGAGGGAACCGTTCCGCGGGGGACACCGCCCCCCTCTGGGACTCTCTCTCTCTCCCCCCTCCCGCCCCCAGCGCCGCCGCCGCCTCCACTCGATAGCGCCCCGGAGGGGGCGGGGGAGAGGCGCCCCCCTGAGATGGTCGCCAGGAGCAACATGTTCGGATGCTACGGCACTTACTCCTATCGCCTCTGGAGCCTCGCCAACGTGTGGACCAACTGCCGACGTGAGTGTTGTGATGCCGGCCTTCCATTGTTGTGTGGTGACCGCTCCCTCCCCCCCTCACATTTCCCCAGGTCGCCTTCGGGATCTGCCGGGTCAAAGGGCGGGTGCCGCATCCACCGCCGGGTGCGGTCGTCGCCTGCACCCACGTGGCGGCCCCCTTCCGCGCCATCTGTCGGCCCGTGCCGTCAATTTGACGGATTCTGGGATGAGTTGGTGTCAGTGACTTGACCACTTGTGCTAGACCCATTCCAGGTGTCACATTCGCTCTTTGACCTTGGTCCCGTGTTATTGAGTGGGAAATAATATCCTACGATATGGTTCGTATTGGCTTGTCACCTTCTCGTCTCGGTGGACCCTATTTTCGTGTCCGATTTTACGATTTATGGTTTTAACCGGCAGTTTTGTGGACGTCAAGTAATGTTGACGTGGTTAGCTACAGCTCCTAATTTTAATTGTGCACCTGGCGGACTGCTCTATGATATGAATGGTAAAACTCTGGAATTACAATCACATGCACGGATTGGCATGGAAATACGCACCCGGGAGTGGTGAAACCGCGCCTTGGGTCCCGGGGTCGACCCGTCGTGACTAATCACGCACCCCTGATTGAATTCGAAGCGTAAATGGAATTTTTTTTAGCGCGAGCGAATTCTGACGACTTGTTTCGCCTGTCGAGTTAGAGGAGGCCATAGATGCTGTCGGCGAAATTGGCGTCCGCCTCCGCCGCCACTAACCACGCAGACGTCACTTCCGACATCGCTTCCGAGGCACTTCTCGTGCCTGGAGCCAAGGAAGCGTATTATCTTCGGTGGAATGACGAACTACGTGTCACTGTCGAGCATGTCAGTGCGCAACGTTGTATGATCATCACTCAGGGAATTGATATTTTCATGAACATCATTATTTGTGCTCTATTAGGTATTTCGGGGTTGACTTGGACGTAGACTTTGCTCCACTGACTTCCGCTCGATCCCCCCCACCCCCCAATCCTCCTAGCCACGTGGGCGTCTGCTTCGTCAACGAGTCGCCCCGGGCGCCTTCACTTGTTGGTTTCCCGCTGTTTTTCCATGAACCGTATCACCACCCCCCAGTGTGGCTCTCTGCGTCGTTTTCGCTTGAGAGCGGCGTCTCGGCCGCGGGAAGGCGCGGCCGCTTCGCGCGGCACAAGTGCTCTACACGCAAAGCAAGACGCGACACCTTCCGCGAAGGTGTTCTTGTCGGCGTCGGAGGGCGTCTGTCCCGCGTGCGTCGGCGGCGAACCGCGATACACGCCTGCTGACTCATCCGTTCGTTCTCGATGCGTGGATGCGCCCCGTCTCCAACGTCCACGGGGGAGAGTCTCGCGGTTTGAAGTGCACACGCAGCCGGGTTATAGTTGTAGTTATTTGGGGGAGGCGACTGACAACATTTGCGACAGAGAGCATAGGTGGGTGGGTAAGGTTGGAGTTTTCTGGGAACGGAGAGGAAGGGTGGAGTGAAACCCGGCGTCGGCATTGGCCTACTCAGGAGCAAAGGGGACCACGTCTTAAGCACCGTTTCAGTCGTTACTTTAAGGTCGAGGATATTCGCTAGTTTGCTAGCTTTACAGTTTCGTGAGAATTGAACCAATATCCTGGCTAGCAAGCATGATCGCACTCGCTTAGCTACTTGATTTCCGACTTGAAACGGAACTAGCTTGCTGCTAGCTGCTAGTTGGACCTAGTTGACCATTGACCAATCACGTCACGTTGCAGACGCTGTGCCTTCTCTCTTTTTTTAAATTTGTATTGAAAACCACTTCATAGCACACTCAATGTCAATGTGCTTGTGAAACCTCCTAGAACGATTCCAATCATGCTAGATTCCTTCCTCTATATCAGTTGGTGGCTGGCATAGATACTAGGTGTGCTGGATTAAGTATCATGGGAAGCGGGCTTTAACGTCCCATCCGACAGACAACTGAACTAGAAGTGCTCTTCACAAAGCACTCAAATAGGGACCGGTATTCTAATGAAAAAAATCCGTCCGTGCCGGGTTTCGAAGCTGGGCTCTCGGGATGAGAGGCCAGTACTCTAGGCTCCACGCCTACGCGATCCACGCAACCAAGTCTTCAGGCGACAATTCTTCCTCTTTAGCCCGGAGAATCGTCGCCTCCCTAGCTCGTCTTCGTCCAATGCAGACTTGAGTATACGTCGCTTACACCTGTCTTTCCCACCGAATCGTAGAGTTATTGCGCTTTATTTGTGGGTGGAGTGGGACAGTCCCACGAATCGTGCTCTCGATCGCCATCCGGGTGCCGCGCCTCGACGGAGGCGGCGGAAGCGTGGAGCGGCAGCCGGCGGGTGCCGTTTGGCTCTCCTTGATGAGGCCTTTCAAGCCGGTCGATCGTGACGGAGGTGAGATTCCTTCCTGTGTGTGCAAGATTTATTGTGACGCACCCTCACTTCCCGACTCATGTCTCCGCTCAGAGGGATTGATTAGAGGCGAGTGGTCAAGCGCTGGTCTTTCTGTTCGGCGTCCAAGACCTCTTCCAAAATCGAACGTTCTCCCGAATGGCAAGTATGCACCTTGACCTTTGTGAAGTCATGCATCAGGCCATCAAGTGCTCAGTAAAGGAGACCGCGCCCGGAAATCTAAAATTTTCATTCTTACCTAGGGATTTCGACTTCAATGCACGATTAACAGCCATGGTGAGATGGTGCGATTTAACCTGAGCAAGTAGGTACAGTACCTAAAAATAAAGTCTACTACGCCTACCAGTTCTCATCGTGGACTGCGAAATTTGGTCGAAAATCTTTATCACTTTTGATATATGAGTCAACTTCCGAAAACTCAAATGTGTTCATTGTTTAGAAATTCCATTAATTTTACTTTGGAAATTTTAAAATTAATGGAATTAATTCTATTAATCCCACTTTCATTACATTATGGTACAGTAAGTAGCTACTCAAATCTTCCTCTAAGTTACCTTATTGTGAGCAGAAATTGAGCAACAATGCAACAATTTCCTCTTGTGTGTCTTGTGCTTACTCAGGAGGCTAGCACTTCACATGAGGTATGCGTAAGGATCAGGACCTCCCTCTTGGCCCTCGAAAGATGTCTTTGATTGGTGAAAATTTCTCTAAGCGACCCCCACTTTCTTTCGTTTCGACTTGACCATTACAGTCAGCGGTTGTAGGTCACCCTAACGCTTTTTTTTAATGTTTTTGATCAAAATATAATCAGCTACATTAAGTATTAGTCGTTAAGTAGTCTGTGTAAAGAAATGGATTGAAATAATAATGCAGCTACCTTTGGTATGCCCTTCATTGCCATGATTGTGAAAAACGTTGTGGAAATATTTTAGTTCATTATGCAGTTTCAGTATGCTCTGGAATCTCCTAATGTGAACTCTACTTAAAGCCCTGGTTACACGATACATTAACCCGTACAAGTTAATGTGGGAATGCATGAACGCGAGAATGAACGCAAAAATTCAACGTGTAACCACACCAACATGTACGAATGTATGAACAGAAAATAGAAACTGTTCTAATTTGGTTCATGCATTCGTACAAGTTGCGCTCGTGTCAGAGGCAGACGTGCATGAAACCATTCACGCGAATTTACATACGTGAACTTGCACATGTTAATGTTTCGTGTAACCAGGGCGTAATGCATGAAAGTGAACTTGGTATAAGTTGATCCATTGTCTGTTGTCGCTGCTCGGTCCCAAAGTTGGACGGGCCATGCCTCCGGCCAGTTGATGACCTTTCTTTCTCTTGCAGTGTCGCTGGCCGAAGGCGTCGCCGAGGGCGCCGTGGCGTCGCCGCCGCCGCGTGAGGACGGAGGGACAGCGCCGCCGCTCGTGGACGCCGAGTACTTCGCCAAGTGTCCGCACTGCAACAAGGGCTACGTGGACGCGAGGGCGCTGGCGGAGCACTTGGCCACTGCCCACGCCGCCGAGGTGGTCAACGGCGCCGCCGGGGGCATGGCGCCCGCCCTGGCGCCGCCCCCCGCCGCCCCCGGCCCCTACGCCTGCCTCCAGTGCGGCGACGTCTTCCAGCAGAGGGAGCTCCTCGAGAAGCACGAGCTACTGCACTCACCAACCCCTCAAGTGGTGAGTGACCAGTGGCCGCCGGCCGCCTCATGCGATATGAATGCGTCAGCACAGATCAGGGCGTCACGACGGACGGTTTCGTGTTTCCCGGGCGTCACGGAACGTGAGTCGCGGGAAGTCCCCATGCCGTCCTATCGACGACCCAGATTTAAATTGTTTTAGCTCATGATTTAGCCAAATACTGTTGAATTGATGTCATTTTTTTCTGGTTATTACCAAATAGTTTTCGGCGAAATATGCAACTTGATCGAAACCACAGAATAAATATTGAGGAAAATGTTAAATATGTGTTAGTGTAAGAATTGAGTTTTTGAATTTCATCCCGGGCCGTTCTAATTGTCTTACCCCATCCCAACCCTGCCACCTTTTCCAATTCGTTTCTCGCTTTTCTGTCTCCATGAACGGAATTATTCTTTTCACCGGATATGCCCCTTTCAAGGACTGAGTTCGATGCGTTTCCTTTATGAAACCGAGAGGTTAGAACTTTGTTTGCAAGATTAAATTTACTCGAAAAATTCAATCACTTGAATTCGAATCTGACCCTGCAGACGTATTTCTGCTCTCACACAACATCTACGGGACAGCAAGAAGCGACCAATTGAGAGAAATCAAATATTTGAACGAGCTATTTGTTTGGAGCTGAGACATTAGCGGGAAGGATTCGTTTTTTCCTCCCACAACTCAAAACAACGACTCAGAAAAGTACAATTTTTTCAAACACATCACATACTCAATGCTTCATTATTGGCTAACAAAGTAATTTTCCAGCCAAAAGTCAACTTCACGGCTGGTAACCTGACTCCCTCCCCCACACACCTTTGCGGCGGCTCGCTAAAAGGGAAAATCGTGATGAAGACGTGAGCTTCTGTTTAGGAAAACTTTGCGCACTTCTTATGAGTTCCATGGTATTTTTTTCGCTCACTGATCACATTTTAACACATTAATGAAGTAACCGTGGCGACTCTCCGACCGATTCACGTGTCACGACATACCGCAGCCGCATCGCTAGCGAACGGGAGGCTGAGCGCGCCGCTGTCCACCTCGTCCCACATTGACTGCTGAGCCCTCCTTACGATGAGTACCTTAATTTTGTGAAATCTCCGCTCTCGCTAGGTTCTGGTGCCTCATGTCTGTCTCCGGGGAGGGATTTGGACTGAAAATAGGCGTCCCCTTCCTACATAATCTCGGTGTTATTTAGTACATGACGGGTATGAAGATTCCTACGAAAAGGGAAACATTTCAGAACTGCTTTGCTATTGCATTTCGCCAAATCTACCCCTACAACCAATATACCTCTTTATGTTCTGTGCACATTGCTTAAGTACCTTTTTACGAAATACTTTTAATTTTTAAAGAAGGGCGACACAGGTTTGCCCTGCTGCCTCGCTGGTCTCAGATCAGAACTTTGCTGTAACTTATTGAAGGAGACGAAAGAGAGAGGGAGGTCTTAGAGAAAGGAACGCCAATTTTATCTTTACATGACCCAATGCGAATAAAATATAGCGATTAGTGCTAGTGAAAGGCGATAAAATGTAAGTAACAATTAAATTAGCGAGTGAAAATGATACGAGAGTAGTGGACGCCGGAGGGACATTGAATCCATGGGCCTCGTAAGTAAGTGATAAGTAAGGTGGAGTACCGGTGGAAATGGAAAGGTTTGTGCAAAGCATTGAATACAATGTGTCATAGAATTGAATTAGAACACCGAGTTAGTCATAATGTATCTGTAACTAACCAGAGAACTTCGGATTTTTTTTGATTAAGGATGAAAGAAATGGTGGGAGTGGGAAAAACGGGAACGAACTTCGGCGGCGGGAGTGATAATTGGCGGCAGGTAACATTTTGCCATTTTTAGACATCTTTATTCAGGGAAAGTTGGGAAATTTTATGTGGCGAGGCCAATTGGGGAACAATATCAATGGAAACTCTAGATAATCATCGGTGCAGGGATTTGGTGATCATTACTGGAAAAGCGGGTTATGAAATGCTGAAGGAGTATGTTGTAGTCTGTCACAGTCTGTGAATATTCTAGGAAAAAGAAATATGTGAGGGATTTTTAAAGTTTTGGTTAAAAATATTCCAATTATTGTCAGTTACTGAATATGAGGAGAGCAACAAAATTTGGTATTGAGGAAGAGAATTTCGCTGCCGGTGAAGAGGGTTAGCAGGAGATATAGGGGGAGCGTGACACTGGTCAGATTCATCGTAAGGGCATTCGTTTAGTAAGGGGAACATTGGTAGGCCCTCCTGAGTGTAATCGGTTTACTATTCTTGTTTTTCTAACCTTAGGAAAAGGATTTAATGCACCGAGGGGGAAGTAATCACGAGGGGAGAGAAGTCAACGTAGATACAATTGCAGTCTCACTGTTAGAGACTATTCTAATAGTCGGCAATTCATTTAAGACACCCTGAGGAATCCGTTATCGCCAGGGGACTTTTAGTAGTGAGAGTGTCGAAACAATAGAGGAAGAGCTGTGTATTTGGATAGGGGGTGTTGAGCGTGGGGTGTTGAGGGGGAGATGTGCAGGACGAACGGGGGATGATTATGGAATGGAGCGTTGCGTCGAAGATTCTGAACTATTGGGATGTCTTGTAGGATGAGAATAGTTTGGAAGAGGTTGAGATTAAATAGGTGTTGGTGTGGGGAAGACTCGCGGATTAGAAATGAAGACGAGGGAAGAAGTTCTGAGTTATCGTGAGAGCTTGGGAGGAAACCAGGAGGAAGAGGATGAAGTCGGCCGCGGTGGCGGCGGCGTGGTTAAGTCCTCGCCGGCTAGCCTCAGGGTCGCGGGTTCGAGTCCCTCCTGAGTGGGTTTTTTCATCACTCAGGACATGGCTGTGAGTGCTTGTCTATTGTTACATTGTTATTACTCCGATGTAAAGGCCATATGTGCTGTTTTCTGTGGCAGTGGAAAATAAAAAAAGTGAATAATTAAGGGCAAAGGGGAATGTGGTTTTTGTGGATTTTGATGAGGAGAGTGTGATTATGTGCGTGGAGACGGAAGCAGTAAGTGGATAGAGTAGTGCACCCAGAACGTATAAAAGTATTTTAAATATTTCAAAACATTAAATCAGTAGAATACATGTAATTACGTACTCGCAGATGGTCCAGTACAATATTGATACATTCCGTCTTCACGATTTCTATCCTAAATGGCGATATTTGTGGCGGAGACGTCTTCTACGACACGTGGGGGGCGCCGAAGAAGGCAGTTCCCCCCTCCTTACACCCTCGACGCGGGGGCGGGAGAGGGGGGCCTGGGACTCCTCCCCCGGTGGCGATGGGGGAAGGAGAACTGCCGACTTGTAAGCGGCAATCCGTCGCATAACGGGACAAATGTGGGAAGGAAGAATGATTTCATTAGTTGTCTTAGCCAGTGGCGCAGCTCGAAGAACAGATACTGTGGTTGAATTTTTGTTGAAAAATTACATAGACTTTCCCGTCTTTTTTCTAATCGTATTGTTTAATTTTGCGTGGGAGGAAAATCATGGATAGTTTTCATTTTAGTTAGCAAGTCAGTGGGCTTTCTTTTCTCGCACTTACTCTTATTCTTGAATTTTAGGCTTCCCTTCCGCGCAAGCATACACTCACTCGTCCAGAATACAGTTTCCCGCTATTTTACGCTATCAGTGCTTAATCAATAGGTTGAGAGTGAACAGAGACTCCCAGGTACGGAATAGCCCCGTGCCTTAGGCTCTTGTGTTAATTGGAATGATATCCAAACGACACATAGTCGTCCGGGTGGCCACTTTGGGATTAGAGGTTTAAAGGTGAGACAAGTTAAAATACTTATTGTCCCCGAGCATCTGGAGATGCTGGGGAGACTTAAAAGGAAGCTATTGCAGCGATGGGATTCCGCCTTGCTGCCGTGTGGGCTCCTCGAGGACCCTCATGAGAGGGCAGGGCGAAGGGTGCAACGGGCCTGCCAGCGTGGCGAGGCTCACTGCTTCGAAAACGAACCCTTTTATAACTTCGTCTCGTCTCCTCGCGTGTTCACGATTACGGAAACGTCAGAAATCCAACAGCACGAAAGACTGCTAAAATGCTTTTCATTGTTGTTGATGGCCAACGCACTTACTTGGTTGAGTTGAACGTCATTCCTCCGCAAAGTTTTGGAGCGCGCTGGAGCGTGTTCTCTGTCGCTGGAGTTTGTATTCCGTCTTTCCGTGCGCATAAACCCGGAATGGGTTTAGTTTCCCATGCCCCCCGTTCAGGGCGAGTGACACGCGCCGGCCCTCTTGCCTCGAAAAGCGCTCGCGACCTCAGGCGAAACAAATAGCAATCGGAACCCCGTGGGGAAGCTGTCAGAGGAGTTTCTCCGTTGATTAGTTTAAAATGTTATGTCCCCTCATCAAATTATTCCCAAAAAATAATCATATCGATTTCATTTCGACGATAGTTTCACGGAATGACAAATTATTTCTAAACGCTTCATCCCTCCATGTTACGATCCTTGCTTCACATCTCATGAGTAGCTCCTTCCTTGTCCATCTTTCCATTCCTCCTCTCTTCTCTCGTGGACTTCGAATCCATCGTCTCTTTTTATTTTAATTTCCAATAGTCTATTTCATATTTACTCATGACCACTGCCGTTTTCCTCTCCTCTTTTTATGGATTGATCCTCTCCATTGACCCTCTCCCATCTAAGCATCTCGAGTACCCGTGTGGATCCAAAGTAAGTTCTTCTCGGAGGTGCTTTCGGTATCTATGAGTTTCAGGACGTCTTGTTTCTATTCACTGTTACAACCATGGCAACTCTTGGTTTGATATCTGATGACCTTGAAGAAAACTATTAATTTGCCGCTCACTTCGTTTCAGGACACTGGGTATTAACGTGGAGGCAGCAGCGTTATTTTCTCTTGGAAAACCGTCGCGTATTTGTGAACACACTCAATGGTTGCGGAAAGTGTTGTCCACGTGTTTCTTGGCTGTTGTCCATTTCTATCGTGTTTTTATTTTAGTGCCTGACAATGGGTATCTCACTATGGGAATAATTTTATTCATTTCCGTTGGCTTTCAATGCATTTGTGAAACAAATCTCCCCTCGAAATCCCTCCGAGACCAATGCACAGGACAATGATGCATCAACGTCATCAGTGGAAGCATTCATTGGATCCATCTTCCGCATTATTTCCGGATTACTTAACCTTCCTTTTCATTTTCAAATACTTTAACGTATTGTATAACATGATACAATGACAACAGCTTTCGTTTTTGCCGAATGTGTCTCGTTCGTGATCTTCCTCTGTTGTTCTTTATTTTTAACTTTGTACCCAAAGTTCCACTGTTCCATTGTTGCCACGATATGAACAATATAGGTATCCCTCTCTTTTCAATATTCTATTCCCTAATAAACAAAAGTTCGACTTCTCAAGGTGAAAACTACTTGACTTTTTCTATCCGATGATGTTCATACATTCTTACGCCTTACCTTGCTTTGCCAGTTAAATCCTGATTCATTGTCGCTCATAGTGTCCTGGTCTTTATTAGTCTGTGGATCATTCTTAATTCACTGAGCGAAAACCATATTTCTCATTGATACATCATTTACATAATGTTATTTCATACGATTTAATTAAAATATCTTTCAATTTAGGTGGATAAAAATCCAAATAAACTTCAGTATTTTCGGTCCCAAGAGAGGCCAAATCAGCTTCTTTCATGTCTGAGTTGTTTCTCAATTGAGGATTCGATATCATATCTACTTTTCGTTCCTTTCGCATCTTTAGATTATCACTCTTTGTTAATGTGTTCGAAGCTCATCACGAAACTAATGATCTGTAATCAATTTTTTGCACACTTGAACGTATTCATAATTAGTCATATACGACGATAAATGCCTCATCGCAATTTTTACAGTTGTTTTTGTCACATTTTCTTCAAAATGCGATTAAAATGCTTTAAAATATTTTCCCTGAATGTTAATGAGCTGAACGCCAAATTCATAAATCCCGGAATTGTCATGCACAAGAAAACCCCCAACTGCTGCGTTCAATCTAAGTGCATTATGCTTCCCCCTTTTCTTGTCTCCGACATCATTTTCTTCTTCCATGTATTTCATAATACGATTACTTCCTTTGTAGAGTTGCACCAAGTGCTTCCTCCGTCTTCTCGACTTCATTCTTATCCTCAATTTTAAAAGGTTCTATTCTTGTCTCGAAGGATATCAAAACTTGCGGCCGTGTCCTTGAGTGGTTTTCTTAAGGCGGCTCTCACCTTCCGAGTTCAACGTCGTTTAGTATTTTTTCCCGTTAATTCTGACCCATATTTCTCTTGTATTTTCTCATTTTATTTGATATTATCGCCTTTCATTCGTTAATTCATAATCCTTCCTCAATCCTATCGTTATTTTTCTGTTTATTAAATAAGTGCCATGTAATCGTCCTCTATACTCCTAGGATTCAGTTGGATACATCATTTCTGGGTGCGACTTTTTCGTCTTCGATATATATTCTCGACCATTTCTTTAATCTTTCCTTCTCTATTTTTTTCCTTGATTGGTTGGCCCCGAATAGTTCCCAACGCTTTTTGGAAGGCCAGCCCATGATAAACCTTCAGTTTATCGATTCGTTTTGTATTTTTCATGGTATTTCAAATCGTCGCCATTATTTTTTCCGCCTTTGATTGGGTACTGAACATTTGCTACTATAGAATGTAACGTTTGGAATATCTCTCGACTTTATGAAATGAAATTCATCTTCACTTCACTCATACCCTCTGTGTTCAACCCGAAGGTTTGTTTGATATGCGAGTGTAGAGCTCACACCGTAGCAAGCCATTGGGGTGTGAAATTTACCCATTCAGGGGAGGTGGGTCAGTTTCTTTCCATCAGCCTTGCTATTTCCCATAAATTTTGTGACACGCAGATGATGGCATCGCAAGGATTCCAGGTGAGGGAGTCCAGAAAAGTTTTTACCCGGGATTTGAACCCGAAACTCTCAGGTCCGTAGCCCAGCGCTCTACCCTATATGCCCGACGATCCCCAATTTTCATCGTATACCTTCGATTTAGAGTTTTAAACAATATTTTTTCTCCATTCAGTTGTGCTGCAAACTAAATATTTATTATGATTCTCTTATCTCGTTTCGTGTTCCAAATCCGTACTTTCCTGTAATACGTCTTCCTTGGCCTATCCAATGATGAAGTCCTGATTGCTAGGAATCATCAATTTATTTCCTTTTAACCTTTACTTCGTGCGCTATTGTGACTTCCGTGATAATGTCGCCGACCTCTCTTACCTATTTCATATTTACGTTGAGTTGTAGGAGTGTTCAGCGCAGTGTATCCGTGGTCTTTCCGGACACCTAGATTCTCCAGTCTTCCTCAGGTGCTCCTTCCCCCCCCCCCCCCTCCCCTCCCGTCGCCTGTACAGAATATACCTACGTACGGTGCACCATGGTGTACCGGGCGATGCGAGTCTGTCGGTTTCCGGAAATAGGAGGAGTGCATAAAAGTTGATCCTAGCGACGCTGAGTGGAAGAGTATTGCTATGTCTCTCATACAGCTCTTCCGGAAGTGGCGTGGATGTGAATTAGCTCTTCCGGAAGTGGCGAGGAAATTCCTTAGTACCTTATTCTGCAGGCGTTAAGTCAGCGAATGGTTCTTCCCCCGACAGCTTCATCATTCCTCCTGGCATCTGCATTGACTGCGAGCAACAATGGGAAATGAACTCTGGATTTAAAGACGATGGGGAAGCATTAGACCTTTACAATGAAGGTATTTACATTCGTTAAAATCATTTAATGATTCATAGGTGCGTATCGTTCGCGGGAAAGGAAGTTTCTCGCGTGGACCTATTCAAATGCCTGGAAATCTTATTCTTGATTCCATCTAAAGTCACTGGTGTAAAGTCAAGTCTACTCTCCAGAGATTTTTGACCAATTTGACTCCGAATCGTTTACATGCTATTCGCAGGGACTAAATAATTGATCTGGTTCCCCGAAGTAAGCACCAACTCTCAATGATTTTGCGTGGTTTGATGTGAATAACATTGCCCTGAATTGATTTCGTGAATAGGTCTGCTCTCTCCACTCCAATCTCGTTACGTATTCATTCTTTGATTAATATTAATTTTTTATTGCTGCTGCCTGTCTGCGGTTTGAGGATTTCAACTGCAGTGAATACGGTTAAATTCAGTCAGCCTTATAAGGAACCAGATAGCGAGTTATGGTCAATGTATTTTATCCAATCGAGATTTTCAATTTCTGAATGCTCTCTTTTCCTTCTTATACACTTCCTCTCCACTTTCCACTTATGTGAGGATATTATTTAAATTAAAAGAACTTTAATAGTGTGGAAAATAGATTGAATGGAAATCAAGTGGAAGGAATTTCATGTTAAATTTGCTGCTAGTTTAATTGTGCGGTCGTTTGATACAAAAATATAATGACACGCATAAACAAACTTATCAATACCTCAAGCTCTCCCAAAATATTTACAATGTAATTATGCAATTTTTGAAATACATTTAAAAAATAAATTATTTACGTAAACAATGGAATTCTAAGGTTTACCGTAACTTTTTTTAAAGTTAACGGTGTGATTAAACCCATTAATGTTTTCTTTGTTAACACAGTTAATGTTAAAAGAAATAGGATACCTTTCTAGTGTGTCGGCATATGCACCCTGGTGATGGTACCAAGCTGCAAGAAAGGCGTTCCCGTCACGCAGTTAGCGTCTTCAAGTGATCATGACTCTTTTTACTCAGTCAACACAAACTGCTTTCATCGCATTCCTCGTACTCAAATTGATAAAAAAATGTAAACAAAAGCTGTTTCCGCCCATTGCCTTGTGGCAGTTTGGTCATCAGCTGAATTCCCGTCGTCAGTTTTGTCTTGAAGGACAGATAACTGATATTGTCGAATAAATCGCTGTATGTGCTGCAACTGACCGCTTAATCTTTCCCGAAGAAGTTTCTTTTTCTTCTCCTGCAAAGTCTTTGTCTGATCACGGCTAGAGAATCCTGAGTGATGGACAGTTTCTATGGGCGCCAGCCTCCTGTGCGCTCGCAGTTAAGACGCTGCCAACACTTTGCTGACATTCTGATTGACGTAGGCCAGAATATGTGGTTATGCCGTCGGATATAATTTACTACAATACGCCCTTTTGTTTAAAATCCCGCTGGCAACGAAGTGCTTAATACTCGAATAACTTGGATCGTGAGAACTGAAGTTAAGAAAAACCTCGCCTCATCTTTCATTTGCCTCTCCTTCTTGAGTGGATGGTCGTGAGTTTTTTTTATGGTATCAAAAAGGACATTATTAGTTGGAAAGTTTTGTTGGTTGATTTGCGCGGCTGTCCCTGCAGATCCGATGACGCGGGTAACTGCAGAGGGGAAAGGTCAAAGTTTATGCTGAGGCCAGCAACTGCGTGAGTGGAAATACCTCAAGGTTCAGCTATTAGTTATCGCTAAGAAACCGCGGCACTCATGGTTGAAATGGAACATTCCATACTGCTTCTTATTTTTCGACGAAGACTTTTACCGTTGTTCCTTCTTCATGGAACGAAACGTCATTACGTGCCAAACTTTTCGCTTTGGACGAATCAGTGTGAGCTCGGAATTCCAAGAACCGTAAAGGACGACGTTCTTGTTGAGCGATATTTCGTGCAATCCGTTTTACACGTCGTTTGATGTCCAGCGGTCATTGTCCAGTCCCGGAGGAAAGCGGAATTGATGGGGATGAGAAATTCGGCGATCACTTGGAGTCGAACTCCGAACTCCTGGGTTGGAAAACAACCTGGCCACTGACGTCAAATGAATTTAAATCATGGCGTCGACTTCAATTCCGGCGAGGTGTTGGCGACTTATCGTTAATTTTTATTTAAATGGCGTTATGAAACGATTATCGTACTGTGTTAATGAAGCGGATCATGGCCAGGGGCGTCGGAACTATTTTCGCTGGGAGGGACCAACCTTGAAAAGGGCCCGGCTCTAAGAAAAAGGCCCGGCTCTCAAGAAAAGGGCCCGGCTCCTATGAAAAGGGCCCGCATTTTTTTGCGGATAGGAGAGGGTAGAGACTACAATTTCGCTAAAAGTGCATATGAAGGTGGTAGAATATGCGTCCGAAGGGAAAAGGCAAGCTGGAAACAGGTGAAATTTAATTTTTATCAATGAAGACTCATTTCTCAAGGACCCGGGGCAAATTCTGGGGGGGGGGGGTGGCGATTTCCCTCCCTACCCCCCACTTCCGACGCCGCTAATCATAGCTGTCTGAGAAGTTATCGTCCTTCACTGCGACTGCATATCCTCCCCGGCACATCACACTTCTTTTGCCTTCGCCCCTATCCCCTTTCCCCTTCCGTCCGGGGGATCGGGTTGGTGTGGTGGCTAGAGTATTGGCCTCCCATCCCGAGGGCCCGGGTTCGATTCCCGGCAGTGGCGGATTTTTCAATGGAAAACCGGTCCCCACTTGAGTGCCTAGTGGAGAGCATTTCAAGTTCAGTACTACGTCCGTCGGATGGGACGTTAAGCCGTGGTCCCCTTGGTGCCTTTCGTTAAGAGTAGGCTGATGCCGACGCCGGGTTTATCTCCACCCTTCCTCCGTTCCCTGAAAGATCCTACCATTACCCAATTACCCACCTATCCTAAATGGCGTCTCCCCTGAATAACCAACCAACCCTTCCGTCCTGTCTCTGCCTATTGCTTCCTTCCCTCACCACCATCTTCATTCCTTCCTCCCCTTGGCCACATCAAAAGCATCCGATCGGCTCTCGTTCTCGTCAATCCTCCATTCCCCGGAACCTCTTGAAGTTTCCCAGTTCCTGACGTGTCAGCGTTTGTGTCAGACAGACTTAAGACCGAATTTGGTCCCCGTAGTCGATTCGTTTGTGTTTCGCCCGAGTCCCGCAGGGTTCCTCGTACCCGGGCATCAAAAGTTTTCTTCTTCTCTGTCGAGTCGTGGCATGCATCAACTAGATAAGAGGCATTTTCATGACATTCACATCTCTGCCTTCATAATTTCATGACGAGAGAGCAGCAACGTTGGGGCTGTGGAAGCGTTTGGTTTTCCGCCGATCCTTGAGAGAGCGTCCGGCGACGTTTTCAGCGCAGTATCGCCGGCCGCTGTCGGGGTCTTTTGTACGGTTCCTTGAGGCGCCCTTGCCTTCTTGAGGATCTAGGCGAGGATGCGGTGCACTAACCGTGCTTAACCGCCTACTCCCGCGTTCTCATTCTCTGTTCTACATAAAACCCTTGTCGGCGTTCTTTTACCTTGCAAAAGCCCTCCTTCCAATTTAGTTGACTTAGTCTAACTCTTTTGGCCAAGTTTCTGTCTTTTCCCACCACATGCATTAATTCATCATTCGAACAGTAGCATTTATTCGGGCGGGGGTGGGGGTGGGAGGTTAAGGAAGGGGGGAAGGGGGGGCAGCATCATTTCGATCATTTTCGCCATTTTATGATAGGTGGGTCACTGTATATAGATAGGATTTTTCAAAACCCGGAAAGGAGCCCGGCGTGGGCATTAGCCAAAATTCATTAATTATAAAAACTCATGAAGTCTTAAACCATTGAGTTGAACCAGTTGAGGCCAAGTCTTTGTGGAATTTCATAATGAAAAAGGAAATCGTAAAAACATCTTTAGCGTTCCACAGGTTAGAGTACCTATGCTTTGAAGTGACTTATTTCGCTACACCCAGGCACGTAGCCAGGGGGGGCTTCTGGTGCTTCAGGCCCCCCCCCTCCCCGAAATTTTTTTCCCAATAATTTTGTTGTTCTGATTTTAACAACGAACTTTACGAATGAGAAGAGATAAGTATGAGCACTGTAAAAGTAAACATCAATCACTGAAAATTTAGGAAAGAGATTTGTAACATGTCGACACCGAATGGGCAAGGCTGATTTGTTTCAAGTTACGCAAGACTTATCCCCCCCGAAGCAAATTTCCGGCTACGTGCCTGGCTACACCGTATCGTCTTTAGGTTCAAGTACACTGACAAGTGTGCCCTCAGGCGACTCCTCAGACGCTGAGCAACGAACGGACCAGGGCTACAACTCAGATACAACAATTGTAAGTACAATCTCTGTTGACTTCCCCTCTAACTTCGGGGTCGAGTTCCCGGAGCATCGCCCGGACTACGGCATCCCGTATGAACCGCCGCGCACACCGGAGGCCCCGGAGCCGGCAAACCAGCCGTCGGAGCAGGACAGTGACGACGAAACAGTGTATCCTCAAGTGCTCCCTTGTGTAAAGTGCTTTCATTACCCTTCCCCTTCGGTGCGGGAACTGGTGTCAGTAGGGGCAAACTTGCCGATGCCCCCGGAGGCCCCTTATGTGTTCCAAACCACTAGGGTTACCCCAAAAATCTTGGCCTATGTGAATACGCTGGTCCAGCGCCAGATCCTGGCGATGGCCAGGCCAGTGTGCGCATTTAAACTCGTCCCAATCCCTAAAGCTTCAGGGGGGGAGCGCATCATCGTCGACCTTAGTCCGTGGACACGCTTTTATCGTCGTCCCAAATTTACATTGAAAGACGCGGCCAAGGCCATGAGAACGATCCCGCATCACGCGCTATTAGCTAAACTGGACCTGAAGGATGCCTTTTGGCAACTGCCTATTAACCCCATGCACCGCAAATTTTATGGTATCTTTGTAAATAACGAGTATTATGTATGGAACCGTCTGCCTATGGGACACACTTTGGCCCCGGCGATCATGCAGCGGTTTGCTCGTGCAGTTGCAGCTATAGTGTTTGATAAATTTCATGTCTATATGTTAACTTACTTAGACGATTGGTTGTTGATTATGAATGAGGAGAATGCTGATTTGGTTCCTAGTGTTTGTGAATTTATGTCTAGTGAATTAGGAATATGTTTAAATTTAGACAAGTGCATTTTAAAACCTGTTCATGCTCTTAAATACCTGGGTGTTCGTATCTGTACTCGTACCATGACCCTTACCCTTACCCCGGCTTCCCTAACCCGATTGCATTACGTCATCACAGTGCTGCGACGATTATGTGTGAAAGATATGCCACGCGCAATCGGCTATGTATCATGGTGCACGTATATACGGGGTCTCCCGTACTTTCTAATAAGGGACACCGCTAAGCGGTACACCAAATGGCTACAGGAACTGTGGGACGAGGGCATTTGGGCCATGCCCAGATACTTCTCATTGTACTCTACCATGACCTATGTATACTGTGACGCCACGCCTTTCCAAGTAGCTTGGGTGGCGCCGGAGTTTGATGTAACCGAGATCTGGAGCTTCGGAGAAGAGATGAAACCTATATACGAAGCAGAGGCCTACGCAGCGCTTATGGCCGCCACACATATGGTCAAGTTGACTCCGCCACATACAAGGATTATAGTTTATAGCGATAATCAGGCCGTCATATATGCTTTGACTAAAGGCCGAGGTGTATTGTTTCACATACACGATTTGTTTGTTATGTATTTGCAATTAATAAAGGATGTGTCACACGATGTGACCTGGAGCTTCGTCACCTCCGAAATGAATCTCGCCGATCGTCCTTCCCGGACCGTCCTTCCCTTCTATGCCCGCTCGGCGTCGTATTCGTCGGCGTCCGGGTGGGTATATAGGGAGGACGAGGCCTGGGGAGGGCAGTCGGCGGAAATCGAATAAGGAGGATGACGGGGCTCCAGCTCTCTCCAGCAGGTATTGGTTGTTGATTATGAATGAGGAGAATGCTGATTTGGTTCCTAGTGTTTGTGAATTTATGTCTAGTGAATTAGGAATATGTTTAAATTTAGACAAGTGCATTTTAAAACCTGTTCATGCTCTTAAATACCTGGGTGTTCGTATCTGTACTCGTACCATGACCCTTACCCTTACCCCGGCTTCCCTAACCCGATTGCATTACGTCATCACAGTGCTGCGACGATTATGTGTGAAAGATATGCCACGCGCAATCGGCTATGTATCATGGTGCACGTATATACGGGGTCTCCCGTACTTTCTAATAAGGGACACCGCTAAGCGGTACACCAAATGGCTACAGGAACTGTGGGACGAGGGCATTTGGGCCATGCCCAGATACTTCTCATTGTACTCTACCATGACCTATGTATACTGTGACGCCACGCCTTTCCAAGTAGCTTGGGTGGCGCCGGAGTTTGATGTAACCGAGATCTGGAGCTTCGGAGAAGAGATGAAACCTATATACGAAGCAGAGGCCTACGCAGCGCTTATGGCCGCCACACATATGGTCAAGTTGACTCCGCCACATACAAGGATTATAGTTTATAGCGATAATCAGGCCGTCATATATGCTTTGACTAAAGGCCGAGGTGTATTGTTTCACATACACGATTTGTTTGTTATGTATTTGCAATTAATAAAGGATGTGTCACACGATGTGACCTGGAGCTTCGTCACCTCCGAAATGAATCTCGCCGATCGTCCTTCCCGGACCGTCCTTCCCTTCTATGCCCGCTCGGCGTCGTATTCGTCGGCGTCCGGGTGGGTATATAGGGAGGACGAGGCCTGGGGAGGGCAGTCGGCGGAAATCGAATAAGGAGGATGACGGGGCTCCAGCTCTCGGGGCAGAGAGCTGGAGCCCCGTCATCCTCCTTATTCGATTTCCGCCGACTGCCCTCCCCAGGCCTCGTCCTCCCTATATACCCACCCGGACGCCGACGAATACGACGCCGAGCGGGCATAGAAGGGAAGGACGGTCCGGGAAGGACGATCGGCGAGATTCATTTCGGAGGTGACGAAGCTCCAGGTCACATCGTGTGACACATCCTTTATTAATTGCAAATACATAACAAACAAATCGTGTATGTGAAACAATACACCTCGGCCTTTAGTCAAAGCATATATGACGGCCTGATTATCGCTATAAACTATAATCCTTGTATGTGGCGGAGTCAACTTGACCATATGTGTGGCGGCCATAAGCGCTGCGTAGGCCTCTGCTTCGTATATAGGTTTCATCTCTTCTCCGAAGCTCCAGATCTCGGTTACATCAAACTCCGGCGCCACCCAAGCTACTTGGAAAGGCGTGGCGTCACAGTATACATAGGTCATGGTAGAGTACAATGAGAAGTATCTGGGCATGGCCCAAATGCCCTCGTCCCACAGTTCCTGTAGCCATTTGGTGTACCGCTTAGCGGTGTCCCTTATTAGAAAGTACGGGAGACCCCGTATATACGTGCACCATGATACATAGCCGATTGCGCGTGGCATATCTTTCACACATAATCGTCGCAGCACTGTGATGACGTAATGCAATCGGGTTAGGGAAGCCGGGGTAAGGGTAAGGGTCATGGTACGAGTACAGATACGAACACCCAGGTATTTAAGAGCATGAACAGGTTTTAAAATGCACTTGTCTAAATTTAAACATATTCCTAATTCCTATCTTATTCACTGACGAACTTGAAGTGGGGTGGATCACCTATTTGGTGCCACAGCTTATGCATTATAGGCAGGGAGCCTTTTGTGGTGCGTCATTTTTAATTACGGAGGATACGGCTTGAGAAGCAGAGGATGCGGCAATGAGATTTATTCACAGAGTAAGCAGCGAAATCCACAGTGGAGGTAGTATTTTTTTCCCTATTCTTTTTTTGAAGCCATGGTATATGAGCCCTAAAAACCAAACGTAAATCTTTACTAATTGAAATACGTATAGTAATTTGACCCTTGATTCTGACTGCAACCTAATGATATCTCTATGGACGTCATATGTTCGTAATACGGTTTTCCATAAGGTTTATAGATAAACATAGAAATCGTGAAGTGCGAGTAGCTTAAATTGGTATTGCCTCATCTCCCATAGTATTGAATATACCATAATGAGTATACCATCGAAATTATCGTATTTTTTTGGGGTAACCGGTTTTTTCCAATTTGGGCGTTTTTAGAGTTAAAAGAATTACATAGCTAAGATATCAATCCAGCTGGACATGTTCAACGTTGTGAATCCATCTCTCCGAAGCATCGGCCTCTCTTATTCACCTACTACAAAAAATGTTGTCATGCTGATGATATTAACCGCCTACCGGCAGTTGTAATTAATTAAATCTAATAACGAAGCACGTAATTTAATTTTAAACTAATGCACCAAAAATATCACTGTTTTTAAATGCATTCTACCTTATCTGTTAGTATAGGATTGACTACACCTGCGGATGCAAACGTGCTGTAAACAATGAGAGTAAATTGCTTCATACAAGGTTATTTTCTTAGGTTATTGTGGTGAACTTGGGTATATTTCTCTGCAGTTCTCTTTCGTTGCCACCCTATTTCCAATGCCCCTGAATGATCCCATCCTCATGAAAAGGTGACATTGCAGCCCAAAAACAACAACTTCACTCCCATGCGCACAGCATGCGAACTTCATCGCTGAACTTACAAGTAGATCAGTGACTTCTCTACAGTTAGCTGTAAAATTGTATGAAAAATGCAGTAAGAACATGCAGTGGTCAGCAAACGACTGTTTCAATGGGAAAAACGAACCAGTATAATTTTTGTTGAAGTGATGTTATACTCCTTAGTCATTTAAGTTAACCATACAACAATAATGACAATAGAAGCTTTGTTACTGCCCTCTGGCTTCTAAGTCCGTATTTCTACGTGCTTATTTATTGATTCCATTCCTGACTAATTTCTCAGATTCCGCCCCATATTTATATCCCCGAATGACAAAAGTGACACGGAAAAAGGCCGGGTTGGTACACATGCTAGAGTACTCGCCGCTCTCCTGGAGGGTCCGGGTTCATATAACGGCAGTTTATATATTTTTCGTCGGTAAACTGTACCGACTCGTGCTTTGTGGAGGGTATCCGAGTTCAGTACTCCGTCCGTTGGATGGAACGTTAAGACGTGACCCCCTTGGCGCCTTTCGTTAAGAATCCGGTGCAAAGTTTCTCTCCACCCTTTTTCCCTTCTCATCCTTGTACCTTTCCTCCCGGTCTGAAGCACCTATTAGTGCGGAAACAGACTTGAAAACATAGATGAGACTCGATCATCCATCACCATCATCATCGGTCAACAATCCTAGGATTGATTTGATGCAGCCCTCCACTCGATTCTTCTACTGGCCAACCTCTTCATCATATTAACGTAGTTCTTCTCTTTTACATTCTTCACAACTTGTTCCCTATATATCATGCGAGGCCTGCCTTTTTCCATTCTTCCAGTTCACTTTTTCCTCGACGATTGTCTTCATCAGGCTATCGTTTCTTAAGATATGGCCAATTATAAATTGTTCCGTCTTCTAGTTAGAGTTTTCAGCAGGCTTCTCTTTTCTCCTGCTCTTCCTAAGACTTAATAGTTTGTCTCTGGATCCATTTAATATTCATCATTATTCGGTAGCACCACGCTTCAAATGCTTCCAGCCTTGACTGCTACTGATCTGCTGCCTAGCTGCTGTTATCGTCGATGCTTTGCTGCCATATAGTAGCGTGCTCCAGATGTATGTTCAAATGAAATGTTTCCTCACGTCCATGCTTGTATTTGCTGCTGTAAGCAGAATCTTCTTTTGTTAAAGTGACCTTTTTGCCTGGGAATTTCTACAGGAAATTTCTCTTTTGCTTCGTCCATCGCTGGCACCTTGGCTTCCCTGGTAACAAATCTATTCCACCTCCTCAATCTTTGTTTGCCTAGTTAAACATTGGTCCTGGCTTCTTTTCTACGTTTTATCATCAATGGTCTTCGTTCACCGGCCGGTAAACGGTCTGAGAGCTGCTTAACTTCCCATCCGACAGACGGAGTACTGTACTCGAATGTACTCCACAAATACTCAGCAATGTTTTGGTTTACCAATGAAAAATATCTTCTACTGCTAAGATTCGAACCCGGGACTTCCCGGCAAGAGGGCAGTACTCCAACCACTACACCTTCCCGGACCCCATTGATGTTAACTGACTCTCTAATTCATATCGAGGAGGAATACATCCTCGAAAGTTCTCCGCGAATACTATGCTTGTTCTTGAGATGTCTCTCTGCTGATCCATGATTTCTTGCCGTGATACCCTGGCGTGAATATAATTTCGGCCCCTCGCGAGTCGGAGAGCCGTTTCCACCATCCTTGCTTAGCTGCCGTCCAATTAGCGAGAGGAGCGCAAGGTAATCACTCCGCCGCCGGCCAGATAGCGCGTATCGCTGCGTCGCCGCAGATAGATAGATAGGGGCGCTCGGCCCACCTGCGCTGCATGTGCATTTCTCGTGTGGACGCTGACGAGATGGACGTCAGCGAAGGGCCAGGAACGGCGTGGAATGCAGCTAATGTAAATTTCGCCAATGTCATCCTTTACCAGCCCACAGTGCTGATAAAGGGTATCGTTATCGCATCCGCCCCTCCAGTAGCATTTGCGAGGTAAAATGGACTGTCGAAGTTCCTCGCTTCGAAGCTGAATTGGAACCAGAAGTCCAAGAGCCACCTAGAGTTTTCAGTCACTCAGGTTTCCTTTGTACGCTATGCGATGAAAAAAAAAATACTTTTCCTGGAAGGGGCTTCTTATTGTGGTTGGAAATAGTCTCCCCAAGGTAACGAAACATATTTACCGTTAGCATGCTCAAGAAGTCTTGGGGTTTTGTGTGAATATAATACAATCAGTTGAGGCAGGTAATACTGGTGATATTCATGGAAATCCAATGAAATAGAAATGTTGAGGCGTAAGGTTCAGTTAAAAGTTGGAAGAGAACACGTCGACAGTCTTTAATGTTGGAAAATATAACGAGTTATATTCTCCATCAGCAGTTTCATTTGCACACACTCTTGAACCTATAATCGGATAAAAGTTGCATTCGTTATCTAATTAATATGGAAATTCGTGGGAATGGGAATTAATGAAGGTTACCTCTTAGTGCTTGTAATTTTGATTTGAAATCCTTGCCTTGTTGCCTCGCCTTGAAACCCAAGGCTTTTGCTCCTCGCCTCTTCCCTGACCACCTCTCTCATTTACCGTCTACATATCGTCATTGGTCATTTACCTTGGTACAGAATTTGCTGTATGGAACTTAGCGGCTAAATTGGTGGACATTTTGTCAGAGTTTGTACTGAACACTGACATTCGTATGGTGAAAACCCGATGACATGAAAGTTAATAACAATTTATGCAATTTAACTCGACGATAATTGTTTTCTATCGAAAGGTTGCGTAATTTAGCTCCATTCTGCAGTTAAATTCTGACTATGAACACATTTCCAATGAAGCAATTAAGTCCCGAAAATCACATAATATATTTATTATCGTCCTAAAGGTGTCCGTGTTACTGAAGTGTTGTAATTGTTCTAGTTGATACCTTCCTACTTTCGTGCTACTAAGACCTTCATAGTGGTAGACAAAAAGTCACGATTATAATAATCACCCTTAGTTAAAATAAGGACATGGGCCACAATGGGACATAAAATACTTTCCGTTCTAAATAGATATTTTTCGTGAATAACTGAAGGGGCATCACATTTTCTCATGAGTGTGAATGGTAGGGAATATAGGGCCTCTGTCTCTCTTAAATTTCCATCGATTAAATCGCTTGGTGCCGGAAAAATGATTTTGGTAAATGGATGAGGAACGGAGGGAAAAAAATGTACTCTGGAAAATATGGTGGATTCTTATGCCGTGCTTCGGTTCCATGGAGTTGGGTGAAATCGATCTTAGGTGTTGGGCGACAATGTAAATACGGCGTTCATTTCCATCGACTCTCAGTGGCAATCCTATGCCCCGAAAAACCCGTATCTTTTTGGTTTAGCTTACGTTGCAGAAGTGACGTCATTTATGCTGTTAGTGTCCTCGTGGATGAAAAGAGACGCTATTCGTGTCTCGAGATGCCCCTCCTCTCAGTGGGAGATGAGCAGGGTGCCTATTTCGCCGCTCCTCTCCGCCTCCACATCCTCATGGCTTGCAATCCAGAGATGGTGCGGTAGGAAGGGCGTCCCGTGTCATGAAATCTGCAATAAAACAATACATTTTAGCAGTAGAGGTAGGTTTTTAGTTTCGTCGACGGCTATGGTCATGTGCACGTAAATCTCAGTTAATGGTCACAGTTTTACTCAACAACTTGAATCAAGAGTTAATTAATATCAGAGGATGAGCTGAAATCTTTTCATGCTAACTTCTTCTCTAAAAATTAATTTTTTGCATTTCGAGAATAAATGTCCAAAAATCTCTCTACCATAAAATCAAATTCAAACATGCTTCCTTAAATTCCTCATTCTACTGATGACAGAGATAGTTCTCAGATTTGAGCATATGAACTTTTCCCAGAAAATTTTCTTGCTTGAATCTTCATAATGACGCTAGAAAATGTCGTAAGTATGTCCGTTTGTATCGGATGCCACTTCAGGTCTGCTGGCCGCTCCTTGCTCGTGGGCCGTGTGGCTACCCGCAATTTCTCCGCCAGCATCTATTGACATGTTGTCTGTCGCCTAGCGGCTGTTTCTGCAGTCAAATTATTCCACAAACCGATTGCTACGCAAAACAAATCTCTCCTGTGGTGGTTTTTATTAGAACCCCCGCAAAGATTACCAATAGACTCAAAGGGTTTCGCAGGTTTATCGAATTCCCAGGGCGAAACGACTGTGTACGTGAAGAATTCACATGCAAGACAATTTGTGAAGCGTTAAGGAGGCTCCACCGAATTATGAAGTAGATGCCATTTTTGTGAAAATTTCAGGACACCTCATTCTTTGGTCCTTCTATCGATTGGCAATAAAATAATGAGACCTTTCCATCATAAAATTGAAGAAAAAAGACGCTGAAAATCAGCTATTTTGTACGTGGTTACACGGCAGAGCATGGCTGTTGCAATAAAATTTGCAGATTAATAATGTAAAGGGAAATGTCGTTTTGACGAAAAACTAATATAAGATGCGCAATTTTATGTAGAATTTAGCACTGTAAAAAGTGCTCACCTTACTACCTTTGTTTAATTACTATTAATAATTATTAGTATGTTGTTATCATTGGCAATGGTACTTGTGACGAAACGTGCTTACAAGCTTATTTTTAGGTATATACCTTACCAAGATCCTCCTTATATTTTTATGTAATTTAAATATTTAATTGGTTGTTGATTGGTGTAATTAATACCAATGCTTCCAAATAGTAGCAGCGTCATTGCTGCCAAACTATTTTGAAAAATACGAATCTTAATAAAATTCAAAACAAAGAGTTGTATTTGCAAGAGAATAGTTTAAAACTAAGTAAGAAAATATTTATCCTATTTTAGAATACGCATTAGCGGAATTGAGCATGTATTCTCATTTTGTAAAAAAACGTGGCAGCAACACGTCAGTCATATTCCGAAGTCAAAATGAGTTAAAAGAGTTTGTAAAAAAGAGATTGCAACTAGAACGCGCTATACAATAGCATACTCATGCAAATATTGTGTATGCGTTATCACCCTATAGATGATTTTCCATATAGGTGTTTTTCTGGATCGGTATTTATTCATTAAATAACAGCTCTTTTACGGGATTTTGAATCGGGGAGTCACGGTGGAACCTCCTTAAGGGAGAAATCAAATTCTGAACTCACGGGTGGAATTCGCCCTGAATCAGCCAACGGTGACTAACGGACTACCGTCGTTTACTCCGTTTAAGCTGAAAAGGCGACTTGTTTTGATGTTTGTTCCTTGCGGTCATTATTTACATTGTCAGGGAGGAGTTTCCATGGTTTGGGGTTCAGGGTGGAATGGGGGTTTCGGAAGGGGGGAGGGAGGCAACGTATGCATATCACCAGCGGTCGACTCTCTTGTCCGTCCTATAGACGTCGCTCCCTCCAACAGAGGCGAATTTCCCAATCAGCCGGGCATGGTACTAATACATTTATTAGTACCATGCAGCCGGGGACGAATTTCAACGAAAACATTTCAAGAAGCAAGTTGACAGGTGCCTTATTTCAAAGGAAGTTTGTTTAGCGTAACTGCGTGAGCTCACGTTCAATAGATTAGCATCGGCTAAATATAAAATATTCAACACCTTTTAGGGCATACGTCTGTGATATTGAGCAATATATCGTGTCTTACCTTCGATGAGGACAGCTCGCCAACGCCCGTAATGTGTCCGCTCGTCATGATTCGCGTGCCGAAGACTTCACATGCATATCTGCTTATCGCGTTCACTAGTTCGCACGTCGCTCTCCGTGAATGAGGTCGACGCAGTTCTCTTTTAATTTGCTGTCGGTGCGATGAGTCTACCTGATATATTTTGCCGTGTAAGCTAGTTTTTGTTCTCTTGTGATGTTGCGAATTATGCTGTTGAGAAAAAGTTCCCGGTCTCGACACTTTTAGTTGCTCTTATGTGGCCAATATCGACATGTTCAGGCTTTTTTGCTTGTGTAAAAGTCAGTGTTCCCTTGGTTATCAACCTATTGATTGTTGTTACTAGGAAAAGAGAAAACTCATGTAATTTAAGCCCCATCATCTTTATAATGAGTAAACAATCCTAAGACTGGTTTTACGCAGCCCTCCTCATGATTCTCCTATGAGATGGCGTCTTCATATTGACATAATTCTTCCTCTTCATATCCCTCACCACTTTTTCCAGATGTCTCATGCTATGCCTTCCTTTTCCATTTTTCTCACTCGCTTGTCCCTCGATGATGATCTTCATCAGTCCATTACGGTCCTGGACGGGCGCAACAACTCCCCGAATCGTAGGGGAGGGGTGGCAAACTCCTTGAAAAATCTGTATAAGCGGGGAGGCAAGGAGGGGGGGGGGATAATTTCACTCAAACCGAAATACTACTGCAATGATTAATAATAACTAATAGGCAGTACCAATTCTGCGCAGCGTTCAAAATCAGAACGGAGTCACTAGGGATGAAGGCGCAAATAATTTTACAAATTGGGCAGTGTCCATTGTTGTTGCACCCCTGTCTCAGGATACATCCGATTAAAATGTCACGTATTCTTCTTAAAGTTTTCGGTAGACTTATCTTTTCTTCCGCTCTTCCTAGAATTTCTTCATTTATCACTCGGTCGATCAATTTTATCTTCAATCAAAGCTCCAACCTTGCTTTGCATATGCTGCACGTTCCCGTAGTTTGCGGATCACTTATTGCTAGCCATTTATTCGGTTTTGGAATAGCCATTCAAGACCTTTCAATTTTCCCATGAAGATATCGAAATGCCTTTTAAGTTTCATTGAACTGTCTTTCTTTAAAGGCTATATTTAAAGCTCTAAGACGCATTTTGAGCATTCAAGACGTATTGTACATGACATGATACAACAATGTTCTTGAGAAATATTATAGTGTGAAATCAGATTTAGGAATGCTAATGGAAGTGCATCATGTCTCGAATGGTAAACCCACAAGACACGAGGAGCTAATGCTAGACTAAAGCCTTTGGAATTAGATTTTTCGTTCTTGACACTAATAAAATCAAAATGTTGCATCAGTAGATTTAACTAGCACGCGGGTCAGATTCGTGAGATAGTCGCCTCCATAGAGAGGTTAAAAAAAAAATATTCTTCCCACGTAACATAGAAGATCACAGCAAAAAGGGTACCAGCTACTATTGAACAAGCTGACAACGATAAGCCGTGGAATATGAAAAGCGATAGGTAATCGAAATCTGGTGTCTGGTCACCCCCCACCACATTCCCTTGATGTTGATCGCCACGTATTATTATGTAGGTGTATCCACTCTTTAAATTGCATTTTTTTAAATATCTGGAGCCTTGTAAAACATATTGGGCAAGGACTCTTACAACGGTAAATTTCTTTGTTGACGGCATCGATTGCAATAGTGTGTCTATGGAAGTGTAAATGGCGTAATGGTTTTCTCGTTAGTTGTAAATGCCAGAACAACGTAGTCAATAAATTTCGAATATAATTTCGAATGATGTATTGATTAGACAGAATCTCGAAAACTGGGTGCCCGGAATTATAAAGAATCTCACGCAGTCAACCACAGCTGAACGTCGGTGCTCTCAAATTTCTAGTTGGAGGCATTTTAATGTGGCTGCAGCGATTTTTGCCTACGAATAGATGTGCGTGAAACTTACCTATTCACGTGTCCTTATTAGTGACAGCTATAGGTAAAAGTGTAAAAAAAATGCATCTAAGTGATTCGATTTTTTTGCAATTTGAGTTTTTTTTTTCACCACGCAACCTTGGGAACCCTCCAGACTGCTTCCGTCCGTGAGGAACATTTTGTTATTATTCGATAACGAAAACTCTTCGCCTTTGATTAGTGTTTTTACGTTCTTACTGAGGACAGAGACGTGGAAGTTTTAGGAACGGTAAGGATTGGAGGGTGCGCCTTCACCTTTCACATATGCTCATTACCACTCGCTCTGCAGATCCACCTTTTTAATGAAATATAGAACCGATATTCTATGGAGGCTAGTATCAATAAAACATATAACGTTGAACGATCAAAAACCAAAAATAATCGTTAACAACAAGGCAATGCGTCTTCAAACCACTCATGATTAATTCCATTGAGATCGAGAAGTCATGTAATTGCACATTTTTACTAAAATGTTTCACTTCTTTTTCGCTGGAATTGCATTCACAAATTCCAAATGTTTCTAAGAAAATTTTCTGAACAAAGCCAAATATCAGTACAAATGTTAAATTTTTCTCGGGTGTCATACAGAGTGATATCGTTAATGGGCGGGAACGATTCGATGTCTGAGTCATCGTCAAATAGAGTGAATGATTCGGAGAAGGTTAACAACCAAAGATAACTTGGAGTTGAAAACGTCTGGAGCCTGCCGAATTCTCTGTGAATACGGACTAGTCTACGTTGGGAAAACGGGTCGGACCATTAGGAAGCGCCATGAAAGAACATCAAAGGTGCGTCAGGCTACACCAATGAGTCAGGCCTCGAGAAAGGCTAAACAGAATTTTCTACACCAAGATTTGGTGCCGCTCAAATCAATTTTGGGACCGCGTTATGAAGGAGGCGGTGGAGATTCGATTGGAAGATAAGAATATTAACCAAGACAATCTATGCGGTGCATGAAAACCAGCCTTAAATGAGATACGAAGGTCACAGCGGAACTATTATATAAACAATCTGTGCCGTTGAGAAATTTATGAGGTTCGGGCCAATCGGATCCGACTTAGCGTAACAATCTAAAGAAGTATATTTTCGTAACAGTCCTAACCTTCCCCATATCATTCACTCTGATGGCGATGGCGGACTCTGTCATCGAAACGTTAGTGCCTATTTGCCGGGAAAACCTTGATTCTTTTAACAATATTTACGATTTAATCACATTAGAGCAATAATGACTGCACGTTAGCGTACAATTAGCGTGAGTTTCAAGAACCCTACCAGCAATGGCGGTGTTCATAGAAAAAAAAATGAGTGCGAAACCAGTCTTAAGTTATGGAAAAACTAGCGCACGGATGTGTCGAATTTGAATTAGCGTGAAAATAACTTTCTTAAGAATTAAAGAGCGCAGTGCCGTAGTCATTTATATCAGCGCCTTTCTTCGGTGTTTTTTTTTAATACTTGCCATCCATCGTGGGAAGAAAACAACACAGGATGAAAAGTATGTGATAGAAGTCTACTCCGTTTTCCTACTGACTGCACGGCAAGTTTTCTTGCATGCGTACCTATATGACATGAGATATCCAGAATCTTTCCGACGTTGAATACTGAAGAATATGCTAAACGCTGGGAATTTGCGATTAGCTCTAAAGTAAACAGATAAATGGCGTCCACTCCACGTTAATTTTATTCTATAGCGCCCCGTGGGCGATAAGTAAAATTAACTTTGAGTAAATTGGTTAATTTCAGGCCAATTTTTTCTCTAAAGCCGCTTTGATACAATCTACGAAAATGTTGTGTCTTGACGTAAAGGTATCAAAATATGTAGCAGTGAAGCGTTTCTCTCGCTGGAGCCGTGATGTCGATATGCAAAGGGAATGGATGCATTGGAACGCGTCGAACGTATAGTCCCGTCCGCCGTGAGTCACCGTGAATGCCACCCCCGGCCGCGGTCGGGGGCGCTGTCTGCCCTTCGCCCCCGGCGTGCCCTCCTTATCTCGACCGCCTCGGCGGCGCAGATAAGGGCGGGGAGAGGTGGGAAGGTGATTCATCCACCTTGACTCGCCCCTCGACACACCTATACGCCCTATTGCAGGAGGAGAGGGGGGGAGGGGGGGTCCGAGCCGCGCTCGGGGTCGAAATGAGTGAGTAAGCTCAGAAGACATGCTCAATGGCCTTTGGTCGGTTACGTCCCGCGCGGGCCTGCGAATTTACTGCTGAAATCGCCGAGGCCCGACCTCCGCCGGAATGTTGCTGGCAGGTATTAGACCCACGAGAGGCATTGCTTGGTCGTGTGGTGGAATTAACAAATACCCCGGCAGATGCGGACCTCGAACCCGTGGCTTCTAGGTTAGGGGGTGAATAATTGATTCACCAGCCCAAGGGCCATATCCAAAATCTCGGGCCGTGGTGGCCTAGTGGGTAGAGCACTGAGCTACTGACCGGAGGGCAGCGGTGTCGGAAGTGGGGGGCAGGGGGAGGGGGCATTCGCCCCCCCCCCCCCCCAGAAATTGCCCCGGGCCCTTGAGAAATGAGTCTTCATTATTAAAAATTAAATTTCACTTGTTTCCAGCTTGCCTTTTCCCTTCTGACGCATATTCGGCCACCTTAATATGCACTTGTAGCGGAATTTTTGTCTCTAGCCTCTCCTATCCGCAAAAAAATGCGGACCCTTTTCATAGGAGCCGGGCCCTTAAGAGCTTTTCAAGGTTGGCCCCTCCCAGCGAAAATAGTTCCGGCGCCCCTGCCGGAGGGTCCCGGGTTCAAATCCCGGGCCTTTCTGGACACTCCCATCTAAAATTCTCGTGATTCGATTTTCTGCGTGTCAGAACTTCGTAGGAAATCGGAGTTGGCCCAGGAAAGAAACTGGCCCCTCTACCCTGAATGTGTGAATTTCACACGCCATTGGCTTAGTACGGAGTGAGCTCTACTCTCACATATCAAAGACCAACCTTAGGGTTGAATCATTGAGTGCGTGAACTACAGTCTCGCGGTTGAATCATTGAGTGAGTGAACTACAGTCTCGCTTCTACTGCTTACGTCCTAAAATCCCTACAAGTCAAATTGGTATATAGATTCCACCTGCAAATGTGCTATTACTTCTCAGCGTGACGCCGAGAAATGATTCTACAATCTTACTTCTACATCTACATAACACCCTGCAAGCCACCATAAAGGTGTGTGGCAGGGGGTGAATTCTCACCAAAGATGCACTACAAAGGTATCATGCTTAAAAACGGATTAGTAATAATATACTGGTCTAAACTTTATATGACTATTTAAAAAAGATAAAAATAGCAAAACAAGCATGCAAAAACATGCTGATATTAGAGTTACCTTAAAATCCTTATACTAACATGCAGCTACCTATGCTATCCATTGATACACTCGTATTGGACGTATTTACCGCTATTCGTGTATCTAATTGTACGAGGAAAAAAGGACATTTTGAATCTGTCAGTTCGGCAATTAATTTCTATAATTTTGTAATCATCGTCCAGTCTACCATAGTTGCGGTTCGCAAAATATTTTTAACGTCATCACTGAAATTATTATCTTGGAATTAATTTAAGAGATTAAGTCTAAATTTCAACCTGCGATCTGACAATGATTCCCAATTGAATTCATTTAATAGACTGGTTACGCTGATATAGTTATCGTACCGTCCCTTTACAAATCTTGCCGATCTTCGCTGCACACGTTCAAGTTCGTAATTTAGACTGATTTCGTAGGGATCCCATACACTGGCAGCATATTCCAAATGAGATCTAACAAGGGAAAAGTAGCTGATTTCTCGTACATGACCGTCACATTTACCCAATACTCTTTTGATGAATCCCAGTTTACGATTACCTTAACCCATTATTACACTGCTCATCAGTGATATTATTCTGCTCCTTCTAAATCGTGCGAGTTGATTTCGTCATGGCGGAATATTTGTATTACGATCTGAACGTAAGCGCACGGAATTTTTCACGTCCATCAACGCTTGCGGTGGTTCTTCACTCTGTCGCTAGTCTCTGATTCAAGGACATTTAGCTGCCTTGACAAGTAACTTCTTACTCGAGAACTGTTCCCAGTACACAAAATTTTGCGAACTGCGTTGACTTGCAGCTGTCCTTCGAATGCCACCTTCGCTTCCTTTCTTCTCTACTTTCCGTGGTTGTGAAGTTCGACCGGGCTTCATTCACTTCATTGACGGAGCCACTGAAGTTCGCTGCTTACGAAATGAGTGAGTACTCATTTACACTGTAAACATTTGAAAAAGCAGCGTATATTTGATTTCACCGGCCATGTGTTGCTGCTTAATCTGTATCCCTGAGCTGAGTTGGAAACAGCAGTGGGAATGTAACCCCTGATGTGCCATGGAGTCTAGGATTCAAGCATTTTCTGGGTGATGAACGGTCGTAGAAAATTGTTATGCATTTGAATGAGACGTGTGAATCGAAGAATGGAATTCTGGTCCCCACTGTGATTTCTTGGTTTATTTAATAGTACCTATTAGTGGTAATTATGTAATAATGGAATTAAACCTTTTGTAAGGAGCTGAATGTATCGGAAAATGGCCTATGTTTGTCATTGTTTGTGGAAATATTTGGAGAATTTTTTATGAAACGTCTGGATTCAACTAAAGCAAATGAAGCTAAAATTTGGAATTTCGATTTGGCACAAAGAATTTAGAAGGGATAAATACCTTCCAGATTTGATTTCAGACTCGAGTAAATATATCTGTTAAATGAACGATGTCTGGGGTTGTGGTCGATATAGTTTTCTGCAGTGCCGAATGAATTTCGTGGAGTGACCACATCACTTAATTTTCGCACTCCTGATGAACTCTAATCAGAGTAAAATATGATTTAATTCTTTCCCGGCGAATTATTATGGTAAAGTCTTTCTCGGGCTTTCCACCGGGTTTGTATAACACCAACGTTTCAACGGACGACTCGTCCATCGTCTTCAGGGTGAAACGTTGAAACGTTGGTGTTACATAAATATCTAATCAGAGTATTTCTCTCTATCGCCATTTTCTTCGCCTCCCGGGGTCGCTGCTGCCGCCACACAAGCAGTCGTGCGGAGTGTGCAGCAAGACATTCGCCAACGTGTACAGGTTGCAGCGCCACATGATCAGCCACGATGAGAGCGCCGTGCTGCGGAAGTTCAAGTGCCCCGAGTGCGAAAAAGCTTTCAAGTTCAAGCACCACCTCAAGGTAAGCGTGTGACTTACGTCTACATAATGCCCTGCAGGCCACCATAAAGGTGTGTGGCAGGGGGTGAATTCGCACCAAGCCTGCATTGCATATCGTGCATAAAAAGGATTCGTAACTATATTCTAGTCTAAACTTCACAATTTAAGCAAAATAGCAAAGCAAGCATGCAAAAGCATGTTGGTAGTTGTGTTAGCCTAAAGTCCTTATACCAACATGCTACTATGTATGCTATCCATTGATACTCTTGTATTTATATTATTATTATACTTTGGAATATATTTATAGCTATTCATATCCCTACTGTACGAGGAAAGAAGGATGTTTGAATCTGACCGTTCGGCAAATTTCTCTGATTTTATGATTATGATCCAGTCTATCATAGTAAGTCGGGGATTGCAAAATATTTTTAACGTAATCAGTAAAAATATTGTCTTGGAAGTTAGTTAAGAAATTAAATCTAATTTTCTACCTTGTGTCTGATAATGATTCCCATTTTCGTTCATCTAATAGACTGGTTACGCTAATGTAGTTTTCATACCGTCCCTTTACAAATCTTGCTAATCTTTGCTGCACTCGCTCCAGTTCGTTACTTGCCCATTTCTTGAGGATCCCATATGCTGACAGCGTATCCCAAATGAGATCTAGCAAGGGAAAAGTAGCTAATTTCTCGTACATGACCATCACATTTGCCCAGTAGTCTTTTGATGAATCCCAGTTTACGATCAGCTCGATGGCGACGTGGAGAACGTTTAACTTACTGGTGAATGAGACCCCGCGATTGACGGCGCTGCCAGACATGGCTGAACCAGCAACAATAGCTCCTTAGCATCAGTAGTCCATACCCTATTTATTCAATGGCGACTCATTTGGGAATGGGCATCTGGTTGGTGTACTGGCATCCCATCCCGAGGGCCCAGGTTCCATTCCCAGCTGTGGCAGACGTTTTCAGCGGCAAACCGCTCCCTACTTTAGGGCATTTCAGGTCCAGTACTCCGTCCGTCGGATGGGACGTTAAGCCGTGGTACCTTGGCGCCTGTCGTTAAGAGTAGGCTAATTCCGACATCAGATTTCTCTCCACCCTTCCTCCACAACCTGAAATTTCCTACCATCAACCAATAAACCACCTATGCTAAATGGGACAAATGACTTAAGCTACCGGTCGCCTCCCCTGAACTATCTTACTAACAAAGTCATTTGGGAAATATTTAATTGCAAATGACCTAGACGTCGACGCACCCCTAATACTTACTTAAATATTTAATTTGGACGAGGACCGAGAACAAAAGCAATGATCGATTAAAATCATGTGTTCGTCATCAAGTGTGAATTCCTTGGATAGCCTTTGTTTTGCGAAACTGTCATTAGAGTGGCAAATTCTCTCAAGCAGAGAGAGTGCATTTTTCTTGCAAATACATAGAATCATACCATAATGGTCTATGAAGATTTCACTAACAGTGGTATGGTAGTTCGGAACACCAGTCTATCTACGATAGGTTTTGCGTGTGCTCTCAAAGAGAGAGTGCGGATTTTGATTTCCAAACTTTATTAATGCAATAAATGGTCCCTTAGTATTGGAAGGTTATAAAAAAAATTCACTCGATGCACGTCTTCGGACGGCCCTGATTCACCTCTTCTTCTTCATCTCTTTGCAGGAGCACATCCGGATACACAGCGGGGAGAAGCCCTTCTCCTGCGCCAACTGCGGCAAAAGGTTCTCACACTCCGGGTCCTACTCCAGTCACATGACCTCCAAGAAGTGTCTCGTCATTAACCTCAAGGTGAGCCCGAAAATGGTCTCCCGTCTTCTGCAGTACACTGTCTGGCCGAAACGCGCATGCGTCGGCGAAAGGATGGTAGCCAATCAGAAGCCTCAAAACCTACCTGTGCGTACAGTTTTCTTCTCGTGAATACGTTAGTCCCTGGAAAAAGTTTAGACTTTCGCATGTGGTAGCATCCAGTCTAGCTGCAAGTATTAATTACGATGCAAATGAGTGAAATGGCATTCATTTGAGTAGCCTCCGTAATGCATGGCACCCGAAATGGTATGAAAAATGAATGGTAACTATCCTGAACAAAATTTCAACGTTAACATTTCAAACGATATTGATTTCCCGGCAATCAGATCTGACCTGTGACGCATCCGTGAAAACTTGCTTCCGCCATTTTCCTTTTTATTACGGAGTCGTGGCCAGGACGCCTAGTGGCGGACGTGAGCAGTGACCAGAGGCCAAGCGGTCATTAATGAAACGTGAGACTTTCCTTAAATTCCGATTAAATTAGTTTCCGGGACCATCTGCTTCAAATCACAAGGCCCCTTTACATATGTTGGATTTCATGGCAGTAGCGATAATATTCCTACATCCATGTATATTCTACGACTTCTATGACTTGCGCTGCTTCCGCGATACTTCCGCTCTTGTGATACGACTGGCGATCAATCGCTACTTAATTAAGAAATAAAGTGAATTCTTTATGTAACATTGCATTATAGTTGACTAGCAGACCGCAGGCCTGCTAGTCAACTATAAATGCTGTATAAACTTTATATTTGAAACCCACAGAAAGCCAAAGAAACTGATTTTAAATAATTTCCTCACCGGTGAGGATAGAGCTTACTTGTGTTGGTTTTTTTGTCGATGGCGTTAATGGCAGCGCATTGCTGTGCGTTATAGATTTAGCAAAAATAAGTAACTAAAAGGAAAAAGATTTGATGTTTGGTTGTTCAAATTGTAAATTGAGTACAAGTCCGTGTATGGCAGTGTCGTAAAGGTCTATTCCATATATTGTTGTGATTATTTGGGGAGGGGACCGACAGCAAAAAGGCGACCAACATTTGCATCAAATAGAATGGGTAACTGGGTTAGGGTAGGAGTTTTCAGGGAACAGGAAGGGTGGAGAGGCTTCGGCATTACCTAGCTAAGGTGACAAAGTGACCACAGTTCAACGTCCTATCTGACGGATAGAGTAATGCACTCGAAGTCCTCTCCACAATGCACTCAAATTAGGGACCGGTATAAATGTAAAAAGATCCGCCACCGCCGGGATTCGAACCGGATGGCCCTCGGGATTGGCGGCCAGTACTCTGGGCACCACACCGACCCGATCCCGCTATTCCTTAATCCGAACAATTCTTTGCAGGTGGGCAAGAGTCGATCTGGAGGCCCGTTGGACGCCAAATCGCAAATGGCGAGGAGCGGCGGAATCAAGAGACAGCACCAGCACCACCCACTACACTTCGCCGCGCACGACGACTCGCCCAATCGGTCCCCGGCCCCCACGCCCCCGGCGGACGACGACCTGCGCCGCGCCGCCCAGCACCAGCAGCACCACAGCAACGTGGTGGCCGCCGCCGCTGCCGCAGCCGCCGCCGCGGCGGCCGCTTACCTCCCCGCCCCACCCCCCGGCTACCACCCGCCCCTGCCCCCCTTCTTCCTGGCCGCCGCCCCCTCGCCGCACCCCTTCCCGCCGCTGCCCCCGCCCCCCCAGCACCACGCCCTCCTCTTCCACCAGCGCATGGCCGCCTCGCCCCCGCCGCCCCACGACGCCTCCCGATGGAGCGACTCGCCCCGGCAGCCCGGGGCGGCCACCACGCCCGACTCCCGGCACCACATGGTGGCCGAGTTCCTGCTGGCGGCGGCGGCGGCGTCGAGCGCCGCGGCGGCCGAGGAGGACGGAGGGGGGGGCGCCGGTGGGGAGGAGGAGGGGGGGAGGAGGCGCCGCGACGACGACTCGGAGGAGTGCTGCTCCGCCGCCGCGTCGCCCTGCAGCGCCGCCAGCGGGAGCTGCGAGAGCCAACAGCGCCACTGCGAACAGCAACAGCAGCAGCAGCCGCCGCCGCCCCCGGGGGCGGAGAGGAGTCTGGAGGCGGTGAAGCGGATCCTGGCGTCGGTGAACGCGTCCGTGACCAAGCAACTGCTGGAGGCGAACATGCAGAAGCTGTCGGAGGGCGATCCGAGGCAGGACGAGGAGGGCCTGGCCGCGAAACTCGTAGCCACGGTCAAGGTGGAGCCGGAGGAGGAGAGCGAGGCGGCGGGCGGGGACAGCAAGGGGGCGGAGGAGGAGGAGGAGGACGTGGAGGAGGACGAGGAAGAGGAGGAGACCAAGGAAGACCCTCCCGGAGGCCCCAGGGGCCCCCGCAAGGCGCGCGTCCGCTCGCTCATCGCCGACGAGCAACTCTGCGTCCTGCGCTCGGCCTACGCCTCCAACCCGCGCCCGCGCAAGGAGGAGCTGCAGCGAATCGCGGCCGCCATCCGCTTCCCCGTGCGCGTCGTGCAAGTGTGGTTCCAGAACAACCGCGCGAGGGACCGCCGGGAGGGGCGGCAGGCGCCGCAGGCGTCGCAGTCTCCGCCGCCGCCGTCGCTTCCCATGATGCCCCTGGACCTGTCGACCAAGAGGCCCGCGGCGTCCACCACTCCGCTCTCCGAGGCCATCAACCTGAGCAGCCGCTCCTCCCGCAGCCCCACGCCGCACCGCGCCCCCGCCGGCTGCTGCTCCTCCTCCTCCTCTTCCTCCTCCAACTCGTCGTCGTCGCTCGAGTTCCGCGCCCGCGGCAGCCCCTCGCCCGCCACGCCCCCCTACCACGACACCATCCGCGCCCTGCACCACCACCACCACCACCAGTACGGCCCCCCTCCGCCCTCCTTCCAGTCGTCCCTCCAGCACGACGGCCTCTTACCCGAAGGGGACGGCGCCGTCAGTCGCCTAGCCAGGATCCTCTCGCGGCCGCCCGTGGCGCTGCCTCGCGGCGCGCACCTCGACCACTTCCTGTGCTCCAGTCCGATGCCGCCACCACCCCTGCACCACCACCACCATCACATGGCTCTCGGCTCGCCCTTCTCGGCCGTTAAGGACGAGGACGCCATCGTGGCCAAGGTGAGCTGTGCTTCGTCATTGTCCTTCCTGCATTTTGTACCTCTTCCCAAATAAATCACTGAATCATATTCTGGGATTATGAGTTCTTTCCAGAAAAGTAACTTCCCATTATTTACAGGAAAAGTACCAGCAATATTTAAAGCCCTTATGAACCTAAAATCCTCATGATTCAATTTTTAAATTGTCCCAGTTCAAATGGTCCAGTGCATCAAAGACAGAAGGGGAAATTTGAGATGCGATTGCAGTGATGAGAATACTAGTGGAAAGGAATCTAGAATATAATCAGGATGTATTTGTGTGCTTTGTTGATTTTGAAAAGGCATTCAATAGAAAGAGGTGGGAAAGTATATGGGAATATTGCAGAATATAGGGCAGACTGGAGAGACAGGAGACTTATCCGAACATGCATGGTACAGAAGCGGCAGATGAGAGTAGCTGATGGAGAATTGGATTGGGGCACAATAGAGGGGAGTTAGGATGGGCTGTCTGTTATCGCTGGTACTTTGCAATATATTCTTGGAGGAAATGGTGAGAGATGCTTGGAATGAGCTGGAGGCTGGAGTAAAGGTTGGGGGAAAAAATTGATGATATTGGTGAAATTTTCAGATAAACAAGTGCTAGTCAGTCAGTCAGCCCAGGGCCTACAAAAAATCCCAATTGTGTTTCAGGAAGTGTGCAAAAGGCAGATAAAATAAATCAGAAGAAAACGAAAGCAATAAGATTTTCAAGAACAAAACATCTACATCCACGCGATACCCTGGAAGTCACGGCGAGGGTGTGTGGCAGGGTGTGAATATCACCAAGCATGCACTATTGACGTGTAAACAAGCTACTATAGGGTCTGATAGGAGGTCAGTTTAAGTATAAAAGTTAGAGTAATAAAGAGATAGAAAATTGTAAAGTACACAGTCACTAAGTTTTAAAAGTAGGAGGTCTAGCTAGAGCAGGTGGAGCAATTTAGCTATCTAGGTAGTGTGTTTGGTGGAAGAAGGGTATAGCAGTATTGAAGTGAGAAGGAGAATCAAATTGGCAAAAGAAGCTTTTACACATAGGCGTGGATTAATGACAGGGGCAGAGGCAGGGACGAGTAGTAGGTAAGTAAAGAAAAAAGACTGGTGAAAAGTCTGATATGGAGTGTGGCACTATATGGTGCAGAAATGTAGGCTTTGCAGAAAGAAGATGATAATAGACCCAGGGCTTTTGAGATGTGGGTGTGGAGAAGGATGGAGGAGGTTAAGTGGGTAGAAAGGAGGAAGAACGATGAAGTGCTTGAATTAGTAGGAGAGGATTGATGAAATTGGGAGGAGGAAGAAAGTATGGATGGTAGTAAGTAAGCTAGACAGCCAGAGATGGTTTCTGCATGAAAACTCTGTTTATCATGATACAGTTCAAGTTAGTTTTGAATAATGTGTGAAAAATTAAAAATTAATTTTGTATCTCTTTTCAGGGGTTGACTGATGTTGATGGAAATGATCCAGAGTGTGTTCAAGGTGCTGAAGACAGTGCATCTCTGCACTCTGAGGCCAATGGCAGCATTGGGATGCCTCTTCTCCCACCACCCTCGAAGAAGCAGAGGCGGTCGCAGGCGTGGAAGCAGCAGCAGCAGCAGCATGGAGGTGTGGTGGCGATTGGCGGAGGCAAGTTGGGTGGAGGGGGGGAGACAGTGGTGGACGGTGAGGACGTAGGCGATGGCCGCCTCGAGGGCGAGGTGCCTGATGGTGCCGGCCACTTTGTGTGCGACCAGTGCGACAAGTCCTTCTCCAAGCAGAGCTCACTAGCACGCCACAAATATGAACACTCAGGTAAACAGGGTGGCAGCTAATTGTGATTTTATTTTATTTGCTTTGTTGCCTGAAAGCTCTGCAGACATCTTATCTGAATGAAATGTATTGCTTGAGCTAAGTTAGCTGGCTCTCCTGGTTATGATATTTTTTGTCTCTGGTTTAATACATCATTAATTTTGTTCCTTCGTTCAACATTTTCCATTATCTAGTGAGGGATGAGAATTAATAATTTGCTAAGGTCAATGTGTTATGCACAATTTATGTGGTTTTCTCCAACACTATTGTTACATTTATAAATGAGTTATTTAGCCATGAAGTTTGAATAAAGTAACTACTCTTCAGGAATATCATCTCTGATGACAAATGTCAATTTCAAATCATTTTCAAAATTAGGATACTGTGTCCTATTGTTGATTAGTAAGAAATATGTAGGGATAATATATTGATTTAATGTTATAATTCACATCAGTAATACTACACTCCTCTAGTATGGGACTTAATGGATGTAATAGGCCTTCCCTCAACTTCACTCATAGCTTAATGGGGAATGGAGAGAAAGGAGTGGAAGGGGAACAGTTGAGAAAGGATAGGAAATAATAAAGAAAGGAATTAGAAGAGTAACAGAGAAAACAATAGAAACAGTAGATGCTGGGAAGATCTATAGAAACCATGGGTAACAACAGAAATGATGGAGGAAGTTGAGGAAAGTTGTAAATGGAATAATGATAACACTTATCTAGGCAAAAGACGATAGAATGAAATAAACATTAACTTAAGGAGAGAAACAAAGAGAGTGAGAAATGGAAGCTGGGGAGGGAAGTGTGAGAAGGTGGAGGAGCTCCAGAGAAAAAGAGAAATACACTCTCTGAACTCAAAGGTTAGATAATCTGGGGTCAAGAAATGTCAAAGTCCTGTATCGATGGTAAGTCTGGGGAGATAATGATAGAACCACAAGAGATTGAGCATGGGTAGAAGGAACATCAGTGGAAGAAACATAGAATTTAGTCATGATGTTTGTTTTGTTGATTTTGAAAAGGCATTCAACCGAGTGAGGTGGGAAAAATTAATGAAAGTATTGTGTTAAGAGTAGACTGGGGAGATAGGAATCTGATCTGGACTGTATCTATGGTGTAGGGGAGGTGGGTTTTCCATATTTGCTAATACTTTTTGATATGTTTAGTCTTTTACCACTTTTGCCATATATATTGGGTTCTGCAAGAACATGAAGAAAGGTGGAACGATGAAAAGTGAATCACCGTTTTCTATAGATGCTTTATGTATAGAGTTTATTAATAAAGTGGACTCTTGTTAGCACTGTTATGAAGGGAACCGAAATTCTGAAGGTGATAACGAGTAAAATGTGGAAAACAGGTAGGGTCTCCCAGAGTGTAGACTCTCAGTTGCATAGCTTTCAAGGCTTGTGTTGATTTTGAGGGTTTGTATTGCAGATAACACACATTTTTAATAAGTGCGGTATATTTGTAGGTATATTTTTGCAGTATATATTTTTTTTTCTTTTGTAAATGAGTTTGGAGTGAAGCAGAAATCCTGAACAATTCCGTCTTCAACCAGAACTCAAGTTTAATATTGTCGGTAGAACTTTCAATTTTTCTACCATTTCAACACCTTATTGGGGTATTTAGCCATAATTTGGCAATGGCAATGTCATATATCTATGTGGATTTTTGTCTACTTCTCAGAGGAGGATGAGATTTTCAATTCATTCAGTTTCATTATCGACCCAATTCATTCTTCATACTTCTAAATATTCGGCCGAATTTGCCATTTACTTCAACTTCTGCTATGGGAAGATATCGATCATGTACCCCTAAAGCTTGCTGTATCCACATCATTTCTCTCATATGCATTTGTGGGGCAACATATTTTCTGGCCTCTTTAAGTGTTGAGCAGAACCACACCCATAACACCTGGGTTGCAACCTTTTTTTCAAAATTAAGACCTGAGGGTGCAAGTCTAGCATTTTCTCCCTGATCCAAGTCACGAACCTCTTCAGATGGATTTATAGGAGCATGCTTGGTGAACTGCATCTTTTTTATTTTGCTGATTGTTAACATAGTGATCCATGGTCTTTTGCCTCATGTTTTCTCTATTGGTTATATTCAGTTTCTCAACAAACACGTTCCTACCCTTAAAATTTGGCCATTGTCTTTCAAGTGATCTCGCACCTCTGTGGGTACTTTTCATTTGATTTGTCATTGTCAGTTTCTTCAACTCTTCAAAAGAATTCACATTCATACCCTCATTCCATCCTTGGAAATAATTAGTCAATTAAATACTACATCTCTCCATGCCATGCCACTTAATTTAGACTGCTTGAAAAACATCTGTCTGAACACTTCTACTCTCAATTTATATTTCTTAAGAGGTAAATTGACTTCTTAACTATCTGCTCTCGTATGTGGTTCCCAAGAAATTATATCATTATAACTTTGTTTGGCAACAACCCTGTCAAATAAATCACCAATTGTTGTTCTGGAATACCAGTCCTATCAGCCTGCCTTTCAAAATGTTCGAGGTACAAACTAATATTTTCACTGCAAGGGTCAAATTTATCCATGTCAGGAATTTTAGGCGATACCATCTGAGCACTTTTGCTTTCCAGTCCTCCGCATTTTTTATATTGGCCTGAGCCATTTTTAGTCTTTCCGTTTCTAAGTGGAACCTTTCTTTTGCTAATATTTTCTCATCTGCTCCTCTTTCTATTCTTCTCTCTTCTGTCAAAAACTTAAACATCTTTTTAACAAATTCCTCATCATAGTTTTCACTCTCTAGTATCCCTTTTTACACTCCATGACTCTAATATTCTCCCCTACTTCCTTACCTAATTCATAAGTAATCTTGCCCAAAATGTCCTTAGTAGCTCTCACCAAGTGAACCATTATTATACATTTATCTGACTCCAAAATCTAGGGTTCCCATCCACATCTGTAACGCCAGACATCTCTCCACTAATTTATTTTTTCAGTTTAACCAAAAAATTTCCTATAGAAGTGAAACAAATAATCTTTCCAATTCCTCTCACACTCAACTATACTCACTCCCAAACAAAACCCTCACAACTAAACAAGAAAAGTAAAACATAGCAACAATTTACAGAACAGCAACTTTTGAAGAAATCAAAGTACTGCAAAAATAAAAAGATTTCCGAAGTCAGTAATAATAAACAAATATTTTTGAGTAGTTTATAGTGAGTATACCCAAAAACTGTTACATAATTAACTACCCACAACTGTTTTATATTAGGTCTCGGAACAAATTTCTGCATTTTATGATCTATCTTACCAGGAAGCTCTTCAAAATAATTTTTTTTAATTTGTCTCAGTGAATTTCCATGGACATGGCATCGGATTGATATATATATATGCTTGGTGATAATTAACATAAGAGATAATAAAATTAATTGTTGCCTCATGTAGATTGTATAGATTGTTAGCATAAATGTTTGATATGTAGTCACAATGCAGCTATACAATCATTTGGTTTAACTAATGCTATGCAATGAGTAAGTAATTATACTGCAAGTTATTCAATCTCTGGTGCTTACTTACTAAAAGCTAACCCTTTTTGTGGAATACTCTTATCGGAGCTGCACTCAAAATGCATGTGGAAAGAACAATAGGTAGCAACAGCCCACAACATGCTATTATGCACCAATTATTTGTTGGGATTTATTGTGCCTGTGGCCATTGTTATTAGCAATTTTTCACCTGTTTTCTAGTAATGAAATGTATTGAGAGTAATGGAGTAATCAGAATTTTTGTAACGTACTATTATTTATTGCTCTATTGTAGTCATTATTAATATTACTTTTATAATGAAATGCAAAAATTCTTTGTCTCGCACATCACAGGCCAGCGCCCTCACAAGTGCGACGTGTGCAGCAAGGCGTTCAAGCACAAGCACCACCTAACGGAGCACAAGCGGCTCCACTCTGGGGAGAAGCCTTTCCAGTGCTCTAAGTGCCTCAAGCGGTTCTCGCACTCTGGCTCGTATAGCCAGCACATGAATCACCGCTACTCGTACTGCAAGCCTTACAGAGAATAATAATAAATATTGATAATATTGGGGAGATTAGAAGGGAAATTAAATATATATAAATATATATATACATATACACTCATTAATACACATTTATCTAGCATGTATGTGGGTGGAATGGTGGGGGAAGGATTGAGTGAGCAATGGATGTATGAATGTGCATTTGTGTAGTTTCATGCACCTGTGCAATGGAGGTTGTACGTAATGTGCGCAGGAATGTCACTCCCTCCCTCCCTCACTCTCTTTCTCGCGCACGCTCATCTTGCTTGTGTGTGAAGGCATGTGTGCAGCCACAAGCAGAGCAGAATGGGGCTCATTCCACCCCCCGCCCCTCTCCGCCACCACGGAGAGGTTAAGAGGGCAAGGAAGCAATGTGGGAGCAATTTTGCGAAAGGCCTTGCTCATGCGTAAGATGGTGGAATGTGGGCTTTCTCCAGCTTCCTCCAACTCCATGAAGGTCATTCTTTTTATACATTGCTTTTGTTCTCTATTCAACATTGCTTCAAATTTTAAATTAAAGGTTCTCTTTGTGCAGAGTATATTATCTGTAAACAAAATATATTGCTATATTATTATATTGTTTTTTATGAATACTCATGGGCTCTTTATATAAAGTTTAAGAAAAGCTTCCCTTTTTATAAGCCATTTATTGTTGGAGTAATAGATACAAGTGGCTTGGCTCAAACGGATGGGCTGTAAGAATGGTTTTTTTTTATTATTTCGTTGACTTGTTATCTAAATCTTTCATACTGTACAGTACCAGTTCTATTCATCTTGGCTATTCATTTTTTTAAACTCAACTTGGAAGAAAAAATGTAGAGGCTGTTTTTTTCCCGTGTCCATGTGAGTGTTTATTATATTTAATTTTAATCACTGAATTCTGTTTTCAAAAGTCAGTTTATCATTCAAAAAAACTGCTATATTTTACAGAAATAATTTTAATTTCTGAGGATTGCCTCTTCCCCTTTCGGGTACTACTCTTTGAAAAGCCTTTCCTGAAGAGCATACATTGTTGCAGTAGATCAACGAAATTTCTCTTTCAAGACAACTTACACATGTGCCATGGGAATTCCATTGAAGGAATTTGTGTAGCTTAGTTCATAAAGTGCTCTCCTATTTTCATTGATATTGTTAAAAAATAAATTAGAAGAAACTGTAAAGTACCTGTAAACTAAGAGTTTTCTGATAGTATGATAGCTTTGATGTTGATGAAAATTTTATGAATTGAACCTTAGCATTACAATATTACAATTACACTATGTGTAAGAAATCAGTCTTCATGAAAAGCATGAACAATGGCCCAATTAAAAATTTTTAATCTAACCTTATGGGATCCATGTTGAAATCAAATGTCTTCCACCTCAGCTATGACAGGACTGTCTTGCAATCAAATCTCACTAGTCACAATAAAGGTGCAATTCCACTCATTATGTTTGCAGTAATGTTGCCATATGGTATGATTGCCAAGTTACTAGTCATTGAATGCGGTTCTCGAAACCTTTGCTAAATATTTTACATTGGGATGCAGCAGTGAGGACCATTACTTGATATTTTTCTTAAGTGACTTGGAATGATGCTTTAATTATCTCAATTATGTTTTTAAGCATCTTATTGATTTTTATAAAACTACCTTTACCCTTAAGTACCATACTTTACATAAGAAATTAAGAGAAATCCATTCTTAATCGCAAAAGTATGATTTTTGCTTCCAAATTCACCAATTATTTTCCTTGCTTTGTTATCATTCCACTGCCTGTTATGTTCTTTGTTAGTTGCTCATGTCTATGGTTGGGAACGCCATTGCATAGAAATGTTTGTTTTTTATTAATTTCACTTTGTGTGTAAGTGCTTTTGAATCATATGTGCTAATAGTTTGTCAGGTGCTGTTGGTAGCTGAGGGTATGCTGGAGCATTGTTTTCTGGTGACAATACATACGATGTAGAGTAAAAATTTAGAAAATAATGAGCTATGGACTATTGTTGAAGTTAAGATAAAAGACTTGGACCGAAGTATAAGGTGGTTGTTGCAGTAAAGATTCCAATTTCACACTGGTACTTTTTACACATGCTCATATGACATTTACATACTCCAATAACACATGCACACACAGCCATATACACATGCATGCATGGCCAACTCTTTGGGAAGTATAAATCTTCTGCAGTTAGCGTCTGCTTCAGTTAGCAGCATGACTGCTGGACACCAGATTTCACTTTATCATAAAAACTCAAAAAATGTGCATTTAACAAGGAGGGAATTTATTTATTTCCCTTAATTTAAGGGAATGAAGTGTTTTTGAATATTAAAAGCTTTGTATACAAAATGTTTTCAGGTATTCAATTCTTGAAAGAGAGTTCAGGTTTTAAATGTGTGCTGTGGTTCTCAGAGAAATTATATATAAATATATATACATATATAAATATAATATAGACAGAAAAGGACTATATTAAATGAACATACTGAGTTCATTATTATCTTCTTCATTCATCATTCCAATGATCGTGTTTCCTGGTATATGAATGTCATAAGTATGAATGTTGAAAGATTGACAATAATTAATAATCTTTTTTACACATTTGCCCAAGTTTCCATGGCAGTAGCATTTTTCATTTCATACACATCGAAAGAAAGCTAATTTCTCCAATGAAATCGCTATTTCAATCACATGGTGTGATAAATATTATATATATATATCTATATATTAATATATAAAGACGTCGATTGATATTATGGGGTCATGTGTAATAATTAGAATGACCAATGAATAACATTGCAATTTGTAAATAAAACTTCAGCCAAATTAAAAAACTGCTACTTTTGTGAACTTGGGATCAATATGCATTGGAAGAAAAGTATGGGTCTGATAGAACAAACAGTGCTTTTATTATGACCCTCTTGCCTTGGGGGAATACTTGTTACTTTTGAATGCATATGTGTTGAGAGACATGAAAATGCACCCTCTGCAGCTCCAAATTTATCATTGGTTGCTTGGTCCCAACCAACTATGGCATTTGCTAAGTAAATTTAACTTAAAATTTGATTTTTTAAAGAAGTATTTGAATCTCTTTATGAGTACCTACTTACTGAATGCAATGCTTTAGCTCAATATAGCTCATTGATTGGCTTTATCTAAAAAAATCCATGTTATATTCTTAAAATTGTAAGTATCCCTTCTCCCTTTTACATATAAGTATGGGCATTTGCATTTCCACATCTTTTTCCACCAGATATTCATGTATTCTGATTATGACAAGTATTATATAACATATAACTATATGCCTTACATGTTTTTCAAAATGACAAGCATCGGTTATCTTAAATTTTCATAATAAGTAGATTATGTAGATGAAATTCATTGTTTAAAAACTTTTGCTACTTTGGCCATTTAATGACTTCTTTGCATGAATGTAATTATGAATACCAAACTTTTAAGAAAATATTTAAGTAAAAACCAAGATAATTTGTCAAAGGTTTGTTAAGAATCCACCTAAGCTTTCATGAATTTGGGAACAAGCAGCCAACTTTATTATTCTGTGTTGTCTTTGCCCTGTACATCACAACCTATGTACATCTGATGCAATGCTTTCTTGGGGATGTGCTTCCAATTGTTAAATAATATTTAGTTAATTTCTTGGAATATGAAACCGAATGATGCAGGTATGATGTTTGAACATTTAATTTTTTTATATACAAAAATGTATAATTTTATATGAAGATGTACATGTTTATGACAGATATCTACTATTTTTTGTGTGTGTTATACCATTAAAGGTGGTAACAAATCAATGTTTTTATTCCTCCAGAAAATTCAGTTGTGTGGAAGCTAGTGCAACCAAAGAACTGTACTATATCTATTATTTTTTTTAATTCCTAAACATATTCTGCAATAATATTAAATTTACTCCCTTTTATCTTGTATTTTCTTTTTATATTGAACTATTATGACTATAAGAAATGTGAGAACAAATTCAGGAGTGGGCATTTCTATCTTTTCATGTTATTCATTCAGAACTCTCACAATTATTGTTCAATAAAGACAAGAACATCACTCCATCTAATGAGATGTAAATGCAATGCAACATATTACATCTTATATAGGTATATGTGCATTTACCTTCTTATGTATGGATTCATTGATGAAAAATTTATATTGCAATATAGTTTCATTGAAAGTTATTGATGTATTTTCTTCTAAATGAATTCCTGTCCAAGTGTGTGTTTGCCAGGTAGAAATTTAATTTGCAAAACACTCAACCTTTATTAAACTTGTTGAATCTGAAGCCATTAGCTTTGGCTTAGCCCCTTATCGCTGTGGAATGAAGTAGTGAATCCAGGGCATGGAAAGATGGCCATGAACACTGGGTGACCAAAATTACAGTAAAACTGGATTATTTCCAATGTAGGATAGTGGGCAATATAGTTCACTTTTGGGAATAGTTAATTAAACCATAGTTCAACTGTTGGAACTATTCAGATGAACTACTCACAGTCGTGTTGGGTGCCTAATATCAAGGGTGAGCATATGTCAGTTTTAGTCGGAATGGATTGACAGTAAACCACCGTTAGTTCGAACCATCTTAATTCGAAATATCGAATAATTCGAAGTTGTGAGCAGTCCCCGGCAAATGGAATAGGAAATTACGTACTTTATAGTGCGGATAATTCGAAACATGCGTAATTTGTATCTCGAAGTCGAGTTTCGACCCGAATTTGTATCTCGAAGTCGAATTTCGACCCGTGACGCCCTAACGTATTGTTTATTTCGAAATGATTCACCGGGGCGGGTTGTGATTTTGGTATCGCTTTCTTGAGCATTCGATGCTTTAAAGTGCTTCCAAGCTATTTTGAACATTTGTTTGTGCTAATGGTGTCCCGCGTGCCAGCAGCTGTTTACCCCTAATCAAATATATCTCGAGTGCACACACATCTCGGCTGCTCCGTTCCTAGCTTTTTTCCGGGGATCCATGACTAATGCCTTCTCCTTTCTTCCTCCCGAGCCTCCCCTTTTCGAGCCATTACTGTAGGATTCAGTATTTGACCATCGCCAGGTAAGGTCACCATAAGCTCTTGACACTTGAAGTTCTTCTCACGGTAGAACGAAACGTAAAGATCCATCTTCCGAGAAAAAATTGCCCATGTATCTTTATTGCCTCGCTGTGGTTTTAGTCATGCGTTTCATGTTAGTATTTAGTGTCATAGGTATCATGCGAAAAACTTCGATTTTGCTCAGTACTGTTTTTCTTTGCCTGCTGTTTTGTACTCCTTGCTGGATTCCTGAGCTTCATATTTTACCTATAGCATTTTATTCCTTCGTTGTAGGTGAAATCCATTTAGTCCATTACATCCGTGGATGGAAGGTAGGATTTGAGATGCCTCCAAAGAGAAAACACAAGGAACTGACAATAAAAGAGAAATTCGGTGTAATTTGTGAGGAGATCGTGGGGTGAAAACGGAAAACGCAAGGTCCTTCCGCTTTCGGTCCTGTCGACATATCTGAAAAATCGTGATGCAATTGAATCACAACTAGAGAGAGGAAAGGACGGCAGGAAGAAAGAGGATACGGGGAGAGAAATTTGAAGAGTCAGAAAATGAGTTATTGGAGTGGTTCTTCCAATGCCACATTCCATACCCTTTTTCCTAATGCTGCATTCAATACAACTGCTACCCCTCGCTGGCTCTCTTCCCCTCACTGTATATAACCCTATACTTTTCATTCCATAAGTCCCCCTGGTCTCTCCATCTTACTTACGCTTAATCCCAACAAATTGATCTCTCCCCTCTCCATTTCACGCTTAATGTTTTCTAGTTTTCCTGCCCTGAACATCGTCCTAACGTTCCATGTCCCGATTCTTAGCATTGATTCTCTCTTCTCTGGTTTCTTCTTCGCCGGTGCTGTTGCTGCCGTTGCAGCTGTCTTTCTTTTCGAGCAAGGATTTCGTGAGATGACGACCGCAGAGTTCTTGCTTAGCCTGCTGCCGGGTGCGACACCGGTCCTACTAATTTGATCCCGGGCCCCGTAGTTGTCAGGATTCAATTCTCTATTGTTCAAGTTCATTGTGTTCTTGGGAGAGTTTTATTGAGTTGGTTTCCCGTTGCCTGCCTCAATAGTGTTTTTAACGTGACACCATCACTTGAAAGGCCGCCCCACTGGGGTCAGACACCTTCTCACAGCTGCCTCACTGAGGAACAGATGCTGCGAGCACAGTATGTGGACTACCTTTCGACCTATCTGGCATGGGTGACCCTACCAGGAGCAATATTAGTTGCTCCCGCCAGTGCAGCTCTAGGGGTCACGGGAACACGCAAGCCCCAATCCCACCACGACAAGGCGTTGTCCATTGGGAAGGGACTTTACCATATGCTTAGGGGGAAAAAAAGAATTTCTGCATGAAACGCATCAGAATATTTTTGCAGCCTCATCTCTGTTTTGATAAATATAGGAATCAAGGATTCCAGAGTATATTTTTTCTTTGAAACTAACGAATATCCCTTTCATTCTAAGAAATTATTGTGAACCTTAAGTTGCGTGATATTTCTGGTATCCATTGCAGCTTTTAACGCAGACTATGTTAGGACTGAAACTAGGAAGCTAAACCAACTCTAAGGAAAACCTATGCCAATAGATTATAGGTATAGTTATAACTAAGAAAGGATAATGAAATATGAAGTTCGTTGTGAATAAGCTACCTATTCAATTCAGGCATATCTTGATAGTTAGATGCCAGGCAGAAGAAGAGTTTATTTCCTCTGGGCGTAGCACATGTCAGAACACATGCTTACTATTCAAGATGCTAGGCAAAAATGCGTCATGAAGAGCTTTCATAGTGCCAATAATTTAAACTGTGGCATAGTTGTTGGGTGACGACCCTTAAACTCATTCCGACTAATTCCAAGGAATGCAAAGCTCATGAAGAAAGAGTTCTATCCCGGTGGCCTGAGTGCAATTCGTCCCATCTTCATCAAAGAACACATAGCTGGGCTAGATATGTAGTCAGGCACGTAGCCAGGAATTTGCTCTGGGGGATTGGGTGAGCTAATTCCAGTGTAGCGTAACTTGAAACAAATCAGCCTTGTCCGTTCGGTGCTGACATGTCACAAATCTCTTTCCTTAATTTTCAATGCTTGGTATTTACTTTCACAGTACCCATTTCTATCTCTTCTCACTGGTAAAGTTCACTTCTTACCTTGCTATGAAGCGGTGAAGTTGACCGGCACCAGAACAGAAGTTCTACGCATACATACATATCAGATTGAAAAAGAACAATTATTAAGCACTCACATGCATCAAAATAGTGATCACGTTTCTACACACTTAACACTTTAACTATGCGCAGTGCAATCCGGATTATCATTCCCAGTTAAAATCAGAACAACAAAATTATTGGGAAAATTTTTCGGGGGTGGCTGAACCACCCCCACTGGCGACGTGCCTGTGTGTAGGTGTATGAGCACGCATACCGAGCCTCATGGAATCAGAGCTGGGCCTCATTGATGAACTCTGGATTTAGAGGAGAATATCCAACACGCTAGAAAAGAACATGATTTAGCAGCCGGCATAAAAGTGCAAATTATGTAAAACAATGCAAAATATGTAAGACTGCGCGTTCACGCGCTGGCCATTTTTGAACCTTCCCGCCTATCCCTTTTTCCTCACCCCACTCATCAACCCGGGCCAATGGGAATCTAGTCCCAGGCCGAGGGATCATGGGCATGGTATGGTGGAGCGTAGTTTCTTTCCCTCTGCGGCAGAGTCAAGGCAGTGGGCTTCCCGTCGCCAGTGGTGGACATCGGCCGCTCGAGTCCCGCACAAGTTGGTGAGTCCGTTTTTATTCTATCCTAAATTCCTGGTTTACCCAGCTCTCCCATGTAAAGACTAGCAGATAGGAGTGCGCCAAATGTATTCGCACATTGGTATTTCAGTACCCGAATGAATACATTAATACTCGACGAGTACACGAGTAGTTGAATGAGTACATGAGTACCTCGATGAGTGGATGAGCACCCAAACGAGTATATAAATACCTCGGGGAGTGGATGAGTAGCCGAATGAATAGAAGGACAGCGACCTCAGCGAATACTTGAATACCTGGTTGAATACTCCTGAATACAAGGACCTCGGCTAGGCGACTGCCCGAGAACCCACCCCGATGACTACAGCTGTTTTCATTCGACCGCGAAGGTACGCACGGCTCACAAGGTTAACACTACCCACTGTGCCTTGAGTATTAGGATTCTAGAGGGAGCTTGATGAATGCCAAGGTTTCGGATAGGCCATTAGACCACCTTGAATGACGTTCTCAAATTGTTGCGAAGGCTTCCGCGGTGCTCGGGTAATATCTCGAGGGTTTTCGGTTTCCTTCCGCGTTGATTCATCCTGCTGGACAACAGTTTCGCCGGCATTTGGACTTCGATTCGCCACTTACGCCACTTGGACTCACTTCGGACCTGAAGATACCGATTGGAATGCCGGCGAAACTATCGTCCAGCAGAATGAATCAACGAGGGAGAAACCCGAAAACTCAAGACGTTCACAAATACATATGAAAGGCCAGTCTCCTTTCTACCGCGCCATCGGGGTGGGTTATCGGTCGTTTCTTATGTTAGTACGATATTTGATTACATCTACACGATACCCTGCAAGCCACCACGAGGGTATGTGGCAGGGGGTGAAGATCACCAAGCATGCACTACCGACATGCAAACAAGCATCTATAGGGTCTCATGCAACTAGATTGTCAGTATATATAGTATTTAAGGGATTAATACATGCATCATTCACTACAGACTACTCTAAAATATTTCCCCTACCTATCCCTTTGCTATGCTGCCTATTCTGTTCTCTTATAGTACGGGGGAAAAATGCCATTTTGAATCTATCAGTACGACAATCTAATTCTCTAATCTTGTTTATCTGGTCGAATCTTGCATAATACGCTGGTGTTTTTAATATGTGCCTAACATCTTCAGTAAAGCTATCCGATTGAAATTTCTCTAATATATTTAATCTGTACCTTAACCTACGATCTGGTAATGACTCCCACCCTAATTCTTGTATTAATTCTGATTATTACGAAGCTGAACGAAAGCCTCAGTTTCAGGTGGTTTTTGAAGCTGCAACTGTGTCAATGTTTTTTTACCGGTTGCAAAATCTGAAGGATGACGTCCAAAATTTGGAGCGAATTCAATAAAACTGAAGTACCTGACAAGGTATCATGCAAAGCCTGTCCAGTGGCGTACCGACAGGGGGGAGGAGTAGGTTTAAGGGTTCAAATCCTCCCAGAAAAAATATGTAATTAACTATATTTTATTTTGCAATAGCGTTTAGAATTTTGCTTATTCGGCTGAAAAATATTGTTGAATTGTCTTCACGAAAAAAGATCGTTTATTTAATTATTGTTTTAGTGAATACTAGCCTAAATATTATTTTATCATGATGCACACATACATAGTAATGCACCCCCTCCCCCAGAGGGAAATCCTGCGTACGCCACTGAGCCTGTCAAAATTATTTCCGGTAACATAATGTAAACAAGCAGCTTGAAGCATTGGTGCAATCACAAAAATTCAACTGTAAAAGAAAGACTCCGAGAGGATTCTTTGTCTAATTTCACGAACGATCCCCCCCCCCCCCCTCCCCCCCGGTTTCAACCCCCCCAGAAATATTTTCTCAGTACTATGCTTGTTCCGACTTCAACTGGGCATGATAATCCGGATTACACTGCGTATAATTCAAGTGTTAAGAGTCTTGATACGTGATCACTAGTTTGATACATGTGTGTGGTTAATAATTGTTCTTTTCAATCTGATATGTATGTATGCGTTGAACTTCTGTTCTGGGGCCGGTGAAATAAACTGCTTCATAACAAGGTAAGCGGTGAACTTTACCCGTGAGAAGAGATAGAAATGAGCACTGTGAAAGTAAATACCAAGCACTGAAAATTAAGGGAAGAGATTTGTAACATGTCGGCACCGAACGGGCAGGGCCGATTTGTTTCTAGTTACGCTACGCTACACTAGACCTCCCCGCCCCCCCGGAGCAAATTTTTGGCTACAATCCTGTTTCAATGTAAATATTTGTTTTTTAATAATTTATCAAGTAATTTATTTCCCCTCACATCTCTTTTATTTTTCATATATTTGTTTGATGTCACTTTTTATTTTCAACATTTTCACAAGCACGTTTTCTTTTTTATGAAGAAATACCCAAACGACTACAACTCCTAAATATGCCCTTATGGGGGAAAAATCACCCAAACTCAGAAGATACGCTGGAGAAAGGAAAACAAGGGATAAACTATGTTCCATCTTTACTTTTAACCTATCCTTGGCGCAATTCGCCTTCAGTGTAGCAGTTATTCATTCAGAATTTAAATGTCATATTCCCGTTCAATTATTTCGCACCTTATTATTTTTACGCTTACTGCATATTACTGTAGAAGGCTTCACATAAGTTCAAGAACTTATCTAACGAGTGTTAACATTTTTTCAGTAGTTAGAGCAAACCAGGAAAATTAACAAGCCTATTAACGTCATTAGGGAATCGCTGGAAGACACTCCACACTTCCGTGAATGAAGTAAGGGACATTTCTAGTGTCACTGACATATTGCATAGTATTTATTTCGAGGTAGCGGTGTAAGTAATCACAGCCCTCTAAAGGCAAAAGCTAAGGCATCAATTAAGTGATATCCAGGGGAGATTAAATTAAACCATCAAGAGAGTCCGTACCATTACCTTTAAATTCTACCGGAAAGAGATAAAATCTTTCTTTAACCCATAACCCTATGGTATGCTTAATTTCTCCACAATGGCACGATTGTTGCCTCAAACTTGGACAGGTTACACAAACATTTACTGTATCAATTCATGTGGTTATTACACCCTCATCAATTGAAATTGTTTACAGCTGTAGGTAAATTACTTGTCCTAATTTAACGTCCGGCTTTATCCTACATTAGTGACTCCCATTCCCTTTCGCTGAAGCCATGATGTAATCTGAATTAGAACTTTCAACAGTGGTCCACTTGCTCAAAATACACTTTACGTAAGACGCGAAAGTATTGCTCTTAGGTGTGAATTAAATTTTATTGCTCAAAATACATCGTGGCCCCCTCTTAAACTGGTATCTTCCCGTCTTCTACATTACATTCATAATAAAGACGTTTTATGGTGAAGGTAAACACTAGGTTTGACTCAACTACTCCACGATTTTTATTTCTAGCTTTTCTTGGAGCATGTACTTTACTTAACTTGAAATTATGCACGTATTCATGAACCTTCCATGAATGAAAATGTTGCTTAGTACTTTTAAAATAGTTGTTATTTTTATTTCAGAAACAATATTCTTTAAACAATCAATTTTACAAAGAGGCAGCAACAAAGAAATAATTCACTTGCATATTTCATAGCTGTTGACATGGAGCCTTTCAACTTACTTAGTTGAGAAACGTAGCTTCCGAAAATTTTGTGAAGTTAACATACCGTCTTACGAGTTGCCATCCCGGAAGTACCTCACGGTGAAGCTAATGAGAAATATGTTTGAGGAAACAACGGGTAGAGTTAGAGGCGAGAAGTTGTCTAACATGAATATTTGTTTCAATAAAGATTCATGGACGAGTAACACGATGGACCCGTGTGTTTCCCTAACTTCTCACCTAGTAAATGAAGAATTCGCAATGAAGAATTTTGATTTGGAGTGCACTCACTTGAATAAGGATCTCGCAGCTTTAAATTTAGAAATAGCAATTACGAAATATTTGGAGGAGTGGGGAATATGTCTGAAACAAAATGCCACTTGTTTTGGGTCAGACAATGGAGCGAACTTTCAGAAAGCCTTGAAAAACATGGAAGTGGAAAAGTTTTCTTGTTTTGGGAACATTATGAACTTAGGTTGCCAGTCATTGATAAACTTGACGCCGATTAGAATTGATCTGGAGGAGCTTAGAGGGATTCGGGATTCGCGTCTATGTAGGAAACTTAAAGGAGAGAGTCACAAGAGGTCTTAAACATGCCGCAAATTGAAATTCCGTCTGTTTGTCCCGCCAGGTGTTGGTCAGACTTTAAGTAAATACGCTTTTTGTAATTAAAAAAAATGCTACTCCTTTCAACATCACCCTAGGAGAAAGTAAAAGAGGGGAACCAATATTTTTTCCATATCACGGTTCACTTTTGGGATTGTCGAAGACTCGTATAAAAGGGCCTTAAACTTGGGTTCAGTGTACCGTTTCACTTCGTCAATCTCTCAATAGCATTTTAATGACGCAAGCTCTTGTTTTACCGACAATTGAAACGCCAATACCAAGCGTAATGATTCCCTCAGAGGTAAGGGATGAATTTTCGGGTCTTCCATTGTCTAATCCTGCATTTGATCAGCCTGCTAGCGTTGATATGTTGTTGGGAATGGATTTGTTGCAACAGATTTTAACTGGGGAAAGAAGAGCAATTTCTCGTATAAGTTTCATAAGTGCCTTGGCGTCCTTATTTGGGTGGATTGTTTTAGGTTCACTTACAAATGCTGTTGTCCCTTATCCCATTTCTAGTTTAACTAGCTTGACCATTCAGGAATTTGCATTAAGTAAGCTGCTAAAGGAACTTTGGCAACTGAAAGAACCTGAGAAAATTCATACGAATCCCGAGAATGACTTGTGTGAAAAAAAATAATGAGACTTACACGAGAAACAAACTTGGTCGGTACATGATATCCCTTCCGTTTAAGCTATTGCATGTAGATGTGGGATAGTCCAAGAGTTATGCACTTAATAGATGGTGAAATTTAGAGCGACGTTTATCTCAAAAGGCACAACGGAATGTGGAATATGATACTTTTTGAGTGAGTATGAAAAACTTGGTCATATGACTCCCGGGAATAAAATGGGATTATATTATATTCCACACGATATGGTGGTAAAAGAAGGTCCCTCAGATCCTAAAATACGTGTGATTTTTTATTCTACTGCCAAGAGAAATTTAGACGTGTCACTTAACGAATTACTTGTTGTTGGCCCAAAGCTTCACAAGGATATATTAGATATTTTTCTCGGTTTTTGCATACACAGCATTGCATTTGTGACAGATATCACAAAAATGTATAAGCAAATTTTAGTCTGTCCTGAGCATCGTTTATTTCAAACTATCGTTTGGCGTCGCGAAGGTTCGCAAGCTTTACAGTCCTTTCAATTGAATACTGTTACGTATGGACTAACCTCATCGCCAGTTTGGCTCTTCGCGTTCCTAGTCAGCTAGTGAAAGATGAAGGTCAGGAATTTCCACGTGCCTTGGAATTGTTCCTTATTAGTTGTTGTATGATTGATATTCTATGGGGTGCGGCCTCTCTTTCGAATAATGTAATATCACACATCATATTTTATGGAGATGATTTCCCTCGCGTTAAGGTATTAGGGCTCTTTTGAAACATGAATGCAGATGTTTTTTCCTATAAAATTGATTTTCGTCGGATAAAAAAATCAAAAAGGATGTTGTTATCCTGCATTGCTCGGATTTTTGATCCTATTTGAGATCGGGATAGGGATACTATATATTACACACTCCCTGGGTATAACTTTCAACACCTCAAGGCAATTACAACGCAGTGCGGTAAATACTGGACTCCGCAGCCCAAACAAGCCGTATATCCGAACACTGCGCACAGATTTTAATGGTACGGTTCAGCAGGACCTGAAATCAAATTAGTGGATTATCTCAAGAGAACGTGCGAACAAGAGGAACCTCTCACTTACTAGTAAGTATCTATGCCCTTAATGAGGATTCACTAGGTAGTCCGATCTCATCCTGTGCAAATTGTTGACAAAATAAGTTCAAATTTACTACGCTCAACAATTTCGTCAGAGGTCAAGAATAAGGTACGCTCATTGGTAGAGGTCCAAGAAAATAGTTTTATAAAAATTCAAAAATTACTTTTAAGAATCTCAAAATTTGTGTAATAGTTTTATGTTTATTTTTGATTTTCCGGTACAAATAAGAGGTTAAAAATAAAACAAAAATTACAATCTTTTTATTATACCTTCCAAAAGCACAAAAATAGTTCGCAAGATATGAACATCAAACTTAGTCACTGTTCTTAAATATAAGTAGTTATAAATTAAAACTGTAACGAAAAGAGTGATAGCTCATGCGTGGAAGGTATTTCAAGTTAGGATCTCTGGAAATCGTATGGGACGTTAAACCGTGGATTCTTGGGTGCTTGCCGGAAAGCGGGCTAATGCCGACACAACTTGTTTCACTTTTCTCCGCTCGTCGGCAATTCCTTCTCTGCCATGCATGCACTGATGAAAATCCCCGCTCATGTATGGTTTGATTCCCAGATAATTCGTACTTTTTTCTGTTCTTCTGTTTTCTCCACCTTCCTCACCCACTTCGTGTTCATCATTTGGTGTTCCCAAGGTGAGGATCTAAAGGTCCAATAAAGTTAGGGCAATAAAGATTTGGGACGGAGGAGACTGATTGGCGCAAAGCGCAGGGAAGGATAATCGCCCTGTACTTAAAGGTTATAATTTTTTCTGGCATCGTTTAACGGAAATGTGTATGAAGGATAGGACGAGTAATTCTACAACGTGACCAGAACACATTCTACGTAATTAGAAGGAATACGTAGAATTACTGAACTACTGTGCAAAGAGGCCGAGGAGATTTTTATGGGCTCGCCCGTAGGATATGCGAGGAGAATATATTGTCGGAGGATTTCGTAGAAACTGTATCGGTACCTAAAACGAAAATGAGAGAAACAAGAGAATGCGAAGACTAATGAATTTCTCATGCTGCTAACTTGGTGCTTAGAATCATCAACCGATGTATGTTTAAGCGTCATATAGTGCCACGCTACATATCAAACTTTTAACTAGTAGGTATTTTCTTCCCTTCCCTACTTAGCGTCTCTGCCAATAGTTCACGTCTACGAGTATAGGCTTATCTTGCCAATACGATTTCCCTTCTGACATCAATCATGCTATACCCCTTTTTCTCCAATTCACTACTTAGATAGCGGAAGGTGGAAATGTGATGAAATAGAGAGCCTACGAAAAGTCAAACCTTGCTTCAGTATTGTTTTAGTATTACTAATATATTAATCAACATGTAATAACAACCAATATTCTCTTTCTTATTATGTAGATACTAACCATCTAGCTGCATGTGACCCTTTAATCTAGCATGTCTCCATTAAATATCCAAGTTGCATGTCAATAGAGCATATTTGGTGATCTTCACACCCATCCACACACTCTCTTAGTGGCTCGCAGGGTGTTACGTAGATGTAGATGTCCTTCGAAAGCCAGCTTTCTGTGCATACGATTATATCTGCATCAGTACTTTGTATGAGGTGGTGAAATTCTGCTACTTTATTTCTTCAACTACGACAATTCACTACTGCCATCTCTGAAATTCTTTCTCCCAATCTGTTACTCTCTCGGTACTTTTTCCAGCTAAAATTTTCCTCGATAATTCTTTAACCGACCCCTTATTTGATCTACCTATTACCTTTGATGGTTTAGCATGTTCGTCCTTTTTATGTGTAAATCGTCCTTCATAATCCGACATGTCCTTCGAAAGCCAGCTTTCTGTGCCTACGAATATCTGCATCAGTACTTTGTGTGAAGTAGCGAAATTCTGCGACTTTATTTCTTAAAATTCAACAATTCCTAACTATCGCGGAAATTCGAACATTTCTGCGGAACTTTCTGGATTCCTATGACTCAAACCAACTCACGCAGTCAATGAGCTAATAAACGTAGTATGGTATTCAAACTTTGAAATTAAAGAAATTTCTTCCTTACGCAGTCAATAAGCTACTTTTCGTGTTAATAATAGACTCCCGTTAAACTCCAGACGAGTCAAAGCGTTCCCATGAGATGTACATATTATTGCTTGAGGCGTTTCATTTGTAAATTTCAATTAGAAATATTCACTGCACAAACTTGAGAGGCACACTGGCCGAAAGATATTTCAATAACAAGTCTTACTTTTATCTCCGAATGACGACTTTGGTTAAAATTACGAAACTTCGAAAATTTCTGCGGAACTTTCTGGATTCCTATTAATTAAAGAGGCTCCACCGAATTATGAGGTAAATGTAATTTTTGTGAAAATTTCAGGACACATTATTTTTTGGCCCTTCTATCGATTGACAATAAAATAATGAGGCCTTTCCATCAAATATTTGAAGTAGAGCGTGTAAAGGTTGTTAGAGTAAGTTAACTTAAATGTATATCTGTGGTACATACATGTTTGGTGACAACTAGTCCACTGTCACATATCCTAGAGGTGACTTGCAGGATAGTCAGTAGATGAAGATGTATATGATAGTCATCAGTCAACTATCCTAAGATTTGTTTGACCATGAATATAGAATGGGTTTTACGCAGCCCTCCATTCGATTCTCCTCTCTGCCAATCTCTTCATATTAACGTAATTCTTCTCTTTTACATCATTAACACTCGTTCCAATATCTCATACCAGCATTGGCGTAGCCAGGATTTTCTCCAGGGGGGGGAGCAAAAATATATTAACGTTTTTTTAAATTGTTTTATTTGAATATTTGAAATTGCTTAAATTTATTTGTTGAAATGCTATACCAAAGCTATCTAAGTTCTAACTAAGCACTAGCCTACGAGAGTTCTGGATAGATCTTGAGTGTATTTACTCAAATTTGTTTTTAGCTACAGGAACCCTCTTTTTATGCACACTTATCATATAAAGACCGACAAGCTAATTTTCTGTCATTGTTGACCATAACTAAGTTTTTCCCCTGGGTAAGGTGCTGAAGGATCTTTCGATGGTGCACGTTGTGCAGGGCTGTTCAAGTGAGATAAGAAGCGCACGTTTTATGGGTGGGTAGAACAACTGGGCTTCTTTAACTATAGTGCAGCTAGTTCTATCTCCTTAAGTTCGGAATTTGGCATATTTTGTCCTTTCGTTTGGTTGTACCAAAGGTCAGCTTCACCGAAGAAATCATTCTAATTTTAGTGACCACAAAAATATGTAGTTTTTCTAAAAAAATTACTCATACGTCATATCAACCATATGAGGGTGCAACGTAAGCAATGAGAATGCGGGCAATTTCTTCAAATAAAAACGCCGTTCCAGAGACATTATTAATGACTCTATGTAGGTAATAATATAGTGATATTCTTCAAAACTCGCTAGGAGTCCGTGCTGGTGGATTCCCAAGATGTTTCTGTTGATTTATGACTCACGGCATATTGAAATCTGTTCCAAGATGCTTGTTTCAGCCTCTGCTATAACACTTTCCCTTTCAACAACCGTTTTTCCACGGTGTTTTTTCATGACGACTGTGATTCTTTAAATGTGATTTACACTTTGGAGTAAGTACACTTTTTTTTGTCTATAGAGCATTTACCGCCGGTTGCAGGAGTGCCGAATATTTTGCTATGAGACAAAGACTAATAATTAGTTCTGATTTTGTAGCAGCGCAATGTATTAGAAAAGTAGCTTTTCTCGTTTCATTGTTACCGTCTGTTGATAGTTTTTCAAGCGCCATAACAATTTGCACATAATGTTCCTTGAATGTGGCGATACTTTTATATTCTTGAGACCAACGGATTTCGACCATCTAGACCTTGTACTTACCTGCTTGTACTACCCGCGCCAGTTACCCACTCATTCACCAGAGAGCGCTCCCGTCCCCGACCAAAAAGCTGGCGTCCTCCCGCCACGATAAACGTGCTTTCTTGCCGCGCAACACTATTATTACCTATTGATATTATCATACTGATATATAAAAATGCAGTGGCGTATGTCTGTCTGTATGCTATATGCTTGTTACGCATCTTCTCAAAAACTACTGTAACGGTTGAGCTGAAATTTTGTAGGATTCTAGCGCATGCACTACAAGGTGCTGTAGGCTACATATATGGATAAAGGAGGGTACTGAAAGCATTGTAGGCTATTCGTGAAGCAAGGTCAGCCATAGTTTCCGCACAAAGATACGTGCTGACTGCTAGCGCCCCTCACGAATTTAGTAGGATTGCAATCGGTTAAAGTTAGGATTATTTAAACAAGTGATTCAGCGGTGTTCATATTGTGAATGCTTTCTTTATTTCTTTACGAGTTTGTGCATTTCAACCAACTTGGGACCTGAAGAGAAGAGATGGGACGCTTTCGAAATCCTCGTCGATTGATATTTGAGATAGTTTAACAAACACCAGGGAATAAAATTCAAATGCCAATGAAACATAATGTCTCATAACGTATCCGTGGGATGTTCATTATTGCCATTGCAATGACGCTGAAAAAGTTCGTCCAAAAGAGATGCCGTAAGCTGCATTGCTCTTTCCGTGAAGGTATGGAATGGTACTAAAAGAGGTATCGCAGCAAATTCTTGAACCTAGATCGGCCATTTAATTCGGTTTCACGGGCCACGAGCCAAATCATACGGGCTTACTTTTCGCGCTACTCCCAGATCAAATAGGTTTGCATTCGGTAAAACTCAAAGTATACATATTGTCATGTAGTTATCCGTCAAATATACAGTAGAATGTGTGAATGTACGAACCGAGCGACAAGTACCTACGTAGTTTTTGTAGGCTAAATATGCACTGTGTAAAAAGAATAGAATTATTGAAATAAAATGCATTAATGCGTATCCGTAGGAAATCCATTGACGCCATTGTCATGTAGTTGGAGAATTGAGACAAACATAATATACATAAAAGGCCTGAGAAATTTTTTGTGCCAAAGAGGTGGGTCTTACCATTCCCAAAAACCCGAATCTGGCCTCATTATCAAAGGGGGGAGGTGCATACGAATGTCGGTCAATGACCGATATTCGTATGCATCTCCCCTCTTCCTACCTCCTTTGTTTCTTATGGCATGGAATTTTCTAAACAATATTATTATTTTTATAAAGGCCCATTATGAGTCCAGGCAGCAATTATGTGTTTACATTGACTTAAAGTATGTTCATCGTTCCGATACTTACTTGGAGCCATAGCCCACACCATAACACAAGTTTGTTTTTGCCCCTTCATGAAAAATGTTAAAATTTCTTAATACGATTTGTATTTATTATATTTATCCCTCCCGTTGAGTTTCAACGGGCACCTTCAGCCAAGTGAATTATAATTTTTCATTTCACTTCCTGCGCCCTACCCTGCCCCACCGTGGCTACGCCTACCAGGCCTACCTTTTCCATTCTTCCCGTTCACTCTTCCGTTGACGATCGTCTTCATCAGGCCATCGTGTCTTAAGATATAGCAGATTAAGTTGTCCCGTCTTCTTTTTAGGGTTGTCAATAGACATTTCCTTTTTCCAACTCTCATTAAGACTTCCTCGTTTGTCACTTAGTCGATCCATTTTATCTTCATCATTCTTCGGTAGCACCACATTTCAAATGCTTCCAGCTTTGACTTCTGTGCTGTTGTCATCGACAATGCTTCGCTCCCATATATGTAGTAGAATGCTCCAGATGTATGTTCTAATGAAATGTTTCCTCACTTCCACGCTCGTATTTGCAGCTGAAAGCGGATTCTTCGCTTGGTAAAATGTCTTTTCTCCTGGGCTATTCTACTGATAATTTTTCTTTTTTTATCCGTCGCTGGTTACTCAGCTTCCCAGGTAATAGTACTCTTCCACCTCCTCCAGTTTTTGTTTTCCTAGTTTAACATTGATCCTGGCTTCTATTTTCTTGCTGCATACCAATACCTTAGTTTATTTTTATTAATCTTCAGGCGATATTAGCCAATGCCCTTACCATATTTCCTATTGTCTTTTTTTTTAAAACTCCTTCTGCTTCAGCCAGTAGCGTACCAAGGCTACCTTGGCGTATGATAACCGCCCCCCGTAGAGAAAAAAAATTTTTCTTAAAGTAAAAAAAGATGTTTTTCAATTTTGGCGCCACCCCATTTACGGCGCCCGGGGCGGCCGCCCCGTTCGCCCCCGCCTTGGTACGCTACTGGCTTCAGCCATGAATGTTATGTCGTCGGCAATTCGCGGCATGGTGATTTTCTCCCCGTGAATTCCACTTCCAAAAGCTTTTCTTTGACTTCTTGGATATCTTTGGATGTACATATAAAAAATAATTTATTCACTCAACAATCCACCAAAAATAGCAGTAATCTTACCTTCATAATCAATAAATAGTGTCAATAAATGTGATTTTTTACTCATAAAAACTAACTTAATTCATCCACTCATTTGCAATGATGACGGTGCCCGAGTCGTGCACCGAAACGTCGGCCATGGACAACCTGACCCGGTGGAAAACCCGAGAAGATTTTCTATAACTAAATTCATGCTGGGCTTAGAGGTTCCAAGCCTATTTTATATATTATGTTAGTTTCACACTTGTCTTTCATGCGCAGGCCCTTTTTTCAGATATGAACCAGCTATAATCATTAATTTTCAATTGGTTTTTAAATAAACATTTTCAATTGGTTACTGATATTTTTCAACGAGGTCAGGACCTCGCGACCCAACTAAAACACCGGGCACTGTTCATCCATGCATAAATTTTTGTCCGTACTAAAAAGTGTCAGTGCCACTATTCATACTTTTTATCGGTGTAAGTGAGATAATGAAGGTTTAAAAAAATGGTATTGTAGGAATGCACATGTTTGTTAGGCCCATTTCCTGTCGGATTGGAACACTGTTTTTACACTGGCTATGTCTCCCAAACCTCTCATAAAAACGAAACATTTCTTTTTGTACCTAAAATAACAACATTTAGAATTTCTAATCCAATGATTTTCTAATTTTTAAATCCAATCCCACGAAGATTTATGATGGTTAAAGTATAGTACTGTTGGAATGCAAGTCTGTTTAGGCCCATGCGTGAGAGAGTTGAGCACTGATTTTACACCGACAATATCTCCCAAACCCCTAAAAAACACAAATAATTCTTTTCGTACATAAAATAATAACATTAATACTTTCTAAAGCAATGCTTTTATATTTTTTAAACCCTGTCCCACATGAACATTTCTATCTCCGAAAAACAATTTTTTTCCAAATTTCTTAAATTCAGGTGATCTTTTCTCAGTGAGAAATGCTCACATTCCATGTTTATTAATATATTCATACACTAGGTGTGTACTGCTACGGTGAGAAGAACTGGCCCGTTTTCAATATTATTTCTTGGTGTAATTTTAGGCTAAAGTTGTGAAAAAAATGAATTTGGGAAGTTGCATTTACAGCGACAAAAAGACCCTTATTCTTGCGAAAAGTCCAATTAAAACTCCTCTAGTAACATGTAGACTTCATATACTTTATATTGACACCTTTACATGTATTTGTCATGTAAAACCATTCTGCTGCAGCCTGTAGAAAAATAGTGTAAAAAGACGATTTTCAGGCGTCAACGCAATGATTGACTGCCTATAATTCAGGGGCGAAATTTTTTTCTGCAAAAACAAGGAACGGCTTTTGGCTCAGGAAGGTTGGCAGTATCTATGTGCCAATTTTGGTTGAAATCTGAGGTGTTGAAGCAAGATATTTCTGAAAAATCTGTCGATTTTAAATGGAATGACCATTCATTTTTATATATTAGTATGATATGACGGTTATTGAATATCTCAGGGTGTCGTAAAATTGTTATAATTATAAATGCATTTGGAATTTAAATATTCAATGCGATGTGGGCTGAATTTTGTTTATGATTGTAATACGACGGCTGTTTTGATTTTTTTTATTTTACTTATTTTGCCAGTTAAAATTTTTTTTTTTTATTTTGAATTAAATGTATAGGGCTCATTTGAGTTCTTTTTTCATTGAAACGCCACGCAGTTGTGGGTTTTTAAAAATTTAACGTACGATTTGTGATTTCTTATTATTACAAAAATGTTTTAATTCTTTAGGTGTAGTGATCATTTTATAATTATAATTGTGATTTGTTTAGCGTAGTTTTTTAAATGTAAATTCGATGTGAGCTTTCATCTATTTAATTTTGAAACGCGACTTATGTTCTGTTCTTTTTTAAATATTTTGATATTTTGCATGTTGTGATAGTTATAATGTTTTGAGGAATGTATTTTGTGATACATTTTAATTTTTTTCCTAGTGAAATGTGTTTAAAAACATTGATTAACGAAGTGTGTTGTGATCTTGCGATCTTTATAAACATTTTTTTTTATTTTTACTTGATGAGATTTTTTTAAATTGTAAAATGCACGAGATTTTGAGGTATTTTCAAAATGAAAATGCCACTCAGTAGTTAGCTTCTATGAATATCACACACGACAGTTAGTGTGTTATTTTTAATTATTTGGGTGTGGTGAACTATTAATTATTTTTAAATACCTTTGTGTTTTTGTAAGCTTACAGATTTTGTAAACTAGTTTTAATCCTTAAATAGTAGGAGAGCTGACCTCTATTCAATAATGTATCTCGACGTGTTTTTCGATTTTTTCAAATTCTTTATAACTATAGTATAATATATATATATTGGCCAGTCTTATATGTATAAGGTTTTGAAGTACAATGGGTATGTTGAACAACTTACAACTTTTATATCACATGCCTAATAAAATCTTTTTAAAGTTTGGATCAATGCGTGCATTGTCATCTTATCATATTTTATATTTTTTATTTGAGGTGAAATTTTTATCTTTGAAACAAGCGCTTTGAGTCATTCCATTTTAAATCGACAAATTTTTCAGAAATATCGACTGTTTTTCACCAACCATATCTCCTTAACCCCTAAAAAACACAGAAAAATTATTTAAAATAACAACAACGCCTAAAATAACAACATTAGTACTTTTTAAAGCAAAGCTTTTATAATTTTTACTCCCTGTCCCACATGGACTTTTTTGGCCTCAAAAAAACATTTTTTTTGAAATGTCTCAAATTCAAGTGATTTTTTCTTGGTGATTAATGCTCATATTTTAAAGTTCTTAATATGTTAACACAGTAGAAACATATAAGTGTTTATGCGAGAGAAACGGGCCCGTTTATTTCATTATTTCTTGGTATAATTTTAGACTAAACTTGTGAAAAAATTGAGTTTTGGAAATTACATTTACAGCGACTTAAATGCACTTCTTCTTGCGAAAAGTCCATTTACAAGTACTTTAATATTGTGAGCACTTCATAAGCTTTTTAAAGACACCTTTTGAATATGTGCATCACGTAAAACCAGTCTGCTGTAGCTTGTAGAAAAACAGCGTAAAAAGACGTTTTTCAGGCGGTCACGCTATGCGTGCCTGCCTATAATCCAGGGGCGAATTTTTTTCTGCGGGAACGGAACGGCTTATTGCTCCGGAAGGTTGACAGCATCTATGAACCAATTTTCGTTGAAATCTGAGATGGTAAAGCTCGTACAATTTGTCGATTTAAAATGGAATGGCTCCTTTGAGATTTTTAAAAATAAAATCCCGCGGTATTGTTATATTTTATAAATGTAATATTTTACGGTTGATGTGTTATTTTTTTAAATTTTAAATTCTCCGTGTTTCGTTAACTTTTTATATTTTTTAAAATACTTTTCCTTTTGTGAAATTGTAACATCTAAAATAATATGCCAGCGGTCATTTATTTAATTTTATAACACGACACGAGTTTCGAAATTCTTAAAATTTTTGTCCGCTATAATCTTTTTCAAATTTTGATCCCCTACGTGTTTATTTATCTTAAGATAATATAATATGAAAATAATAATTATTATTGATCAATACGAAGGTATTGCTTAAATTTTGTTCAAATATGAATGTGTTGCTTAATTGAGGTGATAGATTATACTTTGAAATATTAGATTTTTCGACATTTTAGTTAAGTTAATTAAGTTAAATGCCACGCAGAAATTAGTTTAAAAATAATTTTTTAAAAGAAAGACGGATTTCATGCTATTATTAAATTTTTGAAAATCTTCGGTTCATTGTAAAATTTTCATAATTATTATATACAGGTACATTTAGTTTTTTGGAAATTTTAAGTATTTAATTGGATGTGAATTTAATGTATTGATCTTTGTTTTAAGGATTTGTATTTCGATCTTTTTGAATTTTGCCTATGAAATTTCTTTTTTAAATTTTAATTCAAATATGTATGTGATCTTATTTTGTGCCTAGTATAAATTTTTGTTTTTTTATTGAGGGCATATTTTCTTATTTTAAAATACAAGATCTTTTGACCTTTTTTTATTATTGAATTCCCATGCGGTTGTTGGTTTTCAAAAGTTTAATATACGATTGGTGTTGTGATACTATGAAAATATAAAAGTTCTTCAGGTGTCGTAATCACTTAATAATTTTTAAATCCTTTGGTTTTTTTGTAATTTTTAAGGTATAAATTATATGAGAGAGTTATGTATCGTATGTATCGTAATTCTGTAAAATGAAGTGTGTTTTGATATTTTTAAAGTTAAGCTCATTTGCTTTGGTACAATTATGAATGTATTGAAGTGCAATGGATGTATATAATTTCCTAATTTATTTTTATATAAAGTTAAACTCATTTGCTTTGGTACAATTACGAATGTATTGAAGTGCAATGGATGCACTAAAATGAATTAGGAAATTATATACATGTATATAATTTCCTAATTTATTTTGGTTGTCCTAATCTTTTTAAAATTTTGATTCCCTATGTGTAGGGACATGACATTTTCGCGAAACGTTTTTTGCGACAGGATTCACGAAATAAGCGACTTTAAGGTTTAATCACGAAATTAACCGTGTCTTCTTTGAAACGCAATTTTTTAAACGAAATTTAAGATATTTTGCAAATGCCGAATTTTTGTAGCATGAAATATTTTCTTTAGTGATGGCCGGATCGGATCTTTCATTTTTCTCGGTTCTGGATTCGGATCCAAAGACACGGAGTAAAATCGGATCCGGATCGTAGATTTTAAATTTTCGCGGCTTAGCGATCGAAGTGCCCCATGAATGGAATGTAGGTGCGGTAGATATTGACAAGAAGAGGATGTGTAACTAAGGTCACGTATTTGGATGAAAATGTTCCCGTGCAACTAGAAGCAAAATAAAGAAATATGACTTTTTCCCCCCATTACCCCGGTATCGCGGGAGAAGAAGAAAAAAAAGGATGTCATGCGGGTGGCTTACATTCGCCGGGATCAGGCGTACAACGAGACCTAGTGTACTGTGCGAAGTTCGATCCCAATCGCAGTTTAATTTTTTCTTTCGGTCACTGCATCGATTTCGTCGCTTCAATTTCAAACCATTACATCTGAATACTCACTTGATTATACTTTTGTTGTTTAAATTAGATTTACAAATGTACCACTCATAAATTAAGGATGGTCGGGTCGGATCCAAAGATCCACGGGTCTTTCTTTTCATTCACTACTGAAATCATATCCGAGGACAGTAAAAATTCAGATCCGGATCGGAGATTTTAACATCTCGCGGCCTCGTGATCGATGCGCTCCGCGAATGGAATGTATGTACGTATGGTAGATACCAACAAGGAGAGGTTAAGTAACCCGGGTCACGAAATGAGAAGAAGATTTTTTCCGTGCCACAAACGAGGAAAACAAAATAAAAAATACTCGTATTGACCTTTTTCTCCATAGGCCCGGATGTGCGAGAAAGAAAATTAAGCCGAATGTAATGCTGGTCGCCGACATTCCCCAGATTCCCGTGAACCTATGAGAGCGTAGTTGTTAAAAATGAGGGTTAGTGTACTGCCAGTCGCGAGTTCGATCCTTAACACTACCTAAGAATACAGCCGTGCTGTATTCCTAGGGTAATGCTAGTAGGCAGTTAAAAAAAGTAGGTTATCAGAAATTTCATGCCAAATTATAAGTCAAAAAAAATAATTAAAATTGGCGAAAGGAAATGATTGGAAAAAATTTATAATACAGAATTAAATCGTGGAATCATTACGTTAACTTCACAGTGTATTTTTAAGTGACGCATTTGTAAATCTAGTTGAAGCGATAGAATTACAAAAAAGTCAGTATCCACACACAAAGGTTGGAAATGAAGCATGATAAAGTTTTTTATTCAATGGTTGAAAAAAAAATTTTATACAGCGTAAGAATCGAGCTTCATTACGTGCAGTCCACTACTCCACTCTGTTATTGTCGGCTTACCCGAGTTTGGAGAATGCATGCTCCCCATAAGTCATTCTATGAGCCATCACTATGCACATAAACTGGCTGCCATAAACTCTATGTTACACCGGCTAGTGAGCATCCCACTTCAAGATAGCTCATTTAAAGATGAACTGCACACCATAAAAATGATAGCTCATCAGAATGGCTACAGTGAACATACAGTGGAAAAATTATTAAATAAAATTCAAAAGTCAAAAGCTACAAAGTTACTGTGCAATTTGGACCAATCTCCCCACGATAAATCAAAGAAATGGTTTAAACTGCCCTTCCTAGGTAATATTAGCCAAGTAATAGCTAGACATTTACCCAAAGACATTTTTAAGGTCTGTTTTTATAATCCGACTACACTAAGCAAATTACTCTTTAATTCCAAAGATAAATTGAGGTGGACCATAAAAGTGGTGTGTATCTGATAGAGTGTGGTGATTGTAACGCAGTGTATGTGGGGCAAACCGGGAGAAGATTTGTGACCAGAGTGAAAGAACATGAGAAGTGTGTTAGATACTGTGACGAGACTTCAATGTATGCTAAACATCTATTAGAGACTGGCCACCGGGGAAACTTCAAACCTCAAGTCTTACACGTCCAAGATAAAGGTTTTAAACTTGACTTTTTAGAGAAATATGAAATTGTAGAACGACGGTGCTCACCCGATATTTTACTTTTAAACGATTTGACGGATTTTAAATGTTCCCCGTTGACCACTTGCTCTGGTAAACCCCATTATTCGCCACAATGTGAACATTTGACATAACCTCCAATATATTCTTCTTACCCCTGTGATGTAGCCCCATGCCTCACTCCCTTTCCATGTTAATCTCCACACCCCCCCACCAGTGCACTATTTAAGGCCTTCCCTTGCTCAAAAATTTTAGTCCCTGATGATGACACGTGAGTGTTGAAACCGGTTGGTTAATAAAAAACGTGTGGAAAATTACAAAGTCTCTTGTTTGATTCTTTAAAATAAATGCTCTGTGGATCTTAGATTTTAAAGATATGTAGTATAAGATAGCTTTAGTATTACATAATAATAAAAATTTTAATATCTTCATGTGCCATTGAGTTTTTTAAAAAAAACTTTGCAATCTTCCAAACAACTTTTAACGATCCTACCAATTTCAACACATATGTCATTATCAAGGGACTAAACTGTCAGAGCATTGGGAAGGCCTGTAATAGTGCACTGGATTGGGAGGGGAGTATGTTTGTTTAGGAAGGGGAAGGAATTCTAAGGTGCAAACAGGTTGGAGGTTGTTATGAGAAGGGAAGTGGGGCATGAGGACACATCATAGGAGGTAGGTGGAATATATACAAAAGGTTAGTCAAATATGTATTGGGTCATGGCAAATAATGGGGTATTCAAGAACAAAAGGTCAGCGGGGAACATTTAAAATCTATCAAATCATTTAAAAGGACAATAATGGGTGAACACCGTCATTTAACAATTTCAAATTCCTCCAAATGTAAAGTTTAAAACCTTTATCATGGACATGTAAAACTTGTAGGCTGAAGTTCCCATGGTGGCTGTAAAAGATGTGTAGCGTACATTGAAGTTTCATCAGAATATCTAACATGGTTCTTATGTTCATTTACTCTAGTCACAAATCTTCTCCCAGTTTGACCCACCCCCTGCAATCACCACACTCTACCAAGTAAACACCACTTTTATGTTGTACATTAATTCTGTCTTTAGAATTTACTTAGTGTTATGTATCGGCTTATAGAACCAAAATTGCTTTGTGCATCTAGCTAATACTAGGCTGATACTGCCTAGGAAGGGCATTTTAAACCATTTCTTAAAATTTTAAGAAGAAAAGTGGTCCAGTTTACATAGAAAACTGTTGCTTTTGCAGTTTGAATTTAGTGTTAACATTTAGTATAAGTATATAACATTTTTTCCACTAGTTGTTCTCTATAACTATTTTGATGTGCTATATAGTTTTTATTGTGTTCAGTTCTTCTTTAGATAAACTGCCCTTAAGCGGAATGGTCACAAACCAGTATAACATGAACTTTATGGCAGCCAGTGTATGTGCATTTAAAGGGGGTGAACTGTTGGGAATTATAGCATATGTAAGATTTATGTAGGGAGTTTGTAATTGATAAAAATTGGTCCAGTTGCCTTAAAGAACCACTCCTCAAGCAAATTATAGCATCCACATTAATAGTAGTGAAAAAAATTATTTAAAAGAGGGTTGTTACAGCTAAATAGCTTTGGATTCACAGGAAATTTTACTATATTTACTTACTATACTAAACCATATTTTACTCTGTTTCCTTTATTAGGGAGACTGGTGTTTCTGTTATTGACAACTGGAGGCTTTGACAACTTTTAATGTCCTGGAGGGCCCTCTAAGGAGGAATTGCTGTCAAAGGATGGCCTTCACCATAAGGTATCCGATGTTTGTTGGGCTGTGTAATGATTCACTGTCATGAGGTAATGGGGTGGTATAACCTCAAGTCCATTCCTAAACAAACTCTCTCCAATCCTGATTCCTTAAGCTCTACCCTGATACCTGCCACTGTTTTTAAGTAGTCTGTCCCAACCACTGTTCCCATTTCTGCTCCTCGAGGATCCAGGATCCTGAGCCACTTTGCCCCTCCCAAAAGCCTCTTCTTACCAATGCCAATTCCTCTGGCCCTACCCTGGAAACTAATGCTGCTTTTAAGCAATCTTCCCTAACCACAGTTCCTATTTCTGCCCCTCCAGTGCCAATTTAGTCCTCTAATAGACCTTTTCTTTCCAATCATAAGTCCGCAAACACTACCTTAAGACTTATCACTACTCCTAAACCATGTTATAAGCCTCAATCTTTTAAACCACCTCTGACCCAACAAAATCCTACTTCCTCAGGATGTATTTCTTCCATTATTCCTCTTTCTTCCTGGTCCCATAAACTTGTTAGATAAAGCTGATAGGAAAATATTTAACCCTAAGCATCATTTGCTGGGAGATGGCCATAACTGTGGGGTCTATATATCTTGATTTTCTGAACACGATCTAATCGGAGAACCTGTTGACTGGGCTTTTGACGCTGTTACCTATAAAAAAATACATTTACACGTTATCACTGGAGAAACAACTGAGTAGAAGACTTCAAGTATGATTGGGGAGGCTACTAAATTGTCATGCCCTAATGTTGTGGTGACGGCTTCTTGTATTTCCAGTCTCTTTCCATTCCTTTATTGTCAATATGCACATTCTTCCTCTTTTATATCACATTATCCTCTTTTATATCACATTATCCTGTGTGTTATAAATATTTCTTTTGAAATTAATGTTGTCAGATTTAGTGTATGTTTCATTTGTGAAATTTCCCTAAATCCTCTTATCTGCATGCCTTGCACAACCAATTATAGATTTCATCCCATTTCTTGAAAGTTCCTACAAGATGGATCAGAGATATGGTCAGAGATGGGTCAGAGTTCTCTCCCTTGGCATTTTCACTTGCTTTCTACCAAACAGAGACTGTAAGAATATGGAATAGTGAAAAAACTTATAATTTTGCTTTTCTTTATCAAGATTTCATTCAATTTTGCAAGTCACCATTTTTTCCCTTGAGTTAGATAAGTTATTTTTCTACCAAGAGCAATGCAGCTGCAAATGTGATGAGCCCTAGGGCTTTCCGAGGATGTTTGATCACACATTAAGGATTATTAAAAACAAAACTCTGGTTTTCCATTGCCTTTTTCAGTGGATGCAGTTAATTGAAATTGGTGCAAATTATATTTTTTGTAGATGTTGTTTTTTTTGCTGGAGAAGTCGTTCACATCCCACGTAGCACACTAGCTGGAAAATGCACCTTAAAGGCACCTAAAATGGGCACCCGACTACTTCATGCGCCTTAAAGGCAACCAATATAGGCACCTAGGCATGTGTGCTTTTAATGGTGCCTAAAAGTTGCCTTAGGAGTACCTAACAAAGCCACACGGAATGATTTATGTCTACAAGCATAAATCAGGTGATCCCTGTTGAAAAATCCTGTAGTTCCTCATTGATCCCAGCAGTTTCCCGTTGAATTCAACTTCCCTTGCACTGGCTTCCAAATGCTGCTCTGTCTCTGAAACTTTTCTGAGTCGTCCAAAATTTATCTTTCAATTTATTTCAGTTCAAAATTTAATAGTTTTGCATTTCTCTGTAATTATTTTACAATGGATCCTTTGAAACTTTTTCACATTGTCTCTAAAGTTTACCTTCACGACATTATTTTTATAAGAATAGGATGTAATGTTACTTCTCCCGACCTCCGAAGGACTGACGTAGGTAGTGCACTCCTTTGAAAGACTTCCAACACAGCACAGGATATCCAACGATCATGCAGTGGATATCCAATGGATATCCACGGATGGATATCCATGAATGGATATCCATTGTATATGCACTGGATATTCACTGGATATCCAATAGATGTCCACGGCTGGATATCCATGATTGGATGTCTTATTGTTAGATATACAACAGATCTGAGTGAAAGTACATCTGAAACGTGGTTTTACACGCGATTCACGATCTTAAGGAGCGATTGAACATTGGTCCACAGATGATTTTTCTTAGTCCCCCGTATATGAGGATATTGTAATATCCATTGTATACCTACCTACCTATCTACTGGATATCCATGGGTGGATATCCAGCCATGGATATTCATTGGATATCCATGATTGGATGTGCCTTGGATATAAATTAGATATGCATGACATATCCTATACATCTGTATTCATTATATACACGCGTGTTTCACGATCTTGAAAAACGATTGAAAATTAGTCCACGGATGATTGTTCTCAGTCCCTCATAGACGGCATTGGACTTAGAGAAAGTACTGGTGCGCTCGCTGGGAAACAGGTTCTCAGTATTATGGAGGAAACTCTTATTTATCTCTTCTGGAGTTGAAAGAATATCAGTTATGTATATTTATACTGGCCATGCTTATTTTTAGCCACAAAATGGTTATTAGGGAAATGTTTTAACGGCGCAAATTATCAGTGTCAATCTTTTAGTAAAGTTAATATTCACAAACGACTTAATTCCAGCCAGCAGCTGTATATATATGGCTTTCAGGTCTCACCTAGAAATGGAAAATGTATCAGGTCGTATATCAAAGGATGATAGGATAGACAAAAGTTCAGGGTTAGCTGTTAGGTAGGTGTATCTGTAGTATGCGAGATACAACTAATATTTATTCATTGAGTTAGAATTTAAATTGTTTACCTTTATTTATTCAATTTTGGTGATAGGTGCACCCATGCAAGGCATTATAGAATGATATTTTTTGTATTAGTTAATGCATTTGAGTACATTTTCTATTGAATGTTTTAGGAGCCATGGGATAAGTAAGGATATATTAATGCTTGTCACCTGTTTTCCAAGTGCCTAAAATGTGCCTTGAAGTGGTACCTTTTTAAGATGCCTTGAAGGCGCACCTTAGCTCTGTGAAAAAGGCACCTAAAAGGTGCCTTCTGTGCCTTTTTTAGGTGCATCTGAGGTGCCTTCGAGGCACATTTTCCTTGAAGTGTGCTACGTGGGATAGGGCAATTTAATGACAGTTCTAGGATCTGTTTAGAATACTTAGATATAGGAACATTTCATTTTTCTTGGAATACAAGTTGAGTTATGAATAAAAACACAATCCACCTCAGTTGCATGTTGCATCTGTCAAGGGAACATGCCCATATTTCAGAAACATCTACATCTACATCTACATAATACCCTGCAAGCCACCACAAGGGTGTGTGGCAGGGGGTGATTGCTCACCAAACATGCACTACATATCATGCATAAAAAAGGAATAGTATTAATATAGTAGTCAGAACTACACTATTTAAAAAGATAGAAATTGCAAAGAAAACATGCAAAAACATTCTGTTAGTAGGGTTAGCTTTAAATACTCATACCAACATGCAGCTACCAATGCTATTCATTGCTACTCTCCGATAGGACATATTTACCGCCATTCGTATCTCTTATTGTGCGAGGGAAAAAGGACATTTTGAATCGGTCAGTTCGGCAATCAATTTCGCTAACTTTATGATTATGGTCCAGTCTGCCATAGTAAGTTGGGGTTCGTAAAATATTTTTAACATCATCACTGAAAATATTGCCTTGGAATTTGTGGAAGAGATTAAGTCTAAATTTCAACCTGCGATCTGACAATGATTCCCATTTCAATTCATTTAATAGACTGGTTACGCTAATATAATTATCGTATCGCCCCTTTACAAATCTTGCCGATCTTCGCTGCACACGTTCAAGTTCATTACTTAGACCGATTTCGTAGGGATCCCATACACTGGCAGCATATTCCAAATGAGGTCTAACAAGGGAAAAGTAGCTGATTTCTCGTACATGATCGTCACATTTACCCAATACTCTTTTAATGAAACCCAGTTTGCGATTCGCTTGACCCATTATTTCACGAATGTGTTTACCCCAGGAAAGATCATTTGTCAGTCTTATTCCAAGATATTTAATGGATTCCACGTTTGTTAATTCATTATTACTTATTTTGTAAGTGGTAGGAGGAGAGCTATTCTTTTTCCAAAAATTCATTACAAGACATTTCTTAAAGTTTAATTCTAACTGCCATGTATCACACCAAGTTTCAATTGCTTGTAGGTCAATATTTAAATATTCTTTATCGTTCGGGCATAGAATTTCCCTGTACACTACTGCGTCATCGGCAAATAGACGAAGCTTACTTTTTACCACCTTTTGGATATCATTAATATACAAAAGGAATAGGAGTGGACCTATCACACTACCTTGTGGGACACCCGAAGTGACTTTAATTGCCGGTGAGGAAACACCGTCCAAAACAACCCTTTGAACCCGATCATGCAGAAAATCATTAATCCATGATATAATGTTACTGTCTAACCCATAAGATTTTAACTTCAAAATTAGTTTGCTGTGAGAAACCTTGACAAAAGCCTTCTTGAAGTCAAGAAATATAGCATCCACTGGAATATTATTTTCGCCAGAAACTAAAATATCGTGGGAAAAGAGAGCAAGTTGGGTTTCACACGATCTGCTCTTTCGGAAGCCATGCTGGACATTGGACAATAAATTCTGGCTATCTAGGTGTCCCATGACTGAACTGACAATTATATGTTCTAGGACCTTGCATGAAATGGATGTGAGGGATATAGGTCTGTAGTTAGATGGCTGCTCCCTATCGCCACTTTTAAAAATGGGTGTTACATCGGCTGCTTTCCAGTCCATCGGTACGACGTGTTCGGTCAGGGATTTATTAAATACTATTTCAAGGTAGGGGGAAATTTCGGATGCTAACTCTCTATATACGCGGGAGGGAATTTGATCAGGGCCAGGAGATTTGTTGGGGCTTATATCTTTAAGTAATTTTTCAATACCATTACAGGAAATGTCAATTGGTTGCATCAACCGCTGAAAGAGGTCAGGTAACACGACAGTTGAATCCCCGGAAGGTGGGTTAAAAACGGTTTGGAAGAAGGAATTTAGCAAGTTAACTTTGTCGAGTGTGTTTGTGGTCATTTCACCTCTATCATTTTTAAGTGAATGGACGGCAGACTTATGGCCTTGCACTTCCCTTACGTACGACCAGAAGACTTTTGGATTTTCTTTCAATTGTTCCCCAAGTGTTTTTCTTTTGAATTCTGCAAATGCATTACTAAGGGCTGACTTTGCAGTGGATTTTGAAATTTTATAATTTTCAATAATTACATTACGCTCATCAGTGGGCATATGTTTACTAATTTTTTTCATTTTAGCATGACATATTCGCTGCCGTCTCAGGGATTTTCTCACTTCGGCATTGTACCACCTAGGTTCAGTGCTTTCTTTTTTGAATTTACTAGGGATAAATCTGTTGATCCCAGAGCGCATGATATTGATGAACGACTTCCATGAATCGTTGGTACATACCTTTATGGAAGACTTTTTGAAATCCGATAAGGAATCTCTTAAATAAATTTTAAAGTTAGCAAAGTCTGCTCTTTTAAAAATGTAAAACTTTCTTTTTTGTTTAAAATTTTTATCTAAAGATAGCGAGAGTTTTGCAGTTATAACTCTGTGGTCACTGATTCCATCAACCGTGTCAATCATTGTCACATGTTGTGGGATATTGGTTGCCAGTAAATCAAGAGTGTTGTCCCCTCTATTAGGTGCTGTAGCTAATTGTGTCAGGGAGTTATTGGAGAAAACATCTAATAGAGTCTCACAGATGTCTTTGTCCCTTCCTCCAGCTTTGAAGCAGTATGTTCTCCAGTCTATTGATGGTGCATTGAAATCTCCACCTATTATTATATTACGTTCGCTGTTACGGGACGTTATAGTATTTATCTGGTTTCCCAGTTCTAATAATGACTCAACATCAGTGTTTGGGGGCCTATAGAAGGCGCAGACAGATATTGATCTGGATTTAGGGCATGTTAATGAACACCAAACACATTCTAAGGGGTTGTCGGGAAATATTACTGCTTTGCTAATGATTGAGTTCTTGACTGCAATGAAAACACCACCACCTGCTCTGTTATGTCTATCTTTTCTATATATTTTAAAAGATTTGGGGAATATTTCTGAGTCAGGAATGTCATCCGTCAGCCAACTTTCAGTTCCTATAATTACATCTGCATCAGTAGTATGAATAAGGTGATGGAACTCAGGTATCTTGTTTTTAAGACTTCGGCAATTAACTACCGCAACGGAAATATTTTCACCTCGACTATTATTAAGGCTACAAGGGAGAGCTGTAGTCATGTCTGAAGTATTTTGAGGTTCAATTCTGCTTTCATGTAAGTTAGCCGATAAAGCGACTGGCAACGAGAGGTTATTTACCCCACTACATGACCTACTCTCTACCCTACCATCTACCCTAAAAAAGGCCTGCAATGATCTAATACCCTATCCGCCACGCGTTTGGTGGCGTCCGGAGTGTAATGGACTCCAGAGCGGTTTAAAGGGTGTCTACACGACCGAAGCGACGGCTGAAGGTCAACGAAGGAGGCTCCAATGTCCTTACAGAAACGGCGTAGCCTCTGATTTATGTCTACCACTCGATGCCAAATCAGAGGTCCACGATCGATCCTCGGGACCAGACTACAAATCGAAAGCGCCAGTTCAACGCCCGCGACTTCACTTACCCGCTTCACCTCAGAGTTCAATTCCTTAAAGGAATGCAGAATCTCCTCGGGTCTGCGGTCGGTGGCATCGTTGACGCCTACGTGGGTCACGACCTGCAGCCTAGAGCACTTCGTGCCCGCAACCGCCGCTCCCATCGCCTTCGTCACCTGAGGAATACCGCCACTGGGGATGCACCAAGACGTTAAGCCCTGGCTAACACCCTCGCGGTCTGCCCTTATCCGCAAAGGAGCCATCACACGCCGAACGTTACTACTCCCTATCACTAGCATCCCCCCCTTCCCACTCTGACGGCTTCTCCTCGGTAGAGCTCTCGGAGTAGCGACGGGGCCGGCTGCAGGAATCTCGGCGGCATCCATAGGAAGCGCCTGAAACCTATTTGAGACGGGGAGAGGATTTGCCTCTGCAAACTCCGCTCCGCGCCGCAGCCTTACACCTCCGCTACTCAGAGTAAAAAAACTATGAAACGAAAGAGACTAAAATTCTACTTGGTTACTAACCTGACTAAAAGGTATATCAGACGTGGTGGATTTCATTTTGAAAAAAATTGGTTGATTTGCCATGGAATGATATGTGTTTTGACATTAACCCTTTCGCGCCGGAGTCCAACGCAGGAAAATGCTTGCCTTCTCACGGGTTCCTCTAGAATATTTTTCCACTCCCTGTACGGAGCTCTCTTGAAGCAAGGCTTCGAGCAGGTATGTCTTTACCCCGATTTGGGACCGGACCCAGCGGGGTTCCCGACCCTTTCCTCGGCCACTGACCAGAGATTATCTTCGCCCTTTTCCAAATGAGAACCCACCTCGGCTTCTGTCCGCGGTCAACTATTTTTATTTCAGTGATTTTTGTTAAATAAATAATAGTAATACTTTAACTGGGGGTTAATACACAAATAAATTCCTGTTGTTATAAATACCATTTAGAGATTTTAAACGAAATTCTAATGTTAATATTAAGATATTTACACAATAGACATAATATCAATGGTTACAATAATAATTATTTCTGTTGTTTCGCAATAGAAGACGTCCGCGCATAATCCAACCATACCCGTGTTTTATATAAAAGCACATGCACTTTTTGGTGCTATACCTTCATCAGGAAATATTTTTATGTAAATATATTCGCAATGGTAGCGCGAGATAGATTTTTCTGCCTAGCAATTATTTATTGTATCTCCCAATATTCCATCACGCACGCATGCGGTTTTCTTCTAGTTTTAACATAAATGATTACAACATAATTATCACTCTTAGCCACATTACACAGAATAAATTTGAATGCTGAACACCAAAAAGATTCAGTTACAAGAAAGTAAAGTTTATTGACTGCTAATAAATTAGCATAAACCATACCCTTCAGCGGGATTTTCAACCTATTATGTAGATATAATAGATTTCGCGGTATGTTGTGTGGTATTACCATTACAGTTGTTTTCCAATATATGTTCATAAACAAGTAAAACGGAGAGAAAAATATCGGTACTACCTTATCGTCAAATCATAAAAAAACATACGTCTTTGTTCCTCATTGCAATGAAAAATTCTCCAAAATCGATTTGAATCTCATTGACAGGTGAACTCTGTTAATAATAACGTTAGAGTTCCGTTTAAAATTTCTAGAGATTCAAAAAAACATAAGGAATTAACTTCTGGAACTCAATAATGCGATTTAGAAACAAATATGATTTTGGTTTTTCAAATGCATAAACAAAAAAGTGACCGCGAACAACTGCCGAGGGTGAGGCTCGCGCTGCGAAGAAGGGTCGAGATAATCCCCGCCTCGAAGCCGAGGAAGGGTCTTCAGACCCGCGAGGAAGGGTCCTTTATGACACCTTGGACCTTTTCTGCCTACCTGACCCCAGCGACGTTTTAAGACGCCCTTCGTTCTCTTGCGTAGAAAAATCTGCGGCGTTTATAAACGGCCTTCGTTCACAGGAGTGAAAAATCTGCGGCGTTTATAAACGGCGTTCGTAGCGAAAGGGTTAAGATCATCTTCTGGTACTGAGTATGACAAAGTCAAAACCTGGGTTGTTTCTAAATTTAATACTGTGGAATCACAAATTTAAAAACTTTCATTTCAATCTGGTATAGAGTACAAAAAGATAAGTGATAGTTGATTAGTAGAGCACACATACTACAGGCCTGTTAATTGAAGCATATTTTTACTCAGTCAATGGTCCTCTTTGCCCTTAGAAAAAATTGTGAGCTGTGTATGTAACATGCATATGTGAAGCATGTATGTAGTGTGTGCACAGTACATATACCGCACTTTTCCTGCACAGCATCAAATGTTTCATGCTTACTTCCTTTAAATTTCCTGCGCAGGATATTTTCACCACCCTGGCAAATTAAGGGTAGACCAGGGTAGGAAAAGGACACATCGGATGGTAGGTTGATGGATGTGGTGCTCACGGCTCACCATCAAGCGGCAATAGGGGGATGGTAATTTAGAGCATCTGAAGGTTGAGGAATGGTAGAGGAGATGTAGGGAAACCCCTCCCGATGGCCCATCCATGTCTCCCTAGGGGGCTGGCTCACCACGCAATATGAACAGTAACAGTGTTATCTCCTCTCCTAAAAATTCATATGCTGTGAAATTAGGATAGTTTTTATGTATGCAATACATGCCACCGAAATTCTACAGTAATGTGAATTTTTAAATTTGAGATTTCACAGGGTAACAATTGTTATTAATAAGGCTATAAAATGAGTTTAGACAGCAAACCAACATAGCTCAATAAAGCCTACTTTAGCATTATTTAATTTAAAAAATTAGAGGATCTCCCCTTCCCCTGGGCTGCCCCTTTAAAAAAAAATATTTCAAAATCTAGAATTAATCCATAAAAATTGAAGACCAAATCTAAAAAATATTGAGATTAATTCTAGATTAATACTGTCGTATAGAGGACATAGGAGCAAGTTTAATGGAGATTAAATCCAGACATTTTAGATATACAATGTATACAGAAATCTGATTCTGGTTTGTAGGGATATTCTTACACTAAAAACTTTGTGGGATCTCTGGTATTTATTCAGCAGTGTACCCAAAACAAGCAATGCAGACAATCCTGAAATAATTAATTGTACTGCTAAGTAATGCCTTTCTTCACATCCTGCAGGGTCAGATTTGCTGGTTTTATCAGCATACTGCTCCTGAATGTTGAAATCTTGTAGCTACTCTGGCCTAAAATTTTTGTTCCGGCTATACTTTCCATTTTTTTGACAAAGACATCACTCACCATCTGCTCTCAACAAAATCTAACCTTCACAGACCACTTTTTGTATTCTCTGCACTACTTTTTTTCCATTCTTCCTTCTCACAGCATCCTGTATATGAATTCGCAATAACTGACACTACACAAACCACAACCACACATGCTCGCTTGGTGGACTATTGAATCCCTATGGGGTTTTCATGGGTTAGTCACATGGGCCCCTCCTATTTACGGGGCATCCACTGCTATTTCAGTCAACCACTACCTCTTCATTATGTGCGATGAATGGTAGCTTACCACTCTCATACCATTCCCTTCCTCGGGATATGAGTGAGGGTAGGTGACGGAAATGTACAGATAGGAGGTATGCCTACCCTCCCTTTAGGGTCAGTAAAAGGGAAGGTAATGCTGCTACACCTCCCTTACACTCTATGGTAGGTAGGGCAGAAGTAAGCGGAGGTAGCTGTGAGAGCACCAGGTGTATTTGGCAGGTGCTATGTTACCACTTGTCTACCCTCCATGGACTGTAAAGGTAATTTATAAATGGCAGGTACATGGTCCTTAAATAGGGACTTCGGGCAGGTAGGTACACTCCACGGGATGTACTACCATCCCTCTACACTCCACCTACCCACCACGGAGAAGGCTATTTTTGCCAGGATAGGGGATATATTTCAAGTCGTCTGTACATTTTTATCATATGGTAAAAATTTAAAAGACCACAGGGTCTTACCAATATCATTGAAAAATGGAGTAAATAAAAAATATCCAAAGTGGCACGTCAGAAGTAACATCAAATTCAAAAGATATATAGCCTATGTACTGGGGTGCACTGTGTATTACTGTTAATAATTTCGGCAAAATTACAGAATTTATTATTAACACTTGGACCAAGAAAAACTGAACCCCAATTTACAAGAGAAATTACATCAGACAGTTGTCAATCTAACATTTACAAAAATTAAGACAGTGCGAGTTAACACACATATTATCAAAGAGCTTATCAAAGCATGCACACAAAAAATAACACAGACTATTGTACCTGACTTGGTCCCGTAAATGCAAGGATTCATAAATCGGTTGTAGAAGTCCATCATAATCATGCAAAATTATTATAGAAGGTTTCCCATTGCCTTCCTCAATAGTGTATTTATTGCATTCTAACCTCAAATATTAACATTTATATCGTGTTATCCACTTGAAAGACCGCCTCACTCGAACAATTGAAACTCTGGAAGCGCCATTTAAGCGGCATGTCAAGAAATGTTATCCCATGTGTTAATAATCATTCTTAATACTGTTGATATTATGAATATGTTGCTGTGGTGCGGTTGAGTGGTTTTGGCGCAGTCATCGCACAGCGTTCGTTTGAGGGTTTTATTTTTCATTATCGTCGAAAACTAGTCTGGACGATTCTGTTTCCTATATATTGGTTTGATTGATCATTGAATTATGACAGAAAAGAGTGTTGGCCGTCGCTTGGTGTTGGTAATTATCTTTGAGGTTTTATTCTTATATGTCACTTAACTGTTCCAGGAAAATAATCTTTATTTAGCTTTCAGGTGATGACAAGAGCAATGACAAGTGCAGAACTTTTGTATTTCATCACGAGGATCACACACTCGGAAATGCGCTGAAATCGGTTATTTGTAGATAGTGAGTATACTCTTGGATTTTTCTGCCCTTCTGCCGCCTTAAGGTTATTACGTACTGTATATGTATCGGTTAAAAATTAATGCAGAGAGCAACTGTTGTGTGTAATTGGTTTTGTAACATGCTTACTATGTTAGCTATGTATCAAATGTGGTCGTTAGTTATTAGTGTCGGTTCCTTGTCTATTTTTAGTCCGGACGTGGAGTTGTGTGCTTATTCGATGCCTCATCCATTTGAGCCGAGAATGCTCTTACGAATCCAGACTTATGGACCTTCCGCCGTGGATGTTTTGCGGCGTGGACTTAGTGATCTATCGGCGATATGTGATCATACACTGGATGTTTATGAGGTGTGTGGCAATGCATTTTGATAAGTTTTAATTTGACTTAGAATTTCATCCCGAAACAGATGTTTCAAGAAAGTGCGGAGAGATCTAATTAGAAATTGATATTGTAACCCCAATTTCCGCTTGGTATCCAATTCGTTACATTCGGTTTGAAAACAAGTGCACCGTTATTTTTCCAGTGTTTGGAGGAGTCTGGTCTTAAATGTAAAACTGATACCGTTGAATCTATATAACATCAGAATGATGAACTTGTGATTATCGTGTATTTATATTTATTTTGTATTAATGTGTTTATATTTCAGCAAGAGTTAACAAAGTTTAAGGAAGAGAGCAGTTAAAGGTCAACGCCCGCCCGAGTTACTGAGTTTTATTAATAAAGAGTTGAACTTAAAATTTATTTTAATTATTTTCTGTACCAACCTACCCCAAGTCACTCTAGAAGAAAATGCAGGAACTTAAGTTGCCTGTGTAGAAATTCTCCGAGGTTGACCTGTTATGATGGTCAATTTGGTGCACAAATATGTAGCAATCTGTTCACACGATGGGGTGTTGCCTCCTTTTCACTCTCTTTCTAATGTAGGAGGTGACTTAGAAACCTGTTCAACATTGTGACAACTGTCACACTTGGTATAGGAACTATTTTAGGCCTATATTCACCAGCTTGGGTTCTTGGGGCTTAACTCTCTGAAAACATGTACCTTTGTTCAAGGGAAATGCTAGGCAAACCAAGCATTTGATAAGATTTATCTTTGATCCAATTAATGTTAGGCAATGCATGGGAAATATAGTTAATCCTTAGTGGGAGAGCTGAGAATTGACCTGAGAAGATCTCTTCTAATTGATTTTTTGTATTTCAACGTTTGGCATCTGATGTAAGGAACTTTAGCATTGCTCCAGTGGGAGTGTAAACCATTTTTTTTGCTAATTTGGACACTACTTTATAAATTGTGATGGCAATGGTAACTTGATAATCATAGTTGGTGACAGCTGAGAAAGGAGGAAGAAGGAGGAGAAAACTGAAGTAGTTAGTTAAGTCTCTTGAGTTCTCCACCAGGTCCATTCTTCCATTACTGATGTACCTCTTGTTCATAATCCTCATGGCGTCGAGGGAGGATTATGAAGGGGTGACCTTCCTTTAATAGCTACATAGGAAGAACTTTTTTAACACAGCAAAATACTGCATTCTTTTGATGATGAAAAAGATATTCTTCCCGTACTCATTTGGAGACAACTGCATGATGGTCATGCACTTTGGTTGTTAAGGTAGGGTCGTGTTTACCATATGGTGTTCCCGGCAGCCACCAGGGGCCTTGCAAGAGTTGCAATGAAGCATACTTTTAATGTAAATATAGTAGTAACTAATCTGAGTATTAATAGTGCTAGATATTTTTACTCATGTATTGACTTGATAAGCAAGGAAAAGTGTATGTCAAGCTGCCAGGTTGCAAGACTATGACATTGGGGGCCTCATTCTAGATTCTGCCTGGGGCCTCATGAGGTCATAAGTACGTCCCTGCTGAGAACTGGGTACAAAAGAATGTTATGTACTCGCACTTATAAATAAAATTGTCTTGCAAGACACCACCAAATATTTCCTCTATTTGTGAAACTGCTGTGGTGCATCTCTTTCTAGTGAGTAAAACCACATGACAAACCTGGAATGGCAACAGTAGTGGACTGCATAGGCTGTGGTTAATTCGTATGCCGGAAGATCGATATCATGAGGATGTTGGGCCGGTGTGATAGAGGTGTATCTACGGATTTTACATGATATGAAAGAAAGCATGGTGCATGGGATTTGGAATTTTCTTAGCATAAGGTTAGTACTGAAATCTAAACAAACTAATAGAATTCCATGTACTCAAAAGAACTTTGTAGTTGTTTCAGCAAGGTAGTGCTGCCTTGTTTTAATACCGATGCCTTGGGAAAATTAAATTTCATTGAGTCCAATTTAATTTTCAACTGCGGAGTTATTCTGCAAAGTTTGCTCCAAAAGTGTGTAATGTTAGACATGACTTTGATGCGGGGTCTGTCACAGAGTTATCAAGTAACAGCAGGTGCTGACTGAAGACCTGCAGGTGATGCTATTAGGGTCACTCATTTCATTTATTTCTAATTTAAGGGGCCTGGTTGATATTAACCTATAACTATTACCTCATAAATATTCGAAGAGGACATTTTTTTGATTAAATTAAAAGAAGTTAATAGATACTGGTAAAGTTTGCAAGAATAGAATTCTTAGAAATTAAATTTCATTAAATCAAACCACTCGCACTTTCCCACCTGAGTTTTATTGTTATTATGACATTCAACTCACAGAGACATCTTCAGGCACAAGACATTTTAAAGAGGAAGACACCATATATACTAGTGTCATTTGGAAAGTGTATTTTTCTCGACATTTTTAATAAGATAATGAAACAAAACTTATGTTACAACACATTTGATATGTTAGCTATTTTTCTCTGTAGTCGCCGTTCAAATTTGAACATTTTTTGTAGTGTTTCACTAGCTTTTCTATGCCTTCTGCTTACTCAGTTGCCACCAGTCACTAACATCCTCTTTAGGTTTCTTGTCCCTTCCATAGTATTTTCTGCCCAAAAAATTCTTCGCTTTGGGATAAAGGTGCTATTCACTCTGGGCTATGAGACGGATGTTCAAAAACTTACTACTTTAACTGCTGAAATAAGTTCTTCTTCAACACAGCAGCATGTTAATGTGCATTATCATAAAGCACAATGCTGCTCGACAACAATCCATGCCGCTTGCTGTGAATGGACCGGTGTAGTCAGTGAAGGGTCTAACAGTAGGCTGTTGCATTAATGGTCTCACCTCTTGGCATGTAGTCAATGAGTAGGACACCCTTGTGATCCCAAAACACTGAAGCCATAACCTTCTTGGTGCTCAGAATTTTTTTGGCTTTTTTTCTGGAGTTTTATAGAAATCCAGGTCTCATCACCAGTAACAGTGTTGTTCAAAAACTCCTCACCATCCTTGTCATACCAACTGGGAAAAGTGCTGCATTTATCCTTTTTTTGTGTCAAAACTTGAGGAGCCCACCTGGCACACACTTTTCTGTCGCCCAAATCATCACTAACAATTTCATAAAGAACTGTTTTTGAAATTTCAGGAAAGAATGAACTCAGTCCTCAGAAATAATGAAACCTCCATCCTGTTGAATTTTGACAGAAAAACTTGCTATATTATTGCCATATATATATTGTGAAAAATACGATGTATTTTTTGTACTTTATTGAATTACTAAACCCTAAATACTAATTACCTATCACTAAACAAAAAGTTCTTCATCATGAATATTTGTCTGGCTGTTATTAAACATAGTACACCATTTGCAAACTGAAGCTTCTGTCATCATGTACCATAAACCTCAGTCATCTGTCTGTAAATTTCAATAGGGTGAACTTTTTTCCCATTCAAAAAGCAAATTACACTATGAACTTCACTCCTGGCAATATCATTAATTTTTTCAGTTTTAAAGACACAAATACGCAGTAAACGACTTTAGTAGCTCGCTGTTAGCATCAGACTGGTGCAGAGGAGTGGGAAGGTCAGTGGCAGATGGCAGTAGTGGAACTGAGCGACTTGTCAGATCTAAATGTTCTATACTTTCTGAACAACCCTTGTATATAGTTAGAGGAAGGGTCCTGATAGATGGGTGAGTGAAGGAAACTAGTGGAGGGGTGGGAGGAGAAGGGTGACCCCAGGCAAATGAGGGGGAAACCTGGTAGAAGGAAATGAGAATGGAATCCATGGGGAGAGGTTGGAGTGCTCTAGAGAGGGATTGGTGAGGATGAGGGAATAAATAGTTGGAGTGGTCAGTAGTGTATATGTAATAGTATAATATCAGGTAGAAAAAAGGTAGAGACAAAGTCTAAATTGGGCCATTTAGAAGAGGAACCATGTAAGTGTAGGAGTGTACTTGTGGAAAAGTTATACTAAGTAGGGAATGATTGACAAATAGTTGTTAATTTAAAAGTGCATTATCATTAAACTGAACAATTTCTGTTCAGGTATGTCCAGTCTTAGACCCTTATTCCCCCAGCGGAGATTCTGGTGAACAAAGCAATCTTACTCAAATAAATGCTTTTTAGTAATGAGTCACAAGTACCAGTGACTGAGTAAGTAGTTATGTTTATTTCAACATTATTTACAGGATTCACAGTAAAAAATTCATTTCAGGATGATGTATTATCATAAAAATGTTAACTAGCACCTCTTTCAAATTCTTCACAGTCCAATTTTTGCTTCAGAACAGCCTTTTCCAAAGCTTTAATGAAGTCCTCCAAGGTTACGACAGGAGACTGGATAAAGTGTGCATGTGCAAGGAATGGTATTTTACGCAATGTTCTTCCACTCATGCCCTCACTGGCCCTTCAAATTAAAACAATAATACATTACTATCATGAAATAAATGTCATGGAAATGGTAAAAGAACTCATAAAAGAGTAACACATGGTGGGGAAGGTTGAGTTGAGCTAAATTTACTCAGATAAAATGGCAGACAGGATTTGAACCATGGATTTCGATCTTTCTGGGCTGACAAGATACCCAGCATCTAAAAAATGTAACACAATTCTGAACAATAGGATGTGTCTGCCAATAAGATACCCAAGTTAAAAAAAAATTAGATTTTAGAAGAAAAGTAATCACCACCTGTTCATGTTAATAATGCATAGAAAAATTAAGCTTTTAAATTTCCAAAATTTGCTATAATGATAAAGTCATAAATAATAGACAATCAGGAACAAATGACTGGTTAAGAGTACATCTTTAACTCACAATGCACTCTGTGGTGAACGTATATAGATGGACAACTCCGATGGTAACACAAGGTCTGATGCATGAAAACATAGCTTTACCCTTAGGCTGGCCGCACACCGAAGGAGCAAACTGTCTGAAGCAAGTGTCGCGAGTCATTTTGTTTCTACAGTTTTGTCGCACACCTACTTCTGCATGTATTTCAACGGAGCGACGTACACTGAGGGAACGCGTGTTTCGAGGTGCCTCGCGACGTTGCGAGGCGCCTCGCGACGTTGCGAGGCGCTTGAAACAGTGCCGGACGCCTAGTGGAAATTTTATGCCTCGCGACAACCGTCGGAAGCTGTAGAGTCCACGCATGCGCACGGCGTCAGTTCAGATATAAATGATTTTATATCCCTCTTTTCGTTAATGGGGTGAACCCAATGCTTCCTTTCTGGAGACATATCCAACATTTGGACAATGCCATAAGCACATGGCAACATTAAGATCTTCTTCTGCACCCATCTTCTTAACAGGGTGAACGGGCAACTAGCTATTTTTCTCGACTCGAGTCAAAGTGTCTCTTTGTCGCAAGCTACTGCACACTGGAGGAGCAAACTGTCAAAATGCTTCCAACAAAATGACTCGTGACACTTGCTTCAGACACTTTGCTCCTTCGGTGTGCGGCCGGCCTTAGTGGATAGGATGCAGGCTGAGTTTATAATGAATTTTTGAGTTTAACAGAGTGACACATGGGTGGAGATTTGGTAATGGTACTAAGGTTAGGACGGAAAAAGAGACAGGGATGACATAATTTGACAAAGGCAAAGTAGGTGGGGAAGATGGAATGGTGCCAGAGTTCATAAAAAGAGGCAGATAATTAAACAACAATCCCTAAGATTTATCAACTGCTGTCAAAATGACCACCCGGGCATTGTAGTGCTAAGGGGTAACTTATGTGAGAGGGAGAGAGGAAAGAATAGACACAATGAAGCAATTATTGAAAGAAGCATCATGAGAAGACAAATTCATAGGTACATGAAGGAGACAGGTGCTGTGGCGTGCGGTGTCAATTAGTCTTGGTTAAGCGCTCGCACATCAGGTACATGCATCCCGCACAACACTTGCGTAACCCCAATTGGATAACTATTACCAAGAATGACATTCTATTAAAATTATTGAACTGTAAATTAAATTGGATAATTTCTTAGTTCAATCACCTACAATGCACATAAAAATCACTTTTCAGCACGTTCATCAAGTATCTAAAAGAAGCATACCCAAAATGTTTTCTCATCGAAAACTTTCTTGCATAAAAACTATTGGCTATCTAACTTAAACCATTCTGAAAGAAAAACATGTCTGCGTAAAAGATTTAGTGATATCTATTCCATGTGTAGGAAGTGTGTGAATTCACTGATTTTTAAGATACGGCTGATCTACCAGCTCGAGCTCGGAATACGATAGATAAAGGGCACTGCCCTGGGTTTGAGACCTTATGAGTAATTTGACATATCATTTCCATGGCTTGCCTTAAGAAATATAAAATACCATGAATAAAATGAATCGGTCAGATCCATCGTAATCAATATCTTGAAACATGATAGTAAGTTTAGAGAACGTTGAATGTTCACAAATTTACATTGGAAAGGTATGTCAAGAATAAGTACTTTTTAACTGAAGGTTATATACAGTTTGCAGAAAAGCACATAAATTTAATCTATAAGATAAATAATAAGCAGTTTTATAAAATCGAATACATTGTGAGAAATGCCATTATACATTTGGATTAACAATTTTAAGGTACAAAGTTAGTGAAAATGTACAAAAATACATTTACAACTGAGGATTAAATAAAATGTTAACACTTGAGATACCAAGAGTTTGATATAATTTCAAAAGAGGACAACTCACCTCGCAATATTCAATAACTGAATACTTAATCGAGTAGCACCATTTTCCTCAAATTTTGCCAACTGTAGTGACCGCATTGGAAATATCTTTTCATGTGGTGTGATTATTCCAACCTAAAGGGTAAATAACAATACCTTATAATGATTCATTAAAATGCTATGTAGATGAGTGGAAGTATAAACGACATATAATAAAACAGTATTCACAAAAACCAATCCATTTACCAGGATTAAAATGACTTGTCCACTGTGATTTAAGATAGAGGATGTATCCATACCACAGAAATTACAAGCATCTCATGTAATCTATAGAGGTTACATTCCCGAAAAAATCTTCTAATAATAAAGATATCATAATCTTATTATAATTTTATTTTAACCAACTACTCTGGAAGCACTTAGAGATAGAATATAGATATATCTAATTTATGATAAATATGTGCGATACTATACCGAGTGATATTTTCAATTTCTGCTGATAACTTCAGCAAAGAGTGCAATAAGTCCTTGACATACGAACTTTCAAAGAAATGAATGTAAAAGTCTGAGTGCATAATTCAAACATGAGTCAATGTTTCAGATTTGGTGGTATATACACTGACAGTTACCTCAGACAAGGAGTAAAGGTATAAGGATGAGAACGGAATGGTAAAAATTCAACTTGACTACAAGTTCACAGAATACAACTTGTTTGCATGTCAAGGGCTTACTTTATTTAGAAATTTGGGAACCACAATTTCCATTAAGTTTTGAAACCCCCTGTTCACACTTCAAACTCCAACAGTCCATGAACTGTGATGAACAAGTAGTGATGGGCAATATAGTACTTTCTTTTAAGGAATAGTTCACTGAACTATAGTTCACCACCTGTTGGAACTATTCATGGTCGTGTTGGTACCCTCATATCAAGGGTGAGCATTTGTCACAAAGTTTTAGTAGGAATGGATTTAAAAGGAATCTGTTGTTTCTATAGTATATTTAGTTCACTACTTACACTATCATTTTTAATATTCAAAAGTAATGAGCAAATGATGTTCTGCATCGTTCCTTCAGTGTACGGTGGTTAAACCCCCTTGGACATTGGCAGTAACTAAGGCTTCAAACACTACCTGCAATATTACTTACTTCCAAGAAAAAGCCTTCGAGCTGGAGCAATATTGTTACATCTAAATGCTTATGAAAAAGCAACCTTTCTGGAGGGGAAAAGATCTTTCAAAGGCTAAAGGCACTGCCCCGAACCTAGGGGTGGGAATCTGGGAAAAACAGGACCCTATTGAGTCCCTTGTCAATCTACTGCCTTTTCCTGAAAGTGTGCAATTAATTAGTGTAAGTAAATCTTTCATATCACAGATATATCTATGCCTAGATGTCAATTGAGCTAAATTAAATTTCATTCGGGCTTAGTTTTAGTCAAGTGTACTTTCTTGTGGGTTTCTCTGTGGGATGCCACAGATTTCACGTAGAGGTTTCAGAAATTTTGCTAGGAATTGTAATTTTTTTTTGTAAGAAATCTAGTTAATTCACAGCTGGCATTCACAGTCCATATTTTCATCATTAAACTGTCTTTCTATGCATATGTCCAGTTTATTATTCATAGCTTCTGAGTAGAAATAATCGGGGATGGAGATAGAGCAGGAATTTTCTTAAGGGTTTCAACTCTGATGCTGTCGGTTTGGAGACTTAGTCAGATGAAGAGAACACAGATCCTCCTGCATTGGATGATGAGGCACACTTCACCATGCAAGGGATGCCAAAATGGAAAAGACCACAAAGTGCTTAGTAATGATCTACAGACAAAATAAATTCTCTTGCCATGACGTGTGACAAAACCTCATAGGATGGCCTCACAATTATGAATCTTAGAAATAAAATGTGTGAGAAATGAATTGATAGCCATAGCGTGAAAATATAAAGGAGAAGTAATCATGCTGACTTATTTACCCTGTCCACCAGGAGAGGGTAATTTCTGCGAATGAGAATATTATTTTCTCAAGTTCACCTATATTTTAGTTATTTTATTTTAATGCGATGAAAATGACAGCCAAATTCCCTACAGTAGCTTTTTCTAATTTAAGTACTCATTAATTCAATTTAGAGTTCTTCTGCATTTCAAGGAACTACACATCAGCAAGCTTTCATGGTGTTGCGTAGATGATTCTGTAGTCTGGGTTTTCTGATTCATTCGGGTTCATTTCTTCGTAGAAAACATTTTCACCAACTGTCCTGCTGGTAAAACTGTTGTCTTCTAACCAATGAATGCAGAATTCATCAAGGAACTATTCCATGAACTACGTGAGAAACGACCTCACTTCTCGCCCACCACTTTTCTTAGGACTAAGTAATTCCGTTGGATCTGTTTGAACTTAGTAGTTCAGGTGAACTACGCAACAAGCTACGAGTGGTGAGCTATTCCAGAAACTATGCTCTGAGGAAGCTTAGAGCAGTATCGCTATCGGCAAAATTTCCTAGAACTATTTAAACTAGAGAACTGAAACACCCAGAACTATTCATTCAGCCAAGGGTTGTCAGCGAACTAAAAGTGGCACCACCTTTCAGCAAATTAGGTGAACTCATTGCCTGTGCTGCCTGAACTGTCGGCAAGCTAATACAAAGAAGTGCTATAAATTTGTGGAGTAGGTGACAGACATTGGATTTTTAGTTCAAACTAAATGATTCTCTATTTGAGACCGTGAATAGTTTACTGAAGTGAATAGTTCCTTTTGAATAATTCGTTCAAAAACTACCCATCTCTTGTATCAAGTCATATCGTAGAGGTTCTTATACATCTCCTCCTGAAGACAATGGTTTCAGGCACAGCATAGTGGAATCTATCGACATATTGTTGTCTATCATTATCTTCAGTCTGTTGTAATTTTGTGGGCAATTGAATGTATCTCCTCCTCCAAAATTTCCAGTGTTTAGCGGAAATAAGGAATACTATCAATAGTGGAAATAAGGAATAATATCATTAGTAATTTTAAGAGAAGGAAATTTGGTTTAATATGTAACTTACCACAAAAATTTATCCAACTTATTTTTCAACCTGAGGGTCAGTCTAGTTGGCAAGGGGAGAGTTAACCACTAAACCTAGAAGTGCATGAAATTCATACATGCTTTTTGATGATATGGGGACCAGTTCTTTCCCAGTACCACTTGTGATTTCTCACATAGACCTGGTTCCCTGCAAGTCACTCAACATGCTGGATCAATTGCTTAAAGTCATATACCAGAATGAAACTCAGAACCTACAGCAAGAAGCCAAATATTCTATATCCACTGGTCTACCACACCATTTTTAGTGCATGGTATGTAAAATAAAAACATCTATACTCACCCGAAGAAGTTCGTTGATGCAGGAGTGATATATTTTGTAAATTGCAAAAGTAGAAGGTAGACCAATATACTGCTTGATATCAGCACGATCTACAAAAGCCAGATCAATGGCATTTGTCAGATTTGAGGTGGTTAAAATGAGAACATTTGGATATCTGAAAAAGCAAAAATATCATTAGAAAAATGTACAAATTCATTTACTCATATCTTCTCCTTTTTCTTTCACTAGTAAAAAAATTTAAATATTCAGCTGTGATAGTTCAAGTGCTGTGACACATTTTAAGTCTGATTGCTAAATTATTCTAAAAGCATGGATGATTCAAATGGTTCTATTAACAAATGAAATGACTGAACAGGAATCAGGCAAAATAGAAGCCATTATTTTAGTTTCCAGCAAAAATGGAATTTTGTCCACCTTTTATCTTCATCTACCATAAAAAGGAAAGTGTTGTTTTCTGTCCAAAACAAAAGCTCTAAACTGATGTGAAAATATAATTTATGAGGTCCCTCAAGCATCTTTTCCTTACTGTTTTCAGATGTAGGTACCTATACTCTGGCTCCATCCAGTCAATTTTTGTGCTGAAGGCAACTATTATATATTTTTAACCCATTCTCGCCCATTAACTAAAGATAAAGGTGAGTAAATAAAGATTTTAGCAAAATCAAGTTTACCCAGGATTTTTTTTCAGAAATACTTATCAACTTTGATGGCCATTTTCTTCTAAATTCAGAATAATATTTATATCGGCATAATCACACAATAAAGTAAGGCCCGAAAATGATTTTTATAACTATGTAGCAGCCTTCTGATGCCAGATGTAACCATAATGCAGTGGAGGTACCCATTGCACTAGTGGCTGTGAGGACAGTATTTACCAACACATTTGTGAAATGCAGAAAAGAACTTTTCTTAGCACCTAGGTGGAACTTGGTTTTCTGAGGAAGGAAAGTGGGATGCAAGACTAAAAGGTTGGGAAACCCCTGCCCTAATGTACTTTATTTCCAATACGTATGCAATCAATGCAATGAACAGCTTGAAACCATTGCTATTTACAAGACCAAAGAGATTGATCTAATGTGGTTATCACATTGCATGAATTTTACCGGTTATGCCAAATTCCAAAGGGAAATAAAATGGATGCATTGGAACAATGTGAAATCAGCCTAAGAATCAAAGACCAAAACATGCTCAATGACATCACTTTCTTCCACTTCTCCTCTTGTTGTCAATCCCACAATATTTACTTTTTTGGATTGGATAATTTCCTATTTCTGCCTGTCTGGACAAGTTATACAGTATCCTCCATCAATTCCTGACTCGAAGTCATCGAAAACTTGCACCCTTCCCCTTCCTCTTGACCCTCCACCTCAAGGCTCACCCCCTTCTCTCAAACCCCTTCACTTCCTGCATTTGATGACACTAAAACAATTTCATTGTACTTGAAGATGGCATAACTGCTGAAACCAGTTGTAAAATCATGGGTTTTTACACTACCTGCTTGCAAGTCACTGTGTGTGTTTATATATCCAATCATAGAAATATTCCACATATAGAAATCATTTTCATTTGTTCACATCACATTTTGATGATATTGGCTATCATATTTTTTGGATTAGAAGAATAATTGGCACCGTGCATGTTGAGAAAAAAATAATCCATTAAAAAATGCTCCTAGTGTAATACCAAACCCAAGACAACGACATTTAATAAGAAACTATTAATATCATTACAATATTATTTCCTCAACTTTTATAAAATTATCTCAATGAAATTACACTGAATCACCGTGCCCATAAAACTGATATAACACAGCCAATGCATGAGGGTTGGTTGCATTTGGTTGGTTTCATCTGCAGTTCTATGCTATTGCCAGCAAATTCAAATAGAAGGCTGGAGTGTTTCAGTCCATTTCATAAATTTTGTTATCTAGTTAAAATATCCCTTGAGATTCATTTTCACATGCATTTACTTATGTTTCCAGTGAATGAATAAACAGTTGTTCAGCTCAAGAAACTAAACAAAAGCTCATGTGGCATGGACCTAACACATTCACTTGCATAAACATCAGAGTATCCTGTTTTCCATTACTTAGTACACATTAGTTTTTTCTATACAGACAAAAGGTTAACTTCCTATTTCTACTAGTCTGGACAAGTTATACAGTATTGTCACCTTGGGTATCTTGAAGGAACATTTTTTCAAGGTACTTCATTTTTCTTGGGTATCTTTGATTTTATGCACATCTACGTCAACTTATTCAACACTCACACCACAAATCCAGTAAATGAAAAATATAGTGCTTCATCAAGTCTGAATATTACCAGTTTTTTTATATAATGCACGAAAGAAAATGCTCACAAAATGCACAAAATCCTGATCAAGGTAACATTCATTCTTTTTGGAGATATGTGCCTAACTATCTAATCTCAAATTAAATAATTTATAGCCCTGAGGATGTAAGGAAACTCTCTTATGTGTATCTCAGAAAGAAAGAAGCCCTTAAAGAGAAAAAATATGTAAAATATCACACAGAGCTGATTTAATTTTCCCATGCCAAATTTCCTTATTCTAACTTCTAAGCATTAAAAAAATATTTAACTGCATCATGCCATCTGCTCAATGATTTTTTTAAATATTCTTCAACGACTTTGAAGATATAATACTGAGATACAAAAATAAATGCCGCTTACCTTCGCATCTGGTCAATTTGTGTCAAAACTGCATTGACAACGCGCAATGAATCTGAAGGTTCACTGCTAGACATGGAAGCCTTGCGAGCATGAGCTAAACTTTCCACTTCATCTAGAAGAACGCATACTAATGCTTCTTTATCATCAATAAGGTCTCGAATTTTTTCAAACATCTTCATAACCAGTTTACCACTCTGTAAATAGGAATATCAGCTTATTGGTAAAAGCTACATACTACAGAACATGAAACAGAGTTAATGTAATTGAACATTAATAACTAAGTCCAAACCTCAGAAAACCATTTAGAAAACAGGCTATGACTATTTATTTCCACCAACTGCCCATGCCTGTAGCGATCAGCAAGTCGAATACTCAATTTCTGGGCAAGAGCTTTGCAGAGTGAAGTTTTTCCAGTACCGGGTGGGCCATGAAGCAAAACAACTCGATTCCAAGATACAACATTTGTATCAACTTCTCTATCAGAAAAGAGAAGAGTTGTTTCCACAAAACTCAGCAACTGCAGAGGAAAATGTATTCCATGCATGTAAAACTACAACTATATGTATTTTAATCAGGAGCATTTAAAAATATCTTTTTTCTCTGAAATAGATTTTTAATTTTCTACTGGTTAAGGTCACTCCATCAAAAGCCTTTGATGTTGGGGCAATAATAAAAAGAATGGCTATTGAAATCTAAAGCAGGCCAAATTGTTGCTGATAGGAGAAATACACTGGCAGGGAGAAAAGTGTCGCAGATTTTATTTTTAAATGCAAATTTGTTATAAAAAAAAGCATTACAGTTTCTATGTATGTTGTGCTATTATTTCTAAATAAATGTTTGTAGATCATTTTACCACTAAAAATCCATTTTCATTGTAGCTGCCAATCCTCCCCCTTTCCTTTCCTCCCTCTCCAAATGACTCCCTCTCTCTCCTTTCCTCCCCTCACAATGACTCCATAGGGAGTCACTCTGAGCGAGCAGCTCGCTGAAGTGGTGGTGATTCATGCAGCAGCTCATCCAAAAGAGTTACATATATTTCACATCACTAGGAGTGACCTTATTCTTATTTGCATTGCTTTAATCTTCCAGCTCCATCCCTACACTATTTCTCTCTTCCAGTTCCATATTTCTTACCCCTCATCATACTATCCATAATACCTTTTCTCTTTCTTCCTCAGTCTCTTACCCAGCACCCTACCTGTGATAATGACATTCAGTATTCCCTTTCCCGTAAGAACATCTTCCAACCATGATCAACATCTCTTTGCCTGTCCACCTTTCCATTTATCATACTTTTACCATTTTCCTCCACACCCACATTTTAAAGGCGGCCAATCTTTCCTCGTTCTCCTTCCCAAGTGTCCAGATCTCTGATGCATACAAAGCCATGCTCCATATCTAGCACTTTACTAACCTTCTCTTAACATTCCTGCTTAAGGTTAATGGTTATAAGTTTTCGTCTGCTGGTAAATGCCTGCTTAGCCAAAGCAATTTTTCTCCTTATGTCATAATTGATACTATACCCACCTTTGTCAAGTAGGTATGCTACCCTGGTCAAAAATACATTGAAGTTTTTGTAGCCAATGCCCTCTTACCCTAATATTAAAATTTGCCTTTTTCTACTTGAGAAACTTCTTTCTCATGACTTAGGTATATTCATCCAAAATTTTCAACACTAAATACGGCCTGAATCATTTTAAAAAGCTAAATTACATAATTAAAATTAGCAATAAAAAGTGCCATCCTAAACCTTGGAAGGTTTTTGAGTGCAGTTTACCTCTACCTGTGTAGGTTGAAGTTTTAGTGTTCCAGACTTACAGTAGTGATCTTACATACAAACATTTATTATGAATTTTTAACATTAAACTCTTGGTTTCATCACAAATGTTTCATTATACTCTTCCGAATGGAGAAAATTACAAAAACTGTGCCCCAGCAGTCATTTTGAGAAAATTAAACCGAAAATGGCATTAATGATAATTGAAGGAATGTAAAAGCCAATATTTTTCCTGAGGATGAAAGCACTCATCTTTATGATCATTATGATCGAAAAGATGTCAGCATTAATTCAACCACTTTGTGATAATGACTCAAATGAGAGAGAGAATATTTTTGTGGTGAAATAGTACACCTTGAAAATCGAGCCATGGGAATGGAAGAAATTGAAAACCTACTTGAAATTTGAGAGGCTCTAACTGAAAAACTGCTGGAGCTAGACAATTAAGACTTGGATTTGTCTCTTACCATGGTGAAAGGATAATATGTTCCGAGGTTTGTCAAAATCTGAGTAGGTGGGTGTCAAAATCTCAATTTCGTAGTTGAAATGACATGGAATAATCCTTTAAGGATTGATTGGTATGACATTTTTCAGCATTTTCAGCAAAACCAGTCCAATGGAAAGTTTTTAAAACACATAGTCAACATTTTTAAAACAAAGGAATAATCCTATCCCTTTCCTCGTTTTCCCATAATTTCTGAGATGGCTGAAACGCTCCATAAAAAATTTACAACTAGGAATTTCTCCAACTATAGAGAAAGGATGAAATGCATTCATTTGCACCATAAAGGTTTGACTGTAAAATACCTACACTACTGTGTAGACGCCAATTACACTACATATATGAACCCATTTTTTTGTAATGTATCTCCTAAGTTACACTAAAAAAGCAAGAAATCAATATATTATACAACAAACGTACATTATCCTTTATGCTGCTGTCGTACACCAGTGACTCCCATAGACCGTGAAAATCTGAGGATGGTAATATCCAATGGTTCGCTGCGGTCATATCCTCTTCCTCGTCCATAACTTCGGCTTGAGGCCCAGCATTATCGAGTCGGTATACGTAATATTTGACGTTGACTTCTGACACATTCACACTCTGTAAGGTAGGAGAGAAATCAGACACCTATACGTAAACACATTTAAATATGAATAGGGCATCAATTACTACCTACCTCTTTCTCGTTATCGCAAGGCAAATCACTTATATGAATGGTCTGGACGTGTTCTTCCAAAAACTGCGAATCAAGGTTAGTCAGGGTAACACCTGGGGTGATGTAACCTGCATCTTCTACAATTTTTTTGATATAGCTCCGTAGCGCTTCTCTAGGGAGAGAGCTAAGATGGAAATAACGATTAAGCAGTGAAATCCCGAAACTTAAATTGATGAAAAAGTATTACATGGCACTCCTTTCGTACCTGTCTTGCCGTTGAATTATTTCTATATGTAGAGGAAACTTCATTTTCAACGTTATTTGATGGAGCACTTGCTATTCACGTGCGACCAACAATTACGGAAAACGGTTTGAAAACACCTCCATCAACCGCATTGAAGACAAACGAGTACAAATGTAAAAAAAAATTACGTACAAATTGTTCTAAAAGGTAGGTTTTGATGGAAAGAGACCCCGTGAAAGAAAAATATTAAATGTGATAAATTTAATGGTTGATATATTTAGTGAATTCATGAATTTAACAAATATCGATAACTGTGAAACAGCTACTTTGAAAAATATGAATAACGAAATGCAATCGGTTCAAACTTCGAAATGGTGTGGATAAGTGACAACAGAATGTTTTTAAGTCTCGTATGAACAGTGATGGCTTAAGTCTTATTAGTATCACGATACATTCAACCATGCGTAGACCGTCTTTTACTCTAATTTTTTCTGGTTTATTCTTGGGATATATTTTACACTCAATATGGACCATGGCCCAGCTATTTGTTCCTCCCTCTTGTACCCCGGGAGAGATGTGTATAGATCCTTTCCTCCAGCCTGATTCCAAATTACAGGTACGGTGACTGTATAATCTTTTTGAGAAGACTGGTTCTTATGTGTATTACCTTTACTCTTTTCATCTTTCAGTTGTTGATGTTCACTTCTACGAGAAGTCAACCCACCCAAGACAGCCACGTGAAGCATTTCCTCACCTTGCCAAACTTTGATTATTCGTCACCGTTTGAAAAGTAAGTTTATGTGCTAAGATATAACTATGAGCCGCTTAAATTTCCCCAGCTCTTGGTCATCTTCGTGGTTGTTTTGCTTGTGCGTAGCTTCTTGTTTGTCTTGATTGCTGAAGAATTCACTCATTTTTCCATTGGAGGAAGCGTGTGATAGTTCTGAATCTCATTTCGAGTGAGTTTAGGGACTATGAATGAATCGGATTTTCCAACTGCTGTTTATTTGTAGATGTTAACGTATTAGTAATATTATTCCTGAGCAAAATGTCTCTCGTATCATGAGTTGCGGAAAGCCAAATCAAGAATATTCCGTAATCGTTACTATGCATTACGTTTGCATCTTAGCCAGAACACTAATGAAATGTGATGCGAGAAACAACTGTTGGAGCAGCAAAAAAAATCGCACTATATTTATGCATAGACGTCATTGAAACCGCATTATATTTTAATAGTCAACAGTTTCTGATTGCTATACCTGACATTAATTCTTTTGGAGCCTTCAAAATCTAAAGTACTATGTGACACCACTAAATCGTGCAAGAAATGATTATTCCAAAGCAATTTAATGTATCTTTAAAGAGCTGAACACTTTAGTATTAATATAAATGAAATTTACGGAGAAGTCCAATTTACATTTACTATCTGAAGGTAGAAAAAAAAACATTTATGGATGATCAACTTTTTTAAATTACTGCATGACACACTAAAATAATAACCTTTAAAGGTTTCCATAGTACACCACAGGTAACAGTTGAGTTTTGAAGTCGTACGCATTGTGGAGGTGGTAAACTGTGTAACATGTCGATAGTAAAATCGAAACTTTGGGCAGTAGAAAGTTGACTTTTTCTTTTTTTGACGATGCTATACCAACCACTACATCTTGCGTGATACTATTGAATTCTATTACTATATCTGCGAACATTTTAATGAACTCAATTGGAATATTTTCCGAACCTGGGGATTTTTCATAGTGCTATCTTATTTCCATTTTATTTATGTTTTTCACCCTATTTTCTTATATGGTGTTAGTTTTCGCACTTGCAAAACTATTTTGATTGTATTCTGGGCTTGTATTCTCGTTTGAAACGCAACCTCGGTTATCTCCCCAGCAACGAAACTGAGGTTGCGTTTCATTAATTTCCTCATTAGAATGTTTACAAAAAGTTAACGCGAGTCCCGAAAAACCTATGGTATCCCTTGGATACCACGAGAGTTTCAGAAAGAGAATAAGGACCCTGGTCTTTTTCCCTCTAATATTTCTGGGTAATACTTTTCCCAATTATGAATTGGGAATATTGAGATATCTCTTCTTTCAAAATTATCTTTATTGAGGTTTTTCAGTGATTTCCAAGGATTGCTTGGTCTCAATGAGCCAGGAGTTAAATGAAATCTCTCATAGTTTCATATCCTTTAGCTGATGAATCTTGGTTTCTCTACAGTCCATGTTTATTAACCTCTTTGCAGCCTTAAGATTATATAATTTCACTTGTGATGCCTCATGATTTTGTTTTTTTTCCAGAACTCTTCCCCTGGAATTACCCCTCAGAACACGGAATAATGGTTCGTTGTACCTTCATGTTTGGGTTCGCTCCCAGCCCCAGTCCCAAGGTGATATGGCTATCCAGTTCAGCAGATTGAGTAGTGATGTGTATTCATATCACATTGGCATACCATTAACTCAGTACCAGGTTCCAAACTCAGCAGCTTTCAACCTTCTACAGCAAGTATGTGTTTTTGGTTGTTTGAACAGTTTATAATCATAGTGTTAGACCATTGGGGAAGCATCTATCTCACCATTCCTATGCTAAAGCAAGGTTTTGTTGTGATTTGTCGGTGTGATATCAAATGGAGGAAAAGCTGAAACTAATGACTAACTAGTAATTAACGGAGAAGGGGATGAGATCAATGATTGATTGCTTATCTAATAAACTGAATAAAATAGAAATTAGGTAAAAGGGAAGTGTTGAGTGACAGGATTCTCCTGGTTGAGATGAAGGCAGTAATAACAAAAGTAGTTGTTTTGCAAGTTAAATTGCCAACTAGTGGGTATAGTAGAGGATTTAACCTTTACCTGTAGTCCCTTATTCCGAAGTCTACTTCGTATTCCCTGAAATAACTTCCTTGCCTTGAATGCCCTGAATAGTTCCTCAATCCTGAGAGACACAATGTATGATTATTGTAATACACAATTATACACATATTTATGTATGAAACTTTAAAATATTCCAACAAATTTATTCCTTCAGTGCATATATTTTAAAGAATTACTGGGCCGAGAATTGGTCATATGCTAATTAAAACCTTTTCTCCTTTTTTTTATTACAATGAAGATTCTTTTGCCTTTCAAACCATTAAGTTATCTTGAGAAAAGGAATTGTTTTGCCTTTTCCTTTAATTAAGAGTTCTGGGTAAACTTGTTTATTTATAAGTAACTGTATTTTCTATTCAATTATGAGAACTAATCTAAAGTATAATACATATTGCTTATCTCCGACCTATCTTGTGACTCCAGACCCTCTTCGTATCCCACTTTGAAAATCCACCTTAGGCCGCCTAATTCCTTGCTGCGTAAGGGTAACCTCCTCTACCACGAGTCTCCAGTTGCTAATCTGCCAGGTTTCTCTAATAATTTCCAGTTATTGCAATTCCTTTGTTCCCATCCTTGTTAACACGTCTGCTTGCCCCTTTAGCTCTCCTTATTCTCCCCCATTGTCATCCTTGTTGACTGTTTTTTACTCCCTTGGTGATGCTTGAATTTCGCTTGTTTGTATTTAAGTTCGTGTGCTTTTAACTGTTATTTCCAATATTCATGTCTTAAAATTGTAGAATTCATGTTGTTTTAATCTTTACTTCAGCATTGCATTTAAATTCAATGATGAAAAATGCAAATTATGCGGGTGTTGATTTATTATCCAGGGCTTGTTTATTATATTGACCTTGACTTAGAAACCGTCCCATTACAAGGAATTACATTAATATGAAGAGGTTGGCCAATAGAAGAATCAAGTGGAGGGCTGCATCAAACCAATCGTAGGATTGCTGTCCAATGATGTTGATGAGTGGCTATAGTAAAGGAAAGGAATGAGAGCCTGGTTCAATATTATATATTCTGCCATAAGATGGGATGAGAAACTACTTCATGCAGAAATGTTCAAAAATTATGTGGATAGCATGGTTTTTAAATTCTGTGTTTACTACCTTCAGCTTGTATGGTGTACAGATAGCTATGTGAACCTGCATCAAAATGGTATATGCATCCTTAGTCTCAATTATCACCATTACTAATATTTCACTCTAGCAAGAAGCTCTTCACATCCATCCCGGCACTCTTCATGAAGATTACTATTTAAAAATCCTAGGTGTGTGTTGGTGTGGTCACTCCAAGTCTCCTTCAGGCCCTTTCATTTCACTGATTCCTAGAAATTCGCGAGACGCGATATCGCGAAATCGGAAAATAAAACGAAATTTTGCCTTTTTCGCAAATTTTACGTGAATTAGCAAAAAAATCACTTCTAAAGAGTCATAATCGATTAAAGTCTAAACCTTCCTTGTTTAACGCTGATGACGTGCATTCGCTCTATCTCATTACGATTCAAAGGTCAATTGCCTTGTTTTGTCTCGCGCATATCACATTCGCGTAATATCGTGCACTGTAGTGATGTCTCCGCCGGAATTTGCTGTTAAATTAACCACCGCCTCTCTCTTCGATTCACATTTATCAATCCTGAAATTCTCGGAAATATCTAGAATGATGCGCTTTCTCTCCTGAAGAATTAGATATTCTGAATCAATAATATGCTGAACACGGCCGTGGAAGAGCGGAAATATAAGCTCACGCGCCCGGCACGCGTCAATGCCGAGCAGTAATTCCGGTGACTCACCACGATGCAGTAGACAGCGTAATTGGATAACTTGTTGCAGGAAAACCTTTAGTGTGGGCCTAATGTAACAATTTTGTAGACTTAAACACGACCGCTGGCTGGGAACGGAAGCGCTAGCAGTTGAGGCAAGAGGGGAAGTAACAGAAAAGATAGGAGGAGAGGGGGTGCTACTTATAAGCGGTTGATCGTCGGATATTCGGCGCTCCACTGAGCTTCAATGCAAAAAAAAATCATTTCGACACACCCCCGGTTCAAGTTTCTTTGTTTCCGATTGCGTTTAGTTATGCGTGCTTCTTTTACTGCCTTTCTTGTTATGTAAAATGCTTAATAAAAGTATAAGCATTCACAAAATGTGTACCTAAAATAATAAAACGCTTAGAAATGTGCAAAAATGGTAACATTATAATAACACCGCCAAGATTTTCTATAACACCGAAATCACATAGTTTTAAAACGAATTTTAGCAAAAAATAAAATCACTTTCACGGACCTCTACTGATTCCTAATACACTGAGGTCTATTCATCACATTTTAATTTTTGGGTTCTCCAATCTTCCTTAGGTCAGAAGTGATCTCACTTCCCATGTTCCAGCAATAAAATGCTTTTCACACTTAACTGATGTACTGTCTCAGTCATTCTCTGCCTGGAAATCTGAATGAGGTCCTATTTTACCTCTAGACTATTTTACTTGAGCTGATTCCTTCACATTTTCATAAAAGTGAAACTCATGGATTAGATGCCACTCCTCAGGATAATAATATGGTGGTCTCCCATTGCCTTACAAGCACAGTGCTCTAGCAATTAAGTTTAATGTTACTATGCCTGTTTTGAATGGAGTGTTGCTGTACTGACCACTGTAGTCTTCATGTTCACTCATTTGAAGATCTACTGCTCTCTTCGTCGGGTGATGGTATGCATAATTTTTGACAGCCTCCATTAGTCATGTTATGGCATCCTTACTGGTTTCTGTTTCATTTGAAAGGGCCACTTTACCCAAAGATAGATCAATATATCTATCAAGATCAATAACCTGAGAATTATGTTGTTTTTGACTACCAATGCTAATTCAACGGGTAAACTTGCTTATTTAGTGGCAGTGGACCTCTAACTAGAGGTCGACCCACCATCCACAACCCAGTGAATGTACTCAGTGGCTTATAGTTCAGCCCATTATATCATGTTAACTCGAAATCTAAGTATCACCAATGCTAAAAGCCAGTTTAAGTATAAAAGTAGGAGTTCTAGCTAGTGGAGCAATATAGCTATCTGTTATCGCCGTCAAAATAGTATAGTCCTGGACTTTGACGCATTCCTCAGTAACATTGGGCACATTTAGTGTATGTATCGTATTATGCATGGTTGGAAAGAGAATTTATTTTTCCTTAAAATGACATATACATTGGGCTGAAATCATCTCCCTTCTTGATGTGAGTCTTCATAGATCAGAACAAAACACGGTAAAAACACCTGATTTCAAGACTTGGTCACGTTTACAACATCGTGGAACAGCGACAGATCACCACAAGAAAGCTAAACTTTTATCACAATTAAAATATGTATTCCTAAAGCATTCTACACATTTTCAATACTCATTTGTTTTTAATAGAGTTTTGATACGCATTTGAATTTAAAATAGATTGGAGTCTACAATTTTTTTTTAATTTAAACTAGCTCTGCGTTGTAAAATTTGGACAAAATAAGCGAGAGTGATTTTTCGTAAATTTAATTGGAGCTGAGATATAAAGGGGTCTTATTCATGACGTCACGGCAGCAGCATTCAAACCATTGTTCGAAAGCTTTGCGTGGAGCCTCTGAGGGCCATCCACAGAGATGATGTGCTGCTGAGAAGTGGTATCATACTTTTGCTTTCCTAAGTTCAATTCAAAATAACATTAATGCTATCATGTTCATTATTAAGATCTGAGATTGAGCCTCAGTTTCCGAGAAAACAGGTTTCCATAATCAACATGAGGACCAAAGCAAAAATAGCATAAAAGATGCCTAAGGAATGTGAAAACAAAATTATTGAGCTTCAAATCTGTCAAAATTTCAAGGAAAGGGGAAATTTTTGAAACTTCACAAATAGAAAACATGGATTAGGCTTTCTCAAACAAAGCTGTGAATTCATCTAGACTCCAATGTGCTAATGATAATTCTTGTGCCTTGAGAAAACATATTACACTTTCCTGCTATATTGCTGTGCTGATGGAATAAAATTTTCATCTCTTTTGATTTTCAAAAGGGAAGCTGCGTAAGGAAAAACTGTAGAAAAATGTGGGAACTCATTTTTTGTTTAAGAATGTGCACAAATACAGGGTGCATCTTAAACATAGATGTGTCTGTGTGCTGGGAAATTCTGTAATTTATCTGTAATGAAGATCATATAAAGTCAAGCCCACTTATATCAAACCCATTTTTAACGGAGCCCCGGTTATAACGAAGTGAAGACCATTCCCCATCAAAAATGGCCATTTGTCATGTTAAAAATCCCACTTTTAACAAACATTTATTTATTGGTGTTCCACTTTTAATGGAGTTTTAATGGAAAGTTTTTTGCGTAATGGGTAACCCATTTCTTTCTATAGTACCCCCATTTGTGGTTAACATATTTTCAGTGTTATCTGCAAGCTAAACTCTAACAAAGGCGTATATATCTGATAATTTTTTTCCATAAATATGCCCGCCCGACCCTCACTCTGCTTCTCATGGACACACTCCACAAAAGCCTTTGCCACTCAGTGATTACGGTTGAGTCAGGGTGGTCCAATGCTGGTTGAGTACAGGCAGGTAGGGGTAGAGGCTACTAGTTTGGAAAGGACAATGCCCATGGCTAGAGATTGACAAAAAGGTTTTGTGAAGAAAGAAAACAGGAAGGAAAGGCAAAAGGAAGGAAAAGGGTAATTCTGGTGATTCATAGCCGTATGACAAAATTGTAATACGAGGCGAGGGTGTTGGGTACAATAAGGGCACAGTGATTGACTGCGAGACGTGCTGGCATCAGGCATCATTTCCACACCCCCTGGCTTCCTCTTTTGCTATGCCATCAGGCAACTTTCTGCCTTTTGCTCTTCCTGTGGTGCTGCCTTCAGTCTTTGGTCATCAGCCGTTGTGTCAAGCAAGACAGTGTAAGCTCGTGCCTGAACTTCCATCCGTTTCCCCTTGCCCCTAGTTGATGACTCAGTGACTGTGAGCGCATGACGCGGTAGCTGATCCTTAGCTAATATGACTTTGTCACTGAGAAAGCTGTCTTATTTGCTCGTCCAAGTTAATTTCATTGTGTTGACAGATTCAAGTTAAAGTTGGATATGTATGCACCATCAGACGCAATCTTGCGGAAAATAAAAACAAAATGAAATTTTTGGGCATGTTTCCAGTAATATCACATAAGGTGTATTTTACAGGTCACCACAATTTTCGCCATAGGTCTTTAAATTTACCAGCCTGCTCACAGCCCTCTTCCCCCAAGACTTTGCTACGATGATGAACTGCTGCATCATCATCCTTCACCACTGGAAGTCACTTATCAGCTACTAGCTGAAGGTGCCCGTTGAAATTCAACAGCAGGGAGAAATATAATAAATATGAATTGTATTAAGGGATTTAAACATTTTTCATGAGGGGGCGAAAACAAATTTGTGTTATGGAGTTAGTTATGGCTCTGCATCAGTATCGGAACCATGGTCATCATCATCGGCCAACAATTCTAGGATTGGTTTGATGTAGCCCCAGGGCTGCCAGGGGCTTCCACTTTTCTCACTTTTTTTTCAAAACACTCACTATTCCTCACTTTATTTGAAAAATTCTGACTATTCTCACTTTTTGAGAGTTTTTATTTGTCTTAAGAGTTTCCTATAAATTAGTGCCGACAGCCGAATCAAAGACTTTCAGAATGCGCGGATTTTTAGTGCCAAGCGAGGTTTTCTAGGCATCCACAGACATGCGAGTGCGCAGTTATTGTACAATAAACTCCCGATTTTCCATGTTAATGACTACTAAAGTGTGCACGGATAATCAGGAAGCATGAATAATTTTCTCTTTGGTTTTTGCTGGATTCATTTTTCTATGGTGCGCCTCCAAAATAAATATATTCCCAAAGAATCTGCCAATGAAAATATCCATGCTGTACAGAATAGCATTTAATGACAAAAAAGAATCCAGAGCTGTCCCGGCCACAATTAATGTTTGCAAGCCTCAGGTGATGGCACGAAGCCTGGCGTAAGACATCGGACCAGTCTTTAGGGCTGTAGAGAAAGATGCGATTGGAGGAAAATGACAAAAGTTTGCTTACCTTTGAGACCACTGCCGATACACTAAATAAATTGGCAATGCACGGATAATCCATAGCCCGATTAACGGGCCTACTGATAATCGGGAGTTTACTGTAGTTTGTTGTGACTGGAGTACATGGCATATGCGCTGCTGCCTTAGGCATGATGTTATGTGTCTTTTCACTTTCTAGGAAAGTGTTTGGTTAATGTTATATTGTCTTCTACTTTTCCTGTTTCTGAACGTTAAAACTGTACTGTAAACTCCACATTATCCATGCACGCATTATCCGAGCTGTGGATTATCCGTGCATTGCCAATCTATTTAGTGGCAGTGGTCTCAAAGGTAAGTAACTTTTGTTATTTTCCTCCACTTCCTCTATGGCACTACAGACTGGTCCATGTCTTACGCCAGGCTTAGTGCCAGCACCTGAGGCTTGCAAACACTTAATTGCGGCCAGGACAGCTCTACTGGATTCTTTTTTTGTCGTTAAATGCTATTATGTACAGTGTGAACTACACACCAATGATCTGTGTGCAGTACACCAATGATCTTTTTTCCGAGGCTCCTGACTCAAGAAAATCTTTTGTTTCTAGTCAATGGGGGTGTTTACTCGGAACCAAAATCGCAATTTTGTACACGAAATCGTTAGATGGGAACGAAAAAGGAATATTAGTGAAAAAAATTAATCTTCTAACCACAACCATTCACTCATAAATCAAAAATTAAAAGAAGCAAAAGGTGACGCCCACCGAAAAAGCTGCTGTGATAACATTGACGTCATTTTCCTCACGTCCTTGACTGCTTTCTGGGAAGTGAAGGGAGTGGAGGGGGGTTCTCGGAAGGTCTGCTCGCACAGATGCTGTCGCAACTGCTTGTATTGGCAGAATCAGCTGTGTCCCCCCATTGCGATAAGGCAAAGTAGCTACGCGGGCTCAGTTGTGACTGGACGAAGTCGATATACGTCAGAGGTTGCACCACGCCTACTTTTCTGAAAGGGTTAAAAACATGTTTTTCGCCGCATACAACTCGATAAATAATTGACGAATGAAAAAATGGAAAAATACGGGTCTTTTTATTTTACAAACTATCATATTCGGCAATAAAAAAAATATGGTAAACGACACCATTGAGCCATTATTTCTTTATTAGTAAAGAAAACTCCTTTATGTGCTACAATTGTTGTCAGTATTCATGGACTACACCCATCAGTTGAATTCTTTTATGACTTGCATTTGTGTATACGTTATTTTCATCCTGTTTCGCAACATAATTACCTTTTATGTTACCAGTTTACATCTTATATATTGTTGCCTCAAAATCTTTTGTGTTTTGTCAATTGAGTCAGCCTTTGTTAATACGTAGCTGAATTTGATCTCCATACTTAGGAATGCTGTCCATTAGTTAAATTCTTTGATGACATAATTTGTTTTTGTCTACACTTTATTACTTTAATTCCATCCTGATTTATAACATACATGCATAATGAATGATAGAATAAACTTCAAATTCCACAATTATTTATCTCACACTACTACTACTACCATGGTTTCAACAATTAATGTCATCATCAGGAACTCCTAATAGTAATGTCTGAAACCATCAACTTCAACGTAAATATATTTTATCAATTACAAGCTGACCCGGCCACGCGTTGCTGTGGCTCAATCTGGTTAAATGGAAAGCGCACGTTTATAGTATGTTTAATTTCACAATTCTTATGGGTATACAATATATCTCAGCTGATCGATTGTTTTGCAGCTGGACACGCATATTTGTATATAATTTTAACGTCTTTACATGTCGTCACAAAGTAGAATATTTCAGGCAAGCATTTATTTCATCCGCTAGTGTCAATCGAGGAATTACAGGTAATGTTTGCCTGAAATGTCGTGCAAGCAATATTAATGCGTTCTCAAATGGTCTCAGGATTCAACGGAAATCTTGCAATGATCGATCCAGACCCTCGAGCGATGCTTTGTGCACCATTGTGCATTCATCCCTAGCAATAAGTTGGCATTTCTGAAATATTTGTCCCATGCCGGATGATTTGAATATGTTGCACGTGAGTGTTTCAATGAATTGCAAGTTCAATGGGATGCATATCCTGTCTCCAGTGTCGATATTGTATTCTCGATATTGTACAAACCTTCATGGAGTGAACAAAACAACTAACCAGAGCTTCATGGAAATTGGATGAATGTTGGGGTAATGCATGAAGTTATCAATATTGTATCGATACAGTATCGATATTGTAATAATACTTTATAAAACTTTGATAAAAAACACCTAAATAATTTCACCTCAATTTTGTATCAACAATGTATCGATGTATCCATATTTTATCGATATTATATCGATACAGTATCGACATTGAATTATCGATTTTGTAGAAACCTTCGCGGAGCGTACTCAATAACTTTCCAAAGTTTCATGGCGATCCGATGAATGGTGTAGTAATGCATAAAGGACAAACACATTATATACATTCGATACAGTATCGATATTGCAGCGATACATTCCTTTTAAAAAACTAAATAATTTCACCTCAATTTTGTATCAATAATGTATCAATTTATCGATACTTTAGCGATATTATATCGATAAAGTATCGATATTGAAATATCGATTTCGTAGTCCTCTTTTCGGGAATGTACTCAACAACTTCCCAAAGTTTCATGGCGATCCGATGAATGGTGTAGTAATGCGTAAAGGACATACACACACACACACATTCATTTTTATATATATAGATCATTGGTTCCAAACTCAAAATATTGCTGATATTCTTTAGTTATGTTCCTCAATATCGTCACTATTTACTCACTTTTTGCTCACTTTTCTCGGAGAATACTCTCACTTAATTAAGGAATCTACTCACTGGCAGCACTGCGTAGCCCTCCAGTATACTTCTATCGGCCAACCTCTTCATATTGAGGTAAATCCTCTGTTTAACATCCTTCATGACCTGTTCTATATAACTCATATGAAGCCTGCCTTTTCCATTCTTTCCCGCTATGTGGCCGATTAAGTTGTCCCCTCTTCTTTTTAGGGTTTTTCAATCTCTTTTCTCTCACTCTTCTTAAGACTTCATTTTTCATTCGGTTGATCCATTTTATCTTCATCATTCTTCGGTAGCAATTTCAAATGCTACCAGCCTTGACTTCTCTGCTGCTTTTATCACCTATGCTTTGCTGCCATATAGTAGGATGCTCTAGATGTATGTTGTAATGAAATGTGTGCTCACTTCCACACTTATATTTGCAGCTGTAAACAGAATCTTCTTTTGGTAAAATGCCCTTTTTGCTTGGGCGATTCAATTGGTAATTTCTCTTTTACTCCGTCCATCCCTGATTACTCGACTTCCCAGGTAACAGAACTTTTCCCTCTCCTCGATTTTTTTGTTTTCCTATTGGTTTTCATTGGTCCTGGCTTCTTTTCTCCTACATACCTGCATACCATTACCTTAGTTTTCTTTTTATTGATCTTCATCAGAACCATAAAAATAATTTAAACCAATGTTAGCATATAATTACTTCCTGGATTCATACTTGAGCCTTTGCAAAAATAAGAATATTATTTAGAAACTTTCAGGCCAGAAGAAACAAAGGAGGTTAGTAGGAAGGTGCATGCAAATGTATGCTATTGTTGACAATGAGGCCAGATTCGGGTTTTTGGGAATGGTATGACCCATCTCTTTGGCAAAAAAATTTTTTCTTTGACTTTTTATGTATGTTATGTTCTTCTCGATTCTCCAACTTCATGACAGTGGTGTCAATGAACTTCCTACACATATGTATTAATTCATTTTATTCCAATTAGAGTTAATTCTATTCTTTTAACCTTGTACAGATTTAGACTACAAAAACCAGGTACTTGTTGCTCGGTGCACACCTTCTTCTGTATATTTAATATATAATTATATTTCAATTTTTTTCATCTTGCTACTCTTCTTTTTGAGTACATTTCATTTAAGTTTCTTATCATGTTCTTGCATCTTAAAAGACAACAATTTTGAAAGGGGTCCGCTTCAGAATACAGGATAAATCCATAAAATATTCACCTTTTGAACCCAGTAGAAACTTTCATTTAAATACTTTTAGTTTTACAGAGTGCAAACCTATTTGATCTGGGTGTAGCACGAAAAGTAAGCCTGTATGATTTTTCCGAATGAAATGGCCGATCTAGATTCCAGAATTAGCTGCGAAACCTCATTTAGTATGTGTGTACCTTTCTACATCTTCATGAAAGGAACAAAACTGTTTCCGGCATCACTTTTGGATGAACTTTTTTAGCATCATTGCAATGGCCTGAACATCCCACAGATACGTATTGAGACATTATGTTCCATTGAGATTTGAATTTTATTCTTTGGTTTTTGTTAAACTATCTCAAATCTCAAGCTATCTCCATTAACGATGATTTCGAAAGCATTCCATCTTTTCATGTCCCAGTTCGGTTCAAATGCACCAACCCATAAAGAAAAAAAAATTCACAATTTGAACACCGCTGAATCATTCATTTCAATACTCCTAATTTTAACTGAATGGAAACCTAAATCCGTAAGTAGTGAAAGTGTCAGAACGTATCTTTGTGTGGAAAAATATGGCTGATCTTGCTTCACAAATAGCCTACAATGCCTTCAGTACCTTCCTATATCCTCGTGAAAAGCACAATACCATTTATGGTATCCCTCTATGATGAACGGTTAAAGCATCAAACATGTTTTCATTTCGGAGACTACAATGGCAAAGGCCTTAGCAACGCTTGGAAAAGAACCAAAAAAAAAACCAATTGCACATAAATTACACATTTCTCAGAAACTTCTAAGATGAAGTGTAAATCTGTTAAGAGAGTAAGAAAGTTTAAACATTTTCCCTTTAAATAAAGAAAGAAATTGATTAATATGTAGTTATTCTACTGAGCGAAAGAAAAAACTCTTGTGCTACCATAAGTTGTAAAAGTCAATATAAACCAATGTAAATACATAATTGGCCCCAGGAATCGAACCCAGGCCCTGAGCCTTTTTTATACAACCTATAGCAGTTTCTAGTGTATATGCTAGAATCCTACAAAATTTCAGCACAATTGGGTCAATAGTTTTTGAGGAGATGCGTAACGAACATAGGCAGACAGACACCACTTAATTTTTATATACATATTAGTATTACATCCACGAAATAAAGTATCACATTTCACTAATCACTTTCCCATGCCCTAACTTCCCAGGTGGCTTGCAATAGAGGAGGGGCTTGGAAGAGGATAGAGAAGGATAGGGATCAAGCATCATGTTAACATCGGCGACAAACCCAGAATCTCTTAGCGCTACAGTCATCCAACCAGAGCCTGGATGGAGGCTCGGGAGGAAGAGATGGGAAGGCATTATTTGTGATGCGATTGGCCCGAAAAAAAGCTAGGGATGGAGTGGCCGAGATGCAAATGTACTTGAGGGTGGTTTGATTGCGGCTAAACAGCTGCTGGTGTGCAGCGCACCATAAGATTAGCAAATGTTCAAAATAGCTTGGCAACCCTTCAAAGTAACTTAAATTCAAGAAAGCAATACCAAAATCACTAGTACTTTGAAATAGACACTGACTAACTATCAAAGTGTGCTGCCCCAGTGAATCGCTTCGAAATAATGTTTGGGCATCATGGGCCACATCTAACAAAGGTCTGTTAATATGAAGTAAATATTCGGACCCCTCTACTTCATCACAAACGGGCTTGACTGCATTATAAGATATTAAAAGTGGCCTCTTTGCATCAGGAATGTGATTTTGGATCTGATGTGATACAGTGATATCATCATCATCGGTCAACAATCCTAGGATTGTATATGATCTCGTTCTTTCTCGGCGAATGATATTTAAAAAACATTCTCGGGTTTCTAGCCGAGTAAGATGTTACTTACTTATCGGCTAGAAACCCGAGAATGTTTTTTAAATCCTAGGATTGGTTTGACACAGCCCTCCACTCAATGATTCTATCGGCCAACCTCTTCATTTTGACGTAGCTCCTCTCTTTTACATCCTTCTCAAATTGCTCCATATACCTCATACGAAGCCTGCCTTTTCCATTCTTACCATTCACTTTTCTCTTAACGATTGTCTTCATCAGGCCATCGTGTCTTAAGATGTGGCATATTAAGTTGTTGTGTCTTCTTTTTAAGGTTTTCAGTAGACATCTCTTCTCTCACACTCTTCTTAAGACTTCTTCGTTTGTCACTCGATTGATACAGTGATAATAGTTGCGGAAACGGAAACAGACTTTTTTTTATTATCATAATTTAATCTTTACATTATAATTACATTGGTTTACATTACATTTTATGATATAGTTGAATACAGTTTAAATTGACAAAAGAAAAATAAATGAATAATATAGATTTACACTAAAAACATTTACACTTAAAAACATTTACAAATAAAGTCCTGCTAAGCCTATGGCTTGTCAGCAGGTGCTCTTTTTTATACCGATTTTAATCAATTAAATTTTTTCAAACAACTAAGTGCATAATTGATATTATTATTTTTGAGGAATTTTGACGTGGTATGTAATTGAGCTCTTCTATAACTGACATTCTGGTTGGCTCTTGTGAGTACTTTTTGCTGCAATTGTCATAATTCATATGCTTTAATTTTCTAGGGTACTTCTTCACATCACAAGATTGAGTCCAGTACAGAAGTTCCTCAAAACCATTTAAAAATGAAAGGGTCTCCAGTTTCACATCTGAAAAGCAAGGTTGGATTTTCCATGTTGACTGAACTTGCATTCTTGCCTGTCAAATCCCTCCCTCCTGAAATTGGTCGAGTTTTGAGGTTTGTTTATTCATCATTTTAGAATAGTTTTTGATAGGTCTTAGGTTTAATAAAATGTAGTTAAGGTGCTTGAGACTTCTGTTTGAGATACTTTTAAGTATTTTTATTCAATAGTGAATCGATTCCTTAAGGTATTACTTGAAACCATTTCGTCCTTATAAAGTATTCATCCATATTCTTCTGTTTCGGTAAAATCAGTTTTCCAGGCATTTCAGTCTGTTTCTGGCTTAAGTTACTGGATGGAAGAGCATGGAAGAAAACTCAAAAGTGCAATGATATTAGGCTTCACATTATGGAACCACCTCATTATAAAATTGTGAGGTGATCGTAGAATTGATGATATTTTTCGACAATGAAACCTAATCTGGATGATAAATTCTCTTGAAAATCCAAGTCATCTCCTTATTTTATTTAAATTCGTCCATCATAAAATCCGCCATTATTTAAAACTCAAAATATCTCAAACAAAAGTCTCCACATCGCACAGCGGAGACCTTCACACCAAAAAAGTGCTCTTTTCAAATTATCATTGTGGAGTGCTTTTACCAATATTAAGGAGAAAGAGTCACTCTTGCTACCTTTGGTCTATCTCTCAAGCTGCCATATCTAATAGCTTTTTAAGGTTATGAAGTAAGCTGCAGAGCTTCTTTTCACAAATTGCTTTTGAAGAGAACCAGGATTTAACTGAATAATATTCAATGTCTGAATTTGAAATTCAGTTAGATCCTCTGGCAACACATCACAATCACAAAAGTTGATGAGGTTTCAAATACTGTAGAAAAAAAGTTCTGGTGAAATGTATACTGTCTACCTAAGACCTATTCATATACTCCTTTACAGTGAAACATCAATTTTTGTTAATATATTACTATTCAGATATCCATACATGTGGGTGTATGAGGGAATGACTTTCCCCAAAAACTGTCGTCAAAGACTTTTTTTCATTCAATACAATGTGACAACTGTTATTTTACCAGTAGTTTTATACTACTGTAAAACATCCAGTGTATGAATTCCTCTAAAACAAAATAACTACAAATAATGAAATTTAGCTTTGATCTGGATCAATCTAATGCCAGAAGAACATATAGACTTTATGAAAAAAACCCTTGTTATTTACGAGCTATAAAGAAAAATTTATATTTAAAGACATATTTATAAATTTTATTCATATTCAAACATTACATGCAGCCAGCTTGGACCACTTTATCTGGTAAATACCTTCTATTGGGTGGAGTATATATAAAAATTAATGTAGTGCATGAAGTCTCTTCCTGATTCCAATATTTTGTTAAAAATCTTTCAAAGTAAGAATAAAATAATACTTAAACAGTCATTTTCATTATTAAAAGAAAGAGGGATCTATATTGATACAGGAGAAAAATCTTTATGACTATCATTCTTGTGACAAAGATGACATGTTTCCTGATATCGGCATTGCCACTTTTTCATTTAGGCTGCTCTCAAAAGGTCAATGCAGAGGCTTGTGATATTCCTAATAATGACTTTATTGATATAGCTTGTCCTTGAAATTCCTCCCCTCCCCCTGGAAAAAGTATTGCTTTTTTTGCTAAATGTAAAGCTATATTTCCCAAAGGGTGATTTATTTTATTCAAAAAATAGCCAAGCTTTCCATTTTTGCCCATTTTCCAAGATCAATTATGAAGCCCGGAAATCAGAATGAAGAAATTTCTCATAAGCAGAGAGAAGGCTGATCTCTCATTTACTCATGCAGCTAACAACTAATGACCATGTTTCACTGTGAAGCTCAAAATCCTTATGGCATCAAGCATGCCATTGGTCCATAAGTTTGTAATGCTGGATAGCTTGTCAGGATTATTTCTTCCACCGCCAGTCTACCCCCACTACCACTGAATCCTGAACTCTTCCTGTATTTAAAACTCATGATGAGACAAAACCCATCTATCTGAAGGTCTGACCCTTGCAACTGTAGTACTAGGTGTTAGGTTTCTTCTTTCCCTCATTGGCATATCAGATGTATCACCCATTTGGAAGGGGCAGACGGAGTTATGACATTGCTTAGGAACAAATGGGTAATATAAATTTGCTTGGAAACACATAGGTGATATACATTTTCTTTAAGTACTAATAATGTCAATAAAGAAATGAAAATTGAAAGTTTTTGCTGAAGTAAATGAAACTTGTATTCTGCTCCATGGGTCATTACATTTTTAATCAACAAATTTTTCAGAAATATGTTGCTTCACTATCTCATGTTTAAACAAAAAGTGGTGTATGAATGGGGCCAAATCTTTGTGAGCCAACGACAATCCTAGAATTCACTGGAAAATTATTGTCTCTGATGTATAGGCAGACATACATCATTCAAACGCCTTAAAAAACATCTCTTGTTCTACTAGCTCCTGTAGGATTTACTTGTTGCAGTTGCATAAAAGGTGTCATTGGAAAGCTTAAGGAATGATCTTGATTTTGTTTACTCTAAAATGGACTTCATAAAACAGTATTTAGGTTTTTACCCATCTAAATTTAACATAATTACATATATTTTCTTTTCAAGGTTTGGCTTACTCCAAGATAGGCTAAAAATTAGGCCAAATTTTGCCTTTTCATTGCTCCAAAATTTGGTATGAATAAAATTTAAAAACAATGGAATTCAACCATAACACAGAAAACATCCCTTTCAATTTAGAATTTTTGATTTAGGTTTTTTACCAAAAATTTCAATCCATTTGATTTTTGATTAATGAAACATGTATTATTTAATAAACATTTTAACCTTTATTATTCAATTAAAAATATAATGCATTCATAGGAGCACTAATATTTTGTAGAAGATACAGAAATTGATTTATGGATATTTGCAAAGAACCTCTTTACAAAAAAGTATGAAAATTTTGGTTCAATCAGATTTTTTATGAAGAAGTTTTACTTGATAACTACAGACGTTAATGTGAAAATAGCCTCAAATTTAAAGTTTTTCTGTTAGGAGATAACATTTTTTTTTCATTAAACACAAGATCATTGTGAAGAATTTTTCGAATGACTTTTTTAGCTGCCTTTTTAAAATTATGTTTCAGAGAAATTCTATCAGGATGTTATAATTGGATAACAGTAACCTAAATAAACTTATATCGTTATCTTTATTTTTTCTACTTCCCAGGTTGTCACCGAAAGGCCAGTATCTTCCCATTTTGCAGTATGACTTCTTAAGCAATCGTATAAAAGATCTTGTAGTGATTAACAGCACTAAACCCAGTGAAGGAAATGGTACCAAGATCACTGTTACCTATACTCCTATTGGGATTGGGAAATTGAGGTGAGGTGTTAGACAATAGTAGATTGCTGCTGTATAATGCTCTTAGAACATACGTTAATATTGATACCTAATCAGCCCTTACACTCGCAATTGCCGGATATATTGGCCCTGCCCTTCCTAGCTGTAACTCCTGAATGGCCAATTTATTTGCCTCTGGTTTTGTACGTTTTGCACATACCATATTCCTCCAAATGTAGTCCCTCCCATTTTTGGCAAATTCTTCTGGAAATCTTCATTGAAAAAGTCTAGGGGGGACTATATTTGAGCTCAAGGATGTTTATTAATGTCAAGAATATATTTTGAAGTTGGTTATAAGTAGAGATGTGCGAGCAGCTGGAAATTCCAGTCGAGTCGAGTTTAAGAAAAAAGCTTGACTCGGCTCGTGCATTTTTATAAACCTCGAGTCGAGTCAATAGAATTTTAAGTGGTTGAAAAAATGGGGTATTTAATTAAGATTGCCGACAATTTCTTCAAATTCAATCCTGTTCTAATGGTAAATGTCCTTAGATCAGTGATGGTGAATGTTTTACTTCCATAAGGTAGGTAGCAATACTAAAATTTTTGCTGTTATTAATTTACAATACCTACGTAATTAGTATGTACCACCTATTACATAATCCGCCTAAACATTAATGAGTACTTATAGGAAATTATTTTCAGTGAACTAAATCATCTTCAACAACGGAATACTGAGATGTTTGTCGTGCCTCAAAATACGTTGGTAGGTACGTGATCGTTGCTCGGAGATTAGCATGTAATTTAATCAGAATAGTACTCATACGAGTGTTCACATACGGTAAACATATGGAAAGTTCAACCAAAAATCTGTGGTTTTACATTTTTAATGTTGACAGTAACATTTCATGTACCGAATTTACCAAATATATAGTGTAATATTAACTTTATAACTACATCACGGAAGCAACTGATTACGTACTAAGTGAAAATGCGACTCATTTACAAGTACATGATAAAATGTACAGATTTTTATAAACGGAAGAAAATCTTCACTGGTTCATTGTGTAGTTCAACTGGTAAGCAAAAACATGTCCTTTCCACATGATAGATTCGAGCAAAGAATAACGGAGTCGGAATTCTTTAAGTATGCACTAATCGCTTTCTTTTGTTTGGATTTCGCGGTATCGAACAATGTTCAACTTGACCAATTTTGACAGATACTTATTTCGTACTTTTAACAGGTAATTGACTATACATATTAGGCTATATTTTACTGAGGTAAGTGTTCGCGAAGAAGGATTCACTGTCAAAATTATTTTCCTAATATGATGACGAGATTCAGTGAAATTGGTCAGTTCAAATTAGTAATGTTTTAGTTAAAATCGTGAGGAAACATTTGTGATGAAAATGCAATACACATCTTTAACATAAAGTAAAAATGATGGCTGAGGCGCCGTTGGTATCCAAGTTGTTGACGGAAGAAGGTGGACCCAACTTCGCGTACAATTTCCTTTTTTGTATTAAACATCCAATTCGTCTACCGATGAGTTCAATGCTATCCTCGGACTGTTTCGTTTAATTTCATGGCGCGTGTGAGCCCTCCCACTGTCCATACCAATTAGTATTTAATTTAGTGACCTAGAAAAGTGAAAATGTTTAATTTTTTAAATAACAGAAGAGATTGGTTATGATTTTTTTCCCAAATTAAGATTTTTACTTGAATTCATTAAAGTTTAATTTATCTTTCAAAAGACCATTTTTAAATATTATCTGTTACATTAAATTATTGAGGTGACTGTAAAGGAAGTAAAATTCATTCTCTTACAAGATATATTAATGTTGTAATTGAACATTAAAAATGTTGTCTCATGAGTACAAATAGTATTATTTTTTAATTAATTTTGTTATTAATAAAAAGTTCTTGTGGATTATAAATAAAAAATTAACAAAAAGCAGTGTATCATACGTTTTTATTTTTAATGCCAAACTTAGCTTGTTGAATTTCAAAATGAAATATTTTTTATGTTTGTTTAAATGATGACAATTAGGAAATTTATCTTGAATTAAATAAGGCTTTAAGGAATTTTATTTTCTCTAAAAAACAGAAAATGAAATATTGACAGTCAAACTCAACTCGACTCAAAACTCGATTTTTTTTTGCAATGATCAACTCGAACTCAACTCGAATTGAAAACCTGGTGTTCGCACATCCCTAGTTATAAGTAATTTTTTGACCGAGTCGGCTAAAAAGGCCAGATTTTTTCTAGTTCTGGGAAGCAAGTACAACTTTGATGCCCACTTGAAGAAAAATAAGAAATGCTACTTCTCTTTTCTTCATATAAGATATGGAACATATATTTATCATTGGCTAAAGAAAGTTTAAAATAGATTACTCAGCTAACAATTACATTATGACAAATTTTAAAAGCATGTGCTATCTCAGCTTGTGGGAGTCGGAAATACATTTCGTTTTGACGGTATTCTTTGTCTTTGAAAACTAAGCACGTGTAAAATGACTTAACAAAAAGAGAAGTAGATATGTTTTCAACTTATGTGTATTTATTTCCGAAAGTGAGCTCCACACGACAGGACTATCGGCCAGGAGAGATAAGCTGCTAGAGGTTGCCAAGTTGTAAACTACCATACCATGCGCACCAAACACAACGTGAGAAAATTTCTCTAGCATATACAGGAAAAATGTCCTTGCCTATGATACATGCTTGAATAAAAGTTTATAAGTTGCAGTATTCACCAAAATAAAATTAGCAATAAGTGATTTTAGATCTTTTATCCTCATTATAAGTGTAAGATCTTTTGTCCCCTCATTTCTTGGCTTATCGCCGAAAGAAACAAATTGCACTTTAAATTATCCTTAACTCCATCTCCAAAAACTTTGTGCTAGGAGGCATATGACGGTATGTTTCCAAACAGTTCCTAAACTGACATTGATTTTCATTCTTAAAAACAATACTTTTTGCTCTATTGTCAAGTCGTCATGACTCATTCACAGCAAAAGACGAGCTGCTTGCAGTAGAAGATTCCTCGCGTGCCCTACCTTTCTCTTTCAGGCATGTTTGGGCAGTTGAGTGTGCTTTTATAGCAAAAAATGGTGATTTTCTTAACGAAAAGTATGTGGGATGGAAAATAATGCAGTCTGACTACTTCATCAATATGTTACAGAAATACTGATGAACTTAATGGTATGAAACTTCATATGGTTATGAACAAAGCCCTTAGCTACAACATATGAAAAGGAAAGTTTGATATTTCGATCTGTGTTGTTCTTACGATGCCCCAAATTCGATGGATCCAATTGGTGAAAAAATAAATTGCTAAATATCATTCTTAAAGACATACTTCAGTGAGTAAAAATTGTAAAAATACTCTTAAAACATCAGTAAGCGAAGAAATGAATAGTTTTTAATTTGATATACTTTGCATTAGCCATCTTTGAGATATTGGTCTTCAAACTCACGGGTGATGGAAATTTTGCAACGGATAGTAAGCATCCTAATGAGGGCGTTACGGGCGATAACTTTCACTATTCCATTTTTTTATCTCCTATTTAAGATTATTATTTGCGTCATTCATTGCCAAGTTCCAAGTCACAGCTTATGTATGGTAAATTTTTGATAATATATTTTTCCTTAGAAATCAAAAACTTTAATCCACAGATTCAAGATTCATATACCTGGGCGCATTCATCCTTGAATGAAAAATTCGTTGTCCAATAATTATTAACTTGCAATAATGGATATCAGAAATAACCTGTGCATATCACAAAGCTTTTACTTGAAAAAAAAGTGCACCGGTGACATAAAGCAAAACTAAATAAAGAAGATAGAGATTTATGAATTCATGTCCTTAAATTATATCGTTATTCCTTTTTAAACTAATCCTACACTGCGATCTCAGAAACCTTGATTTCTTGCACCAACGTGAGTGATTACTACCTAGGGTGGCATTTGAAATGAAAAAACAATTGGTCACTATGATTCCCCACGTATATACGGCAGCGCTTACACTTCAAATTTGTGATTTCTCATTTTCATATTTCATTTCTCCATTCCACCTAATTATGGAAATATAGTTTTCCTAAATACAGTAAAACCTCTTTATATCGAAATGGAAGGGACCAATTTTTTTTGTCATTTTGATGAATAGAGGTTTGTTATAAAGAGGTTTCAGTAAAATGAACACCTATATTCTGCCTTATGGAACGTTTTGGCAATGATATGTGTTGCTGTTTCTTTAAGTACCATATTTGTATATTTAAATAAATGCAGTTATGATTTTCCATAGTTTTAATGCTAATAATCATAAAAACAAGGGAACCCAGGATTTCCATGAGTGGGGAGGTTAACCCCACAAGCGGATGGCCATGGAAAGCGGATGGAATATTAACTTGATTATCCATATTGATAACTGTAACAATTAATATTTTTTTACTCAAGGTGCTCAAGATGTTAACCTGAGAAAATTATGTGCAAGTCCTACTTTCAATTTTTTTTTAAATTTCTGTAACTGAACTTCAAAATTTGGGGGGGAACTATATTCAGAGGAATATGGTAATCAATAATGTTTAAAAATTTTAATGTTAGTGATGAAAGTCAACAAATTTGTCAATTTGTAACGATTTTATAATTTTATTTATATTTTTAGTATCTGCAATTCCTTTTTTCTGATACTAGTTAGGAAATTTCATATGCTCTATAAAAATCACATTTCAAATGATAACTTTGCTTGAAAACTTTATGATACTTAGAAGGAAATGTATGCATGAAAGTGAGTGTAATACTATTTCAATAAAAATGTACTTTTACTACAATGTACAGTTACTAGAATGTTGTTGTCTACATGTGGATGTTGTTAGCATCAATCATCTGTCGAATTTTGAATTGCTTCTGGAGGGTGACTTTGTAATATTCTGATGATATTTGCAGTGAGCAAAATATGTGCTATTGGTGCTAAAATATGTGCTATTGTACATTTTGAAAAATTCTTCATTGTTCACTTCATGCTTTTCTGTCATCATCTTGCAATACATACATCCATCCACACAAAAATCTTACCACTTCGGAGGCTGATATTTTCTAAGTCCCGAGTTGAAGGAGATTTGACATTACTATTCCTTAGCATGAAGAGTTTAAATGCCCAGAGCTCTGACTCTTGCCTTTTGTTGGAGGTACCCTTCCCTCGAGAGATTTTTCCCCTTTTCGTCCATTCTCAAATGAACAGCCAGGGCAAGCCACCTTGTCTGCTATTTCTGCTAGAAGATGAGTCACCTGAGCCATGTATGTCCCTGTGGTCGCAGATCGAGAAAAGGGGCTCGAAATAGGTTCCAAATGCTGCTCGCCACATTTCTAGTGGTAACATCATCGAAAATTACACTCACTTCACTACCTCTTCCTAAAATACCTAACATTTATGTCGAAGCCACTTTGGAGTCTATGACAATTGGATGATTAAATGAGTTTGGCAATTTTCCACAAAAAATCTTTACTTCGACCGGTTTCGATGTGATACATCATCATCAGGTATCACATCGAAACCGGTCGAAGTAAAGATTTTTTGTGGAAAATTGCCAAACTCATTTAATTATGTTATTCCACCATATAACGCCTGAAACGTCTCTTTTTATACAATTGGATGATTTTGTAATACGTACAGCCATCCACATAAAAATCTTACCACTTCGGAGGCTGAGGTCCCGAGTTGAAGGAGATTTGACAATACTATTCCTTAGCAGTGCTTAACGTGCTAAATTGTCATAGCATTTCCATGGATATTATAAGGCCTTAAAATATGGAATGTTCTGGTTGACATTTTATATCCTATTACCTTATTACTTGGAAATGCCTAATTTATGGATCACTAAGTTACCATTTCACTCAGATTTGTCCAACATTCATATTGCCAAGCTAGGAAGGTGTAAACACAAAGTCATAGGATTAATATTCCGTTAATATTTTGCAATAGATCACTGACTAAGCCACTCATGTATTACATGTAAATGTAATTAGATCAGCTGCTAATTCAATCATCAGTATTTTTTGTAATGCTTGAGTAGTAACTCTTGGAACGTGTAACAGCTCTCAGCCTTCGTGGGTCAAGCTTCTAGCAAAGGAGAAGTCATATAGGTTTTATAGATGCCAGCTCCGCGATATTTCTGACTAATGCCCAACCTACTTGAGCTACTCTTGTATTCATTTATTAAATGAAGTGTGGTTTCAGTTCTAATGACTTACATTTCCCAGCCATGAAGTTGGCTCTTATAGTGAACTGAACGCGGAGTAACAGATGCAGAAGAAAAACAAAAGATCGATTGAGATTTCACGACTATGGTGAACTTCACAAGCCCACATGTGGCAGAATGTTGTGTCTTTGATTTGAATGCAAATGGCAGATGTCATGAGCACCAGCTGGTTCACATGCAATGTGCCGGATATTATTCCAGCTGATCTTACAGGAGCCACTGCGTGTGGAGCTTTGTCTTATGATTGTGAGCTTTCTCATCCGATACAGGCTGCATCATTAGGGTAAAATAGTGAAGAAGAAGTTGATACCTCAGCTATTTATTAGGGAGACATACCCCCCTCTCTTCCCATCCTTAGCCTTATTTGGTTTTGTTTCTCGTTGACTATTTCCCTGCTCACATCAGAAGGAGATGGCTCAGCCTTGACCCTAGGTGTTTTGAAAGACTTTCTCTTGGGTGGCGGACGAAAGTCTTCCATGTGGCGATGAGTTTAATGCCATTGTAAAGGTTGAGGTTCCATGAACGTTTCTCTATTTCAACCGCCCCCCCATATCAATTTTGAGAAGTAGTGAGGTTCTTTTGCAATTACGCCTGTCTTTTCTGTTAAAATATTATGTTCTCTGCCTGGACCTCCGGAGGATGTGTGTTCTGGGACAGTGGACTCATTTATGCTCCCATGGAAGGTTGCTCTCTGGTGCTCATTCAGCCTGCATGGCATATAGCACACTGTCATGCCACAGAGCACCAACATTCAAACAGGGCTCTGGAAGCATCGATTCTATCCATGCTTTCGATTGCTATCACGGGTGGTGGTGGTAAAGTTGAATTGAAAGTAATGCTAGGATATTTGTCAGCTGAGGATAAAGTGACTCAGATTGTTAAGGATTTGGATTCGAGGTGAAACTCGATGGTTTCGAAGATTCAATGAAAAGGCATTATTCGAGGGATTCAAAGATTCAAATGTCCCATCCCTAAAACATATAATATATATGCAAATCAATCCTTTAATCCCATTCAATATCACTAAATCTGTTTCAAGTATATTACTGCTGATCTCTTATACATATAGGGCCCTGCACAGTTGTAAATCAAACTCCCTGAGAATTAATGAAATATGAATCAACTTAATAATTAAGGCTGGAGATGTTTTAGTCACTATCATGCTTGGAATTTTCAATTACTATCATTGCTGTAGCGATTAAAATATCTAAATTCTATGATTATCATCCATCCCATTTCTTTATTGCATACATCGTCTAAGGTTCTGGAAAAACTAGTGCATCTGCAGATCTATGATTACCTCATTACGAATGACAAATTGGGTTCCTTACCAGTACTCTTACTTGCAGTACCCATGCACAAAAAAATTTAGTAACTCATTCCACCCTTTGAAAAGTCATGGATGGTTTTCATCTGGCCATTGATAGAAAAATGATGACCATTCTGGTTTTATTTGACTTAAGCAAAGTCTTTTTGGGTAAATCACATTAATATCCTGATAAAATAGTATAACAGAACTTCTCCATCTCTGCGTTATACTGGTTCCTTTAGTATCTAACAGGGTTGGTGAGGTGGCTAGAGTACTGGCATCCATCCCAAGGGCCTGAGTTCAATTCTCGGCAGTGGCAGACTTTTCAGTGGCATACTGGTCCCTACTTGAGTGCCTAGTGGAGGACATTTTAGGTTCAGTACTCCGTCTGTCGGATGGGATGTTAAGTGGTCCCCTTGGTTCCTGTCGTTGAGAGAAGGCTAATGTCGACACTGGGTTTCTCTCCACCCTTCTTCCATTACCTAAAATTTTCCTTCCATTACCCACTTATCCTATATGTAGGGACGTGACATTTTCGCGAAACGTTTTTTGCGACAGGATTCACGAAATAAGCGACTTTAGGGTTTAATCGCGAAATTAATCGTGTCTTCTTTGAAACGCGACTTTTTAACGAAATTTGAGATATTTTGCAAATGCCGAATTTTTGTAGCATGAAATATTTTCTTTAGTGATGGCCTGATCGGATCTTTCATTTTTCTCGGTTCCGGATTCGGATCCAAAGACACGGAGTAAAATCGGATCCGGATCGTAGATTTTAAATTTTCGCTGTTTAGCGATCGAAGTGCCCCGTGAATGGAATGTAGGTGCGGTAGATATTGGCAAGAAGAGGATGTGTAACTAAGGTCACGTAATTAGATGTAAAGGTTCCCGTGCAACTAGAAGCAAAAGAAAGATATTTGACTTTTTTCCTCAATTACCCCGATATCGCGGGGAAAAAAATACGTAGGATGCCATGCGGGTAGCCTACATTCGCCGGGATCAGGCGTACAACGAGAGCTAGTGTACTGTGCGAAGTTCGATCCCAATCGCAGTTTAATGTTTTCTTTCAGTGACTGCATCGAAAATGTTATCATATTCAATTTCAAACCATTTAATCTGAATACTCACTTTATTAGACTTTGTTGTTTAAATTAAGATTTACAAATGAACCACTCATAAATTAAGGATGGTCGGGTCGGATCCAAAGAACCACGGGTCTTTCATTTCATTCGCTACTGAAATCATATCCAGAGACAGTAAAAATTCAGATCCGGATCGGAGATTTTAACATCTCGCGGCCTCGTGATCGATGCGCCCCGCGAATGGTATGTACGTATGGTAGATACCAACTAGGAGAGATTAAGTAACTCGGGTCACGAAATGAGAAGATTTTTTCCGTGCCACAAACGAGGAAAACAAAATAAAAAATACTCGTATTGACCTTTTTCTCCACAGGCCCGGATGTGCGAGAAAAAAATTAAGCCGAATGTCATGCGGGTCGCCTACACTCGCCAGATACCCGTGAACCTACGAGAGCGTAGTTGTTAAAAATGAGGGCTAGTGTACTGCCAGTCGCGAGTTCGATCCTTAACACTACTTAAGAATACAGCCTTGCTGTAAGTATTCCTAGGGTAATGCTAGTAGGCTGTTAAAAAATGTAAATTATCAGAAATTTCATGCCAAATTATAGGTAAAAATATAATTAAATTAGGCGAAAGGAAATATTTGGAAAAAAATTATATTACAGAATTAAATCGTGGAATCATTACGTTAACTTTACAGTGTATTTTTGAGTGATGCATTTGTAAATCTAGTTTAAGCGATAGAAGTACAAAAAAGTCAGTATCCACACACAAAGGTTGGAAATGAAGGATGATAAAGTTTTTTATTCAATGGTTGAAAGAAAAATTTTAAACAGCGTAAGAATCGAACTTCATTACCTGCAGTCCATTACTCCACTCTGTTATTGTTATTACCATTATCTCATTAATTTGCCTGTAACTTAATTTTGCCTACTGTGTTTTTTATGTTGCATAGGGTAGCCATAACTTCTGTATTGGATCTCAAATGTATGTACTATTAACTCTTTGTTCACATTGGTATGAAGTCTTTATTAATAATATTAAAAAAAAACCCTTCCTTTAAGACTCCTTTTTCCCAACATTAAACACAGCTTTCACCTTTTTAAAACGATTTTATTTACTGCATTAGTCATTTTAAACACTGCTTTTGATGAGTTTTATTTACCATTTTTCAGTGTCCCTACCTATATGGTGCAAATGACCTCAGCTGCTGGTCGTCTCCCCTGAATTACTAACTAACTTTAGTATCTAACAGGTTGTCAACAGGCAGTCAAGGACATCATAGGTAATTTGTTCTCATGGTTACCTGGTCATGGTTCACCTGCAACACTTAAGTGTTCCGCCAGGAACTGTCCTTGGTCTGCTGTTTTTTGAAAATTACATACCAGACCTCCATAATAGCTTATAACATTCCTAGTACATGTCATAGTTGACAACTCACATATTTCTTTTCATTTGTATGTGTATGACCTGAATGGGGAAGTGATGAAAGTTCATTATCATGTGGTACTTCTCAACTTCTTAACAAAATTAACTTGTATAGGATTCCTTATTTGGAAATCCACCATGTCATTGTTCAATATTTTAACTTTGTTCAAAACCTGGGATTTCTAATGAACAGTAATCTAACCTGGTATGGTCAAATACATCAAATCTCAAACAGCATGAACAGGATATTGAATCAACTTGAAGCCTAGAAACCTATTTCGCATATCCATAAAGAGGCTACTAGTTACAACTTATAATTTTCTCTCATTTAGATTATTGTACCTGTTTTTTTGGTGATGCAACCAAAGGACTTGATGATGAATTTCAGTGACAGTAGAATTCTTGCGATTGTTTTATTTTCTGCATTTTTTCCTGTTCATCTTTTTCTCAGCTTCCAAACTAAGATATAAAGACCTGTGACCTCTTTAGTAAATTCCCAAGCTATGTACACTACTAGTATGTAAGTAGTACTAAGTAATGAATACCACCTTCACTGCCCAGCTTCTATTAAGCAACAGCTTTTACAGTTCTTTATGGAGTTCATTCTATTGATGTTGCTCTATAACTTAGGTAAAATACATTAAGATGGGTTACTTTTGTTTTTCTTGCAGTAAGTGATGCTTGAATGGTTTCAATAGCTTGAGTAAGAGTCAATAATTATAAAATTACCATGTAAACTATCATTAAATAATGAGTGACTGAAATATGGTATATTGCAGGAATTTACCACTAAGGAATAGTGGTGAAAGAGGCATAAAAGGACATTTTAATCATTTAGCAATTTCCTTTCCTCAATCCACCTACATGGATTTTATTAATATTAGATGTGACTTAGCCTAGATTTTAAGATGTTAGCATTTTGATTTTATGACAGTCTGAATCAGAAGGCATCTATATTAAATGGTTTGAGGTTTATGGAATATTATAGTTACTCACTGATATCCCTTGCACCTTAAATCATGCATACAAGAGTAGCTGGATATCAATAATTTGTATGCATATTCTCTTATTTCAGGCTGTGGCTTCATTTAGAAATGGCCCTATTATCTCTACAGTCAATGGGGTTTTCAAATAAGGATGTGGATGAAGTCAAGAGTATCTTTGCTGGAACCAATCTCTACCTCCTTTGTATAACTGTATTTGTGGCATCTATCCATGTGAGTTCAATTTTTTTATTTCGAATTCTTTTGTTTGTCATTCATAATGATGTTGGAAAAAATTGTGTGTATATGAAGAGAAAACTTCAGCACCCCTCAACTCATTGTTTACTTTTAGTGGTGATTCCATTAATTGTAATTGAGATTATTGCATATTTTCAAAAACAATAGAACCCTGTAGCTATGGTAAATATATTCAGAGACTTACTGAGGTTGATTGAAGTTTTAGATAAATACAAATACTGTGTATTGATGAATACATGTTACTAAGATGTTACTAAGAAGTCTTTAACACGTTGAGTGCAGGTGTCACTCATCAGTGACGGTGTGGGTGCAAGCGAATGGTGTTTGTCTCACATGAGCGATACTATACAAGTTTTAAAATCAGGTAAATATCAATCGACTGAAACTATGAAGGTACATCTATGTTTTGCTATGCACTCATTGTGTCAATAAATGGGAAAAATCATGGTGATAATAGCATTGTAACATTAAGTGAAAATTAATCCACAAGGTTTGTTCTGGGCTTGTTAATACAGTAGAAACTCGATATTACGAAGTCAACAGGACCAGAAAAATCAATTATTCGTAATATCAAATATCGTATGAACGAGTATCCTTAACCAATATCATGATGAAGCTATTTTTTTGTTTCCTGGAATACCTATATGCACTCACGCAACGTACTTGCGTGATTTACGATGTTATAATTCATGAATATATCTATAAATGTGTATTCATGTCAACACGGTTCATTAAGTTAAACACAGCTAATTAGTTCCTTTTTTCCAATGAGTCAGAGGCAATCAAGCATATTTGCAAAATTTTCGTGCATTTTGGACTAGGCCTACAAAGCTTCATTAGCGCATTTTTTTATATTACTTTTATCTCTACTGGAAAACTTGAAACATATGCATGGGCGATGTATTCATATTCTTAAGCCAGTATTGATGTATGCTTACATTATGGGAGTGCGTGATTGGCGGGATCATTTGCAACTAGAATCTGCTGATTAGACCTAAATTAAGTTAAAATAGATTCTCTCAGGGATGCTATGTCAATCATGTATCTTGTACAAATAATGATATGCCCTTTAATTTCGAGAAATAAGAGCCATAAGCATTATTGTGTGGTTATTTCCAAGACGATGGCTCTGAAAGAAGAGCTTAAAAAGGAGTTTATCTTCATGTTTACCTCCTTGTAAAAGTAGATTGTACAAACCACACACTTCAACGGTGAAGGCATGATAATTTCCTGTACACTTCTTCAGCTAGTAACGATGGTAGCATATCTCCATAATTTACGTTTTGCACTATACTCTGCGAAAGCTTCTGTTGTGGCTCTATTCAAATCAGATCACTGCTATCCTTCCACTAAATTGCAGGTGTAATTTAAAGATTTGATACCCGTAAAAATTGTAGAATATTTTTGCGTATCATTCTTCCTATTTTTCCGATCAAGCAAGAGGATTTTTATCCAAGCATTGCATTTCCAGTTCCGGCTACACACGAAGATGGAATTGGAAGTCTTTATGACTTCACCCATCACTGAGGGGATCACTCCATTCATCCTCACAAAAACAGCTACAAATCCAATGGTTTCCGAGCATCTTACGTCACTTGGGAGGTTGATCCAGCTGGGATTCTAGGCCAAGGGATGTGCACAGGAAATAAACATCGAAAGAATCATATCCTCATGCAGCATAGTCACATCTTATCTTCCTCCTGCTCTACCTCAACAGGTTATGTCTTCAGAGAGGGAGGACAAGACACTGGATAGTGGGGTCTTTCTATCATGAATCAAGATATGCTCTCAAAACATATTTGAATGTTACACCCCGTGTACACATTCCTTGTGAAAGGGAGCACTTCAGGGGCCCAAAAGTGGGCATTTGAGGCCTGCTATGCCAGCGGGGGACACTGCAGGATGGAGGGAAGGGGCTTCAGAAGGGGCCTTATCTCCTCAAGGGACAGCACTCAGGAGGGAGGGGCTGGAGGTGTCTGGCTGAAGGGTCACTGGAGGTGAGATGACCAGTGTGGGAGGGAAGGAAAGCCTTTGCTGGGTTCCCTGCAAATGTGAAAGAAAGGTAGTGGGAGAGAGAAAGTCAAAGTTTTGGAGCAAAGGAGATGGAAAACTGGGGGAATTTTCTTGGTGGGGACTGCCAGGGGAGAAAACATGGGAATGGGTGGGCATTTCCATTTCACTATCCCTTAATTTCCGATCACTTCCGGCAATCTGTGAAAAGAAAATCAGCAAATAATAATTCAGGAAGAAATACGATGAACAAATGTTTATTATAAAATAGTCGTCAGCTATTCTGGTGACAGAATGGCCAAACTTTTCTGCAACAGCACTTCTACTTACCTTTTTTATTCAATTTCGGGGTTCATTTTCACCTTCTCTTCCAACATTATTCCTTGTCTCTTTAACTAAGAGGGTTCCACATCCTTGACTGTGTTAACACTCTGAGCCTTTTGCAGCAACACCCCTATCCAAAGATCCCGGTCAATTCATGTCCTGCTTCCGAACCGGCTGGTTACCAACTAACTCCCACCCCTGATGTCCTCCGGGGTGTATCGACCGATAACGCAAGGGTACAAAATGCAAGAGACAAAAGTACCTCCGATTGGACTAGGATTGTGACGAGGCTTTCTGCTCCATCTCCGATGACGTGAATTATGGTTTTTCGTAGGATGGCTCTACTTATCATGTAGTCTTATGTGTATCTCAAACGAGGATTAGGCTACAAAAGCCTTACCAGATTCCTTGTCACTCCGGAGAATCGCAGCTGAGAAGATATCTTTCAGGATATTTTTTCGATCGCTGGGCAGGAGAGAGAGGCGAGAAATGTGTAATATTATAATACCTAAATGTGTATGGTCGTATGAACATTTTGTACCGTTGATTATGCATGCGCCCAGAACAAAACATCATATAGAAATAATGCGACACACTAAGTGATTGTCTGAACCAAGCAAACTCAGAATTTTTTTTTTTTTTCCTTGACTGTTGGCGACAGAAGAAGGGAAGGGCAATGTTTAGTTGTGAAGAAGATATCCTTCCTCAATGAGGACATCAAAACGCTCAATGAGGACGGTAAATGAAACCTGATTCTTTCGATGATGACTATTGTCAGCAGGAATAATGAGGCCATGGAGTAAGGTTGGGTAATCAGTCTGAAATATGTAGGGAGAAAAACGCTTCCATGTGTGAAATGTATGACTGAATTTATCGCCCGATTGCCATAGTATCTCTTCCGATGTCTGTGAAAACATTTTTGAGCTCACGCATGCAGTAAATGATTGCTGTCCTAGGAATACCCGTCATGAATTTATGTTTGGGGAAAACGGGTAGCAAAATATGACAGGGATCATAAGAGGAAAATGTTGGTTGTAGCAATTAGTTTCTCGTGGGCAAGTATATCGGTACTTGATACATTTGTTATTTTTTTAAACTTGTTGGTAAAACCGAATGTATTTTTAGTCATGTTGGTGACATATTTTATGTACTACTTTGCCTATGATTTAAATTCGGCCTGATGCATAATGTGTATGCCAACAATGAATGATTAGGAGTCTTACTCTGTCAAGGAGTGTCTGAAAAATGCTGCCATGATCCATCATTATTCGTAAAAACTAGAGATTTTTTTCATGTCGGTACCAAGATCCGAGGTTTGTAATTTCAAAACTTCGTTATTTCATAATAATTAGTGCTGTTATATGTATTTAGATACCCTAATGGTCGGAACCGAAGATTTTGCTTCGTTGAACACCTTTTCGAAATCAACAAAGCATGCGAATACATTGATGATTCTAAGCACTACCTTTGTCGCATGTGAAATCAAACTTATCGTTCTATACTCTTCACATTCTTTTGTCACCCTATTTTTCGGTATAGGTATCAGCACGGTTTTTACAAAATCCACCGGCCAAGCCCCCTCCTCGTATATTCTACGAACAAGTTCATAAAATCTGTCCATTCCCCCTCTTCCTAGGTTTTTCAAAAGCTCAGCTGGGATTTATCTATCCCCACTGCTTTACCTGCCTTCATTTCCTGCAGTGCCTTCTCTATCTCACTATCTAGTATTCCGGGGCCCACTTCATCCTGATCTACGAAATTTTCCTCTTTTATATCCAAGTTCCTAGGCCTCTTCGCTATCATACAGTTCCTCAACATATTCCCTCCAACGACGCTGGATCTCCTCTGGTTCCAAGGCTAAATTTCCCCTTCTGTCTTTGATGCAGGGGACCATTTTCCATTTCTTCATTCCCGATACCATTCTAACCTTTGAGTACAGACTGCCTATTTCTCCTTCTCTCTGGAGTCTCTCCATCTCCTCGCATTGCCGACTCAACAACTTTTCTGTTGCTCTCTTTTTTTCTCTCCTAAGCCTGTTGTTAATCTCCTTATAATGCCTTTTGCCTAGCTCTGTATTTACATTTTTCCATTTCCTTCTTTCCTCGATCCTTTCCATCATTTCTGCTATGATCCATGGTTTCTTGATCCTCCTAGTATCTACTGTTCCTATTGTTTTCTCCGCTACTTCTTCTATCCCCTTCTTTATCATTTCCCACCCTTCATCTGTTGTTTCTCTTCCCTCATGCATCTATCCACAATCTCCTGATATTCCCTCCTCTTCTCTCCAATCAGTGCTCCTGCATCCCACTTTTTTATTTTTCTTCCTACTTTCAACCTTTTTAGTCTCATCTCACATTTCATCACCACCAAGTTATGGTTGGAGTCGGCATCTGCACCTGGGAAACTGCGAATTCTTTACACTGTTCCTGAATATTTGCCTAATCATGATGTAATCTAGTTGGTACCTTCCAGTATCCCCTGGCATTTACCATGTGTACCTATGCCTAGGGTGGTGTTTAAACCATGTGTTTGTAATCACTAAATTATTCCTCCTACAGAACTCCACTGCTTTCTTGCCCCAGTCATTTTGTACACCCAGCCCATACTCCCCTACTTCACTTCTGTCCCTCCCTTCCCCTACTACAGCGTTCCAATCTTCCATAACTATTAGGCTCTTCCTGTTCTTTATTTTCTCGATTAATTCTTCCAACTGGTCATATACTTCGTCTACTTCCTCTTTTTCTATGTCCCCCTATCGGCATGTAAACCTGTACTACAACTACATTCGGCAGCTTCACTTTGATTTCGATACCTAGTATTCTATCGCTTACCTGTTCCACATTCAATACCCTTTTTCCTAATGTTGCTTTCAATACAACTGCTACTCCCGGCTGGCTCTCTTCCCCTCCACTGTATATAACCCTGTACTTTTCACTTCAGAAGTCCCCCTGGTCTCTCCATCGTATTTCGCTTAATCCCAACAAATCGATCTCTCCCCTCTCCATTTCACACTTAACGTTTTCTAGTTTTCCTTCCCTTAACATCATCCTAATGTTCCATGTCCTGATCCTTAGCATTGTTTCTCTCTTCTCTGGTTTCTTCTTAGCCACCTCTGCTGCTGCCGTTGCTGCTGTCTTTCTTTTCATGCAAGGATTTCGTGAGATGACGACTGCAGTGTCCTTGCTTACCCTGCTGCCAGGCACGACACCCATCCCACTAATTTGGTCTTGGGCCCCGTAGTTGTCAGGATTCAATTCTCTATTGTTCAAGTCATTGTGTTTTTGGGAGAGTTTAATTGAGTTGGTTTCCCATTGCCTGCCTCAATAATGTTTTTAACGTGACACCATCACTTGATAGGCCGCCCCACTGGGGTCAGACACCTTCTCACAGCTGCCTCACTGAGGAACAGACGCTGCGAGCTTAGTACGTGGACTACCTTTCGTCAGGCTCCTACCCTTTGACCTATCTGGCGTGGGTGACCCTACCAGGAGCAATATTAGTTGCTCCCGCCAGTGCAGCTCTAGGGGTCACGGGAACATGCAATCCCCAATCCCACCATGACAAGGTGTAGTCTATGGGGAAGGTACTTTACAATATGCTTTCAAAATATCTGTCATTATCAGATTCAGTGACAGATTAAACATTTTTGGGGAGCATTATTGTAATTTGTGATGTTATGTTTCACTTGTTTGTTGTCTGAGTGCTTGCTGATCTTTAAACTCTCAGGAATTAAAGGAGGATTACTGTTAACCTAAGTTAGGATTGAAAAAAAATAATGTTCCTCACAAATCATACTTTTACTTAAAAGGAATTGCCATTTTTTCTCCAATTTTATTAAATTCTGTGTTACTGGTTAATCAGTTAACAAATGGGATAGGGTAAACAAGGTCCTTTCACTAACTTTTATTTTAATTTTTATATATTCTACTCTTATATGCTAACTTTTCTATCATTTCATTCCTTATACAGTTGCTGTTTGACTTCCTTGCATTCAAAAATGATGTATCATTCTGGCGCCGACGTGAGGATATGGTGGGATTGTCCACTACTACAGTTTTATGGCGTGCTTTTAGCCAATTCGTTGTTTTTCTGTACTTACTTGATGAGAACACTTCACTTCTTGTATTAGTGCCCTCTGGTATAGGTGTAATAATTGAGGTAAGAGTTTGAATTTATGATAATATGCATGATTAAGTCTCCTGAAATTGGTGGAAATAGAAACTAAACTTGGTTGTTCCACACAAAATAATTTATTTCATGACTGGGATTTTGTTGAGGATCGACATCTTCAGGTGGAAGTAGAACCATCAAGTTACGTTTCTATTTCAATTATGAAGCAGTTCAACAAATTTATATTGCATACAGTTAACTATGTTAATTGACCAGTTCATTCCACTTACTCCCAAGAAACATTACACCAATTGAAATGTGTGTGTAATGAATATTCCCCATCAATTTGTGGAATATTCAGATTTGAATCTTATTCTGAGACATGCAATGTGTCCCTTTTTTATATTCTTGCTTGAGTTATTTGCTTATAAACAAGTGTTTATTTTTATGATTGTAATGTATTACACTCATAGCAAGGAATATACCTTGCATTTTTTTGAACTTCTGACATTTTGGCCTAGGTAGCTATGGAAGACTTGCAAGACTTCAGCTCCTTGTAGTTCAGTGCCACCATCCATGATGAGAGGTGCTAGCTTCTCAGATTTCCTAGTCCTCTGTGTTTACTTGTCAGCTCTTGAAGTAAACAAGTCAATGTCACTATCTGCCTCTATTCCCAAACATGATTCTACTTGCTTCCTGTCTTCGCTTGCCATCATGTACTTATGAATTTATTATTTATTTTACAGCTTCCTTTACCTCTTGTAATAAATTGGCTGTGGAAAATTTATATCTTTCATGCACAAAATGAAGATTTCCAAAGCAGCATTAATGTAACAATGAAAAGAACATATCTACAGCTGTAATAAATAACAAATGAAGATTAATATCCACAAAGCCGTAACCATAAGGGGGCAAAGGGGAAAAGGAAAGGAAAGGGTAAAGGAAGGAGTATATACAATGTAAGGGAGCTCTCGTACAAAATCAAGCATACGGAGAAACTTAAGTGGCAGTAAATGACACATTTGCACACTCACTCACATGTTACAAACAACCATCACACTCAAAATTAAGGGAATCAAGGTAAAAATAAAACGGGCAGTGACTCACACAATCACTCACTCACTCAGGTTTGTATACAAAATACAGTCACCTTCGTGAGTTCAATCACACACACACAAGCAGGGTTTACGAGGATTCCTCCAATGCCAGTGACCCATCATACACGCAAGAAAAAATGATGTGGGGGATACTAAATAACTGAAGTAAATAAATAAAATTGATAATAACTTTCGAGCAATAATTCACACGGGTTTGCATACGATACACAGTCACCCTCTTGATTATCATTCACATGCACACATACATGCAGGGTTCAGGGACTTTTCCTCAATCATGCACTCGGGTTTGTACATTCACAAAGTACAGTCACCCTCGTGAATCACATTCATGCACATAATCAGAGTTTACAATGAATCTCCTTCGCCAGTGACCCATCACACTCACAGGGAAAGGATTGCCAATGTCAAAAACTGACATCGGGTGTTTTGCCCACCAAGCAAGCCTCATCAGAGGAGAATGTCAATCTGGGATACGAATGGGAAATACGCAGAGTCAAGAGGGGAAGGAGGGGGTAGTATGTTATGATTGGTTACTACCCCCTCCTTCCAGCTTCCCCTTATTCCCCTTACATTATGCCACCAATAAGGCATACGAGCCCTCCAGGACATTGTCTTCGCGTGGTTTCGTGTTTCATCGTCTGAGGGTGCATTCCTAATTAACCCCCTTTTTTGTTTGTATGTTTTCATCTGGGCCTATTCATTGCATTCTTGCACAACTACCCTTGCATTCTTATATGCCATTTTATTTTCCCATTTGTCTGTTGGGAAACCCTAGCGACCAAATTCTGACAGGTCGACATTCGCCACAAAATAATGAAAAAAGTTAACTGAAATTAGTTTTGTATCAGTTAATGCATAATTTTAAAGATTGAAAGTTAACCCTTATAAAAAAAGTAGCCCTTAAATTAAATACTTAACTACATTTTTAACGATTAATTTTAATCGTTAATTTTTTAATCGTTAATCCTAACTATGGTCATGAGTAAGCCATTCATTTATATTTTCTCTCTCAGCCTTAGAAAACTGATCATTGCATACTATAATTGATTAGATTTTTCTCAGTAACTTTTTAAACTTTCTGATTTATCTTCACAACTCTCAAACCCAGCAATCAACTCATCAAATTCATCATAAAATTTCCTCCTTGACCGAGCAGTGGTACTTTTCTTCACCATTTTCCATTATAGCCCAACAGGTAAAATGCATCTTTCAGTTTCTTCCAACTGTCAGTCATGCTTGGGCCTTTTTTTAATAAAAGCTCCAAGGGTTCTTGACTACAATTTGTCTTTAAGGACGCTATTAAGCTCTGGTCCATTGGTTGGATCAACTAATTTACATTTATTGGTAGAAATGATCCAAATATGAGGATCAAAGTACCTTTCAGTTCACTTTGAATGGATGGAGCACTTTTTTTCAGATCCAGATATAGAACCGGAGCCTTGCCCTGGTTTGGGATCCTTAGTTTCAGATACCGCATCTGAATTTTATATCTTTTCTGATCCTAGGTGTTTTTAATTCATACAGAAAAAACATCAATAAATAGTATTTCCACAAAAACGAGTCAATTTAGTTCAGAAAAAATCAACTTCCTGTCATCTGTGTGGACTATATTTTCCAGGATCAAGATTTGCAGATGCAATATACTTATATGTTATTGCTTCTTATATAAAGTTAACTTACCTTATCACATACTCATCAAAATACAGTAAAACCTTGTATTTGCATTATCGGAATTTATGTTTTCCCATGATTAATGATGTTTTTGTCAGGTCCCGTCCAATATCCTATATCTCCAACACATGTAAAACCCTGTATTTACATCATGAATATTTAGTTCTCCCACTGTTTGTGTTAAATGTGGGGTAGATGGGATTCATATATAAAAACAAATTCCCTTCTGTGACATTTACCTATACATACCAGTTTATATAAAACATTTGTTTACCTCATTTCGTGCATATACACTTCAAAAACGTGAGAGGGAGAAGAGAGCAGTAATGTGATCCATTTTATGGAAGAATTTGAACGTACCAGCATAGTGGAGCAGTGCACAGCGCTATTAGTGATGGAAAGATGAAATATTTAAATTCGCTATTCTTATGCCGGGAAAAGATTCGCACTATGAAATTAATGCTTATAAGATGTAAATTATAATTTAGGAACACCTGCAGGAGTATATTCAAACTGTACCAAAGTTCATATTGTGAAGAACGAACATGAATTTTTAACCAGACATTATAAAATTGTAAAAATATATTAACTGAACTGGTGGACGATAACAGGCGTTCATTTGTTAAACCATCACGCAGCTTTGATTCAACAGTTTTACTACAGGTTACTTCAAAACAAAACTTAATGAAACTTGTTTTATCGCGTGAAAACCACATTGAATAAATAAAATTATTTTGTTGAAATATTTTTTAAGTTGCATAGCTGCTTGTGCTAGCCGACCAGGGAGGGAACTCAATATTCCCATGTGTTGTTTATGTTATTCTTAATTACCACGGGAAGTAAATTTTATTTTACTTGGAAATGGGAAAAGGACGCGAATTATAATATTTTTAGGGTCTCAGGATGACTTGAGGGTTTTCGAGTCTCTTTCGTGTTGGTTCTTCGCTCTTGACGGCAGTTTCATCGGCATTCCAGATGCTATCTTGAGGTCCGAAGATTGCATCCCATCAAGTTTCCTGTATCTTCGTACTGTGTGTCAAATTTCCTATATTTCAGACCTGAGGATACCATCGAATGCCTGTAAAACTGTTGTTCAGTGGGATGAAGTATCGAGAAAAAAGCTGGAAACTCTTGATTCATCTTCTAATCACCAGGGAAGCCTCCACAGCAATTAGAATATTTTCAATTTAGGCATAAATAAAAATTATAAAAATTGTTTATTCTCATGATGCAACTCAATATATCGAAACATCTAAGATTACTGGTCTCTACAATGGACACAATTATCAAAAGTCACGATGTGATACAGAAACATGCTAGCTAGTGCAGACGTGTAGAAGTGGGTAATGTACAGTAGAAAGACAGCAGTTTCAACAAATGGATTTCAGGCAAAACTGTTATCTTTTCACCATAAATATTTCACCAAAACTGGTCACTGCTAGTTATAATTCAAAATTGTAGGAAGCTATAAAAGAACATAAAAGTAAGTATTCAATTGCCTAGGTTGGAAATTAAAGATGATAAAATTTTTGATACAATGACTGAAAGAAAATATTTAACCGCTTAAAGTTCTATCCTTACATTTTAAAAATTTAAGGATCGAACTCTGTGACTTGCAGTACACTAGCTCCCATTGTCTGCCTTAGCCCGGTGAATGTAGGCTACCTGCGTGGCATTCTACTTATTTTTAGTTGCAAATCCTGGCCTAGGGGGAAAAAAGCCAAAATACGTTTTTCTTTATTTTGCTACTACATACATAGTTGCACAGAAAATTTTTCATCAATTTTAATGACCTGAGTTACACAACCTCTCCTTGTCATTATCTACAGTAGCTACATTCCATTCATTGATTGCTAAGCCTACAGATCTTTGCATTTGATGGATACGATCTGACCTTCCCTACTTTTTATTTTTATAAAATTCTCAATTCTGGAATTGACTTTTTTAGCGTACCAAGACTTAAAAATATCCCTTGTCATCCATGCAGATTGACTCTTGTAGTAATCCAGAGGCAAATATTTCAATGCTTTTGAAGGCGAGGATGTTTTGCTATGTGTCATTTGCTCTCTACTAGCATAAACATAGCATAACATTCTTTACGTAATGACATTAAATCCAAGAGTTAATTTCTCTGTTTTGCTGCCAATGTTTCACTCAGAAGATACTTCCAGTGTGATCCAGATTGATCAGTGTTGTACATTTATTGAGTGGTGAAACCTAAATGTTCAACCATTTGTTTACACTACCTTTTGAAGTCACATGTAGTAACCTGATCATCACTCAGTTTTTCTCTGACAACACCCCATTCTCAAAAGCCATGCAATCCTTGAATCTCCTCGACCAAAATTTTTTATATCTGTTGATGGAATACCTGTGCCTGTTTACTCAAAATGCTGCCACTAATAAGCACACCTTCACTTTTCTTCAGCTGAAATGATAGGTAAAGTTGATCATCAACATTGCCTAAAGACTGTGCATTTTGCTTCTGAAGTCCTTTCTTGCTATTCAACTGTGATGCTTTGTCCAAAAATTATCTTAGATTTTTATTATACCAAGAACTGTAGTGATGCCTATGCTAGAGTTTACTGCTAAATTAGCTGTGGACTCTCCCTTGAGTGCCCTTTCAATAATCCTCAACATCTTGGAAATATCTGGCATGAAGTCCTTCCTCTTTCATGAAGAATGAGGTATGAATTGATAATTTTGCCGAAGGGGACTTAGCAAATGTATCACGTCCATGAGAGCAGCATAAGTTCGCTTGCCTGGGTTTTACCAATACTGACCAGTGAGTGTTCCAGGGAACTCACCTTAATGCAAAACTATTAGCAATTTTATAGACATTACCATGGCCACTGAATGCAAAGAAAAGTGGTTGTAAGTGGGGGGGTGGGAGCAGAAGGAAAGGAGGTGGAGGGTAGAGCATACCACTTGCTGGAGATAGTCTGATAATAATTGCCATACTGTAGTACTGTTGGTAATTTTTTTATGGTTTGTTCGACTCATATTTTATTAAATTGTGATATTTTAATTCCTTGACTAGTTAAATCACTTATTTAGTGCATCTTGTCATGTGTGTAATGATGATATTCATTTTATTTCCTTAGCTGTGGATATGCAAGAAGGTACTACGCTTGAAGTTCAATTTCAGTGGAAGAGGTTGGATGCGTCTAAAAGTGCATTTTGGTGATGGTGGTGAGAAAGCAGCTGCTGAGAAAGAGACACGAGACTTTGATGCTGAAAGCATGAAGTATTTGTCCTACATACTTTACCCATTGTGCATAGGTGGGGCAGTATATTCATTGTTATATCATCCTCATAAGGGGTAAGTTTTTTGTCTGTATATTTGATTAAAAAATGTTGGGGTTAGCAAAAGTTTTGGAGTTGCCTCAACTGGCTCAGTTTTAGCATTAAAATTTCATTGTCATGGGCTCACATGATACACCAAACTGTAAGTGCTTTTACATTGGACAGACTGGAAGGATAGTAAATTTAAGGTGCAAAGAACACTTCAAGTCCTTCCTTAGCAATGACAACTAGTCATTCATTTCAAAACATTTATGTGAGATATCACATGTATCCAGATTTAACTCTATGGTCCTACACACTTGTGGCCAAAGGGCCAGGTTAAATTTCCTGGAAACCTTTTGAAATTTCAACATGCCTTAAATTATATGGCCCCAAGTTGTTTAAAAACTGTATTCCTGTGAACTCTTCTCCGTTGTTAACTGCCTAACCCACCCCACTCTGCTCTCACTACATAACCTTGCAAACCCTCCCCCCATTTTTTTTCCACTTTCTGTAAGCTTCCTCCAAAAAAAGGAACCCCAATTGCACCCTGAACTCACCAAAACTCCCCCCCTCCTCACCCTATTTCCCACACCCTAGTAACCCCTCGTATTTAAGTACTTGCCATACCCCTGTTCCCTCCAGACACCTTGAAAACTATGTGAGTGTAACGTCAAAACCATTTGAGGCAATATAAAAACTAGTAAAATTTTATAAAGTGCTGTGTTTTGTTTTGGTTTGGTTTTAATCCATCTTATTAAGATTTAATTTTGGAACTCAATAAGATCTTAGGGAATCCTCACAAAGTGGCTGAGATATTATGAAGTTTTTTTTATATATTATAGTAATTAGTTGATATACATTTATGATTTATTGTTTGTTTTATTTCAGTTGGTATTCTTGGTGTGTTCATAGCCTGGTAAATGGAGTGTATGCATTTGGCTTTCTCTTCATGCTGCCTCAGCTCTTTGTCAATTATAGACTGAAATCAGTTGCTCATTTGCCATGGAGGGCATTTATGTATAAGGTTAGTACAGATTCTCAATGTGTATTGATGATAAATATATTTTGTGCTCTGCCTAATCAGCCTGCCTAAGTTCCTTAAAATTATTTTTTTGAAACACTGGAATAAAACATTTCAAAAAAAATGAAAGTGAAAAACTGGAGTGTTATACATTAGATATCATGCATGTTCATGCCAATCATGCATCATTGTATTTTATATAATACGCTAACGAACAGAAAAGTTACTTTATCTTCAGTTAATCAATGGGATATATTTTTTGTATTTTATTAAAAACAAGCTTTGTATAAACATTACCATGCCATAAAATCAGTTCATGAAGAAAAAAGTGTCAATGACAGAGTGCTTGTTGAATATGACGTAGATTTGTAGCAGATGTGGAATATCCAGTTGGTGATGGATAATCAGGTCTTATTAATTGGGGTTATGCTCCTTGGTTACATGATGTGAGTGAACCTTCTCACTCATCAGATTGGTGACTTTCATATGTAAACATATTAATAGGGATCTGTCAATTCTCGATACCACCGATTCTTGTGGGTTGGTATCAGTATCGAGAATCGATCGCCGAAAGTCATTAACGATACCGTCGATGCTAGAGATGGTCAGGAAGATGGTAAAATTGGATCCATGTCGTATATTTTCAATTTTCCTGGCTTAACGATCGAAGCACCCCGTGAATGGAATGTAGGTGCATTAGATATTGACAAGGAGAGGTTGTGTAATTTAGATCACGAAATAAAATGAACATTTTTCCGTGCAACTAGAAGCAATATAAATAAATGACTTTTTTCCCCATTACCACAGTATTGCAAGAAAAAAATATGTAGAATACCAAGCGGGTAGCTTAAATTCGCCAGTATCAGGCGGACATCGAGAGCTTGTGTCTGAAAGGAAGTCCGATTCCTATCGTAGTTTAATTTTTTCTTTCAGTCATTGCATCAAAAATTTTGTCATCTTCAAATTCTAGCTCTTACGTTTGAATGCTCAATTTTTATACCTTTATTGTTTAAATTATATTTACAACTGTATCACTCAAAAACTAGGGATGGTCAGGTCTAATCCAAAGATCCATGGATGTTTCATTTCATTGGCTACTTAATTCATATCCAAAGACAGTATATCGGATCCGGATCATAGATTTTTAAATTTCGTGATATATGTGCCTGGAATGGAATCTACATACGGTAGATACTAACAAGGAGAGGATTTGTAACTCGGGTCACAAACCGAGATGAAAATGTTGTCCGTGCTACTAGAGCAAAAGGAAAAAATAACTGTCTTGTCTTTTTTCTCCATATTGCGATGAGCGGGGAAAAAAATTAAGCAGAATGTCACACTGGTTGCCTACATTTGTCAGACTCACATGAACCGATGATAGCTAATAATAGTATTGTTAAAAATGAGAGTAAGTGTGCTGCCAGTCGTGCATTTGATCCTTAACACTGCCTAGTAATATCATCCATGCTGTATTCATAGGGTGAGGCAAGCAGGCAGTTAAAAAAAGTATATTATCAGGAATTTCATGCCAATTTGTAAGTCAACAAATTAAATATAAATATAATAAAAAGGGTTGGAAATTAAGGATGATAAAATTTTTCATTCAGTGGCTGAAAGAAAAATTTTAAACAGCGATAAGAATCAAACTTCATGACCTGCAGTACACTAGTCAACTCTGCTATTGTTGGCTTACACAAGAAAGCAGGCTTCCCCCACATGTCATTCTACTTTTTTTTCTTGCAAATCTGAGACACATTTTCTTTATTTAGCTTAAAAAAAGGCTTATCTCATTTCATGCTCCAAGTTACACAAAATATCCTTGTGAGGATAAAACTGTCGAGTATCGAGAACGTCAAACAATAATGTTCTGAAGGACCATGATAAATAATCAGTCCACACTCAAAAAATGTTATAACAAATGTATTGGAATAATAATCCCTTTGTAAATGAACAAAAACATAATTAAATCATTTAAATAGAAAGGAAACTTAGCACTTCAGTTCCAGCGGTCCCACTCGTTGACCCTCAGGGAGATGGGGCACACTGGCTTCACTCACACACGAGGGGTTTTTTTTGGGGGCTGCGGTTGGCTGCCCACTTTCACTACTACTGGCGAACAGGCAGTTTCCTCCATCCAGCACTGCATCTTACAAGGCTAATTGTGCATCCTCCCATGGCAGCTATTTAAAACTTAAGAAGCGCGCGTTTTACGGAACACGCACAAATTCCATTTTAAAGGTTATTATGAATATGACGTAAAATTTCTAGTTTACCAGCTTGAAATGCACTATAATAATTTTTGTCTTAACCCTTTCACTGCCATATTATTCCATGAATTCTCTTCCAAAAATGCCACATTTTTTATTGCATTTTCTAAACCTTCAATATAATCGAAAAAAGGAATTATAGTCAATTTTGGTGAAATTTTAATTTTTTAAATTTATTTTCAAAATTAAACATTGCTAAAATTGATGATATTTTTGTATCCGAAGTGTTATTCAATACCAATTTTTGAAATTTTAAATGTATTTTATAATAATGTATAGGAACACTAAATAAAAATAGGGTAATATGTATAGGTTGATGGTATTGGTATCGAGAATCCATTTTTCAAGAATCGAAATCGGTATTGAGAATCGATAAATTTTGTCATCTACTCATCTCTACATAGGTATTACCCTATTTGTTCCAATTCCCAAATTTTTTTTCTTCTGTGAGTGGTTAACTAGGAGTATATTTATAAAGGTGATCATTAATTTGGTGGGTAACTAAGTAAAGGTCTCCTGTTCTATGGTGTAATATGAAGTCCTCTGCTGCAGAATATTTTTTAAGAAATATTTGTCGATGTTTTCTCAGGTTTTAATAATTTTTCCAAACTTCATGCTATTTTATAGTGAATGAGTTTTTAGGTAATCAAGCAAGCTAGTAGGGGAATGTAAAAGATAGAGAATTAATTTTGGTGTATTTTGCTAGGTTGATTCATCATTCCTAACCCTGTCCATTGTTGGTGTTTTAAAATTTTTTCATGTTCGCTTAATGAACAGGTGCTGATGAAGTTAACACATACAGAGGTTCCCATTCTGTAATTTCATTGGAATGGTGATACATATAACCAGAGTGATAATGCAAGGCCCACTTATGTCTAGGGGATTAGATTGCTTGCTTGATGTTACAGAGTTTAGAGGGAATTTCGAGAGAAGAAATAAAACTGTGTTGTGTCTTACTCATCTAGATTACGATGAAACCTGTCTGCCCAATGATACTACTTCAATGGTGCTTCAGTTTTGCTCATCACAGTGAAAACTTGATATTGCTGAATCCTCTGTACCTATCAAAATATTGGCAGTTCAGATATCGAATATTATAAAAATAATTTTTTTCCTAGGGATATTTTTCTTTTCCTCTTTAATCAGAATTAGTTTAGCACTATCTGACTTTTTGATAAAATTTGTGGAGATTTTATTAAAATTGGTCGCACATCTTAATAGAAATATTACATCTACGGGAGCTTTTAGTGAAATATAAACTCAGTGAGAACTTTTTTTTATGTTTTACCTTTTGCTTTTAGTCTTATAGCATATTTTCTCTGCTGTTCAGTTAATGTCTTCATAACCAGATTAGTGAGTTTCTTCCATGACTATTAATGATTTTTGTGTTGGGAGTTTTTCACTTGCAAGTGAGTTTTGCAAAAATTTTAGTGCGATTAATGAGTGCAATTTATTATTGTGTCACTAGATTATAGCCTCATAAAAGTAGTACAATCAATCCCGTTTGTAAAGAAGTTGAGGGGGTCAAATAATAATACTTTGTAATAATTGAATTTCGTTAAATGTGAGCCAGTTTTTCCGAGCCCCATTTTGGAGGTCACTTCTGTAATGTTGCAGCTTGAGTACTTAATGGTATGGATAATTCGAAATATGCTTAATATGTAACTCGAAGTCGAATTTTGTCCCGTGACGCCCCAATGTATATGTAGTTTATTTCGAATAGATTCACCGAAGCAGCGAACTTTGATGGTTAGTGCCTATTTCAAAGTCATTGTTATGTTGATATCGCTTTCTTGAGCTTAGGTTAATTTTAGGTGTTGCTAAGCTATTTTGAACATTTGCTTATAGTGCACTGTGTGCCAGCAGTTGTTCACCCCAAATCAAATCGAGTACATTTACATCTCGGCTGCTCCATCCCTTGCTTTTTTCCCAGGCCGCTTGCACCATAAATAATGCTCTCCCCTCTCTTCCTTCCATGCCACCATCCAGGCTCTGGTTGGATGACTGTAGTGCTTAGGAATTCTGGGTTTTTTGCCGACCTTGACGTGATGCTCGACCCCTACCTTTCTCTAACCTCTCCCTAGCCCATCCTATAGTGGAAGTCACCTGGGAAGATAGGGCATGGGAAAGTGATGATTTAAATGTGATACTTTTTTTCACGGTCGTAACTTATAAGGGACTTCCAGTGGGGAAGGAAGATAATGCAGCAGATCATCATCACAGCAAAGTCTTGGGGGAAATGGGCTGAGAGGAGGCTGGTAAATGTAATGATCTACGGCGAACATTATGGTGACCTGGAAAATACACCTTATGTCATATTACTGGAAACATGACCAGAAATATTCATTTTGTTTTTATTTTCTGCAAGATCACATCTGATAGCTCATATGTCTCAAACTTAAGCTTCTGTCAACCCAATGAAATTACCCCGGACAAGCAAATTAGGTGGCGTACTTAGTGGCAATGTTGTATCAGCTAAGGATCGGCATTCGCTCGATCCACGGCATCAAAGTCACTGAGTCATCAACTAAGGGCGAGGGGAAACAGATGGAAGTTCAGGCATGAGCTTAGACAGTCTTGCTTGATGCGATGGCTGACGACCAAAGACAGAAGGCAGCACCACAGGAAGAGCTAAAGGCAGAAAGTTGTTCGATGGCAGGGTAAAACAGAAAGTTATAGGGGTGGAAAACTCTGATGCCAGCATGTTTCGCAGCCAATTGCTGTCCCCGTATTGTACCCAATATCCTCGCCTTATATTAGAACGTGGTCATATGGCTATCAATCACCAGAATTACCCTTTTCCTTCCTTTTGCCTTTCCTTCCCGTCATCTTTTTTCGCAGGACCTTTTTGTCAATCTAACCATGGGCGTTGTCCTTTCCAACGTAGCAGCCTTTACTCCTACCTCTCACTCAACCCTTACCTGTCATTGGACAACCCTGATTCAACCGTAATCATGGAGCAGCGAAGGCTTTCGTGGTGTGCATTCATGGAAGCTAGAGTAAGGGGTGGGCAGGCATATTTATGGACAAAAATTATCAGGTGTACACCTTCATTTGAGTTTAGCTTGCAGATAATATTGAAAATATGTTAACAACAGCTGGGGAGTACTACGGAAAGAAATGGGTTACCCGTCACTCAAAAAGCTTCGTAAAAAAGGACTGCTGACAAATAATCATTTGTTAAAAGTGGGATTTTGACATGATAAAATGGCCATTTTTGACGGGGAATAGTCTTCACTTTGTTATAGCCGGAACTTCATGAAAAATGGGTGTGATATAAGTGATCTTGACTGTATAGTGGACTAGAGAGTAAGACTGGTAGGTAAGGAGTTGGATTTATGATAACGAAAGAAAAACAGACAAGTTTAATGGAATTTGAAGCAATAAGTGAAGGGATGTGTAGAATAAGACTGAGAGAAGATTTAGGAATGTGACTATAATGAATGTCCATGCCCCTACAGAAGAGAAAGGGATAGTGAAGGAAGCTTTTCACGATGAATTAGAACGAACATGTGCAAGAATACAGAAGTATGATATGCTAATAGTAATGGGAGACTTAAACACTCAGGCGGGAAAAGAAAGATATCTAAAAGTGGTGGCAGGAAATAGGATGTAAGATACCTTAGGGGCCAATTGTGATAGTGACCATTACATGGTAAAAGCAACAATAAGAAAGAAATTAATTGCTACACTAAGGGAGAAGACAATTTAGAGAAAAAAGTGGGATATGGTTTAAATGAAGGATAGAAATGTATTGGATGACTATATAGCTGGAATATAGAAAAAAATTTTCCTTGATGGAAACAGATGCAGAGAAGTGTTGTGGAAGAGTGGGGATTGATTGAAAGGGTAGTAATGGAGGGGGAACAGTAAACGTTTGATGAAGAGAGAAGGGAGAGAAACCAGGAATGTTTCAATGAAGAATGCAGACAGACCATAGAGGAGAAAAACAGAGCTAGAGAAAAATGATGCAGAGGGAAACTCAAAGTAAATCCGAGAAGTATAATGAACTAAGAAAGAAAGCACATAGGATATGTAAACAAAAGAAGAGAGCAGTGTACAAAAGGAAGATGCAGGGAATAGTTGCACTAAAAAAGTTAAATAAGGAATTTATATCGAGCAGCAGCCAGAGTTAGAAAAGGGTTTGAACCAAGAATGGAAGGATGTAAGGATAAGAACAGAAAAGTAATAGTGGAAGAGAGACAGGTATTAAGCAGATGGTTAGACTATTTTAAGGGGATCCTGAGCCTAGATGAAGAAGAAGAGAAGGTAATAGAGCAGCATGGTATGCTGAAGCACCGATGAAGCTATGGGGGCAGTGTAGGATCCCACCATTGAAGAAATAGAATCAATATTGAAGAAGATGAGCAGCAATAGAGCACCAGGTGAGAATGGTGTGATTATATGATTGATCAAAGCCAGGGGCACACCTATGATAGCAGTAATTAATACAATGATCACAAGAGTATGGAAAACTGGAATAATATGTCCAATTCACAAGAAGGGGGATAAATTCTTATGTGAAAATTATAGAGGTATCACATTGCTTTGTGTGGTGTATAAGATTTTATCTGGATTGATTAGTGAAAGAATTAAACTATATGCAGAGGATATACTTGGAAAATACCATTGAGGATTTCGGACTTGTAGGGGTACTACTGATCAAATATTTGTGCTGAGGCTGATAATGGAAAAGTTAAGAATATGGCATAGATCTACATTTTTCATTTGTTGACTTCAGACAGGCCTTTGACAGTACAGTTGAGCACCCTTAATCCGGGAACCCCTAATCCGGGAGCACCCATAATCCGGCAATTTTGCAATGACCAACTACCTGGTACTTAGTACAAAATACTGAAACATTTTTAACCGGAACATTGCTTCATAACCTGCCGAGATATCATTCTTATATTAATACCGAGATACCATTCTTAATGTTAATTTTCTCATTTCGAGAATCAGAATAATTTAAACATATTATTTCTGGTACTTTGTGTACACTGAAATTATTCTGGAACTTGAAGTAAACATAAATTTGAAGACATCGTCGACACGGACTACTACCAATTTACAGATCGGCCACTTTCAATGGCACGTGCATTTTTGATTGACCACTAGACCTAATTTGATAAAAATTATTTGTTATCTGCTTATGTTTCACCCAAAACATGTCTCATCCATACAGTTGTGGCAACAGCACAAAACGTTAACCATCGCAGAAAAAGTGCAAGTTGTGAAAAAGCTTGATGCCGTTGCATCAGTAAAGCATTTGACTGAAACATACTACGTGGGATCTTCAACAATATAGCACATTAAGAAGCTGAAAGAGAAAAATCATCCAAATTTTACTGTTAAAGTGACACGAAGAAGTAGATAACAGAGAGAAAAACTATGAAAGAAGATTTAAGTGCTGATTTAGATAGCTTGGTTTCGATTGCATTGAAGTGACGGGCTTAGTTAATATTTCTGGCCAAATGCTAATGGAGCAGGATAAACTATTTCAGAAATAGACGTGATCAATCCAAAAGACGTGATTCGGGAAATTTTTGAACGTGCAGGCAATAGCATTTCACCATCCATTCTAAAACACGTGTGGTTTAAATTGTGGCCTGCTTTAAGGTTTGATATTGTCACGAATAAGGATTTTCACGAATCTGTGCGTCCCCAGAACTCGCCCGGATGAGTTCCGAAGGCACAGACCCACGTACATTTAAAATTTAGAAAAAACAAGATTTGGGGGGTTGCTCAACTCGTATCCGTCTATTCCCAAAAGCAAAATAGTTCACACCAGGGGAAAGTGGGCTTGACATCAGACATGAAGACGAGTAAGCACAAAATATCAAAGGCCTTTCATCAAACAATGTATTGTGCAATTAACAAACATTACAACAAAATAGACACTAGAAAAATGACCCTCACACCATGGCACGCGCAAAACACTCTGAACAATGAAATGAAACAATGCAACTTGACCCTCCAAAAAAAAAAATATTGCACGAAGAATTAAATAATGCACAAACAATTATAGCTTTTGATAGACGACCTTCTTAGTTCACAGTTATGGAAAATTGGGGTGGGCCTTAGTGCCCGTCTCACAAGCATTAACAGAATATCAATGGCTTAAGAGGGTTTTTTGGACAGGGGGACAATTTCTTGGTGAGCGCGGGAACTCTCGAGGGGGACAAATAGATGAAGGGGGGAAGGATTCTCTTCGGCCTCCCCAGCTAGGCCCACTGATCACTTGGAGTGGGGGGAGAGGGAATGGCAGTGGGAGGATCTTACGTTGCGGTTCTTTCGATCGCCTTTCCTGGCCTCGGACCACGCATCCGCCCAGATTCCCGTATTCTCTCCTCCGCTTGTCAGTGGTGTGCCCCGCTCCATCACTTTGAGCCCTTCTCTTGAGACTTCATCCGGGAGAGGGAGGACTGGCACCGTCGCCCTCGTGCCAACGTCTCGCCAAGTCTTCGCTTCTCTCCAAATCACAGAGAGAGAGTCGTACCTTATCTGTCCATCGCCTCCTTACTCCAGCTTAAAGAAGGCAAAAAGGGATCCGCGTTCTCCGCCTCGGGCCTCTTTATACCCGGGCGAAGAGGGAGGGGGGGACCCGTACTCGTGGGGCAGGGGCAGTGCCCGGGGTCGTGGGGCAGAAAAAAGGGGGGGTCGCACACTTGTGGGTCGAGTAGGATGGATCGGCGGCACTTGCCTAGGGTCGTCGATTCTCCCTAGGTTCCACTCGACCCGGCGTTGCTTTCGACCAACACTTCCTTATCACTTGCACGCAGCACGTACGCACACCATCATCGAACCATGCCTGATGCGGGGCCGAAACAAAAAGGGGGGCATAAGGAAAAAATAACTGCGATAGTCTCACACCATCACAATATAGACGAAATAAGTGGGGATTTAAAAAATGTCATGTTTCTGAGGATAAAAATATGATGATGGAGTTTCCAAACATTATCCATAACCCTGAATTAAAAGAAATGGAATTGGTAAATTTAGACGAAAGGATAGTTAGCGGCCACGATATTCTCACCGCACAACATATCATAGATGATGAAATCATTGAAATGGTAATAAATAACAATAAATCCGAGTGGGGATAAAGATGATCAGCCTGAAATTGTTGAAGGAAGACTACTATTGATGATGGTCTTTAAAGAATAATCCAGTCCGGTCGCCCACGGTGACGTAGTAATGGGCGGCCGTACACACGACACCCACGCGTTGGAATCACTCTGAATCAGCTGATAACAAATTGGGTGCGGTAGGAAATTATATTACGCAAAGCACAGCACAAGAAATATCAAATTTTATACCCTTTTCCAATAACAATATGAAACTGTATGTGCAGCAATATGCACAATGCTTACATTCCATTATTTTCTCTCACTGCGCAACTTCGATAATTTTAAATAATAACTTTGTGAATTAAGAAACCATTTCTTTCTGATTATTCTCAGTAACTTTTTTAAAAATAATGTTCAGTAAATGACAAACGAATATATTTTGTTATAAATAATTGACTCCTTTCAATGAAAACATCCCGGACGTCAGAAATAGACCAAATGCCATCCATGACTCATAGTCCGGCAAAATCCCTAATCCGGCATCACTTCGGTTCCTACTGTGCCCCATTAAAGATGCTCAACTGTATTAACCCGAATAGATTGTACCAAGCACTAGAAGAATATGGCATCCCATCAAAAATCAAAAGGCTAGTAAGAATGACCACGAAGGATACTAAGACAAGAGTAAAAGTAAATGAAGCCCTGGGTGAAGAATTTGAGTTTAATAGAGGAGTGAAACAGGGAGATGGGTTATCTGGCATTTTATTTGATCTAGCCTTACCTAAGATAATTAAGGTGATCGATCTGAAGGGAACGATCTTTGGGAAATCTAGTCAGATCCTCACATATGCTAATGATGTGGTAATCATTACTATGGGTGCTCACTAACTGAAGTAAATGTACACAGAAATGGGAAAAGAAGCAAAAACCATCAGGCTGATAGTAAATTAAAAAAGACAAAGTACGTACATGAAAATGACCAACCCAGAGACCGGAAGAACAGCTAAATACTAGATGATTTGAGAAAAGAATTATGAAGGTGTGTACTTTAGATACTTGGGGGTAATGGTATCCAATGACAATGATAGAAGCAAAGAAATAAAGGTAATTGTGTTTATTATGCGAATAAACATTTTTCAGAAACCAGCCTATTACAAGAAGCACAAAGCTCAAAATATATGAAACCCTTGTCCGACCAGTTGTTTCATATGGTTCAGAAACGTGGACCATGAAAGGGATGGATGAAAGTGCCCTTAGAGTGTTTGAGAAATGGGTACTTAGAAAAATATATGGCTCTGTAAAAGAAAACAATGACTGTAGAATAAGGTACAGTGCAGAGCTAGACTCTTTAATTGAAGGCCAGGACATAGAGTTGTGAAAGCCCGGAGGATAGAGTGGCTGGGACACGTGGAGAGAATTGTAGAAGAATAGATGTCTAGAAGGATGTTAAGGGAAAAATTACATCAATGAAGGAGAAGGCTAAGTTGGAGTAATGAGTTCATCAAAGATCTGCAGATAATGCACATTGAAGGATGGAGAAGAAGAGTTGCAGATAAAAAAAGAATGGAGGCAAATTGTGGAGGAGGCCAAGGCCCATCAAGGCTGTAGTGTCACGGAGAGATAGAGGGTGAGGTGTAGGTATAGTCTCGCATACTCAGGATGGTATCTGACCTTGACGATGATGACACCTTAATGATATCTTGTAGTTGGAAAAGTGTTTGGCGTTCTAGTTTAAGGAAAGTGTGAAAATGGTACATGTTCCGTTTTCTTCATCATGAACATGGAGCATAGTGCCTGACTGATGAAGAATGATGAGACACCAGCCATAACCCAGCATTAAATGGAGATCGGCTATATCTCTCTTGCCCAACCCATAGCATGATGTGTTTTCATCATTAGTTCATAATGCAATGTATCCATTCTCCACTCTTCCTACCAATATCCTTACCCTTTCAACTTCTAACGTGTAGATGTACTAGTAATCTGAATGCTTTTCCAGTGTACCTGTTGATGGCTTAAGAGCCAAAGCTGATGGTGATTTCGAAATAAATTGGTAGAAATCACGAAGTTTAAAGTTTATTTGTAATCCCATTACCAGCTTGATTACTCGTACCTCCATTAGTAGCCATTGCAGGTAGGAGGTTGCAATCACGTGTCTGAGGATAGGGCACTGCCCCCTGACTCAATCATTCCTCTTCGCTGAGGAGAAAATTCACCCCATTGTGATGGATGCAACTGTCCTCTGAGTGTGAAGCACCTCCTGACGAAGTTAGTAAATATTGAGAAATGGGAGAACATTTTAAGATAGTAGGAGAATTGTCCAATATCTTAAAAAGCAACTTCGGAAGAGTATACAATTTAACTAACTTTTTATATAAAATTGGTGTATTAAAATTGATATAAATCTAGCAAAATAGTTTGTGTGAGACATAATTACACAGCCTATGACCATTATATGATACTCAATGTTTGTCATTAAGGGTGCATAGGTGGTGTGGAATGACCTTTGCTGTCAAAAAACCCCCTAATCTATTCTGCTCATATTCTATCTTCTCATATTATCAGTTTTCTTCATTAAAGTTGCATTAATGGCAGGCCACTTAAGCCTTAACATTATTTAAAAATTTCCATTGATTAGTTACAGAAAGGAAGGTGATTTAAGGAACCTCAAGAGCCTCAATTGAAGCATGCTACTGTTATAACACAATATAAAGATAATTTAAGGCATGTTATTGAATCGGAGATAGAGTATTAACATTTTTATTTTTAAAATTTTTTACTGAAGAATTAAATAAATTATATCATAATGGGCATTCATCATGTAAAATAAGCCTAATCATCTCTGCAGAGTCGTGAGTGATTAATCATAAAATATTTGTCTTGCAAATAAATTTGCGATGGCCAAAACTCTGGTTGTAAAAGGTATTGTATGGCATTTAGTGTTTTGCTTAGTAAAATATTTGTAGAATTGCAGTTTTTAGTTTGTTAAATGTGCTAACTTTGGTGTTTAGAAGTTGGCAAATGTTATGAAAATCATTTTCAAGTTGTTCCATTTATAATAATGTATTATGTTAATTTACAGGCATTTAACACCTTTATTGATGATTTGTTTGCATTCATCATCACAATGCCCACAGCACATCGAGTTGCCTGCTTTAGAGATGACATAGTTTTCCTTATCTACTTATATCAACGCTGGTAAGATATTTTGAATAACTGTGAGAAAATATGACTAAGTAGAGTGTGTTTGTTAGTTGCAGAACCCAGATGAAATTGCTTTTGCTGTTTTGACTACACTTTTTATATGAGCTTAAGCTATTTTCATAGCATCATCATTGGAGCTTTATTTTCTTACAGGCTTCCATAATTCCATCATTTATGTGCATTGAGCTTACAAAGCTGATTAATTGCATCCTAACATGTTCTTTTGAATTAAATATTTATGTGTATCTCATAAGTGAATCAATAGGTATGACTTGATACCACCATTAAGCTGTGATTATGTGAAGTATTGAATAGGTAGGTACTTGTAAGACTGGGAAAAAATAAAAAAAATAAAATATGCATTTCTTCATTTTAACTATCTGTGCATAGCTTTTATGTGACTTCAATTAATTATGAGAATGATTAAATTAGATTGATAGATATTTAGTTCACATAGCCATGGACTAACTCAACATAAAAGGTAGAAGTTGTATTTATAAAGGGTTAATTAAGTAAATGTGGCTCTTTCGATAACAGAAAGGCTGTAATAAGTTATGTATTTCATCATGTTTCCATGTTTTCTGGGCCATTCTACAGTGATATTTGCAGTGATAGGTATATGATGAAATTTCACAATTTGATGAGGAATTCTAAAGGTGCAATTTGAAAGGTTTGTAAAAATATTTATGCCCATCAGTCATGGGCAAGACCCTTTCTGGATGCCCCAACCTAAAATCCTCACAATTTGATTATCTGCATGTCAGAACTTCATAGGAAATAGCTGGTGGCCTAGGGAAAGGAATTGGCCCCCCTACGCTGAATGTGTGAATTCATCATGCCGATAGCTTAGTACAGGCAGGGTGAGCTCTACCTATCAAAAACCAACCTTCAGGTTGAACACAACTTTTTCTATCAATAAATAATTACAGCAATTTTTCACTTTTAAAACTAAATGGTGGAAAATTACAGTCATTATCAACAAAGACTTTGGAGGAGTTTCCCCACCTCAAGCCTGGAACTCTATTGCATTATGTCCATAAATCTAATAATTGATTGAAGTCATACAAAATGCTTTCCTTCAATCTATGCACAGATGCTCAAAATGAAGAAATGTATATTTTATTTATTTTTTCTCAGTCTTTACTAGTATGTACCTATGAAATACTGAACTCATTTCTAATGCATGGGTACAGTAGAACATTGTTAAAAGTTCCTGCGTATAAGTTTCCACTTTTAAGAAGTTTACTTGTTAAAGACCTAAGGTAATATCCATAAAGCATACATTTCCCTCAGTTAATTTTCCTGTGTAAGAGTTCCGAACCCTCTGACTCTGAATAGGTTTTATTGTACTTTCTATTTATCATATTTTAGGTTATATTATTCTGCTATCTGAATAGATTAATATGGTGCATTTTTTACTCTTATTTTATGTTGCTGATCATAAGCTTATGTGTAATATCATTGTCTTGCATCATTATCTTCACAAGTTCTGTATTTAAATGAGAAGAGATTATAAATTAGTTAATTTATATGCCCCAAATAGATTACTGCTGTCACCATGTATCTATTATGGGAATAAACTTAATCATACCACTTGCAAATTAAAATTAGTTTGTTGATCAAATGTGGCTTCCAGATATGTCTTATGAGTAGTTGTTGCATAGCAGTTGGATTATTTTATTGATTTACTGATAGAAATATGTAGCAGAATTGCAGATCGATTTACAGTTGTTGGTAGCCACTTATTTTTTTACTGTGCCAGGCAAAAAATATTTACCACCCTTACCCAGACTGGCAGAGCTACATTTGAGAACTCTGTTGTTAGTATGCACTTCACAATACTGCATCAAAAATGTATTTTGTTTTCATGTGGAAGTGGAAGTTTTGAGGTTGGGAGGGTGTATTGTAGGAGGAGAGATAACTCCTAGGTTGGGGATGATGGCATGCTAGGTTGTTTTTCATGGTACGAGGGTGGACTGAGGTAAAAGGTGACTAAGTTCTGTTAGTAAAGTGGTAAAGGATGTACTTTTTGTGGGTAGGGTGTAAATTTTTAAATATTGATAAAAGGATGAGATGGAGTTACATCATTTTCAGTTTTCTTTATTTTTTAATAATTTATCCTCCTCCCATTATTTTTTATTACTATCTACAAAGTAAACAGAATTTAAGAGATAACTCTGTTGCATAATCCAGTTATTTCTACCCACTTATCATTAACAGCATCTTAGAGCTCCTCAACATTTCTAGGCCAAACTCCCATCATTTTCTCCCTCAATCACCTGAGTTGACACTGTGTTTACAATTAGATTGGTGGCCACTACTATTTTTACTCAGAAATTTCTCTGACCAGTCTTGTGCAAGCCTGCATGGGTGCATTTGCAAGTCATCCTAGGGCAATACCCTTAGTCCACCTCTGACTTTGCAGCAAACCAACTACATATTTGGTTTCTCCTTTTCTCTGTCAACTGTGGCATTGTTAATCTCTTCCCTCTTCTTGGTTCAACATTCTAGATTGGCATTCCTTAGTGTATAATGCTCAGGAATTGGAGGAATGCTCACCAACAATGGTAAGGCTTGGGGGTATACCACTGATAAGTTATTTTTTCCTTTGAGTTGAGGCATCACCTGTTAATCCTTTCCCACTGCTTGATCAGTTTTTCAATATTAGACTTTCTGATGAAATTAGGCAATGTGATGAGAAGAGGACTATCAGAAAAACAATGCATAATGTAGTTTGTTTTAGGAGAAGACATAGTCATACAGAAGGAAGGAAAAAGAGTACTAAATAACCTATGTATGTGATTGCAGCAGGCAACTCTATGGAGGTAGATGACCCTCATATTCAATGATGCCAACACCATTCACTATGGAGGTTTGAATGGAGACCATAGTGCAAGGATTTAGGGTCATTTAATACCCTGAGAAATAGTAAGGGATGGCACTTAATCACAGTGTTGCTAGCTCATCAGAAACAAACTATTGTAGAGGACTTGATACTTTTTTTGTGTAGCAAGTGGTAAGGTTTTTTTGGCCCAGGCTGTAGCTTACATAACTTTGATGATAATTAGTTATAATTTCTGCTTTGGATGGAGAAAACTAATTCATAAAAACTTGTTAATTGGTGAAATTGACTAAGAAATTTTCCCCGCTTAAAATGGCCTCTCAGCCTTAATGCCTTTCTCATGGAGTTGAATTAATTGTTCCCTTGTCTCTTCAGGCTCTATCCTGTTGATAAAACTCGGACTGATAATGCTGCTGCTATGGATGAGGCCAGTGAAGATAAAAAAAATAAGTGAACAGTTATTGAGGTTTCAGTGAGTGAATTTTTTGAAGATGAGAAATTAAGTAAAATAATATTTTCATTTACTTCAGGGTGATTTTGTTGATACAATATTTAATTTACTGAGATTTTTAATGAAAGTTTTAGATTTTCAGCTGATTGTTCTAGTGATGATTTGTGTGTACCTGTAAGTTGATGTTTGTCTTGGTATTTTTATGAAATATATTTGCATTTTTCAATGCTAAAAATAATTGTTTTTGGTATGATAGGATAAAGTTATTAGAAAAAGTTTGGTGTGCAGAATATGTTAAAAGCTAGTTGTGACCAGCTATTGTGTTACACACTGTATGCAATGTGAAGTGGCAGATGTGATATTCTCAGACTTATATTTCTTCCCGTTGCTTTTTTGTTTCATTTTTTGAATTTAACATTTTATTTTTCAAGATTGGCTGTGTTCAATTATTTGTATCTTGTAGAGGCATTTTTTCCTGACAACAGGATGAATAGGAGTGCAGTAATGCAAAGTTAAATAAGATAAAATTGTGCATATCTAGGCTTTTTAAATGAAACTATTTTTATTAGTTACCGTTTGTTGTGGTTTGAAGTTTGGCAAAAAGGTATCTTTTATTCATTTGCTTTCCAGAATGAAGCTTTGCCCTTTAAAAATACATTCATGTTGATACTTGTTGTAAGGGAAGTAATCACTTGTTATTCACCAGATGGAATGATGTATATATGTACACCCTTATTTAAGCTGTGAATGATTGAATATTTTGGTTATGGAACCTGTTTATGTATAAATTCATATTGTTATTGTTAATTGAAAACATGATTGTAGATGGGTGGGAATACCTTGTAACTTAAATGTAGCTCAGTTAAATGGAATAATGTGCTAGTATCAGGTTGTAGCCATTTGTGACTTATAACAAACATCTGGAGACGCCGAACACCAACCTTTATGAGTTAAAAGTTCGGAGACAAATTTGGACAATTGTGATAAATTTCCAATTCATCTTTTATCCTGGAAGTATTGTTACTGTTGTCCCATTTGACTGAAAATTAACAAATATATGTACTTGCCTTGTTGTTGAAAAGCATATTGGAAATACGGTGTTGTTAGGACATTGGATGATAGCTGTCTTTGATTAATATTTTTAGCAAGTGACAAGTTGCATATTTGTGCATTTATATGAAATTTCTGTTGCTGTATGTATTTATATTGCATGCAACTACTGTATGCAGAGTTAATGCATTCCATAAAAAATCATATGCTGTGAAAATATTTCTTTTTTATGGATATTTATCATTAAAATCATCAAGAGATTTCATTATTTATCTACTTGTTGGTTATTTCCCTATGCCATAAGGCATTCAGACTTTTATATGATTTATGTAGGATTTTGTATTGAATTTTAACTGACCACATTCTTTTGCATTGGTACAGGAATAGGAAAGTGGGTTAACCAGTATTTCTCCCTAGAATTCTAGTTGTGGAAAGTGGTGTATTTGAATTTTAGGATTATTACAGGATCTTGTTTTTTGGCATCCAACTGGGTTGCAAGGGCTTTTTCTTAAAATTATAAGCCTGACAATTTTCACTTTCAGATACGTACTTTGTCTCGTCAACATTCTTTTAAGGTTGATACCTCCTCATATAAGGATTCATATTGTACAGATGGTCTAAAAGCCATCCTTTAACTTTTGAGGAGTTAGATGAACACATAAACGACTCTTTTGGTTAACAAGATGATTCATTGTGATTATGTTACAGAGAACCAATGTGCTTTTAGTAAATTCGGAGATATGCTGGTGGAAATTTGAGGTGAGTGATGTTATTTTTTTATATAATATTTTGTTGTCTTCGATTTGGTCCATATAGCAATATGCTTGTCATAAGTAAAACACTATGCAAACACACAAAGGAAAAAGAGACAATCAGAGCTTATCTTCTAAGAAATATTGCTTACTATAATAACTGTAATATGCTTTTTGATGAAGCAGCTGTGTAGCTCTATTTTTTTAAAACTAGGAGAGTTAATCTAGCTGGGAAATTGATTAAAGATGAGAGATGTACAGTGGTGAGGACCTCTCAAGCCCAGCATAAGCCTTATATTATTTAAATTAACATATTTTTTTCTTTGGGTGTAATGCAGAAGAGATGTAGCATTGAAATGGAAAAAGGGGGGGAGGGTCTACTTCTGGAGTACTCGCACTCTGCTTCATTTCTCCCTCACTTTTTTTGCTTGTTCTCTCCCCTATACCCTCTTCATAATAACTTTCTTTCTTCCTCTTTTCACTGTGTAAAAATTGCTTACACTCCTCCTCACTTCATTGTGTCTTCCCTCTACAGCATTCTTGAGTATCCCATTTCAAAATTACTTGTTGCATCTACCTACTCTGCCTCCTACTAATAAGGGCTGGAAAAAAATAACCATGAAACAGATAATTATTATCAGTAATGGCTCTTGAGCATTCCTCCGCATTAGGATGTCTTGAGGTGACAACAGTTTCTCCAGCCATACTGCTGACATCTTCAGGTCGGTCTTCTATATTATATATTTGAAAATTCATATATATTTGTATCTTAATTTTTTCCAATTTTCCACCAGGGCCAGTTTTTTTTAATGTCTGATACTAACTTTTAATAAAAATAATAAATAGTGTCATCATCATCATCAAGGGTCAACAATCCTAGGATTGGTTTGATGCAACCCTCCACAGGATTCTTCTATCGGCCAACCTCTTCATGTTAACGTAATTCCTCTCTTTCACGTCCTTTATGACCTGTTCTATGTAACTCATATGAGGCCTGCCGTTTCCATTCTTCCCGTTCACTTTTCCTTCGACGATTGTCTTCATCAGGCCATCATGTCTTAAGATGTGGCCGATTAAGTTGTCCCATCTTCTTTTTAAAGTTTTCAGCAGACTTCTCTTTTCTCCCACACTTCTTAGGACCTCTTCATTTGTCACTCGGTCGATCCATTTTACCTTCATCATTCTTCGATAGCACTATATTGCGAATGCTTCCACCCTTTTCTTCTCCGCTGCTGTCATCGTCCATGCCTCACTGCTGTAATGAAACATGCTCCAGATATACGTTTTGATGAATTGCTTCCTTCCTTTCAAGCTTGTATTTCCAGCTGTTAGTAGATTCTTCTTTTGAAAGAATGCCTTCTTTGCCTGGGCTATTCTACTCACTATTTCTTTCTTGTTTCGTCCATCGTTGGTTACTCTGCTTCACAGGTAACAGAACTCTTTCTCCTCTTCCAGTTTCTGTTTTCCTAGTATAACGTTGGTTTTGGCCTCCTCTCTCTTGCTGCACACCAATATCTTAGTTTTCTTCTTATTGATCTTCAGATGTTAACTGGCCATTGTCCTTTCCATGGTTGTTAGCATCTTATTCAGCTCCTTCTTTGTCTCTGTTATGAGAGCTATGTCATCAGCGAATCGTAGCATAATGATTGTTTCTCCATGGATGTTTACTCCAGAACACTTCTCCTTGACTTCATTGATGGCTCTCTCGATGTAAACATAAAACATTATGGGAGACAGCGCACAGCCTTGTCTCACTCTTTTCCTTACTTACAGCTGGAAATACAAGCTTGGAAGTAAGGAAGCAATTCATCAAAATTTATGTCTGGAGCATGTTTCTTTACGGCAGTGAGGCATGGACGTAGACAGCAGCTGAGAAGAAAAGGGTGGAAGCATTCGAAATATGGTGCTATCGAAGAATGATGAAGATAAAATGGATCGACCGAGTGACAAATGAAGAAGTCCTAAGAAGAGTGGGAGAAAGAGAAGTCTGCTGAAAACTATAAAAAGAAGACGGGACAACTTAATCGACTACATCAATACGATACCCTGCAAGCCACCGCGAGGGTGTGTGGCAGGGGGTGAAGATCACCAGGCATGCACTACTATCATGCAAACTAGCAACTATATTGTCTCATGCAACTTGATTGTTAGTGTCTACAGTATTTAAGACTACATCTTAAGACACGATGGCCAGATGAAGACATTCGTCGAAGGTAAAGTGAACGGGAAGAATGGAAAAGGTAGGCCTCGTATGAGTTGCATAGAACAGGTCGTAAAGGACATGAAAGAGAGGAACTATGTTAATATGAAAAGGTTGGCCGATAGAAGAATTGAGTGGAGGGCTGTGTCAAACCATTCCTAGGATTGTTGACCCTTGATGATGATGATACTTGGTTTTTATAAGAAATAGTGTATCTTCTATAAATATACCTACATGTGTTAGTCAAATCAGAAGAAAGTCTCCATAATTCTCTTTGCTGTTACCCATGGGTTCCCAGTCCTCTAGTATGTAGTATTCCAATTGTTTCCTCTGCTGCTTTTCTTATCCTGTCTCTATTATTTCCCACCTTTTCTTAACCCATTGGCTTAAAGAGATGGCGATTCGCTGCAAGGCCATAGCCAGAAAATGTTTTAGGGGGGTGGGAGGTTCAATTATGACTGTACCCCCCAAAAATATTTCTGGCTAGGACCTTAGGTTACTGGTTTGGAGCATGGAATGAGGCTACCAAAAAACTTTTTGGGGAGCATGTTCAATGATTTGGAGCTTGAGATGGTCCCCATCAATTAATTGGTCAAAATATGAAATATACCTACTCCAACATTCCTAATTATTCGCCAGCTTTCAGAACTTAGCCTTCCGTTAAAGAGGCAGTGAATCGCCGTGTCCCTCAATTTAGTTATTTATTACATTCCTTTTATCATTCACAGATTTTTCACATGTAATGTCATTAATGAATAATTAATATTCTCTTTATGCAAAAAAATCCATGATAAGGGCTGTAAAATGTTTTTAATCAATTAAAAATAAATACATTATATGATTTCAATAAAAAATAGTGAAATAAGTGGCAAAAAAGGAGAAAAAATACTAAGACAATGGGTTAACTGTTCCTCTTTCCCTCTCGTCCTTGTCCTTCATGTATCAGTCCACCAACTCCTGATATTCCTTCTGCATCGTTCCAATCAGGGCCCCTACATCCCACTTCGTTATTCGCTTTCTTCTTTATATCCTTTTAAATATCACCTCCCCTTTCATCACCACCAAGTTGGAGTCTGCATCTGCACCAGGAAATTAAGTGAGTTCTTCATACTGTTTTTAATTCTTTGCCTTTAGTATCTCCCTGTGTCCCCTGGCATTTTCCAAGTTTACCCACCTGGTATGGTGTTAAAACGATTTGTTGGTGATCCCTAAGTTTTTCCTTCTACAGGACTCTTCTTATTTCTGTTAATTTTTTACACCCAACCCATCCAGCTCCAGAGGTCTCCCTGGTCCCTTCTTATTTTGCTTAATCCCAAGAAATAGATATGTCCCTTTATCATTTCATGCCTTATATTTTCTAGTTTCCCTGCCCTTAACATCATTAAAACATGCCATGTTTTGATTCTAAAGTTATTGCTCTCTGCTCTGATTTCTTCTTCATCACTGCTGTTGCTGTTGTTTCTCTTTCTGTGCTAGGAATTTGTAAGATGATGACTGCCGCGGCCTTGTTTTCCCTGCTGCCTCTGGATTTTGCCCCTTGGAAGCTATGTGAGTATATTGTGCTTTCTTAAAATTTTCCAACCGTATGAAGTCCCATTGGAATATTCCTGTTTCTCCCAGCATCACTCATGTGTACCCATACCTCTTTTGGTGTGCAAGTCAAGAGTTTGTGACAGGCATATTGTTTGACATTAATGAATATCTTTCTGGCAATGCTCATTCTGGTTTCCAACCAATATTCCCCTACCTCACTTTCTTCACCCGCCACCATCAAAAACCCATGACAATGAAGTGTTTAATTCCAGGTAGTCACTACTATTATTTCCACCAGCTGGTAATATATCCAGTCTAGTTTTTCCTCTATGTGTAAGTTGCATTATACTAATCAGGATGATGATGTATTTTGCTGGGTTTACCTCCATGTTGATCATTCCTTTTTTGTTTATCTAATGCATCCATGTAATGTTTTACTCTTAAATAAAGCAACCCCATGATCTTGCTTGCCACTGCTATAAATCACTCAATAACCATCAATCCAGTAGTCCCTGCTGTCCTTCCATCTAACCTCACTTGAACCTAATGTGTCTGTCCCTTTCTTCTCCATTTCTTGTTTAACATTTTCTAGCTTCCCTACTCTTAAGCATGGTCCTGTTGTTTCAGGTTTGAGCTCTTGCAACCATATCTTTTGTGTGGGATCAGGTTGGTGTGGTGGCTAGAGTACTGACCTCCTATCCTGTCCCGGGTTCAATTCCCAGCAGTGGTGGATTTTTCAGTGGCAACCGGTCCCCACTTGAGTGCCTGGTGGAGGGCATTTCAGGTGCAGTACTCCCTTAGTCGGATGGGATGTTAAGCCGTGGTCCCCTTGGTGCTTGTCATTAAGATTAGGCTAATGTCAATGCCGGGTTTCTCTCCACCCTTTCTTCGTACCTTGTCCTTGCCTAATTACCCACCCATCCTAAGTGGGGCAAATGACCTCAGCTGTCGGTTGCCTCCCCTGAATAACTAACTAACTAACATGTCTTTTGTCTTCATTTATTTGCTTCTTTTTCCATTGCTGTGCAAGGATTTCACATGACAATGGCCTTGGAGGCTTTGTCTCTACTGCTGTGAGGCCCAAAACCCACCTAAATGAGCTGGGAATGGGCACTGTAGTTGTCTGGAATCATTTTGTCAATAAAATGGCCATTTTCTACTCTTTGGAGAAGTGTATTGCAATCGTTTCCTATCAGCTTCCGCAATAGTGTTTTTGATGTGATGCCATCATCACCTTGGCTGTAAAAATGTATCTGATGCCAGATACTTTTTTACAGCAGCCTCATTGAGGAACAGGTGCTGGGTGAACAATTTTTCATTACAATTTCAAGTAGTATAATGCATTTTCCCCCAATATTTTAATGGCATTTTTCGTGCTTAATTGTTTTCAAGTCGAGTATCTCTGTCATAGGATTATTCTGAATGATAATGCCGAAATTAAAGATACCTCACTGCTTGAAAATTACTAGGAATTGAGAATCCGAGGAGGGACCTATAGTTAGCTCACATTGAGGTGAGTATATTTTCCAAGGCCTACTGTTCATGGTGTACTTAAATCGCGATACATTTTCTCATACGCATCACTATAAGCCAGTTAGTTATCTTACACGGGAGATACCATTACGTTTCGAGTAATGCACTTTCTGATCTCTCGTGTACAATAGATAATGGCTTCACTTGCAGTTCGTTAGGATTAAGACGTCTCTTTTATCGCGAGTATGAATTTACGCAACTGCGGTCCGTGAGAAAGATTATCGGATGGGTGACCGAATTCCATTATCGATAATCTGCCCGAGAAAGGAGAGATAAGTTAATGCGCTGAAGCCCACTATTCAAGTACTACATCGTTTGATAGCGGTGGCCGTTGCCTTCGGAACCTCTGTTATGAAGAACTGGACGTAAAATCTGGTAGGAAAAGCAATTGTTTATAGGTTTGAAGGCTAGTTAATTATAGTTAAGGTAGTGGAAGATCGGCTGAATTGTAACTCTTCAAACTGCGCCTTAGGATACAATCGACTAAATTTGGTAAATTTTGGTGTTTTTCTTCGTTTTTGTTGTAAATAACGCTGATTCCTCTGGATTTGCATGGGCTTAAGGCTCTCGATTATTTATAACTGAAAATTTTATCTTTGTTAAGGTTCGACTGGAGGAATTATTTTATATACCATTCTTCAAAATCTCGATTCATTGCGTGATTCTTATCGCTGATTGTTGGTGATATTTAACGAAGATAAATTTCAGGGGAAACTGTCTCCAGTACCAGTGGTTCTATTTTTCATCGGTTAGGTACCTATAGCTGTTTTGATTGAAATTGTACTTCGTATTATTTTTCGGAGGCAGAGTCAAAAATTCTTTTTCGTTATTTATACAAATAATGTGTATACCCCAGAAAACTTTTCCCTATGTAAATTCTATTGGATTTTTGCGATGGATCTACAGGAAAATATTATCAGACGTATTTGATTCTTATGGGACTCGGGCTCGTATAGGAATTCTACAGAAAATTCTATCTAACCTATAATATACTATAAGCTCCCATACGAACTCACGGCTTTCCTGTACGACTCCTCTAGGTACCATAAGAATTTTATATCAGACCTATGTGGAATTTTTGATAGGGTTGTTAGTGGTTTCCCGGATGAATCGATCCATCACTGGTGAAAGAAGTTTTGCGGCTGAGTTCTAAACGCGCGTTTAGAAAATGAACATGAAAAAAGCTAGCGCGCGCGTAGATTATATATAATCTACGCGCGCGGATCTACGAGCGCATACGTATATTTACGTATGCGATCTGAAGAAATTACTTGGGCAGAACAAATAATGTCTGCACGACAGATGTAAACATTAGACGTGCGCTCACGATTTTTTAAAGTACTCTTTGGTCAAAATATTCTAAGATCCGAGTATTTAACTGCAGTGTAGGAAGATATTTTTTGCGAGTAACTAATGGCATGTGCCAACTTCCAACATAATTAAATGAGTCCAGGCAGAGATTTTCCGAATTTGACATTTATGTGGCAAGGCGATTTGAAAGGAAGCTAAATTTTCGTTAATGGCCATCAAGTAAAACGCCCAGGAAGGTCTTGCAGGAAAGGGTCGTCCAATCTATAATGTCCGTATGTCTCTTGATGATTTCTGTAAACATGGCCATTTTTTCTGGGGGATACCTTTTAGTTCACCACTGGGCACACTTCACCCATGTAATTGAAAACCTTTTAGAGCAGTTTCACTAATTTTATTTTTTATTTTAGGTGTACTTTGAAGAACTGACATTAGCTTTAACTCATGGATTATGCCAAGTTGATTAGTGATGTGGTTGATTGGATCATCATTGCTGTGTTCGAAAATGTTGTCCTGTTTGCATGCCCTGTCATTGCTTACATGCTTTTGGTTAGATTTTTCAATGAAAAATCGAAAGATGATGAAACTTATTACAGCAGGCCTGGTATGTATTCTAGAATTTGCTTAAAAGCACTTTTAAATAGGTAATATTTTGACACATATATCATAACTAATTCTAGTTCTTACTACACATTGCCAGTGGTGAGAGTGTTTAATTTTGGAATTCAAATAAATTATTTCGTATACATTATCCATAAAGCTAACTCAAAGTTGAAAAATGGCTCAATGTTTAGGTTTTGTTTCTTTTGTGAAATTTATCATGAAAAAGTGGCCAAAATAGTTGAATTTTTGTCACCCCACCTAGGAATAGTGCCTGCTTTTTCTAAATTCAATGTTTATCAGTGGAAACTTGTGGCATTCCATCAAACTTTTTCAACATTTCTTGTGGGCAAAGAGACAGCCATATGGTCTCATATGAGACAGTGTTTTATGTTGCTTCTTTCGTCATTTATTTTACCATGTTAAATTCCTATTCGTAGTTATTTGGGGGAGGTGACAGACATCTAAGGTCAGTTTTTAATCATTTAAGATGTGTAATTTAATTAGGGGTAGGAATTTCTTAGGGAACAGAGGAAGAGTCAAGTTAAACTCAGTGCCGGAATCACCCTGCACTTAATGAAAGTTGTGAAGGGGTCCATGATTTCATGAAGCACTGAACTTGACGTGTTCTCCTAACAGTTCCCAAGTAGGGACTGGTACATCAATGAGAAATCTCTGCTTCTCTGCTTCCGTCAAAATTTGAATCTGAGTTCTCAGAATTGGAGGCCAATATTCTAGTCACTTGGTCAACTTGATCCCCATGCTTGTCATTTTCATACCCATACAGGTATTACCTATGAAAATAAGATTTAATTTAGTGTTGCACTTCGTCATCATTTATATATTTCTGTGTGCTGAATAAATTTCAGCTGTCGAATGGAATCATCCCTGCCATCCACTTAGGAAGGACTTTTGCACTGGATTAGCTTACGTTACAAGGTATTGTATTAGGACAAACTATGATGTGAGAATCACAAAATTTGATAGCATTGTACATACAACAATTACTTTCTGAAAATCTAATGTGACATTTAGAACACCTGATGGCATAGTAAGATTTTAATTTGCTATTTCTAAATTTTGGTCGGAGATGGGTTGGGGTAGTTGCTATAGTACCAATTCTGGCCTAAGCTTGAATTCTTGCTGTGGCAGAGATTTCTCATTGGTAAACCTGCCCATACTGGAGTTCTGTGGAGAGTACTTAATGTTCAGTGCCCTGTCCATCATATGGGGCTAGGGATATGAACTGCTTGGTACCTTACATTAAGAGTAGACTGATGCAGATTCCACACATTTCTCTCCACCCTCCATTCCTGAAAAATTCCCATCCCTACCCTATTACCCACCTATCCCTAATAGAGGAAATTTACTCAGTTATTTGTTGCTTCCCCTTAATGAGTATGAGTTACTTAGCCTATTGGCGATGAGCTGAAGCGATGAACTTAGATTAGGTTTTATGGAGAATCACAAGCTTGCCTACTCTTCATTTGAGTAATACCAGCTAGTTGAACTTTGAGTTTAGGATCATTCTTTGACCTTTATAGTTTGAGTTTTTTAATGTATTTTTTACCTTATTTTGTTAAGGGTTTCCTGTTTAACCTTATGTATTCATTTGCTTTATTACCAGGTAATAAAATATTTAGGCAAATATAATTCTGCTTCATCAATTATTGCCATTTTAATCCTCTATGATGTCATTCATTACAAAATGGTATCCTAAGTGGGCACATCAAATATTGTTTCATTGAAGGTTTCTACTATAATACAATATTCTAATACAATAATACAATACAATACAATACTATTGACTCAGGCTATATCTCAGCTCACGATTGAAATTTCTTTCCCACATACTTATGCCTATTACCATCTTTAACTGCTGGTTAGAATATCATGTGAATAAGGATGTGCTCTCCTGGTTATTGGTTATTTTCATTTATGATAGTTTCAAAAGCACAATGTGGGCTCACAAGGAATACTCTAAATTCTGGGGACTATGTACAAAAATTGAATTTTTGATGCTTAAAATGTGATTTTTTTCAATCACTCACATGTAGTTGGTTACAAAGATTACCCTGCAGTTTGGGAAATTATTTCCATTTAGTGTTTCCTGGGTATTCATCCATAGCATTTTCCTGCAATAGATATGTGCAGAAGGCTGCCTTTCAATATCAATCCATGCGGAAGTGGTGGAGGAAAATAACCATTGTTTTTATCTGTTGATCACTTTTTTCAGGAAGAATTTTCTATATCAAAAAATTGTGGGCATTAATATGTTTATACAAGATGAAATGGGGTGAAAAGAAAGAAGAATTGAACAAAGTTTATGCTTATGGTTTGTTGCCCACTCCTGCAGAAGTGAAGTATGAGAAACCATTATATTTACTTGGTAAATATGTAAGTCTCAAATATGGTCTTTCATTGTTCATACATAATTTATACATTGTTTACAGTCCCTTTTTGTTTATTTATTTGCTAATCATTGAAAAATATTTTAAATATATTCCTTTGATTTTGCTAGTTGAATGCCTTTTTCTCTATTCTATTCACACATATTCTGAGAATGGTGGAAATATGTATATTAACTGAATTTTAGTGGAATGTATTGAAAGATAGTGTTGTCTACTGTGGAACTTATTTTTTTAACCATTTTGATGTGTTTATAAAATTAAGTAACTATTCATGCTTGCATCAACATCTGATTTGATGTAATTTTGTAAATCAGTCCAGCGTAATGGAAATTAAGGCAAACCTATTGGATAGAATTGAAAAATTTTGTTGAAAAATATCATAAATATTTTGATAATTTTGTGCTGTAAAATTTTGTAAAATAAGCATATCACTGGAGCCTAAAATTGTATTTACTCAAACTTTGTTCATTAGTTTAAGTTTTAACAGAAATGTGATGATTGGAACATTAACTCAACTTAGACTGAGTGAATGGCTAATGTGTCATATGTTGAAGGCTATGTTAAAGTGTTAGGTGAGTGTCATGGAGTAGAAAAACAATAGTCTCCATGCAGTTCATATAGAAATGGCAGATATGAAGAGCTGGAGAAAGAAACAATTTTGAAGAATTTACATTGTCTCTGATATGTTTATGAGAAATATATTTGCAGTGTTTTTCCTATTATAGGTACATATTTGTTTTCTTAAAATAACTACATATATTTGTAATGAGTAATGATCAGCAACATTAAGTAAGACTCTCATGAAAGATGAAGAAGCCTATTTTAGTCATATCTGAAAGAATTAATAAAATTTAGAGCTATCCTGTAGTTATTGGTCTTTAAGGCTAGTTGTGACAGAGAAGCATGAGTTTTAATTTGTTTAAAGTTGCCCACAACTTTACTTCTAATTATACTTTGGATTAATGTAGCTCAACAGATATGCATTAAAATATTGATGCAGCCAGAATCTAAAGACTATTGATAATTATAGAACAGTTATTATTGTTCTATTTTTGACTGTCATGGTAGGCTTTGCATCTCTAGAAATGTATGTCGAGCCCACAGGGTAATGACTATAACCAAAAGGCCACAGTGGGTATTTGTAAGCAAGATATTGGTGACTGTCCAAAAGTTGCACCTATGCCCTAGTTGTAATTAACTCGTCGCCCGGCAAGCGGAAGGTCCGTGGTTCGATTTCCGGTCAAGGCGAAATTTTTTCCATGTGTTTTCGACCATCATTTCATCTCCACACCACCGTTGTGTTCACTGTTTATTGTATGTTCACTGTCTCTTTATTTCACCTTCTGTCTGAATTTATATTTGTGTACTTCCTTAAAAGGTATGATAAGAGCTCTTGGTTCACTGTAGTGAACTTTCCATTCTGAGTTATTAGTAAATAATCTCATTTTATCATAATATCTCATAGCGGTCCTTTGTGCTGGGCTCAACCTTTACAGTGGCTCATGATGAATAAAGGGAATTTTTCTAGGAAATAAGTACTTAATCATTCAGTAGATACTACAGCACATACACTTGTTTAGTTTTGAGGACTAAGTAGTACATTGTGGAAGTAGGTTTGGTACTTTTTCTTTCAAATTTCATAGATGTTACAATATTTCTGTTTACTTTTCAGGGTAGTGAATACAGTTTCATTTTTGGTGTTGACAATAAGAGGAATTATTTGATACTCAAATTATCCACAGAAAGAGTGGAAAACCGCCTGCATCCTGAAGTTTGGGTTCATGCCTGCATTCATGGGGAAAATTTCCAACTTCCTAGTAAGATTTAATGTGACTCCTAGTATACTATTTGTTGAAGAAAGTGGGTATAAAATTTCTCTTGCATTTTCATACATATAGGAAATAACTATTAGTTTTTCTCATCATATCACATTTCACAATAAATACCTTGAAAAAAAGTTTGGAGGAAATGAATTGGCACTTCCTATGTCATTTTCTCCTTGTCTTTAATAGGTTAAGTTTTTTTTGGAGGATCTTATGCTTTAATGGTTAGGTTTGGACAGGGAAGTCCTTTCTTGGAAATGTATCAGGGATGTGTTTGGCATCAGTCCCCTTAAGGAGAACGGCAATCTGAAAATTATGTAGTAATATTGCCAGAAAGGATGAAGTGTTAACCATATGACAAAATGCTTAAGTAATCCGTACTGCATTGAGATTGGTGTGTGTAGTAATTATTATTGAACCTATAGTAAAGCGCAATGGCTTATACCCCTTCTTTCATTGTCTTATGTACAACTTATGTATGGTGTACAACTTCTTTTGTGGGATAAATTATGGCCTTAATGCCTGTAATAAACCAAGGTCTGCTGTGCAGTCATTATTTTTCTCTTTGAGTTTTGTTCTTTTGCTACTTTTTAAGTTTTCACCCTTTTACTTTCAGCCCCTTGCAGCCTCAGAGGAAAGTAATAGGATTAAACTTTGTAGGATAGGGGCCACCAGTTTTTCCAAATAAACTATACTTTTCTGTATTACTTATAATGTATAAACATCAATGTGTATTTCATTTTCATATTTTTTGCGATAGGGAATATAAGGTAATAACAGCCTCATTGCGTTCAACTGTGAGATATGCTTAATTATTTTTATTATATTACCCTTAACTTGGTAAATACCTACTAAGAAACAGAAGTTTTAAATAAATTGGCTAAAAAGTCCCTTTGACTTGCAGTGCATCCTGATTCTGGCTTACCTAATTCTGGTCCCATGTCATATCCTCCACATTCATCATTTGGGAAATCTTATTCCCATGCAGCTGGGTTGAAATTTGAAGTTTGTGAGCCAATGCGCAAGTGGAGGATTCATTTCAATGGTATCTTAAGGTAACAAAATATTTAATTTTCCATTAAACATTGTTATGGTGAAAGTTTCATTTCAAAATTTACCTTATCTCAGTTTTAAGTTATTTGTTCCAGGAAAGGGTGCCGTAAAGAAATGGAACCATTTGACTCCAACAAACTCGTCCATGTGAAATTTAACTTTATGTGGGTAAAAAGATATTTTTCACACAAAAATAGTTGCATAAAAATTGCTAATGGAAAGATTGTGATTATATTATTTGGTTAAGATTCTCCTTCAAAATTTTTAATTTTTTTATGCTTATAATTGCAGCTGGACAGCATGTAGCTCCCCATTTTATGTTCATCGGGATGGCCGTCTTAATTTAATTAGTGAGGCTCTTGCTAGAGAACCTTGGCGATCCGGTGACTGGATTAAAGCAATGTAAGTTGAATATAATAGGTAGTTGATTATTACAGTATTTTTGATTTTGAAATCTTGACAAGACAGCTATTTTTAAAGGATGAGATGATGACTCAACAGGTGCATCTATCTAATCTCCATTTCTAAACTTGCACTGAGGTCCCCTACCAGAGCAACTCCCAGCTTCTCCCAATATAGCCCCCAGTTGGCTGCCCTGTGGTTCCTATATGTTACTTGCCAGTAATTAGATTCTAAGAGAGTAAACAGTTTATGTTGATGGTTTGATATTGTAATCTCCCCTGACACCCTCAGTTCTTCAATCCTGTGTATCAGAGAACTGATGCAAAGTGTAATGTATCAAGTTCTCCCTAATACTGTTTGTAAAGGTAGGCGAGTTGAGATGGTAAGCAGTATACATCAAGCAATGGCCAACTTGAAGTCAGGTTCTGAGTCTTCCTCATTTTTAGAGGGTGTCATTTCGGCTACTTGCTTGTGTACTAAACTATTAGTGATTCCTGAGGGGAATAATATTCAAGCATATGTTGGTTTGTACTTGGTCTGTCAATTTCTGAAATACATTCACTTTTCTAGTTGGTTCTCATAATACTTGTTTCTCCTTCTATTGTCTTCATCCTATCTCTCGCAAGATTGGAAAGAATTTTATTCTGGACGAGCATAACCAATGAGTAAATTCATAATTTAATTTGGGTTACGCTACAATGGCATTTCCTATGTGATTTGCAGATAGTCTTTGATATAAACATTCCATGTCAATCAAAGCTTCCCCTGAATTTTTCTATATGTAAATACAATATTGTCTGTACATTTGGTTCCCGTCATAACTAGCAGATATGGGAATTAATCGTAGTGTTTTATCATTTATAATGTCAGTGAACTGGAGCTCTTTCAGTGAAAGAGATATTTTACCTTATTTTTATAATCTTTTTTCTTGGATTAGTCAAAAATGTAGAACTCAGCTGATAATATTTCAGGCTACATGAAGAAAAGGGCTACGATCAGTGGGGAACGCTTGTTGGTGAATGGAAAATCGGAAATTCTGGTGACAACCCATTGATTTTGCACTTGAGAGGTATAAGGAGGAGGAGATGGGGGCCTTTTGATGATAGAGAGACTGCCATTAGGTTACGTCACAAAGCAGAGTTCTTTGGAGTCTCCACACAAGGGAGATTCTTTAATGTTGGTGCCTCATCAATGACTAATGGTGGTTTGACTCAGTGAGTATTACTGTTTAAATTGCTTACATTTTAGAATGTAATATTGCTGAATTTTTTATAAAAGGTTATTCAACTTTATAAATTAAGTGTGGTTATCATGTAACTTATTGCTATGTGGAGAAATCTTTTTTATGGTTCCCATTGTAGTAAATTTTTAATGGATACCCACTAATTAACCCAAGACATTTCCTACTGACCACTGGATATACTTCAGGGTCATTTATCAGCAGCTGTTTTCAATTTTACAATGGTGGGGGTACTGTTTAGTTTAAATTGGGGTACTTAGCGGAGAAGATCACCTGTAAAATTAGAAGAAGTCAGTAGTATATTAGACCTAATAGGACTAATATCTTGTTATATAGAGGGTAGGAAAGTTAGTAAATAAGGAGCATGAAGAAGAGAGGTCTAGGTGCATTGAATAAGGAATGTGAAAATGAAGTATGGTAACTACTGCAGTGATAATTATAGTGTGTGGTGATGGTTATATATGTGGTGGTGATGACGAAATCCAGTTGGAGTTAGCATTAGTTATAAATAGGAAATTGGGTTCTTAACATTTAGCAAATGAGAGATAGAAGAGTGGGGATAATGGTATACTTAATTAATTTAGTCAAAACTGAGGTACCTATGCCCTCAAAGCCATTGGAAGGAAAGGGTTGGGGGAGAATATGATCTTCTGGTTGGAGCATGGTACATAATAGGTAGACAGAGAGATGGAATGATGCTGCAGAGTATTAGTTAGAAATAAGAAATGAGGTAAGGTTAGTGTCAAGTTTTTCCACGGATATCCTAGTAAACACCAACATGGATTAAACACAATAAGAAGAGTGAGTGCACATCATAGAAAAGACAAATAAACATGAAGATTTCTCTGAATAAGCTATAAATAAATTAGCATGGAAGAACCCTTAAAAAAATATAAAATGGTGCTCAGGTAATAGAATTCAAAAACTTATTCTTTCTAGAAAGAGTAGGTATACATGGAATGTTGTTTTTGAGTTGTGAGAGTGGGAAATGATAGAGAATGTTTGCTGCTTGGAAGAGGAGAAAAATGAGGACACATTGAGTGTGAGAAGAGATAGTGGGAAAAAACGAAGGGGGAAGCAAAAATGGCTTCATGAATTATTGAGAGAGGACAACTTTAGCTCTATTTGGAAAGCGGACATCAGTTGGAAAGGAATGTTGTAGATGATATCAGATAGTGGGGGATTGAAGGCTGGGACTTTCTGTGGGCTTAGCATCTTTATTAGGATGCTTATGGAGATTTAATTCACTGGGCTCTGTGCTCTCACATTACCATTCATGAAAGTGTAAATTGCTGTAAATTATTTATGAAATCGATATGTATGTTCCGTAGGTTGATATGTCATTTCCATGTACATATATTGTTTCTTTAAATTACAATTAATTCCATTGTAATTATTTTCATTTAATGCATATGAAAACTATACCTTCAAACTGGGATTTTTCAGTGCTCGCTTTGGTCACTTCAGGAATCCTGCTGGGATGATATCATCTGTCACATCTTGCAATATTTCTCTCTCACATTTAGCTCACTATGGACAACTTCCTGATAATACTGTGATTAGGTTTTCTGGTAGGTTTTATGTTTGTATTTTCTTCTCCCAATAATAGAAGGAATGTGAATTTTGTTTGATTTTATGACTTCTGTTGTAAAATATAATTTTTAAAGACCATGAAACTTTTTTTCAGCCAACAATAGGAATTATACTGCCAACATAAAACTGCTTCCACTTGGTAATGCAATAATGTACACAGGGAGACCATGGAAATATAAAACATTGCTGGCTCTTTTTGATTTTGGTTTGAATCTTGATGGAGGAGTGGGAATTTCTGAATTTACATATCGGTAAGGAACAGCAGTATCATGTACATTGGTTTAGTATTTATGTAAGAATCTAAATGTACATACTAGAAAAAGCTAAGTTTATTTTCATCAGACATTTTTCTCCTGGCCATTGAGATGTGTGCTGCAAAAGGGTGGTGATTTACTGTATACACTCTACATTTGCATGCAGTTTTCATGATTTTTATGCAATTTTCATGATAATTTATTTTTTGTGTCTAAATTCTTAGGCATAATTTGTGGAATGAAATGTTTGATTCATTACCTCACAAAATTATTTCATTAGTTGACATCTTTTTCACATGTGCATTAGGGTGTCCCTTATTTAGGCAAGAAAAAATTTGTGTTAAACCCCATCATTTTTTTTCCTTTTGGTCACATTTTCTCAAAAACAAAATTTCATCTCAATAAGACATTACCGTGCTGAATTGAATGCCAAATTTTAATTTAAGGAACGATAAGTTTTCGTAAGATTAAGTTGGCGTGAAAGTTGTGTAAATACACCGTGTCTAAATTATTGGTAAAATTGAATACATTTATACTCTTCAAAGTACATTACGGTTTTCAGTTTACTTTTTCATTCTTTCATTTCAATACTTCCTTCTAATCTGGATCTTCCAGGTTACAATGTCCTTGAACGCAGTTAACACAAAATATTTTTGCTCCTCATATATAGTTGAAAATCCACGAAAACCTTGCCATAATTTAATACCTCTTTCTGCAGAGTCATTAAAAAATTTTAAATTCCTAACAGTTGTTTGGGTTTGGTATAGGAATTGCTGGTCTTCCATGTCAAATGGAAAAAATTGAATGGAATCGAGATTACTGGGGAAAACTAGTGTCCTTCATTTGATAAGAGAAGAGATCTCTGCTTGGTGGACAAAAGTCTCCCACTGTTTTCTCTAATGTAACTATTTGGTTTCGGACACAAAAATTGTAAATTAAGGAATGAAACATTTAAAATTATAAATGAAAATTTTTGTGAAGAATGGTTAACAGTGGAAGTGAAACTTACTTATTTGCCTATCCACATATCTATGAAAAGGAATATACCTCTTTTTGTGGGTAGAATCTTTCTGTCTTATTTTGCTTCCATTTTCACTTTGGTTTGTACTTCTACATCATCATCAGGGTGATATTTTTCGTTATAATTTTGGAAAAAGGCTCATCTTATATGCAGTCAAATGCAGTATCAGAAATTATGATTGAAAAATGAGGAAAATGTTATTTTCTGTTGCCGGCAGTACTTTAGGATAAAAATATGAATCTCTATGGAATTATCAGAACATTATTTTGGGGCTAAAATTTTCTTTTTCTTTTAATGCACTACTGCCAATTGAAAATAGCAGATTTTATGGGAAAAGGTTTTCTACATTGCCCTCTCATTAGGCTGAAGTTCTGAAAGTTCCTGAAATGAAAGTGTCAAGCTTAGTTTACAAGATGACCCACTGGAACCCTGAAGTAAATTATCCTCTTAATTTTGTCCCTCTATTTCATGATAATGTATAAAAAAATAATTATATTGTGATGTTCCAACATTTTTGTTTCTGATAGAATTATCTTCAGTATCTAACCTTTAAAGGTTGTTTTAAGTTGTGTAAATGATCATACATATGTTTCTTGTTGGATTCAAGTGCATATTTCATTCTATCAGAAATATATGTATTTACTTTCAGGTGTGATGGTCAATGGCCGATTTCCAATTACACTTCACCACCTGTCTCACGTCATTATTTCAAACATTTAGGAGAAATTTTAACTAAAGAAGAAAAAGAGCAGCTAAAAGAATCCAAACCATTGACCTTGCCTTTCAGTGACCCTCTTTGTCAGATATCAAAGATTGTTGGTGGGAAGGGGGCTTCTTTAGCTCTTCTCTCAAGTATACCTAATGATTCTGTGAGTATCATTACAACTGTTTTCACTGTTAAGTTAACAAAAATATCATATACATATATTGCTATGACAGACAGTGGGCTGGGAGGCCGATTGAGACGGACAAATATCATAGGACACTCAAATCACACTGAAATTGTATACTCTATGGTTTTTGTATGTGGCGGGAACAAATTTGATGTTTTCAAAGCATTATTCCATCTTTTGATAGTTAGTATTGGTGTATGCAAGTTATATTATGGACTCCTCGAATTTGAAAGAAAGCAAAGGAAAAAGTATTTAGGGTAAAATTAATATGTCACTTCTTAAAACATCAAAACTTATAATTTTCCACTCATCAAAGTTAGGATATTATCTCTTACTCATCTTCGCCTTAAGATTGCCTTCCATTTGTGTCAAAGACACAGGGCTCCTTAAGAAGTGGGAGAACTTTGGGCGATGATTGTACTCTACTCTTCTTAGGCAGCTTTTGGACAGCTGTAATAACCGGATTGGAAGTTATAAAGCACTTATAAAATAAGTTCTCATTGCAGTCTCTTCGGATAGTTTATCTAGTGTTGAAAACCCAGTGGTACCTCAAGATATGAGTGCCCTGACATACGAGTTTTTTGATATACAAGCCACCATAGGGTCCTGAAATACAAGTCAAGATTTGATATACGAGCCAGCCTCTGTGACATCACAGCCAGTTGGCATAGCAAGCCACTGCTTAGATTTGCGAGTCTTCCGCGTTCAATTCACGTGTTCACTTCGCTGCAGAAGCATGTCTGTCAAGTTGTTTTAATTTTGTTTTTTGGAACTTAAGTAGTTATTTAGTCAATTTTTTCATATAACCATGAGTCCCTAAGAAGATGATCGTAAAGAACAGTGCTGAGAAAAGGAAAAAGGTGATATCCATGGAATTAAAGCGTGAGATAATAGACAAACATGAGCAAGGTGTAAGAGTCATAGACTTGGCAATTCAGTACGATCACACAACTTCTACGATATGTACTATTCTGAAGCAGAAGGACTCGATAAAGGCTATAACTCCTGCTAAGGGTGTTAAAATTATTTCAAAACTACGCAACTCTGTCCAGGAAAAGATGGAGAATCTTTTGCTTTTGTGTTTGAAAGAGAAGCAGCTCGCTAGAGAGACTGTGACTGATAGTATAATTTGTGAGAAGGCATGAGTCATTTATGCAGATTTGCTGCAGCAGAGCCCAGGTATTTCAGCACAGGAGCAGTTCAAAGCCAGGCGGGGGTGGTTCGAAAATTTTCAAAAAAGGACTGGTATTCACTCCGTTGTCAGGCACAGGCAGGGAGCTCTGATTCTGAGCGGCTGAGGAATTTGTGAAAACTTTTGCTGAATTGATCAAAGCCCATGGATACATCCCCCAACAAGTGTTCAACTGTGACGAGACAGGACTCTTCTGGAAGAAATTTACAAGCAAAACTTATATAACGGCAGAGGAAAAGAAGATGCCAGGCCACAAGCCCATGAAGGATAGGTTGACTCTCGCACTGTGAGCAAATGCGAGTGGCAACTGCAAGGTCAAGCCGCTGCTCATATACCGCTCAGAAACCCCCAGAGCCTTCAAGGCACATAAGGTTATAAAAGAGAAGCTACAGGTTATGTGGAGGGCAAACCCAAAGGTGTGGGTCACCAGGAACTTTTTTGTGGAGTCTTTGGTCTGCCATTAAGAAATTTGGTCTTTGGTCCTGCCATTAAGAAATACCTCGAGGTCAATGAATTACCTCTGCAAGCCCTACTCGTCCTCAACAATGCTACTTGCCACCCTCTGAAACTTGAGGACGACATCTGAGAAGAGTTCAACTTTATAAAGGTTCCCTACCTTTTACCCAACACCACCCCTAACAGAACGAATTAAACTCATATCTCAACCACTGTACTTGCAGGTCTTATGCTTAAATTCCTGCACATCTTCGGGCATCATTCCTAAAAGGAAAGGGGCAGCTTGGATTATAGTGGAACCATGCAGGAGTATCTTGTGTGCTCTGGGTGGCATTTTGCCCCAAGAATATAAAGCCACATGCCTTTTTGTGGTCCCTAAAGTATACTTCTCAAATATAAGAGCATTTATTTCATAGCCACTTCCCAGTGCATGAAGTAATGCCGAGAAATGCTGAACCAGATTCTCGTCTGGGCTAGTGATGGAATCTGTGAGTGAAGGATTTCCGAAGAATTTGTGGGTGGTATGCCCATCATTTGACAATCCAAATCCTTGCTCCAGTACATCTATGATTATGCCCATTTTTTATTTAAATGTATTTTGAATATTTTGTTTCCGAAGCTTAACATTTTCTTCTGGAGTTCTAACCTTCCTTTTTCTGATACCCAGCTGTTAAGAAACGTATAGCAGGTACCCATTCGTGTAAAATGGACAACACAAATCTCTACGTATCTACATTTGCCGGCATTTTCAAGAGATTCTCAATGTTGTTCATTTGAAAAGAATTTGCATTGCACACATAACATGACTGCAATGATTTTGTGTAAGTTAATATGTTTTATACAGTTTTCCATCAACCTTCGGTCATGTGCATTTTATGATATGCTGACACTTAGCACCCCGAAATCACTGGATGGAATAAGGAGTGTTATTTCCTCCTTAACTTGAATAGGTTCCTGCAGAGTATGCGTTGTGGTTTCTTTTGTGAACTGTAATTTTCGTCCGACAATAATGTGGCGATCATGGCTTCGAATGTTGGCATACAACTATTTTTGATACATTGTCTTGTCGGACGAATTATTGGAGAGAGACAACTAATGTGATATAAAAGCTCCTGTCATCAAAGCTAAAATCTTAAGCCTCATTGACTGTCCCCAGCTCGCATCACATCACCATTTAGAAATTAGCACCAAATTCGACAGGTGGTCGAAGGAGGAGGGAGTCGAGAACAGGTTTGAGAACAGTAAGTAGATGAGTAACTGTACACAGTCGAGTTTCTCAAGAGGACTCAGTAATGAGTACAGAGGTCTCAGAGGGATATTATGCATTCTTAGCCAATTGTATGATTTCATAGCTCAGATACAAATTTGTAGCATTGCATGAATTGGCACCTCTCTCAAAAGCAGATGCTGTCCATTAGTGAGTTTAGGATGGACGATTAGATTTACCGCCTCTTCAGGAGTATATGAGCATATGATACTAGTAATCTACTTGCTCAGCCATCCACGCAAGCTTCTTTTTTTTTGGAACGTATTGGTGCAGTGGAGAAAACTTCATGCATGAACCTTGCGCTCTCGCACTCTTTATTTGCTTGTAAACTTGATTATATGATGAAACAATGACACATTACATATTTGTGTATTCACGCACATGGCATGACTGTGTACGCCGTGAAGACTATCTCGACGCGGTGCACTATGGTGGAGTGGGCCACACGACGCGTTGACGTGCACATATCACGGTATGAAATTGGAAACCTCAGGTCTCTGCAGCCAATTTTTGTAGCGATATGATCAATAAATCATGCCTCACATGTCTCATGCTGGCAGACAACAGTGCAAAGCGGTGCATTTTTTGTAGCTCACTTTTTGTGTAAAACCTTTTGTTTTGGGATATAAAGATTTATGTATCGCTGTAAAATTGCCACAAAACCTTCAATCCTGAAACTTTAGATGAAAATATAGTGTGAATAGTACAGCTATATGGAAAAAAAATATTCAAACCATGTCAAATTAAGTTTTTGGTCACAACAGGACATAGTTGGGATTAACAATTAAAGTTAATCATTAAAAATGTGGTTAACTATTTAATTTAATTGACAGTTTTTAGAAGAGTTAAGTTTTAAATTTTAATCGTTAAAGTTATGCATTAACTGATACGAAACTCTGACTTCAGTAAATTCATATTTTTCGTAAATTTTTGGCAAATGTCGACATGTCCGAATTCGGGCGCAAAGGTTGCCCAACAGACTAATGGGAAAATAAAACGGTATCTAAGAATGCAAGGGTAGTTGTGCAAGAATGCAATGATAGGTCCAGATGAAAACATACAAAAGCGAGGCTTAAGGGAGTGACTGCCAAAGTTTAGGAATGCACCCTCAGATGAGAAAACATGAAACCACGTAAAGACAATGTCCTGGAGGGCTTGTATTCCTTACTTGGTGTCATAATGTCGTCAATACTACATGGTTGAAGCCGAGAAAGAAGGTTCGCCTAAAAACCTATGACAGAAACGAGGGGGAGGGGTTCATTCAAACTAACGTATCTGTTAAAATGCACCAGTATACTTACAACAACTTAAAAATCCCAGAATCAGAGCCCCACTTCAGAAAAATCGCCGAATCCTTTCAGCAGACACTAGGAAACCTCACATTAATTGCCATGAGAAAAAATTCACCTGGACCGGGAATCGAACGGGCCTTTGGCTTTCCAGGCCACTGCGCAAACCACTACACTACTTTAATCTGTTACTTTTTCAGAAAAGTAACTTTTAAGTAGTTACTTTTCACAGAGATTAACTTTAATCAGTTAATTTTTTTTTGTTAACTTTCCCAACAGGAAAACTTGCGAGATAGCTTCACCATGGTGGAAAACTGTTTATCAAAAACGAGCAAAAGAATGGCCTATATCTGGGATATTCACCTTCCAATTGTCTAATTTCTTATCAAATATGTTACTTGGGGTACTTTGCTTTACATTTACACACCTTTTAGGATATTTTCATTAAATTCGGGAAACGACTTTTGTCCGCCTAAAGCGGCCTCCCAGCCCACTGTGCGACATTGCTAACATCAGAGAGAAATCAGGGAAGCAGTGGCGCTATGAATTCAAAGAATCAGGGACATTATAAATAGTATTAACATGTCAGCTTGCATTCTTCTTCTTGTTTTTTCACTAAACATAAGAAAACCAAAACATGATGACCATTGTATGAAAATTTCTCAGGTCTTCCACTGCATCAGGGGCTTCGATTCTGCCAATATTTCTAAGTGCAATTCACTCTTCTACTTCAGAAGATCTGAATGCCATAGCAATTGTGGCTTCCATTTATACCCTTGGCTTGGCTTCATGAGTATCATGATTGGTCAATATGTTATTTAGAATCTAACCATCTTAATTGTTGGACCATTGGTAGGCCACCTTGTCTTGTATTGCAAATACAATGAATAATCATATTCCAAGCACTACTCTATTGAAAAGCAAATTCTCTATTTAATGTTTTGCTTCTGGTTGGATCTCGATGGTTAGATAGTAAATAACATCTTGACCAATAATAATAATCTTGACCCAGGCCAAGAGTATGAAAAGTAGCCCAATTTGTTGCAGCATTCAGAAGTTCTGAAGATGAAGAGCGAGTTATGCGTGAAATGTTCATGGAATTGAAGCCCCTGATAAAGTGGAAGACCTGAGAAACTTATATAGAGATTTTGTGCCGGCAAAACACTATCTATTATACCTTAGAATTTTGTCCAGTCCTTTAACTGCTATTTTCCACTGATACAAAAACCAGCCTGAGCATTGATTATGGACACAATGCTTCAGGAGAATGCATATGAATAGTACATATTTGACTCAGATGTATCATATGTTTTTGGTCCTTTTTTCTGGGAAAAGATTACCTCTCTCTTTAAGATGATTTGTGACTCAAAATATAGTTTATGATACTACTACCCTGTTAATTTTTGATGTTTCAGTTCATTATTTTTGCAATATCACATTTTATTTGGATTATTGGTAGTCTTATGCTAAGAAAAGTGTGTTTTGAGGAAAGCCATTATCAATTGTGAGTTTGGACTGATAACTAAGGAAGCTACAAATCAGGTAATGTGTCAGAAATGCATCATACTGAATGCATGATTTCTACCCTCTTACCACTAATTTATGCTAGATTTCAAAGTTTCTTTTTGGAAGTCATCTGTTTTGCTTGCTATGTTTGAATGTAAACTGCCCAACCACTTATTTAAGCACACTCATACTGCATGCCTCCTGTATTTTTCTTTTCACTAAGAACATTTTTTTTCAGTTTAATGTCCCTAATGGTTTCTGCCTCACTACTTTTGCATTTCAAGAACAATTGACCTCTAATGCTGTGCTCAAAGAAACTATTTCCCTAGCACTTGATGCTGCTCTGAAAGGCAGGAAAGAGGAAGAATTGCAAGAATGTTGCAAAAGGTATTATGGCTAGTACATAATAGGCATTATTGATAGGTAATGTAGCTAGTAAATGTGATAATATTGAACTCATTCATGCATGTAAGTGAGCCACACCTATTTTCATAAAAATATATGCCTCATTTCTTCATTGGTGACATGTGCAATTTCTAAAAAAAATGTCTAAATTGGTTGAACATGACCAAATGTGAAATATAATTATAATATGTGAGAGGTAAATACATACATGTGATGTCAAAAAATGAAAATGTTGGGGATGCATATGGAAAAATATAATACATGCGGTCCTGTTTTGGAGGCAATCACCACTGGTGATACAGTTGGATCTGTTCAGAGCTGTCTCTACCACTATAGCACCTGTTAAAGGTTATACACGCGTATCAGTCAGTTTAACAGAATTTTTCATCATACAGGGGGTTAGCCTAGTGGAATTAGTGGAGGTGTGATTTGGAGGGGAGGGTGATAGAGGAAGAAGCAAAGGAGAGGAATCTAGATTGTAAGGTGGCCAATAGAGCACGCTTTTGGGAAATATTGAATTGGTAGCTATTGTTCAGGTTTGGCTAAGAAGTAATGAAGGCCTATGACAAATATAAGACATGGTTGAGATGATACTTGAAAGACTGAAGGAGTACTATGCATCATAGTTGGGATTAAGGATTTAAAAAATAAGTATTAAAATTAATCATTAAAAAGTGGTTAACTATTTAATTTATTCATTACTTTTTAGAAGAGTTAACTTTTAATCATTAAAATTATGTATTAACTGATACGAAACTAACTTTAGTTAATTTTTTTCGTTAACTTTTGGCAAATGTCAACGTCTTGAATTCGGGCATAAAGGTTGTGTTAGAGCAGGTAAATATATGTGTTTGATCATCTAGACCTTTCTTAATTTTATAAACCCATTTACATGCAATTGGTTTTTTACCTAAAGGCAAATCTACTAATTCCCATATATTGTTCTTAATAAGGGATTGGTATTCGTCTTGCATTGCGAACTCCCATTGTGATTTTTCATTACCAGCCATGGCTTCCTCGTAACTAAATGGCTCAATAGGACTTTCAGTTACCACGTACATAACATGATCAGGAAATTCTTTGGGTCATCTGTTCCTTGCAGGAAACCTTTTAACTACGCCCACATCACCGTTTGAATCATTTATTTCATCTTCAGAACTATTTAAATCCTCCTGAGATGGTACATAATCTGGGTCTTTATCCAACTCAAAATGGTCATTATTGGATTCCTCAGCATCTGACCTAGATCCTGAACTACATTAACCTTATTTGTATCACTTTTATCATTTCCATGTTCAATCTGTGGACTTTCGGTTAACTGTGGAAACAACATGTTCGGTTCATCTTTGGCACTCTTAGTCTCTTTCAGTTGATTACGATTAGAGTTCTGAAACCTATTTTCAAAAAATATAACATCCTTTGCCTTCACAATCTTTCTAGGATTTTCAGGATCGACAAATTTATACCCTTTGGTGTGATCATAGTAACCTATGAAAATCATTTGACTTTTTGGATCAAACTTCTTCCTAATCTCTTTTGGCACATTTACATATGATACACAACCGAAAACTTTCAAATGACTTAAGTCTATTTTTTTATTAGACCACTTCTCTTCAGGTAACTGCTCTGGAAGGAGCCCTATTTTTAAGGTACACAGCAGTTTTCATGGCCTCAGCCTAATACCTTTTGTTTAAACCAGCACCATACACCATTGACCTTGCTATTTCTAGAATAGATCTATTAGTGCGTTCAGCTAACCTGTTTTGACCTGGATTATAGAGAACAGTAGTTTCATGAATTATACCATTTTCCCTAAGATAAGTCTCAAAATATTTATTCATATATTCAGTGCCATTGTCCGAACGAAGACATTTAATTTTTAAACCTGTTTGTAATTGAACCTCTGCTTTAAATTTGAGAAAAATTTTAAACACTTCACTTTTTGATTTCAAAGCATAACAAAATATTTTCCTTGTAAAATCATCAATAAAGAAAAGCATATGCCGGGAACCATCAAAAGCAACAATTTCCATTGGGTCACACAAGTCTGAATGAATTCTACCAAGTTTTTCTTTGGCTCTATTTAAACATCTTTTAGGGAGACTATATTTAGCATGTTTACCCTGAGCACAGGCTATACATCTTTCACTTTCATCATTTTTGAAATTAACGCCAGAAGCCATACCTGCTCTCAGAAGATTCCTGCTTCTATGGTTTAAGTGACCTAACCTCTTATGCCATAGGCTGTAGCTGCTTGGAACTGACTGGTTAGACAGCACTTCATTCAAACCTCCATGAGGCTCTTTTGACACAGTTTCTCCAGCTAATGAGAGATTAACTGAGTCCTTCATTTCATCCAACTTGTAAATTCCATCTACCTCTGATGCTGTTGCAACCACTTCTCCATTGCCCTGAAAAGAATCTTTCAAAAACATTTCACATCCCTTATCAGTAAATAGAACATTTATACCCTGTTTGACAATTTTGCTTACTGACAAGAGGTTTGTAGACAATTGTGGAACATAACTAACGTTAGAAATCTTTTGGTGCCACTGATAAAATTCACTGAGGCTTCACCTTCGCCTTTACTTATCATAACCTCATCATTTGCGGTATTAATCACTACTATTATAACTATTATAATTTTTTAGCCATTCCTTGTTGTTCGACATATGGCTACTTGCACAGGATTCTATTTACCAACTTCCACTTTGCACATTTACAGCTAAGGCAGTTAGAAATGATACAAAGGCCGTGGGTTTCTTAACCTCTTTGCCTTTCATACTACCTGGTTTTACCATAGTCTTCTCTCCTTTACCCTCATATTTCACATGTTTACCTCCCTTGAAATAAGACTGGGCCTTTATGTACGGCATACTATTGGTTTAAAGGACATTCATAACTTTTATGCCCTGGTTTGTAGCACTTCACTTGATACCCTTCTTTCTTGACGAACTTTCCTCTAGCCATCAGGAACGCAACATCGTCTTCATCCTCATGGGCCTCTTCTTGTTGCAACTTCATTTTCACTAGATCCGAAGTAAGAGACGTCGATGAATGTTCTAAAGCCATCACCATAGAATCGTATATGGATGGCAGTCCGCTAAACATAATCACGGCTAAAAATTCATCATCCAATGGGTGTCCAATGTCTGATAACTGATCGGAAAGAGGAGTTAGTTTATTTATGTACTCTTCCATGCTATCGGAATTTTCAAACCTCATTCAAAAAAGCGTCTTAAGCAATCCTAAACGTCTGCTAAGACCCCTGTCTTCATATGCAGCTTCAAGTTTGTCCCACGCCTCCTTAGCCTTGGTGGTACTTCTAATAACGGACTGGATAGGTGGCTGGACCGCTAAGCACATTTTTGACCAAGCCTTCGAGTCCCTTTTGACATCTTTGTTCACTGTCTCATTGTTACTGTCAGTCTTAATACAGTCCCATAAATCTTCGTGAATTAGTAGTAATTTCATCGAAAATTTCCAATTCCTGTAGTTGCCTGAACCTTCAAGTTTTTCCACCATTAACGGAGCACTGGGTGTAGATACTGCTATTTCCGATAACAGATTTGTTCACTCGGAAAAATTGGGAATACTTATATAATTTCACTATTCCTCATAACTCTGGGATCTGGGTTCCTGGGCCCATAACCTGTTAGAGCAGGTGCCAGCATGCACCAGGTCTGATTCTTCAGAATGTTACATTTATAACCAGATTAAACAAGTAAGAGTTGAGTGCAGTCCAACTTTCACATGAAAGCCTTCTGTCATACCAATACTACTTTCTACCTGTGTCACAGCTCCTATGTACATCTCCTGGACCAACCTTACATATTTCTGCTGTACTCCTTTTTCCCATATGCATTTCTCTGCACTCTGTCTTGGCTCTCTATTATTTGTTTTCTCCAGATCAATAAATACCTATATCCTTATCTGTGAGTTAAACTCTCCTAACCTTTATCTTCATCTTCTCTGGGTCCTACTCTTCAACAATCCATTTTTGCAGAAGAGAATGAGAGAATGTCTTCACTCAAGAGCTCTTTCTGCTTCCATGGCTTAAATGTCAATCAAAACGTGAATATATAGGATTTTACTCAAGCCTAGCAAAAAAATAGCCCACATTTTACAGCCTAACAATCTACACACTTATTATGTACCACCAAAAGTGAAATGAATTTCTCTAATACATAAGTGTAAATATGAATTAATTATGAAGCATATTCCTTCCATTATATGCTTCATGCAGAACTTCAGTAACTATAGAGTAATTTCTAGATTTTTATCTGATGTCCATATTTTTATTGATTTTTGTCATGTGTACTTGCCTCTGTTTAGTGATACAAGTTATTTTTCATCACATATCTGGTGCATTCTTATCAATTTCTATGGTTGTTGTGAATAAAATGTACTTATTATTATTTAAAAAATTAAAATATCCTTGAACAGGGTAGCGATCATCAGGGAAAACCGGGAAAACCTGGAATTGTCAGGGAATTTTGTAAATCTGGAAAAGTCAGGGAATTCTCGTAACAGTCAGGGAGAAACTGGGATAGGAAATTCTCGTTATTTTTCTACCATTACGTTTACCGGGCAGTCTTTCCTGCCCTTTATTTCACCAAAACATTTCACCAACTAAAACTAATGTCCGTCGCCGAAGTGCATAGAGTAAGCCCCGTCAATTCGTTGAACATTCAGTTGTGAATCTTAGTTATTTAGTTATGAGTCAGTCATACAATGTATCCCTTTTGTATATCCCTTTTTTGTATGCGATATTTGCCTAGTAGTGTTAAAATTCATTATCACCTTATATTCTGTTCCTCACAAGGAATCCGAGGCTATGTTTTTCGGAAGATTTTACCTCACTTTTTTTTTTAACTTCGGAGACTCGGGTCGAGAGGTAGTTGTAGCACACTAGTGTGTAGTAAATACGTGCTTGCAGTTCTAAAAACACGAGACGATGATTATTAAAATGGTAATACAAGTACGATCACACGTGTAAACAAAATCTTACGTGAGATCATCTTCGATTTCCATACCCCCCTTCGCGAGAACATAAGAAAAGTTCTCCTCCCCTCCCCACCTTTCACGCTCGACGTAGTTATTGAATGGCCCCCTTGGCTCCCTCTCGAAGCAATTTTGTTAGGTCAAAAACCACCTCAAATATGACATTCCTTAATATGACGCTGCCGTTGCTAATTGCCTCCTGTTTTCACTCGCAGTGGCGCGATTACGTTTTGTTTGTTTATACAAATATTTTTATATTTTTGGTTCCCTCTAACAATCAAGGGGTTATGACCGCGTTCATCAAATTTTTATTCGCTTCTAAAACTCGTGCCATCCGATTTTGATCCAGTCCAAGAACTTGGCTTTGGTTTTTATTTTTCGCGTAGCTTAGTGATACCTGTGCCGGAGTCCGCCAGTAAATTGGCCATTAACTTTCCCTTCGATGCCATTTCAGTAATCTTCAACTTCCCAGAACTACCACGACACGCTACCTCTTCCTTGAGGAATTGGACATTGTCAATGTGTAATTTTACCGAAGGAAACATACACGGCCACGGAAATACAATACACGGCCGCGAAAAATGTATTAAAAGTGTGTACAATTTGTATGAGGGCTTAACTTGTGAAGGTTTAATATATTTTTTCATTAGGGGGGAGGTTCCATATATTTTTTCATTCTTATAGCTTTTAATGTATTGATTTCAGCTTTTAACATTTTCTGAGTTTGACGAAAATTTAATTCAGCCTTTAAATCATTCATCTGTACCTTACTTGAATTTTGTATTTGACTCTTATGAATTTGTAAAATCACACTAAAACTTATGGTAAGTCCTGTAATATTATCATTATTATTACAGGTTTGACGAATCCACTCTTATCTATCCTATTATATCTCATTTATGGAAAGAATTTTATATAATTTGAAATATTCCTATTACCCTGCTGTTTATTGATTATCATAGTTGCTGATTTATGCCTAGAATATAATGTACTGCTTACAGAGTGTATTGAAAGGAGTACCAAACATATTTTTTTTTATTAAGTGATTGTTCAATTCAGATTTCTCAATTAAAAACTTGGTAGTAATCCTGTGTCACTGTATAACAGTTAAATTTTTCATGCTGCTTCAATGATTCACTATTAAATCATGTTTACAAAAATACTTTCATATTAATATTTATTTTTTTCTTCTGAGTTTGCTTATATCATCATTTTTCCCATTTAAGGGCTGTTGATGCTATCATTTCAACTCCTGTCTGTTCAGTTGTTGCTGAGGCTCTAAATAAAGCCTTACATTCATTGAAAATGGACAGTGGTCTCCAAGATTTTGGTTTTGCTGTGAGATCTTCTGCAGTTGGAGAAGATTCAGAAGTAGAGTCTGCAGCAGGTCAAAATACAACAATTTTGGGCTGCAGTAGCCATGAACACATATTAAAGGCTTTAAGAGCTTGCTGGAGTTCTTTATTTTCATATCAGTCTGTGCTGTATAGAAGGTTAGTGCATAACCTTTTTTGACTGTGTTATGAGCTAGCAATAAGTTTATTTTTAGGATGATATATTGATTAGTGATTGAGACTACATATTTATTTTGGTTCATATCCACTTTTTGGTACAGGGTCTCATATTTACCCTCATACTCTGTCCTTATCTGCCTTTACTCTGTTCAGAGATACTCCATTACCTTGAAGTATTTCCAGGAATAACATTAGTCTCAGTCATTTGCTCAGACTTTTGGTAAACTGTACTGAGGGGATACCTGTTTCATTGTCTTTTCTATCTGTAAGATGCTTTGCATGAAGTACAGGGTGTCTACCAGTCGGGAAAAGTCGGGAATCCGGGAAAAAGTCGGGAATTTATTAACGTCGGGAAAAAATCTGGAAAAGGTCGTGAATTCGCTGAAAAATAATCAAAAATCGGGAAAAATGGTTGCTTGCAAATCGTCAGGATAAAAATTGGAACGGCAGACATTGCATTACGAAATGAGATATTGTTTCCCATTTTATTTATTTGTCATTATCAAAGAGATGTTATTTTAAACCTCTCTGGTCAGTATTTGTGAGTTCGTGACTTTCGTCATTCGATTGCACTAGACATGGGCACCGTTTCCTGCATGCCGCCGTGTGACAAATCGGCTTGGTCGGTTGCAGGTTGAAGATCGTATACTTCACTTCTGCCCATGAATGCTATTCGAAAGAATGACTTTGACCGTGGTTATTACAACGCTCCCAAAGATTCAGGCGATCCATAGATCGTACCCTAGTACGATTGTGACATTTTGCGTTTTGCCATGCCTCTGAGGGTGTAACTCGATTAAGTTCCACTAGATATATTATATTTAAACCATCGCGTCCTAAGTTTCTATGCTGCGCATCATCATAATCGGTTGGGATAAATTAACTTTACTGTGGAATGGGAATGTTTTCTTTCTTTCATCTAGGGATGGGTCGGTTCGGTTCTTCGGTTCTCGGTTCCACCGGTTCTTGAGCTTAGAACCGGAACCGGAACCGAGGCCAAAAAGAATCGGTACCGAAATAATTGGCGTGAAAACCAGTTTGAAACCTGCTCACACTCTGAAAGCGGAGGCTTCACATTAAAACCTGGTGAAATAGTGTACTTAGATGTTTCAAAGTTGCTGTGAATTATTCTAATTCAGTCGTTAAAAGACCATATGATTTATTTTATTACATCCAATTCTAGTAAGTGATGAAATACCACCGTAATAAGGATATACTGATTGATATGTATGTGTTACGTCCACCTCCTTTGGAGGTGCGAGCCCTCAAATCATTTTCGTAAATTTATATAATAATAAAGTGTATAGGTTTCAGAAGATTTAATTCATGCTTTGAACATTGCTTTCGTTAAGTCAGCAAATTATTCGTCATTTGTACAATAGCATTAACTTTGCTCATGCAAGAGAACGTTGTCCACTTCGCCACGCAGTAAATAGCAGACGACAATCGACTATTTGAAAAATTGACAGCGCAAAGATAGCCGGAAATGAAAGGCACCCACAATATGCGGTCAATTACAACTAAATTGTTTTATCAAGTTTCTTCTTCCCTTGATGCAAGGGTCGTATTCAGCCAAGTAACTATCAACCGTTTCCGTTGACCATTCTGCTTTCTTGATTACTGGAGTATAAATGGACAATCATTACAAAAACGTTGGGTTGACTGGTCTTGTTTAACTTTAAAAAATTATTGTGCCATGAAACGTGAATAAAAATGCACGTGTAGGATATAAAAGCTGATATTGGTATTATCTTCCAATGGGAGAGTGTAACTAAGTATTTGCAGTAACATACGAATTTAAATATTTAAGTTTATGAGAAATATGTTGGTAATGACAAAACCATGGTTGAAAGTGCACACTCGGTTTATCTTACGCGTATCATACATAACTAGAGCGCAGAAAAAAAATCTTTTGACTTTTTGTAAAAGTGGGACTTTTGTGGTTTTAAATACAAATCTTCACCAATCTCATCAAATAAAACAGTTTTTAATGACTTTCATAGAGACTTTTTGGGACTTTTTTGGCGTGACGGGACTTTTCTGATTAAAAGAGACTTTTATGGGCCTTATTATTTAAACCGCATGCCTAAGTTAATATTTGGCTGTTGTGATCACATTTGTTCAACTGTGTGTTGGACGCATCTGTGTTTTTCATGCGGTACTACACGGAGCAGAGATGTACTGTAAAATGTAAGCTCCTAACAATTGTTAATGCGAAATTTTAATAATAGCTCCGGAAACTGCAATGAAATCTTTCTATTGCTCCACCGTTCATGAAATAATCACACTCACTCAGTGCTTCAACCCGAAGGTTGGTTTGGATAGGTGAGGGTAGAGCTCAACCCGTACTTATCCATTTGCATGTCAAATTCACATATTGTTCCTTTCCCTGGGCCACCTCGCACTTCGAGTTTTTTTTGCTGAGGGTGTCCAAAGACTTCACAAAGGGATTGATCTGAAAGAATGCGTTTATCTAATTATGAACCAGCTTATTTGAACCCGGGTGGTCTGCTGACAAGCCGACAGCGCTACACTGTATGGTAGCACTCCGCTTTTGTTTAGGAGATTAGTGGAAAAATGGTACAATTATATGAAAGATCATCTAGAATTTCCGATGAGGTGAACGCGTCACATTGTGTGCAGATGATCATTAAATGAGCCTACATTGTAGCGAGGCAAGCATGACGTAGATGAACCTGGACCCTCAGCTGCGATCAAGCGGAGAAGAAGATTTTAAAATTATCGCGAAAAACAAGAGAAAGAGGTCCTTAGCTTCCCCGAAAATAGGGGTCCTGACCTGTACAATGGACAACAAATAAGTACTTTTTTCTCATTTTCGGTATTTCTTGAGCAGAAAACTAAGTTTTGAACTATTGAATCATGTTTCAACTGCCTTATAACATTATTGATTCTATGTAAAAACTTGTTTTGTATTGTATATTATAAAATTTTCCCCTTTAAATTTGACTGAAAAACGCCGTTTCCAAGGTTTTACAATGGAGTGTACTTCCACCCTCTTTGTCATCTAATGCCTTTTTGGTAAGAGGTAGGGTGCTGGGGACTTCCAGATATTGAAATAGAGGAACAATGAGATGGAAGGGTGAGTTTCGAAGAAAATGAACCATGGGGAGACGGGAGAGCGAATATAAACGACGTGAGTGGTTAAGCGGGGTTGCAGACTTGGAGCATACAGCCCCGCGACGCCGAGGCGCATGCTTCAGGGCGCGCTCCCCCCCTGTTAGTTCTACGTCAAAATGTTAGAATACCTTTTTTGTTGCTTATATTGTCTACTTTACGATTATTTGATTAGTTTTTCCCAAAATCAAAACTAAACGATTTAAAAACTAAAAAAGCTATTTTTTGAGTGTTATTTTCAAAATTTGGGGGGGTTGCGGGGTGAATTTTTGGTGGAAAGTTAGAAATTCGGATTCAGCGACCCAAAAAGAATAGGATAAATCAATTTCCAGAACTACCTCTAATTTTTCCAAGTAAAATCCCCTAATGCCTGGACTAGCATCTCTAGGCTGTTTTCTCCAACAATTCAGTTAAATTCAGCAACTTTCTCACGGAAATAACTCAGACTTTTGAGAGACTTTTTTCAAAAATCTTGGTGACTTTTTAGGCGACTTTTTTTCCGCGCTCTATACATAACTAACGTATCGCCATTAAATATAATCACGGCATAGGAGATCCCGGAAAGATTCCGAAACGAAATAGGAAAGCAGAATCTTTTGAAACGACGGAAATGGTACACGTAAATTTATGTCAACGCATGTCACACAGATGGTCTAACTGAGATGTAAGCCAATGGTGAAAAAATCAAACGCGCAAGGTAGTGCCAAGTTACCATCAAGAGCCATGGCATACGAATCAGCACTGTTACCACTTCGTATGTGCCCAGATCCCAGATATCAGGCCCAGATGAATGCTTCCTAAGTCGCATGTCGATAAATGAAGTGCTATCGAAATACGGCATGCCTATCGATATTATATCATACCTATCGATATTTTAAAAATATCGATAGCTGGTGAAATTACGCCTTAATTTACTCACGCGGTTGAATCCTTCGCAATGTCTTCCGAAGTGTGGAAATACTTCACAGTTGATGCAGCAAATGAAAATTTCGCAAAGCGTAATAATTGTCATTCCCTGATTTACAGGGGTGCATGTAAATCCACTCCTAAGCTGAAAAAGCATGCGGAAAAGAGGCATAAAATAAATTTTCGAGGGAAGAGTCCAATCGTGTCTCCTAAGAGACGGAATACTTCAGTAACTAGTAGAGGCCTGCACACGGTCGCAAAATACGGGCGAGGGTCGCCTGCCTGTGTGCGAGAGATAAAGAGAGAGGCACAACCCGAAGACATTTTTTCTTTCTTTCGGACTTTTCCGAAGTGTCACGTATGTGGCCTTAACGGAGAAATGGCCGACAAGAAGCGGTCACCCGTCATCTGCTGGGCGGGCGACCGCCTCCATCCATGGATGGGCAACGAGTATAAAACCAAAAGTGCTTGAGTTCTATAAATATTTTCACATGAAGGGTAAAAATGGATTAAAATTACATAAACACAAAAATATTATGGAGAATTCTTTTTCAAGCAGTATGTCTCTGAAAATGATTATTTATTATCTTATCTTACCATTGAGCAATGCAAAGTAAGTGGTAAATTAAGAACCGGAACCGAGAATCGGAACCGAGAACCGAAGTTAGAACCGGAACCGGAACCGAAAAAAAGTGGAACCGACCCATCCCTACTTTCATCCATTCAGTAAAGCTTACCGTTTGCCATTTTATTTCCCATTGAATTGTGTTGCTTTTATACGCAAGCATAACGTCTTCGTGAAAGAACAGAGATCAGCCCCTGGAAAGTAAAAACATTATATTACGTTTTGGTGTTTTCCCGGCGGATTAGATGAGTGAAAGTTTCTCGGGTCTTCCACCGGGTCAAAGGCTCTATCTGTGCCGACGTATCCGAAAACGACTAGTTTTCCATCTTCAGGGCTGTGAAGATGTCCCTGGCTCTCAGCCCTGAAGATGGAAAACGAGTCGTTTTCCGAAACGTAGGGAGAGATGGAGCCTTTGTCCCGGTGGAAGACCCGAGAAACTTTCACTCATCGTATTACGTTGTCCCCGACGACGCCATACGTGCCGCCGCCGACGAATATGTCATTAGCTCCTGGATGATATACTACTGGAGAACTCGCCATTTGCCGGCTAGTGCGGTTGAATGTCTTTGTTATTCATCTGATGGCGAGCTCGCTAGCTCAAAAGCCGCCGAAAAGTCTAGTTCATGTGTCGTCATGCGCGAGTTTGCAACAAAATCGTTCGTTTTTACTGGAGAACTCGGCATTTGCCAGCTCGAGTTGAGTTGGTTCGTCAGTCTTCGAGTTGGTTTGTGCCCAAGAGGTGCCTTTGGTTGGACTGGCGAAGGACATCATTTCATTCAAAGGCTCCTTTCACACGGAACGGCGCGAACCCGACCTTCGTGCACGGCGCACAGTGGTGCAGGATCCCTAATACTTGGTATTTATGAGTCTAGAAGAACTTTCTATGTAGGGTTTTTGTGCCTATACGTTGGATGCACCGATTGACAAATTCAAATCCATCTTAAGTAAGGACATATCGCTGTTGCTACTCCTCTAGTAGATAAGATAAAATGTTGCACTGGTAACAAGTGCATCATATGAAAAGGAGCAGGCACAGCTTCACCTTCAATTCTCTCTAATATAACATGTGTTGCCCCGATTCTTGTTCTGAAAAATGGGTTTTGTAACTAAAGGAGAGTGCTATTTAACTGTTTATTAATATATTGCAAAAACAATTTGCAAAATAATTTTTTTACATAATTCACTTGTTCAAAAATAATTTTTTTTTACATTCACTTATATATTTTTGCAAAAAATTAATTTGTGAAAATATTAACATTGAATTTAGGTTCAGAGATCGCGAAAACCTTTGTGCTATAATTTTGAATGAAACGAGAATTTTGAATTTGTGTAAATCCAAGTAATAAAAATATTGCAAATACTTTTGTGAAAGAATTAATTAGCGAAAATACGAAGATCAAATTAGCATTCAGCCACTGAGAAAACGTACATTTGTTCACATTAATCGTGATGTTTTAAAAATGAGTTAATTTAAGTAAAAAAATTGCAAAACTTTTTGAGAAAAAATTAGTTTACAAAAGTTTTGAATCTAAATTCATATTCAGCGACCTCGAAAACCTATACACATTTCAACACCAAATTTCACATAAGTTGAACATTTTTTAATCAAAAATACCAATTATTAGGTATCCTGCACCGCTGTGCGGCGTGCCTCCATGCATTCCTCAAAAACAGCCGTTAATGTCACGGTACAGTCCATTTCGTGTATACGGCATTTTAATTTCTAGTAGGAGTTTAATCGTGAATGAAGTATAAGGTGCTGTGCTTGTACTTTTAATAATGTGGATATAAGATGGCCAATTCCATGTGAAAAATTGGACAGAACTGGGCATTGAACTATTGACCGTCACGATGACACATGAAGAAGTTAGCCTTTTTGGTCTGGAATTTTAAAATTTTTGTCTTGAAAAGTCTTGAAAAAGTCTTGAATTTCTTTTTCATATATTAGTAGACACCATGAAGTAGCTATTGGTACTGTTAAGTTACCTTGTATGTAGAGTCACAAATGAGATCAGTTGCTGCTACCAGAAGTTCAGCCATATAAAAATGAATATGCAATGGTGAGAAGCATAGGCATCTTTTGTTGACACTATTCTCTCAAGTAGAAGTAGTTGTGTAAAGAAGTACAAAATTTGTAATTGGCTCAAGCCAATCACTAGATTCACTAAATGTAGTGAAGTTGGCTGATTGTCTATCTAATGTGATGACTCGATTGCTAAGGAATGTAATAGTTACCAACTATGCTATGCTCTCCGTTGAGAAATCTTTGAGAACAGAGTGAACCTGGTCTAATCTTTCCTTTCACAAGGCAAGGGTGTTTTATTTTGCTTCGAGTATGTATCCCTTTTGCCTTAGGATTGCGAAGGAGGCTTGTCTAATACTGCTAACTCTGAACTCAGTCTTATGGGGTTTAGGTTTCCTGATCATGAAAATCATGTTTTCAAACTTTAGGTCAATCATTTTCAGATTTTTCATGTAACCTTTGGAGAGACTTGAACTATGAAAAACTATAATAACAGATATTGAGGCTACATTTTTATTTCTGTGGTACATATAGCTTTTTGGTGCTGATACAAAATCAGCCAACTAATGTATTTGTGCATATTTTACATTTCAGGCAGCATGGGAAAATAAATACTGGCTCTCAAATGGCTGTGGTTATCCAAAAGATGGTACCTGCCGAAACAGCAGGAGTAATGTTCACTCAACACCCATATTCAGGAAACCCATGTGAGATGGTGATCACAGCTAATTATGGTCTTGGTGAGGTATGTGCATTATATATTGAAGAACATGCATTAATATCTTGTTTTTGACTTTAATAACTCCAATTAGAGTCACAGGGATGAATTAATCCATTAAGATGAATGATACATGTAATCATATTATCCTAATCTTAAATGCAAATGTTTTTGTGTTGCCAGAGATAAATTGGTCTTAAAAATCTAAGTGATTTTCTGCTCATTCCAGGTATTTTTTATTACCTAAGGTTTTAATTTCCAATTGCATACATTTAATTTTTATGAAAAGTATGAAATGCATCATTTAAGAGTGGAGTCTTGAATTCAATGATAATTTGCAAACATTTATGAGATGTTTCTGTGATAAATAACCCTTATTGGTTGCACATAGTAGTCTTGGGTTTTTAGGTGCCCCACAGCTTTACCGTCTAACCTTAGATCTTAATCATATGAAAGACGTCTTTGTGTACACAACATCCATTCCCTGGGTGGGATTCAAATATATAATCACCCAATAAATGTCTTTTTCTTACATTATAATATGCTTTTACATAGAAGATTGATTTTATTTTATAGACCTTTGTTTAAATTTTCTGATTACCTTAGAGTGTTGTGGCTGCTGTTGCTGAACCTGATACCATTACTCTAAATAGAAGCTGGGATGATACTCTTACCGTATTGGAAAGTAAAATCGGAGGAAAATCAGTGCAGGTTTCTATGAATGGTAAAATTAAAAACTAAATTTGTTATGTGGTTTGTAATGAGCCTTTTCGAGGTTACTATAGTGTAAGTAAGTAAATGCACTTCATAATAATTCCAATTTCCCACCAGATGTTTCATGGGGAACAAAAGAAGAGGTTGTCAGTGATCATCTGGTGCAAAAACTTTGTGTGTCTAATGAGCAGTCTTTGAACCTTGGAAAGATTGGTATCCAGCTTGAATACTCATTTTGTAGTCCCAGAGATATTGAGTGGGCTTTTATAAAGGTAGAATATCAACTGCTTAATTTGTTATTGATTTAGTTATTTGTTAATTAATAACATTTTTCTGTGAATATAATTTATATTTCGCTAATTTACTTCTTGAAGGATCAAATATTTATATTGCAAGCGCGACCTATCACCTCTTTGGAGAGTTGGAATGACTTTGAACTACTGCATGAATTAGACTCACCAGTAGTGACTGACTCAGAAGTTACCACACGAGCAAACACAGGGTGAGTAATTAATTGAAGTTCCTGTCACATCTTCCCTGATTCCACTATTCCTGACTGGAGGGGAACATTAAGAAAAGTCTAGGGTAATTTCATTCCAATAATAATAATTCTTATTTATTTAAATAACACTATAAATGATATAGGACATGTCATGATACACATGTAAGCATATTTAAACACATAATCAAATATACCCTTGATGCTTTCTGAATGGACATGAGTTATTCATGAATGAACCGTGCTTTGTGGTTAGTTTATATAAATCTCTATGGCACTATTATAAAATTACAGTAGAAGCCCATTTTAGTGAGTACAGCATATAGCAAGAATCTCGCAATAACGAGCGATTGGCAATGTACCATTGAAATGCCCATGATTATCATGTTAAAAAAAATGGATATAGCGAGGCCAAGAAGGTCCTGCCATGGCATACGCTCGGTATTACGAGTGATAATTCTTGAGGGTGATGCACTGCAAAGTACAAATTAATGCATGGTATTTATCTTTAGTAGCATTATTTGTCAACTACAGCTTAGAATACAATATTTGTTCTATCTCTACATTATTTAAAGTCCAATCAAGTCCACGCACTGACGATTTATGGCCAGCTCTGGCGTACCTTGCATGTGTGCTCACACTTTTTAGTTATTCTTTTGTTAATCCAAGTTCAAACGGAGGCATAGGAGCGGAATGAGTGGAAGATGGACAAGCTGAAAATCATCTAGTCAGTCGTACAACAGCGGAGAGTGGTGGTGTGGGTAAGGGGCGGAGTTCAGCCAGTCATCTGCCAGTGCGGGAGTAGTTGACAGATGAGAAGTTGATTAACTTGGTGAGAAACAAAGGTGATGACAAAATTAGTTCTCTTTCAGAAGAAGAAACAGTGCCTATGCCGACTAGAGCTAAAGCACAGCAGGATCTTAGAAAATTTAGCACCGTTTACCAATGCTTGTGTGCTTCCACCGACGGCTTTAGCAAATTTAGTGAAGTGGAAGGGTCTGCGCTTTCGGCAACTGCCAGTAGACTGAAGGAGATGATGCTTGAATGATTTTTCAGCCGGGAATAGAAATTAAGAGTATTGTGCTGTTAATGTGAAGCGTGCGTATGTGTGATACTCAAGGTCCAACGCTTGTTTTGTTATGCTTTTTATCATCACAACGAAGTCACCAAAGTTTTCCGTTGCCAAAGAATTATTTATATCCTTAAAATTTTACGAGTCATCCTGGTTTTGATTATTTTTCCTGCTAGCAGAATTAATGGGAATACCTACTTATGTTTTCTGGTACATTAGCTAATTTGTGCATATTTTTCATTGTTTTCATAAATATTGCCAGGGCCGATGTTGTGCGAATAATTCAAATTATCCTGTTCAACAAGTTTTTATTTTATGATTCCTGATTTCACGGATACATATAATTTTGAGTGAATGTATCGATAATTCTCGACAATACCACCATGTTATTCCACGGTAGTTACTCTCATTCGCTCTAGGTCCTCCAGATGGCAGCACCAGTAAGACACACGATGTGCATCGCAACCGACGGAGGCATTTGCTTGTGTAAATAAATACTCGCTGCAACTAATTTTTGAGAGATAACTGAGTGTGAATTTTAGGAATGGCTTGAAAGAGGTACCTCATTATGCAAGAAATATTTTCGACCACCGAAAAATGCTGTATTTCTGTGAATCATCATGGCAACTTTCCTAACCAATGGACATACTGGTTAACTCTCGAATACTTCAGCAAAGTGTAAATATTGATTTGGAAGATTTAGTTCGCAAAATAATTGATAAATATGCAATTGTGCACGAAAACAGCCCTTCTATCTGTTTCTAATAGCATGATAATGAAATAAAAACGGAAAGTTAGAACAATTGTGGGAATTGAGAGGCTTAATCCATCACCTTCAGATATAACGAGCGCTCGCTGTAGCAAGTGATTTCCCAGCCATTGAAAGCTCTTGTTATACCGAGCTTCCACTGAACCATAATTTTGTATTGCTATTTGATATGATAAAAAGAGTGGGCTAATTTTAATGCAGTTCAATGGGAATAATCAATTCATTGAAAACAGCAATGGGAAGTATCATGATCTATCTCTCAGATTTGATGTGTTGATATTTAGAAAGTGTATAGGAACTCTTACTTTTATTATCTTAACAAAAAAGAAATCAAGAGCATCAATTGGGTATTAATTTAAGATATGAATAATTTTTTTCAGTGAGGTTTTACCTGGAGCTATGACTCCTTTGACAAGCTCTGTGATGGGAAAAGCATTGGATTTAATGATACAGCAGAGCCCTGATCGAGCCAGACAAACCAGCCCTCATTTTTTACGAAATGCTGTCATTACTCATTACCAGTTGGCTATGAATGTTATTAATGTAAGCTATAAATGTGTATTATCCATGTATTTTTGTAGCAATATTGGTAGTAAAAATTATTTAGGTTAGATTTGGTGATACTGGTAGGAAACCAGATTAACTGCAAGTTCTTCTTTTAAGGTGTATTAATTTCCCAGAGTATAGGTTAAACGATTTGTTTTGACTTGATTATAAACTCCCAGTTTTTATACAGGATTTAGTTCTTTCCTGTTTTTAGATCCATCATGTTTAACTATCTGCTTGGTTATTTTTTCAACTATTTTTTGTGTGGTCTAGGATGTGGTATTAGCAATTAATTCAAATATAAGATGTGTAATAGAGATTTTGTTCTCTTTTCTATTTTTTGTAATAAAATAATATGAATCAAGTGCTGGCGAAACAGTGTTAGCTGTACTAGTCTTTATCATACAAATCTCTTCTTGCCCTACCTTTCAAGCTCTAATGAAATTTTGAACAAATAGTGATGGATGGCATTTATATGAAAAATGCATCATTTATGTAAAAACTTCGTTTTCCTTTTAATTTTTTCTAGACCTTCTTTCGAGTCAATGAGCCCAAAATTAATCTTAGCAGCAAGGTTCTGCATTTAGCTGTTTTTGGAAGCCCATTTATTCACCCAGAACTCCACCGTTTGGGCATTCAAAGGCATGGATTGACCAACACTCGTAAAATAGCTTATTTGACTTTAAAGCTCATGCTGGTATGTATTTTTCATAAGGGGAAAAATTTATTTTATGGTTTTATGCAAACATTGTTGCATGTAACAAAGTTAAGTAATACATATATAATTGACATGAATAATTTATTTTATTTTGATTTCAGCTTTCATTGGGAGCTGAATATATTACCAAAAGGGCAACACTAAAATCACAAAAAATTGACCTACAGCCAAGGAAATTCAATTCTGTTAAGGCACTGTATGATGAAATTTGTGCAAATCTGCATATTTTAATGGAAGTAAGTTATTTGCTGCTGTAAAGAAATATTCTTGATTTATGGGTGGTCTCTTTTAGCAAGTGACTAGGCACTCACATCAACTAACTGGCAATTTGATGTGGCTTATGAGTCTCCTCTACAGTAACACCTAAATAACATAAAATGAACCTGTTTCAACTAATATCTAGTTTATTAGGCATTCATAAGTTTAGGGAGACTATTTCTGTCCTAAAGGTATTACAGTAAGTTCTTTTGCCCTGGATTTAACAGTTAATGTTAATCTGGGAGTGTCCATGAGCATAAACATATAAATGGATGTGAGTGGACTCCATGTAGGAGAGGATAATTCTGATCAAGTTTGGTTTAGATTCTGAGAGATAGAAAGATAAAGGATTGAATTGGAATAAATTATATTTATAACTATAAAAGACTGCAATCATTGCTGTTCAAACAGTACTTATATGAGTAGAGTATTTATGAAATATTTTGAATTCACCCATTGAAAACCTTGTATTCACTTGTTTCATTCCTGAGATAGTTTCATTACTTTACAGAGATCACCCCTTTGAGTGACCATTTTTTTCTTTCTCTCAATGGTGGCTACTCTGAATATGTTTCTCCTATAGTGCCTCTTGAAAAGTAGTTTTATGTCATAAGAAATGCATTGATTCATTCTTCTAGGCTGCTTTGGATCATAACTGTGCCTCCGTCATTGGTGTATTTTCTCAAATGATATTGATGAATATTCTCTGTGAAAGACATAAAGGTAGGTTACGGAAAAAAGAAAGTATAAATTATACACTTACAGCACAATATTATAATTTGTTTGAAATGACTGACGTTAAGGATATATCAATGGTATGTAACCTGTACCCCTTTCTTCTAGAATTGGAGGCTCACCACTTTGCAGATATCTCTCTTTTATTGTCTTCATGCACAAATGTGATTTCGGCTGAAATACCTCAGGATTTGCAGGTAAGTGCTTCAATTAATATGTATAATATGTAATTTTCTCTCTTGAAAATAAACGTATTAAAAATGATACACTATTAATTCAGGAACTAGCATCCTTAATTTCAAAGTCTGATGGTGCAGATGAGTTTTGCTCATCATTACCAACCAAAGCTATCACCTGGTTTGAAAAACATCCTGGGGGAGCAGCTTTGTTCTTCAAGGAATTCCTTAAAAAACATGGCCATAGGTGTTTGAGAGAGGTAATAACATTATTTTATTACTCGTGGTAAAGATAACTTGGTTACTTTGTATGTATCTGTTGGTTTCAGTTTGATTTGGAATCTCATACATGGAGTATGAAGCCTGATTGTATAATGAATACTTTACAAACTATGGTGAGGGCTGCTGGAGTTGGTCAGGAAAGACCTCAGGCTGCAGTTGAAGGGATTGAAGGCACAATTCAGAAGCTCCAAACTCCATTGAGTACTGTAACTAAGTAAGCCAGTAATTTAACACTTATCACTCCAATCGCAAATACACATTAGAAATATTCATTAAAGAAATATTTATCCTGTGAAAAATACAACCCATTTCAGTTAGATGGTTGTCATTTAAACATGTACCCACATTTGTTGTATCATTGTTGGCCTTATTTTATTTGAAATATTGTGTGTGTCAACAAAAAAAATCAGATAACTCAAATTTCATATTGTGAAAGTGTTTTAAAGTTAACTCCCACAAACTTGTCTATGACAGAAAATTTTCATTGTCTGCATTACTCTGGTAAATTCAGTGATAATTCCCTTCATTGCTGCACTTAAGGAGTTTAAGAAATGTGTCACCCTCATAAAAAGGATACATTAATATCCTCTATACATGTATAGACAAATACATTTTGAATTCAAAGAACAGCATCAAAAGTACATGGAAAGTTATTAATCGGCTTACTCAACTTATATTTGTTTCTATCCCTTCCTCTAGTATTAATTTCAATGGTAAATGAGAACATGATCCTCATACAATTTTTGAATACTTAAATGCTCAATTCTGCAGCATACCTCCTCAAACTCACAGGGCTTCCAAACTTTTTCAAAGGAGAACCTCTCCGCAGTCATTCTTCATGTCACGCCGCCTCTTATTCAGAAATTTTAAGTGCCTATAATTAAATCCCTTTGTAATTCCCCTTCAATGATACCCAATGGTATTCCCTCATCTGTTGTCACTGCTTCCTCACATCCACAAAAACAAACAAAAATGTAAATCAAAAATAATTTAACAAATTTAATGCATGACACACCATTTCAACAACCTCTACCTCTCATATGACAGTATACTGTTTCCTCTTTCATTATATATGAAATGCTTTGAATGTGCATGTCAAATATATTTGATTGGATTGCAAATGTCTCTGCAGTAGAAACTTTCTGTTGGTATCTTTATGATTAGGATGCTTGCATGGTTAGTTTCCACTGATGCATTTCCCTTTGCTACACGAAAGTGTACACCCATGTTACCTATTGAATTATCTTTTGGGGTAATAGTTCTGTCTTCATTAAACTATTTTCTACACAAAAACAAGCCATCAATGGCACATGTCAAGTCCTAATTCTCACTCTAGGCAAATTCTTCATAACCCTTGACAACTTAAAGCTCTCTTTAGTCTACATATTTTCTTGTGTTCCATTTTTTAAGAAAAATTCTGACATTTTCCCTGTCAACTCCAATTTTCATGATCACTACACAAACTCCAGAAATGACATCCATAAGTACGTACATCCACTTGAAGCAACTATTTCTTCAATTTTTGATTTATTTTATTTATTTTTTTAGGTTTTTAATAAAAAAGATTTTGCCTTGGTGCCGGAGATCTGTTGCTCGGCGAGAAGAGACCAAATGTGCCTTAGTTAGAACTGTTCATGCATTTCGAGAAGCCTATAGACATTTAGGCTATTTAGCTCAGTCAGAAGGGATAATACCAGATGAAGAGCTAATATTTTATTTTACTCACTATGAGCTAAGCTTTCTTATCAACAGTGAGGATGCATCAAAAACACACATGATAGCAAAGTAAGTAAATGTTGCATGAGTAAAGAGCATGTTGAAGTGTTACATATATTATCTTATGAAAAATCTGAATATGAATCTTGGGCTCTTCTTTGTGAAACTTATTTTCTCAAAATACATTTTTCAATGATTTTGCATAAGAGCATGGAGACGGAGAAAATTAAGACCAAATTGGGACAAAGTTCTTCTTCCCGAGACTTATTTTGGTATAGCAGTTGCTGAAAGTGCAGAAGTAAGTATCATTAATTGCTAAACTTTTGACTACATGTAAAAGTGATTCCTTTAAGTTTATTTCCCTTCGTTGTTCGTTGTTGTAAAATTACTTATTTTGGTGTTGCATCTTGCAATACTGTTGATAAAATTGTTTTCCTCATTGAATTTTAATTTCATGATCCCTAACTTAATTGTAATTTTTTAATTTTTTTTCCAATTTACATTTCTAGAGCATAGCATTGTATTGTCCAATTAGTAGTATATAACATATCCATTTATAAAATAGAGTAACATTAATCAATATTTATTTACACCTTGCAGAATGGTCATGAGTTTACTTGTGTTTACATGCAGTTTACAATTTCATTGAGACTATAGTCAATTGTATTTTGGAATGAGATAATTTGTATTTGCATTGAAAATTATTTGTTACCATGCAGCTCCTGCCTTTTTATGAATGCTGGAGTTGTAAGGATATTATTTTATAAAATTGGTGAGATATAAAGTAATAATAATAATAAAAATAATAATTTTATTGATCCCAGGACAGCAGCTAATATACGTGTAAGACAAATTAAAGGTACAAAAAATATCAGTCTAAAAACTCATGTGCAGAGTAGTAGGCTTTGGACAAGTGCTTTATCTTCCTTTTAAATACCACATCGCAACTGCTAAGCTTAATTTCACTAGACAGGTGATTATATAACATGCATCCTGCATAGGATGGACCTCTGGCAAAAGTTGCCAGGTTATTAGGTAACACTCTAAAATCTTCATTTCTTCTGGTGTTGTGTTTATGAACATATTTGTTAACTAAGAAACCCAGATTTGAGTGCTGTTCTCTAATATAAATTATTGCATAAAAGTATATGTACAATGAAGTGTCTATATGTAAAGGTCTCCAAAAAATTTCGAACAACTAGTCTATGACAGTCTAAGTCTATTAATTTTGAGGATCCTCACTCCCCACTTTTGCAGTTTTAACAATCTGGATATTAGATTACTGTGTCCCCATTCAACAACACCATACTTCAACCTACTAAAAATACATGCATAGTACACAGATAATGCTACATTTACATTGGTAATAGGCAGAATCCTTCCTAAAAGATAACAACTAGAGGTTAACATGTGAACACAGGAAGTCAATTGTGGTTTTCCTAGTTTAAGCTCTCTTCAGTAATACCTAAAAATTTTGAAACTGAGGAAATAGATATTGATTTGCCTTCTGACTTCAGCAATGGGGAAGAGAGAATTTTTTTCTGATAAGGAAGAAAAACCATAGCATTGGACATTTTGCTATTGAGGATAACTATTATTACCACACCAAGAGATCAAGTGGTTGGTGTCAACTAGTCATGTGCAAAAAATTAAAAGGAGTCTGAAAAAATGTCCTGCTGCTGGGGGAAGTTATGAAAATATGTCCGGTTTACAATTTTTTAATATACCAGAAGTTATAAGAATATGGAGTCCTATCTTTTTCACTTCACCATTGGAGATTAGAACCAGTGTTCAAGTAGAGTTAGGAAAGGGTCTCCTTTTTTTTGCTACACATATTAATGATATCCTCTTGGATATGAGGTTTCCATGGGGTTTATCATCAAGGCTTCCAAGTGGTCTTCCGTGTTGGCTTGTCTCTAGGCAACAAAAGGTTACCCAGCCATCCTGCTGGCATCTTCAGTTCAGAAGTGTCGATGCATTGAATCCATCCATGTTATATAGGGGCCCGAAGGCCCTAGGTAGGCTCTGATTGGCTGAGAGGACCACTGTCTCTCCCGACTAAACCCTACTGGAGTTGTAGTTTTCTGGGTGTTTTACAATCTCAATCACCCTCCAGATCAGCCTGGGATAGTATTGGCTTTCATTGCAAATGACTTTTGTATTATCAAACTCCACTTTGTGGCCAGGTTCTGACCACACCTGCTCTGAGACAGTGGAGAGGTGGAACTGTTCAGCTCCTTGGCATGTTCAGCACTCAGTGATTCAACCCAAAGGTTGGTTTGGAGATCATCAGTCATTGTCTTGTAATTGCAAAATGATAAACAATTTTAGAGTGATGGGGGAATCAATGCAGACAAGCAACTTGGATAAATGTTTATGTAACATATCATGTGATAAAATATATTGTGATCTATTTTTCATTTTTATTCGAACACTTCTTTGGGTATATTTGTTATAATAGCATGGAATCCCCAGGTAAATTTGATGGACCACTTTCAACCCTTAGATGCTCAAGGTGCCTGAATATCAGCTCACCATATTTTCCTTAAAACTCAGGATGCCAATATATCGACTCAAGATAAAAATTGTTTTTCTTCTAGCATTGTTTTACCAAGAGAAATAAATATTAAATTCACTCATGGGTTAACATGTAAACGAATCTGAAATATTTTGACTAAATATATGGAAACCCATTTTTAATGAATTTTCGGTTATAACGAAGTGAAGGCTATTCCCATCAAAAATGACCATTTTATCATGTCAAAATCCTACTTTTATCAAACGTTTATTTGTCAGCGGTCCATTTTTTATGAAGTTTTTTTTTGTGTAACGGGTAACCCATTTCTTTCCGTAGTACTCCCCAGCTGTTGTTAACATATTTTCAATATTATCTGCAAGCTAAACTCAAATGAAGGTGTACACCTGATAATTTTTGTCCATAAATATGCCTGCCCGCCCCTTACTCTAGCTTCCATGAATGCACACCACGAAAGCCTTTGCTGCTCCGTGATTACGGTTGAGTCAGGGTTGTCCAATGACAGGTATAAGGGTTGAGTGAGAGGTAGGGGTCAAGGTTGCTAGGTTGGAAAGGACAACGCCCATGGCTAGATTGACAAAAAGGTCCTGCGAAGAAAGATGACGGGAAGAAAAGGCAAAAGGAAGGAAGAGAAGGATAATTCTGGTGATTCACAGCCATATGACAACATTCTAAAAAGAGGCGTACAATAAGGGGAGAGCGATTGGCTGTGAAACGTGCTGGCATCAGGGTTTTCCACCCCTTGACTTTCTGTTTTGCCCTGCATTTGGACAACTTTCTGCCTTTAGCTCTTCCTGTGGCGCTACCTTCAGTCTTTGGTCGTTAGCTGTCGCATCAAACAACACTGCGTAAGCTCGTGCCTGAACTTCCAACCATTTTCCCTCGCCCTTAGTTGAAGACTTGGTGACCTTGATGCTGTGGATGGCACGGTAGCCGGTCCTTCGCTGATACGACTTTGCCGCTGAGTATGCTGTCTAATTTGCTCGTCCTAGGTAATTTCATTGGGTTGACAGATTCAAGTTAAAGTTGGAGACATATACACTATCAGACACAATCACGCGGAAAATAAAAACGAAATTAATATTTTCAGGCATGTTTCCAGTAATATCACATAAGGTGTATTTTCCAGGTCTCCATAATGTTCGCCTTAGATCTTTAAATTTACCGCCCTGCTATCAGCCCTTTCCCCCTAGACTTTGCTACGATAAAGAATTGCTGCACCATCATCCTTGACCGCTGGTAGTCCCTTATCAGTTACGACCAGGAACCTAAAGTATCACCTTTCACTCATTACTTTCCTGCACCTTAACCTCCAAGGTGGCTTCCAATGGAGGAGGAGGTTGGGATAGGGTAGAGAAGGGTAGGGGTCAAACATCTCGTCAAGGTTGGCAACAAACCCAGAATCCCTCAGCGCTACAGCCATTCAACCAGAGCCTGAGGGGAGGGGAGGCTTGGAAGGAAGATAGGGGAAGGCATTACATATGGTGTGAATGGCCCGAAAAAAAAGCTAGGCGTGAAGCAACCAAGATGTGAATGTACTCGAGGGATGTTTGATTGGGGGTAAACAGCTGCTAGTGCGCAGCACACCGTAAGCATAAGCAAATGTTCAAAATAACTTGGCAACATTTCAAAGTAACTTGAGTTCAAGAAAGCAGTACCAAAATCACAATATCTTTGAAATAGGCACTAACTAACCATTGATGTGCGCTGCCTCGATGAATCATTTCAAAATAAACGATATGTTGGGGCGTCATTGGGATGAAATTCGACTTCCATTTACATACTAAGCGTATCTCGAACCATACCGTACTATCAAGTACGAAAGCATCCACATTACAGCAGTGACCTTCAAAATAGGGCTCAGAAAAACTGGCCCACGTTTAACGAAGTTCGGTTATTACAAAGTAAATATTTGGCCCCCTCAACTTCATTACAAATGGACATAGTTTTTATATGTATTTAAAATTTATTTTCTAGATTTAAGGAGGCTCCACCGAATTATGAAGTAGATGTCATTTTTGTGAAAATTTCAGGACATCTCATTTTTTGGCCCTTCTATCGATAGGCAATAAAATTATGAGGCCTTTTCATCATAAAATTGAAGAAAAAAGACGTCAAAAATCAGCAATTTTATACGTGGTTATACGGTAGAGCATGGCTCTTGCAGTAAAATTTGCAGATTAATAATGTAAAGAGACATGTCGTTTTGACGAAAAACTAATATAAGATGCGCAATTTTATGTAGGATTTAGCATTGTAAAAAAGTGCTTGCCTTACCACACTTGTTTAATTGATGTTAATTAATGTTTGCTCAAAAAAAAGCAGAAAATCCTTAGTTACATGGAAGTGGCACTACAGTATGTTGTTATCATTGGCAACGGTACTTGTGACGGAACGTGCTTACAAGCCTAGTTACCAACATAATTAAGGAATATACCTTACCAAGGTCCTTCTTATATTTGTTATGTAATTTAAATATATCATTGGTTATTGACATGGTGTAATTAATACCAATTCTTCCAAATGGTAGCAGCGTCATTGTTGCCAAACAGTTTTCAAAAATATAAATGTTAATAAAATTCAAACCAAGAGTTGTATTTGCAAGGAAATAATTTAAAACTAAGTAAGAAAATATTTAACCTATTTTAGAATATGTATTAGTGGGATTGAGCATGTATTCTCACTTTATAAATTAAAAATTGCAACAACACGTCAGCCATGTTCCAAAGTCAAAATGAGTTGAAAGAGGTTGTAAAAAATAGAATGCAACTACAATGTGCTATATAATAGCATACTCATATAATTATTGTGTATGCATTATCACCCTAGAGATGATTTTCCATATACATAGGTGTTTTTCTGGATCGGTATTTATTCCTTAAAGAACATAGCTCTTTTATGGGATTTTGAATTGCAGAGTCACGGTGGAACCTCCTTAACCATGAGCTTTCTGGAAGGGGAAAGTGTAGGTTGCCATGGAAGTGAAAGGGTTAATCCATTAATAATTGATCAGTGCTGAGTGTAATAAAACTTAGCTTTGAATATTTCCAACTCTTTTTTTTTAAGAAATAGCTATATTAACTTGGGGCTGAGCTTAAAGACTCAGAGTGCATCCAATGGGTTGTAGATAGTGGGTGGAATATAGATGCTTGCTGAAAGATAAGCAACCTTACTTTTCTAATAAGCAGTCATGGACAAAAAGCAATGGCATTCTGAGCTGGTATTGGTCTATCCTTGGGTAAGGTAGTCCTTTCAGATAATACAGTAACCTATGAAGATACCTTGACTTGGCCGCAGGAGATTATGAATCCCATCACTTGGAGGAGAAGGCATGGGTGAATGAGTGAAGGCAGAGACCATAGTGGTCAGCACTGCAACACTCATTTCACTACAGATGTAATAATTACTTTAACAGCTCTAGTGCTGTGATGTGGATGGTAAGGGAAACCAACAAATTATAATCCCAAGGAGTCACAGCTACTTCACTCTTTTCCTTTATCAATATGTGATGGAACCCTCTCAAGTAAAATATACTGGAGGTATAATAGTCACCAATTTGGATCTCAGGGTGGGGATAGTACACCAGTCCGCCCAAGATAAATTGACTGGGTGTCAAGTTTGACAAACATTTTAGGGTAAATATATGGAAGTGAGATTGATTTGGAACTGCTGAAGATGAAAATGGAAATAATGGACCTAAACATATTAGGGATCAGTGAAATGAAGTGGACTGAAGAAGGAGACATTTGGAGCAAAAGCACTTGTAGTCACACACACCAGATCACTGAATGTTAATGCTGAGTAGCCATGCTGGTTATAAAAAGTGCCAGAATGAATTTGGAGAGCTTCCTGAAGTGTGGCATTAATGATACTTTGCACTATTCCACATAAAAATTTATTTCAAAGGAGTCAACATGTTTCACTGCACTGCAGCATCATCAGGACTAACATGGAAGTTAAACTTGCCAGAATATATAGTCACGTAAGGAGGGTTGGGGTGGCGGGAGAATATTGTCCTATTCCTGGGTTAGAAGGTGTGGGGAAAGAGTTGAAGGCAGGGGTCAGGGGAGGTTTGGGAAATTTTGAGCTGAGCGTTGGTCTGTGGTGAGGAAGGGGAGGGGGGACGGGTCTACGGACTTCAGGTGCTGGGAGGGTTTGCTTTTAGATTAACTGCGGGAGGTCAAGGAGTGGGAAATGGAAGGGAAAAACCTGGTCATTAGTGATGTTTTCTTTCATATTAACGGCCGATAGGATGAACAATTGTTCCCAAATGTCCATTCTGGTCCCCTTTTTCTCTCTGTGAAGCATTTCTGGGATAAAATCAGCCTGGTGTCCTTCTGCCAAAACGTGAGCCATGAACTGGGATTTCCCCTCCTTCTTTTCAAAGTCCTTCTTGTGCTCGCCTGCTCGGACCCTCAAGCTTCTTCCCGTCTGTCCAATATAAGATGCCATGCAATAATAATAATAATAAAAGGTCTTTATTGGGGCGAGATTGAGACAAAACTGTCCCTTCTGCCATCTAACCCCTCGTCAAAATAAATATATAAAAGAAATAGTGGTCAATACTTAAAACAATTACAATCTGAGGTTAAAAAAAAAATAAGTAAAGAATACACTTATAGGAATTCAATAATGATAAATTAACACAAAAGAAATATACATACATAATATATCAATATTACATATCTAATAGTGTGTGAGAGAATTTACAATGTGGGAAAAACGTGAGGATTATTATGCTTACATCCTTTACGCAAAAACCCACTGCAGGAAAACACCCACACAAGAAGGGGGGTGTGAAAAACCTGCGAAATCCTACTGACAGTAAAACTAGTGTTTATGAATAACTCAAATATAATAGCATGTACATAGGAAAATTAGTAGATAATAATAAAATTCAAGAAAAGAAAAATTACAAAATGTGTGGAAAAAAGAAAAAAAACCGAAAGAAATAAAAATAAATAAATAAATAAAAGGGAATTAAGGAAAAATTAATAAACAAAAACAAACATCAACATGGTGTCAAATGTGTGCCGTTTATCTTGCCATCCGTGTTATATTCTATCATGTGTATTGAGAGAGTGCCCGTGACTTGTGATGCTCATGTGCCCGTCTGCTGAACTTTAAGAAGTGTTTTATGTAGCGCCCTTTTAAAAGATGGAAGTGATGGAGAGTTTCTTAAGGATAAGGGAAGTTTATTCCATTCACGACATGCAGTGACAATGAATGATTTATTGAAGATAGTAGTCCGGTGGAGAGGTATTACCAGCTTATGATTTCCTCGCGTATTGGATTCATGGACATTTTTCAGCTTCTTGAATTCTTCAAAGAGGTAAGAAGGCGTTTTAGTATTCAGAATTTGGTAAAGAAGAGAGAGGGTGTGAAGTTGTCGTCTGTGACTAAGTTTTAACCAAGATAGTTCATTTATGTATTGGGTGATGTGATCTGATACCTGTAGATTGAAAATGAACCTGATGCATGCATTCAGAGAGTGTTGAAGTTTTAGTGACAGTTCTTGTGATAGATCTTGATAAACTGTGTCGGCGTAGTCAAAGTGCGGTAATATTAATGCCGAAACCAGCTGTGCCTTAAGAGATGTGGGGATCACATGCTTCAATCTGAGAAGGACCAATCACCACACTCTAACCTGTAAATTCCACTTTGGTCCCTGAAGTATTTAGAGTTAGATTTAGAAGCTTTGAAAGGCTCTAATGAAGAAATATTTCTCATCTCCTCAGGCAAAAGGTTACACATTTTCGTGGCCTTTGGAAGGGACCATCATGACTCCTTTTTGATTTTCTCCTTGTATTGGAAATAGGTTGGATAAAGAAGAACCCTGAACTCTGTAAAATGGAAAACTCTGTTTAAATTATTAAAATCATAGTTTTACTAAGGATTTAAAACAAGGCCCAAATGGATTAATATACTTTTTGTGTACTAATTTTGCAACCTCCAAGCTTATAGAAACAATTCTATTCTCAGCATCCTTCTAGGTTGGAGCATTTAGATATAGAGTGGAAGAATGGATAGAGAACTAATATGAAATCTTAAGAAATAATATACAATATATAATATAGATTAATATCAAGAGATTTAAATTTGATTAAAAATATTATTTATAAATTCTTGCTCATCTGTGCTCAAAATATTTGCACCTTTTCTAATTTCAAGAAATCAATTTTTGCTGACACTGTTAAAGTGAGTGGAATATCAGCTAGTTTTGGAGTGGTCAAGGGCCGAGCTTGTGTTATTGAAACCTTGGACGAAGCAAAAAGCATACAGCCAGAGGACATATTGATAACTAAAAGCACAGATGTTGGTTGGACTCCTTACTTTCCTTTTTTGTCAGGCATTGTCACTGAAATGGGAGGTCTTATTTCCCATGGTAAGTGTATATTTTGATTATCAAGATTGTAATTTTTTCCAATATACTTAAAGGCCAAGAACTTAGTCTTATGCACACAGCATAACTAACAATATGTACTGTCTTTGAAAATAAATTATTTCATTTGATTTGCCTACTCTTGGGGTAAAAATCAATGTATACAGGATATATGCATGTGTAGCAAGCTACAGTAGTAATTTTTAATTATTATTATTGTCTTTATTTGCCCAAAGATCTGTTACATTGATATGAAAAGATATAGGGCACGTCATATTCATACATATACAGTAAAACCCCTCTTTTACACTTTTGAGGGGAACTAGAGAAAAAAGTGTAAATCGCGGGAAAGTGTAATTTGAGGGTATGCAATTTTATATGAAAGTTATGCCTGTAAGAATAACTCCTTGCTTCTTGATTTTGCCTGCCTAATTCTTGCTTTCATTGAACGACAAGTTTAAAATTGAAATATAGTTCCAACAAAACATCTTTAATAATGCCAAAATCTCTTATTTGAAATGCATGGGGACACGGGGAGATATATTAACTAGATTACATATGGTTGGGCCAAGATTAGGAAGCGTGAAAAAATTGTACAGTTGTAAATTGGAGGGAATATCAGGAATTAGTTTACAGGTGTATGAGGGAAGATGCAGAACAGCAAGCAGTTGAGAAAGGATGGAGGGGGAGAGGGGAATGGTGCAGTAGACACTAGAGTGGTCAAGACACTGTTCATTACTGTTAAGTCAGGAGAGCTGCTGATAGAACTTACAAGAGATTCAGCATAGGGGTATGGAAAATGTGAAAAGAACTGCATGGCATTAATGATAGGCAAGGGAACTTGGGAATAGAAGAGGAGAATGACATAGATAAGGATGAACTGAGGCCAGGAGTCTTGATCCAACCATGCTAGTAAGTTAGGGTAAATATTATGAGAAAAGAAGGTGTGGAGACTATAGTGATATCCTATCAAAGCTACTTAAGAATCGAGCTAGAGAAGAACGAGATGATTTTACAGGTGTGTTCGTAGGATATATGAGGATGAAGTTTGGCTGGAGGATTTTTTAAAATTTGTATTAATGCCTCCAAAAATGAAAGACAAGACTGCAAATGCTGAAAAGCATACACTTCTTAAATAAATGAAAATTTTCATCACCTATGCGATAGCATCAGCCAACCTGCGAGTTATGCAACCCGAACAACAATCGCGAGAAAAACGACGTACGTGTACTGTAATCCCTCGCGGCATTACAATTGCACAGATGAGCGAGGTCACGATAACTGGTGGTACATCTGGGCAAATTTTATTTCTCTTTCATAGTGGTAACTTACTGCATGAGTTTTTACTTCGTCTTTCACGGAGCGTTGAGTCCAACCACTAGTTATGCAACCAGGACGACAATCACGGCAAAATCTTCTCGTAAAACGTAAATGGCGAACCATTCAAAATTTTGCTAGCGTACATAAAGGGAAGACGTTACATTGCGGGTATATGGACATTATTAGGACATGAAGAAAAAGTCGTAAATGGCGGGAAAACGTAAATTGCGGGGACGTAAAAGCGAGGTTTTACTGTATACATAATGAAAAACTACATACAATGAAAATATCATGATTGAATTTTTTAAGCTCGCAAGGCTCATATTTCTGTAAATTGTTCTACTTTTGCACTTTGGTTGGACTCTTTTTGAGACATGTATTACCTTGCTTTTGCAAACTTCATTTTGTACTGGCTTTATTTTTTTTACCCTTCCCTGAATTATCCATCTTTGTCATTCAGAAGAAGTAACTTTGAATGGTATAGGGAAAGTGAAATCATATCATTTTACTATTTTATTTTGAATTATTTTTAATTGTGGATAGCTATTTTTGATGATTTGAGGCTAAGATTCCAGAGTTGGTCAACGTCAAATTAATTCATTTTTGGAGAAACAATGACCAGAATAAAGCCCCTGTTCTTAATTTAATGGTGATTCATGAATTTATTAATCGTGTGTATCTAGTTACTGCCATCTTTTGCCTAGGTAATGTTAAAATCAGTTTCTATCAAATGGTTTTGTGGCATTCAGTTGAATAAGGCAGGTTTTTGGGTGTCCTCTGCATTGTTACCATCATGGCATCAATGGCAAGGGCACCTGAAAACATGCTTTACTGTTAAAATCGTTGTTTCAATTACTTTGGGCAGTAGGTATTTACAGCTCAGCAAATGTTCATGTGATGAAATATTTAAATTATTGTAATGGCTACATTAATATTTATTTGACACATAATCTACCTGATGTTCCAGGGGCTGTTGTTGCCAGAGAATATGGGCTGCCATGTATTGTTGGGGCTTCTTCGGCAACACATATTTTCAAAACTGGTGAGAATGATGTAGAAATACTTGTTACATTTTCATTTTTAGTGTTCTTTCTATCTTATTCAGAAAAGTTTTGTGTGACCAGCATGCTTTAGAGTCCAGCCGCGTTGAAATGGTCCTTCTAGGTGACCGGTGGGAGGAGCTACGACTACCTACCCCACCTCCCGGCCTTACCTCCCCTTCTTTACTCTCTCACTCACTCACTGGAGGAGAGGCAAACAGTGTTGCCAGTTTTCCTCACTCCGGCGCGCTTAGGAAAACTTAAAGGCACAAAACTGGCCGTGGTGGAGGGAAATTAATTTAACATATAAATGTTAATAATCTTATTTATTGGTATGTTTGCCGTGGAACATTACATATAGCAAAGAGGCTTAAACAAGGCTTCCAATAGAGAATGAGAAGAACAAAACAATGAGATAATAATTCCGTTCTCAATTTCTGGATCTGAATTAAAGTTACATTGGTTGCATCGTGAGGAAATAAAAGTTAATAAAATACATTAAATAATACGCAACCTACCTCCAAACCTTACTAGACTACAATATAGTAATGAATAAACTGAAATGAAGCGATGATTTACTGATTTCCTATGGCACACACGTGATAGTTTTTGGAAAACGTAGGCATAGTTTTCTTTCAAAACCTATCAATTTAAGTTAATAATCATAGCTACTAAAATTACCGTAATATTCAATAAACTAAAATTCTTTCTGTTTTAACAACAAAGTTGTAGTTAAAAACAGCTCACGCATTTAGATTGAAAAAATTTCATTCACTCTCTTCCGAGGATGTGAATGACATGTCGGAATCTCCACTCGTGTCACTACCACTTAGTTCGACAATTATTTTGTCTATTTCTTTATCCATCAGCGCGTCACTTCTCCAGTATTCCTCTTCAATTTTCTTTACATGTCCGCAAACTTTCGTCCATTTCTCGGTGGAATATTCGGAACAAATGTTCTGAAACAATTCCGCTTTTTTGTTCAAGGATGTCGCCTCCAAATTGTGACGCACCTAAAAGAATGCAGGAAATTCGTAGTAATTAAAAAGTGTAAATCGATGCAGATAAGCTTGACATTTAATAATAAATTGAGGGAATCCAATGGTAGTTTATTCTTCATGATTGCCTGTTCTTTGAGGTCACCCCAAACCATCTCAATTGGATTGAGGTCAGGATGGTAAGGGGGCAAACGAATCACGTTCTCCACAACTAACGCTCCTTCATTCCGCTCAACAACGCTCGCAGGTGACACCAGATTCCCGTAATAATTAATAACGACAATTTTCCTCTCTCCTGAGACAATCTCCCTTCGTTTAAAATTCTCTTCACCGTGGAGGTACCAAGTCCCGTAGCCTGGCTTGAAGCTGGCACCACGTTTAAACTTAGTTTTTCCTCCAATTTTAAATCGTTCAACAACTGAATAACGTTGTACACGATTTCTCGAGCCTGACTTTTGAGTGGCCTGCCTCGGGCATACGAAGATTTCGACGAGCTGGCCATTGCAAATAAGCAATACGAGAATTTAAGGACTCAAACTCTGTAAACAAGGACCAAAGTCGGAAAACCAAATAGATTAACCGAAACGGAAGCGTAAGTCAAAATATTACCAGAAAGAAATCAAAATCCACAAAGAATGTCCAAAGCAATGTCAAAAGTCAAGCGCGCAAAACCAAGAGAGAACCGTAACGAAAAGAGCTGGCAACTACAATGAAGTGACACTGGTAGGGGAGGCACGATAGGGGAAGGAAGGAGCCCAGAGTGGGGGTAGCCGAGGACAGAGAGGGGGTGCGCGGAAATTTTCGCGCAGGACCATTTCAACGCGGCTGGACTCTAACACTAGAAGGATGGGAAGGGACATTTGACTCGTTTTCAGTGTTTAATTTAATTTTTCTGTAAGCACAATATTTTTAATTTTAATTCAAATGTTTTTATTTGCTTATATCCATCTGAAATTTGATGAAACAACATAAATATTAATCTAATATTTTTTCAATATGTTTTACAAGAGGTTATGGGTCATTCTGAAATTAAGTGGAAATTTGCGAACGAAAAAATTATTTTTTCAATTATTAAATGTTATGTATTTTTATATGTAATGGTGTTGTACTCAATGAATTTAAGTGATATAACATTTAAACAGAGGTCAAGAACACGTTAATAGCTAAATAAACTGAAATTTACACTATCATAAAACACGGAGGTGACACAAATTTCCATGGAGGTGACAATCTCATTTGAAAAAAAGCTTCTAGTTGAAATTAATAGGGGGGCATACTGATAAAATTTACTAAAATATGTAAGACGAACAAATAATTAAATGAACAACTTTTTAAAATTTTAATGGCATGATGTCCATAAAACTTGGCTAGAAACAGCAGTCTCCTTCCTATGTCTGTTGGTGCGTATTTTTGCCAGGACGGGTTTCCCTCATCGAGACCCGCATAAAGGAGCACAGGCGGTGCATCAGGTTGGCGTATCCCGAGAAGTCAGCTGTCGCGGAGCATAGCCTCATCCGGGACCACCGCATCGTATTTGATGACGCAAAGTTACTTTGCAGATCCAGCGGCTATTGGGATCGACTGACCAAGGAGGCCATAGAGATACGTTTGGCAGGCAAAACATTCAACCGCGACTCAGGATTTTCGCTAAGCCAATCGTGGAAACCCGTCCTGGCAAAAATACGCACCAACAGACATAGGAAGGAGACTGCTGTTTCTAGCCAATCAGGTGTGACCTGACGATTTCACCTTCGCTGCCGGCACACGGCAGATGCATAAATACCTGGCCATTTCCTACCCGGCACTCAACGCCCTGAGGACGATGGAAGAGTTATCCATCGAAACGTCGGCAGCAACCGAATACTTGACCTGGTGGAAGACCCGTGAAAACTTCATCCACATTATTATTAGTGATGGACGGATCCAGGTTTTTGTCGGATCCGGAACTGGATCCTTGCCTAGGTCTCGGATCTTTATCTCAGTTTCGGATCCTTAGTTTCCGATACTCCATTCAGAATTACATTCATTTTCAAAATCTAGATTTAAAAAAAATATATAAATACAGCAACAATAGAATTACCAAAAAACAAGTAAATTTACTGTAGAAAAAATCAACTTCCTTTCATCTATGTGGATAATATTTTCCTGGATCAAGATTTACGGATGCAATATATCTTATTGCTTCTAATATAAAGATCAACTTCCTTATCACATACCTACTCATCAAGCAATACATTTTTGACCTGTACAACTATTCTTTAGAGTACAGTTAAAAGAAACATAAGTTCATTTTCATTCATAAAGGAATTATTTTCCAATTTTAATCAAATTCTTGAATGTTTTCAAATTCTTTTTAAAAACAAAAAAATTTTAATGCGGCCAAGAGATCCCATTTATGGAATATCCGGGGATTCCAGTTTTAAGACGAAAAAATTATTATAGAATATTTCAAGCTGCTGAACTAGTAATTTTGCAATGTCTCATTAATAATAACTAGGGATGGGTCGGTTCCACTTTTTTTCGGTTCCGGTTCCGGTTCGGTTCTTAACTTCTGTTCTCGGTTCCGATTCTCGGTTCCGGTTCTTAATTTACCACTTACTTTGAATTGCTCAATGGTAAGATAAGGTAATCAATAATCAACATCAGAGACTGAATTAGAATAATTCGCGACTTTGTAGCATCTATGTACACTATTTCACCAGGTTTTAATGTGAAGCCTCCACTTTCGGAGTGTGAGTAGGTTTCAAACTGGTTTTCGCGCCAATTATTTCGGTACCGATTATTTTTGGCCTCGGTTCCGGTTCCGGTTCTAAGCTCAAGAACCGGTGGAACCGAGAACCGAAGAACCGAACCGACCCATCCCTAATAATAACCTTTAAAAAGAAATTTGAGAATTTTATACTCCTAAGGAGAGGTTGTGTAACTCAGATCTTGAAATGAGATTTGCCTTTTTTCATGCTACTAGAAGCAAAATTTAAAAAAGTCTCGGATTTTTTCTCCATTGGCTCGGGTTTGCTAGAAAAAAGTAGAATGCGATGTGGGGAGCATGTGTTCTCCAAAATCAGGTACCCGACAATAGCAGAGTGGGGTAGTGGACTGCAGGTAATGAAGTTCGATTCTTATCGCTGCTTAAAATTTTTATTTCAGCCATTGAATCAAATACTTGATCATCCTTCATTTCCAACGTTTGTGTGTGGATACTGACTTTTTTGTACTTCTATCGTTTAAACTAGATTTACAAATGCATCACTAAAAATACATGGTAAATAACTTTATGTACAATGTAATGTAATAACGTAATGATTCCACGATTTAATTCTGCAATAAAAAATTTTTCCATTCATTTCACTAATGCCAAATTTTATAATTTTTTTTACTTATAAATTGACATGAAATTTCTGACAATCTACTTTTTTAAACTGCCTACTTGCATCACCCTAGGAATACAGCATGGCCTGTATTCCAAGACAGTGTTAAGGATCGAATTCGCGACCGGCAGTACACAAGCCCGCATTTTTAACAACTACGCTATCATAGGTTCACGGGAATATGGCGAATATAGGCAACCCGCGTGACATTTTTTTTTAATTACATCCGTCTTTTTTTTTCTCGCGTATCCGGGCCTATGGAGAAAAAATTCACGACGAGTATTTTTTAATTTTGTTTTTGTGGCACAGAAAAAATCTTCTTCTCATTTCCTGACCGAGTCACACAACCTCTCCTTGTCAGTTTCTACCATACGTACATCCCATTTGCGGGGCGCATCGATCACTAAACTGCGAAATTTTAAAATCTCCAATCCGGATCTGAATTTTTACTGTCTGCGGATATTATTTCAGTAGCGAATGAAATGAAAAACCGTTGGATCCGACCCGACCATCCTTAATTTATTAATTGTACATTTGTAAATCTAATTTAAACAACAAAGGTACATTAAAGAGAGCATTCAGATTTAATGGTTTGAAATTGAAGATGATAACATTTTCGATGCAATGACTGAAAGAAAAAATTAAACTGCGATTGGGATCGAACTTCGCACAGTACCTACACTAGCTCTCGCTGTAAGCCTGATCCCGGCGAATGTAGGCTACCCGCATGATATTCTACGTACTTTTTTTCCCCGCGATACCGGGGTAATGGGGGAAAAAAGTCATATTTCTTTATTTTGCTTCTAGTTGCACGGGAACGTTTTCATCTAATTATGTGACCTTAGTTACACATCCTCTTCTTGTCAATATCTACCGCAATTACATTCCATTCACGGGGCACTTCGATCGCTAAGCCGCGAAAATTTAAAATCTACGATCCGGATCCGATTTTACTCTCTGTCTTTGGATCCGAATCCGGAACCGAGAAAAATGAAAGATCCGATCCGGCCCTCACTAAAGAAAATATTTCATGCGACAAAAATTCGGCATTTCCAAAATATCTCAAATTTCGTATAAAAAAATCGCGTTTCAAAGAAGACACGGTTAATTTTGTGATTAAACCCTAAATTCGCTTGTTTCGTGAATCCTGTCGGTGTCCAGATGGCCTGATAAAGACAATTGTCGAGGGAAAAGTGAACGGGAAGAATGGCAGGCCTCATATGAGGTATATGGAGCAAGTTGTGAAAGATGTAAAAGAGAGGAGCTACGTTAATATGAAGAGGTTGGCCGATAGAAGAATCGAGTGGAGGGCTGCATCAAACCAATCCTAGGATTGTTGACTGATGATGATCCTTGGATTGGGGATAAAGGCACTTAATGAAATGATACAACCTCTTATAAAAGGGTATTTGTGATTTGATCACAAAAATACTCAGAAGGACTTACAGCTTTGGTGATTTCCCCATTGTTAATTTACAGTCAAATAGTTGAACAACAACATTACTACACCATTACACTTAACGGATAATACTCTACACATGGGAATTCAATCTTGCCTGTTTGCTATATCTTTTAATTAATGACTATGTGTATATGATCTCTTTGATTAATTTGCTAACGTAGGTATTGTGATGATCAAGGACCAAAAGAACTCTTGTGTATTTCATCCAAGTTAAAGGATTTAAAATGGTCTGAAAAGTGTCACATAATTTATTGATGGTTAAGTCTACATGCATGCATTAAAGAATTGCTGATGTGGAATGCTGAAAAATTATTTTATTTCAGGAGATTTTGTCATTCTGGATGCTTCAATTGGAATCCTTGCCAAGATTGATGAGGAATAAATATGTTGGATATGCTTGTGTTAACTATTTTCTATTGAATGGAATAAACAGCTACATTTTACATTATTCTCAGTGAATTCAATTTAATAATCCATAGCTGCAGTTTAATCCCTAGTGCTGCACATTCAAGAGACCACAATGATCATGGTAACAGTTTTTTAACAACTTATTTTGTCTATTACTTATTATCAAGTTTTGGAAATCAAAGCTATGTCTAATCCTACACTGTGTATCTCCCAGGCTCAAAATATGTCATCTCACCTCATTTTAACCTTTAAAGGACTGGCGTGCCCGTACGGGCACGGTAAAAAAGCTCCACTCGGGGCCGAGCGTGCCCGCACGGGCACGCTAACTTCGATCAGCTCTAACTTCAATGAATTTCAATTTAGCGGGGCAAAATTTTTTATTGTTATAGAAAAATGTTTTATTGATACAATTACTTAGTTTTTGTATTTTTAAGAATTTCTTTTTTAGATAAATTTGGTATATGAATGATGTCTCGCGGTGTTAATATTTCTTATAAGACAACTTTGGTATACTCACTTTGGATGATCTTCAATCTGCTATTTTCATTGAATATTTCAATAGTTAGTTTTACTTCATGCCTTGCACGAGCACAGGCAATGAAAATATAATATTTTTATTCTTGATTTTGGTATCAAACGGTCAAACCATCATAAACATTGGCGGTGGCTCTAGTGTTGACGGTTCACTGCGACCTCATTTCATTTCCAAGAAAACGCCTTCCTACAGGGGCAGTAAAGCTATTGTGTATCCAAATGGTGTGAAAAGGTCTGGGTTTGAGGAGGGGAACATGGCCTTCGAAGGCCGTAGACCCCCAGACCAGGGGGAGATTAGGGAAAACCAAGAACCCTCTCTCGGCTGCGGGGCACCGCCCACGCGTGTGCAATAAAGGAAGGGACTGCAAGTTGCACCCGTTCTTGAGTCCGTTATATTCCTCTACCATGTTTTGGGTGGACTCAAACCAAACTTCATTCCATCTCAGCTTTCTGGTGGGTGCGCTCGACGGTTTGCCTTGTGTTCAGTTGAAGATATAGAATTTTTAGAGAAATTGTAACATTTTTGGTAAGTACTCATTCTCTTCAGATATCCGTTTCATATTTCCTTTATTGCACTATATTTATTTATAAATAAGTATTTATTATTTACTGTTCATAGCCATGGCTCCTAAGCGGAAATTATCCGAGATAGAGATTGAGCAGGAAGTGTTTTTGAATTCCGACTCAGATGCCGGGGAGTCGGACATTTCGTCGGAAGATGAGGAGGCAGATCCTCCTGCACTTGAGGATGAGACAGAAACGTTGCAAGGTGTGCTTGCATGGACGAGACCACGACAGCGAGCAATGGACGCAGCTGATCCGCCGTCGTTCACCGGTGCACCATGTGGACTGAAGGCTGACGAGGCCCCTGGAATATGTGCGACATCCTCTCCGGTGAGCTTTTTCCTTTTGTTTTTTGCGGAAATTATTGATCTCTTGGTGGAAGAAACGAATCGGTACTACCATCAGTACCGAGAACAATCGGACGAGGGACTTCAACTGACTGACGTGACTAAGCATGAAATCTTTCTTTTTCTGGCCATTTGGCTCCAAATGGGTCATGAGGTGAGAGACACCCTGAAAGACTACTGGTCAACACAGGAACAATTTCATACTCCATTTTTTAGCAACACAATGAGACGAGACCGATTCCTCCACATCTTGAGATTCCTCCACTTTGCTGATAATTCAAAGCCACCCCAAAATGACGAAAACTATGACAGACTATGGAAAATTAGGGCCGTTTTCGATAAGCTCAATGAATGCTATGTTAAGTATTATAATTCTGCTGAGCACTTGGCTATAGACAAAATTATTGTGCTTTTCAAAAGCCGGGTGATATTCAGGCAGTACATACCAAAAAAGCACAAACGTTTTGGAATTAAAATTTATATCCTCTGTGACAAAACAGGATACACATTTGACGTGAAAGTCTATTTAGGAAAGGACCGACTGACTGTGACACAGGAAATGTCAGCAACGCATGCGACAGTGAGGGTGCTGACAAGGAGAGTGGAAGGGGTTGGCCATAAATTGTACATGGACAACTTTTTTTCCTCTCCTGCTCTTTTTGACGAGCTGAAGACTAAAGAAGTTTTCTGTTGCGGTACGGTAAGACAAAACCGCAAAGGCATGCCACGAAATTTTGACTGTCAGACATCAAAAATGAAGCGAGGAGATTTACGGGTGCGCGTTAGAAATGACTTGACTGCCATAGTATGGAAGGACAAAAGGGAGGTGCTCATGCTGACAAACATACACAATCCACCAAGAGAGGGTAATTTCTGCGATGACCAAGGGAAAGCTTTGAAGCCAGCCATCATTGAGGACTACAATGCGCACATGGGCTACGTTGACAAAGGGGGTAGATGGGTACGTGCTACGATACTAGCCGACGTAGCTGGAAGTGGAAGAAGAAGCTCTTCGCTCATCTATTGAACGTTACCATCCTCAATAGTTACGTGTTGTTTACTTCTTCCGGGGGCCAGATGACGCATCGGCAGTTTCGGCTTTCACTGATAAGGGGAATGATAGAAGAAGGGGCTTCTGCCCTTCCCGCTCTCAGTTCACGGAGGGGGAGGCCTAGTAGCTCGTGTGGAAGAGAACTGCGTCGCTTGGAGGCGAGAGAGAATACTCACTGGCCAGTGAAAGGGAACCGCCTAAGGTGCCGCGTGTGTTCCGAGAAGGGTTTGTACACGCGCACAATTACAAAGTGCGGAGTGTGCGAGGCTGGACTATGCACTTATAACTGTTTCCAAGAATATCACACAAGGATATAAATCTGACATAAGATGTATTATACCACATAGTAACATATGTATATAATAAGTAAACTCATTATGAACTTAATTTCTCTGGGGAAAAAATTACTCCAACTTTGTTTGTTTCAACTTTGTACAAGAAAAGAGATTTTTTTAAATATTTTTGTAAATAAATGACCTCATAATAAATTAATAATACTTGTAAATCATACATTTAGCTAAATAATGCTTTTTATTTGAACAATTTATCTTTAGTAGTTGTTGAGATATTGGCGTTTTTCGAGTGGAGGATAAGAAAACATTAAAGAGCCAAAATTAAATCCGGCCGTGAAGGTCGATTTTTGGGCATTTAAATCCGGCTCCTAAAGGTTAATATGGTTTTCCTAAGACACTGTCAAAAAATGCATCATAGATTTCAGGGATGTAAAATTTGTTTGGTTCTGTCTGTTATTAATAGATAAATAGCCAATAATAATAAGAATAAAACTAAATCAAATGAAACTAAATTCAGTGATAAATTCAATTAAAAAAGTTATGATTCAGGAAATGGTTCATGATACAGTGACATATATTTGCTACTGTACACATGGACACCAGAGATACCGTAGTATTTGTGTTCTCGCTCTCAGTTGCAATAACTCTTCGACATGGGCAGAGATGATTCTAGGCTAGGCTAGAAGTGACATTCAGCATCTCTACATGGTAGGTTCAGCCAATATATGTCAGCTCATCCAACTGCTCACCCTAGACTTTATAAGAGGCATAAGTGAATTCCCAAGCTTCTTGAGCTGGGCTTATAACAAATACATAAACTCGAAGAAAGAGATAATTTGCTGCATACAAGTCGAGACAGCTCCTGTATATTTTCTCCAACATATTTAATAAACAAACTGCATTTTTTAAGTTAAATTTTTTCTAATAAACAAACTGCATCAGTCAGCTCAACATATACACAGCAGAACAAAATGAAATTTAAGTGCACATAACTTTTTTCATTTTTATTTACCTCTCTGAGTTTCTTTAGTGTGATACAATGGCTCTCATCAGATGGCATAAAGAGCTTTTGCATAATATAGGTGTAAAGAAGCCCAATGGCTAATGTCCCATTTCAGATGACAAGAGGAGGAAACCACCTCTTGTGCTTTGTTCATCCTTGTCTTTTCTTAGGCTGGGTTCATTGCTATAGAGATGAGTGCAGAGTGAGTTTGGCTAAATTCAAGTAAATATGGATGTATGGAAGTATCATATTACCAATACCTATGCATGGAAAAATGACTCTTAATTTTAAAGGTATATTATGAGGACTGTATTGTAGTCTGAATATTTTGGCATGCTTCCTCAGGGATAACATTAACTGATCTATTTAGTCAGTCTGCAATTCAATAATTCCTCCTCCTAAATTCAAAATGTGTTTTGATGCATAAGGAACTGTTCTTTCCATTAAAGAGTGACAGTTCATTCATAAGTGAAAGCTCGGTATAACGAGTGCTCTCATTGGCTGGGAAATCACTCGCTATAGCGAACGCTCATTATATCCGATGGTGATGCATTAAGCCTCTCAATTCCCACAGTTGTTCTTACATTCCGTTTTTCTTCGTTACAAGGCTATTAGAAAAAGGTAGAAGTTTTACACACAATCACATATTTATCATTTATTCTGCGAATTAAATCTTTCAAATCAATAATTTATGCTTTGTTGAAGTATTCGAGTCTTAACCAGTACGTCCGTTGGTTAAGAAATTTGCCGTAATGGTTCGCAGAAATACAGCATTTTTCAGCGGTCGCAAATATTTCTTGCATAATTACCTCTTCCAAGCCATTCCTAAAATTTACATTCAGTTATCTCTTGAAAATTACTTGCAGCGAGTATTTATTTACACAAACAAATGCCTCCATCGGTTGCGATGCACATCGTGTGTCGTACTAGTGCTGCCATCTGGAGGACCTAGAGCAAATGGAGGTAACTACTGTGAAATACCATTGTCGAGAATTATCGATACATTCACTCAAAATTGTATGTATCTGTGAAGCCAGGAATCATAAAATAAAAACTTGTTGAACGGGATAAATTTTAATTATTCGCATAACATCGGTCCAGGCAATATTTACGAAAACATTGAAAAATATGCACAAATTAGCAAATGTACCAGAAAACATTAGTAGGAATTCCCATTACCTCTGCTAACAGGAAAAATAATCGAAACCACGATGAATCGCAAAATTTTAAGGATATAAATAATTCTTTGACAACGGAAAACTTTGGCAACTTCGTCGCGATGATAAAAAGTAGGGATGTTTCGATTCTCGATTCTCTTGGGTTGGTTATGGTCCCTTAATAAAGTGACCGTGGGGTTGGTATCAGTATTGAGAATCGATTGCATAAAATCGATACCGCCGATACTTATAGGGATGGTGGGATCGTGTATTTTTAATTTTCATGGCTTAGCGATTGAAGTGTCCCGTGAATGGAATATAAGTGCGTTAGATTTGACAAGGGGAGGTTGTGTAAATATGGTCACGAAATTAGATGAAAAATTTCCCGTGCAACTAGAAGCAAAATAAAGCTCTATTTTTTTCCCATTACCCCGGTATCGCGAGAGAAAAATATGTAGAATGCCATGCGGGTAGCCTACGTAAGCATGTATCAGGCGGAAATCGAGAGCTAGTGCCCTAAAATAAGTTCGTTTCCCATCTGAGTTTCATATTTTCTTTCACTCATTACATCAAAAATTTTATCATTCAATTTGAAACACTTGCATCTAAATACTCACTTTTTTATACTTTTATAGTTTAAATTAGATTTACAGAAGTATCACTAAAAAATTAGGCATGGTCGGGTAGGATTCAAAGACCCCTGGAATAATAATTTCATTCGCTACAGAAATCAGATAAAAGAAATCAGAAAAAATTAGAACAAGCCTCTACTTTTTTTGTGGCAGTTATCCTAAAGGTGCCATATTTTTACAGAAAGTGAGCTATAATGTGTTTTCTGCTGACCATTATAGCTGAGAAAAGTATTTATGAAGGAAAAATGGGTCACATGCCACTTAAATTTTTGAATAGGTTTAAATAGGTTTGAATAGGTTTAAACTGGTCTGAGAATATTATTTTATTTGAGGCAGAAAATATTTAAAATAAGACAACAGTAAAGCTGCTGCAATACAGAGGTTGTGGGAGACAAAGTAGGCAAACATATATTCAGATATACAGCACACTCACAGATTATTTCCTGATTTTCACATGCAGGCATTAGATTAAGGTGAATTCTATAATGAATAGCTGCATATATTATCACATTTATAAATGTTCGAACAATGTAGTCACACAAAAATGTGTGTCCTATAGTTCATCATATTGTATTGTTAGTACATATATATTTGTCTTTAATTATGAGTATCTAGCAAGATAAAACATGCAAATATATTTGGCTTCTTAAAGTGAGGTACCTCAAAGTTTAAGAGGAAATAGGATTATTTTGTTCTCATAGTTTTCAAGTACACATGAAAAAGTTAGGATGATTTGAATAGTCCTAGAATGGTTACTAATGTTAAATCCAATAATGAGCCAGCAGCTGCTGCAGCCTGACTAACAGCTCCACACCAAAACAAGGGCCCTCGACCATTTCCTTCAGTAGATTCATTCTGTTCAGATAGAGAACTTTCAATGTGCCGGCATATTCGGGCAGAGTTGACCTTAACATATGCACTTAAGCCAGCATACAGCACCAAGTTTAAGACCTGGAAAGGAAGGGATAAAAATGCAAGTATGTATAGATATACTGCAAAATGTACGCAAAAAAGTGCTTATTCATACCATGACTAGTAGTTGTATTTCATTTGCTATCTAAAGAATACTCTGATTATGGTTTCAAAATCTAAGGTTAGAGAAATGAATTGCACTTTTTAATTATACTATTTTCATAATTATATTATATTTATTAGTGCCAGTTGACTTACTATCAAGACTTTTCCAATTTCTGTGCCAACTAATGGTGGATTTGGAGAGTATGCAGCACTTAATATGGTGTAAACTGATAAAATGGATGCAAATGCTGCTATCGCTCCAACTGTGGCTAATTTAGGATGACGCTTATTAAGAAATGCAATTGATGTTCCAATAGGAACAACTGCAGCCCCTAATGTGGAAGAGAAATGGAAAGCTTCATTTCCATGTGGAAGACTAGCATAGGTGGACACTCCAGGTAAGAACCCACTGGAGAAGAAACAAATCCATCCCTGAATTAGCAGTATTTTAATTGCTTTCTTCTTTAGGAGCAAACAGTTTGTTTCAGGGAGTATCTGGTCAACTTCAGTCTTTTTGTTTCTTTCTTTGGCGTTACTTTCACTGAAAATATAAAGATGAAATAAAAGAGAGAATGTTAGGTTAAGAGTATGTATCATCTTCCAAAATAATATTTTTATTTAGCTATAAATTTCCATTCCTATGCAAAGGATAGGTACTGAAGTTTAAATCATCTGTTTCAATTAACCATGAGCTAATTTTTCGTGTGAGTTAGAGATTACCTAAAATGGCACTATGTATAATAAATATTTATGATAAAGAGAATCTTACCCTTATATGACATATGACAAAGGGTGATAAACTTAAAAGGAATAGTATATGACTGCAGTCCCTTAAAATTTAATAACAATTGAAAGGTATGACATTTAAAATAAATTCTGTTCTAAGAATTACTCAATTGTAAGAATTTACTTGCCATTATTACTAAGGATTTTAGTGAAGTGAAGCAAAGATACAGAAAAAGTTAATTTAAATTAACCTTAGAGGCCATTTTTTAAAAGGCTTGCCAACAAGAAGTGTGATGCATAGAGAAATGAGTAGGTACTTAGTGAAAGTTACATTATGTAAAGCAAATTAGGTATTGCACAGAAAACTTCTCAATGCATGAACAACTGCAGAAAATAACCCTTGCCCTATGTTCAAGCTTACGTCCATGAAAATACCACATAATGATACTGGTTGTAAGAAAAACAATTTATATAAGCATGTAACAATTTCAAGAGATGGTAATGAATTCAAATGGAAGGCTCACACTGGTCATATCAAATGACTACCCAGGTAGAAAAATCTGTGCTGGAACTGTACCATAACTGTACTGTAACTGTGCTAAACTCAGTGTTTAGCACAGTTACAGTGCACCCAACTAGACTGTGCTGTGGCAGCTGCCAGTGACTGCCTACTAGTAAGAACTAGGTGAGATCTGTACTGTAACAGTGCTGCATCACTAATTTTAGCCAAAGTAGGGGCGACGGTGGGCCAATCCCTGGATCTGCCCTTGAATGCACTCTAACTGAGCTATGGTGAATGCACTGTGACTGTACTGTAGCATGTCCACTGCGACTGTACTGTGGCATGTCCACTGCGACTGTACTGTAGCATGTCCACTGCGACTGTACTGTAGCATGTCCACTGCGACTGTACTGTGACATGTCCACTGTGACTGTACTGTGGAATGTTCACTGCGACTGTACTGCGGAAATTCTACTGTGACTGTACTGTGGGAACTGTACTGGATTTGAAACATTCCAGTACAGTTCATAGCACAGTTACAGTCCACTTACGTAGCACAGTTACGGTACAGTTCCAGCCCAGATTTTTCTACCTAGGAGGGAAAGTGAGGACTGCTGGAGTGATACCTAATTGTAATTTACACTAGAGTGAAAGGTATAGCCACTAGGGTTAATTTTACTGAAAAAATTGTGATTATTTATCAAATTGTGTAATTAAAAATTTGACTATCAACTACATAAGACAAGGAGTAGTCATAACATCCATCATATAAGTGCCGGAACAAAAACTATGAAACACGATTCATAAAAATGGATATAAGATTAGAAAATAAGGTGCTTAAAATATAAAGATTCTAGAGGATATAAAGGCTTAAAAAGAAATTAATTTAACCTAAAGAGATACCCTAAGAACAAAATCCTCCACTCTGTTGAATAGTATCTCATGAATAATTAATAAACATGATTTAGACAACTGAATGTATTGCATGATGCTGTAACTTACGAGTAACTCGTTCTAACTTTACATTACAAATGTATTCAATTACAGCCCCCAAGTTAGGTATTGTTGTTACAGGGCCTAAATTCTGGATATTAAATTAATTGTTTAAATGTATACACTATTGGATCTCAGAGTCATTAAATGATCATTATCACTAATGTTAATAAAATAATGTTGTAGTAATACATATATAGGTACTCACACAGATTCAACAAAATATGGTTCTGATCTTGAGTTCCCACTTTCTTTAAAATGAGAAACATCTCTATTATCTAATCGTCCTGAGTTTAGAGTGTTTTGAGGTATCATTGCTTTCCTTGTAGCTGGAAGATTGTTGATGAGGAAGAAAGAGATAGTTGACAGCATCATAAGAAAGGATATAATAAGAAAGTATACCATAGGACTAAATTGTGGCTGGATGTCACCATGTTTGCTTCCTTGAATTAAAGCAATGGCACTGGGAACAAATCCCCCCAGTCCTTCCCCAACCAGGTAAGATATCAGGTGGACCTGAGGAAATAATGCCATTTGTGGCATAAAGAGTACAGGAGATGTACACCCAATTAAGCCAACCAGAAACATAAGGACAATTAGAGGAATTGAATGAATGTTTCCAGCGATCATTACAGATGAGTCCCATTTAAACGCTAAGAGGACATTGGAAACTATACCCAGCATCAGGAGCACATAAGTGAAACAGCGTCTAGTTTTAATGCTGAACCCTCCTGTTTGACGTCCCCTTTTCAGCCAAGGAAGTGCTGCCCAAAGAAAAGGACCAATATTGGCAGACTGTATTGCGACTGATAACTGCGAGCTGATTCTCCAGCCTTCGGGCAAATTTTCAATCAAAATGGGTAATTCAACCCAAAATCCTGTCACAGATACCCAGGCACCTAGTCCAAAAAGCATTGACAAAATATCAACTAAAATATTTCTCCCATTCAATGAAGGAGTTGAAAATGCAATCCTCATGCATGGCATTTTATATAGTTTATGCAACTTGAACATGCAACCTGCAAAATAAAAATATGAAATTAAACGCCATGCTACCAATAACTAAGCAACAAAATGAAATATAGCATTTCAATAAATAGTCATGCTACCCAGAAATTAAGCAACAAAATGAAATATAGCCTTGGTTTTCTGCTAAAAAGCAGGTAAAATCTTCATGGTAAAAATCTAAGAGTGGCATAAAAATGGAATAAAGAGCAAATGCTATGTTTATCTGTGGCTTCATTTAGAATAAATGATAAAAAAAGCCTCACAAAATGATAATGAATAAAGTACCTCAGTCCATCTTCCCAAAGGGATGACTGAATTAACTATGAAACTTTTTGCTTCAAAGAATGAGAAATAACCCCCAAGTTCTCATATAGACATATCAAACATCTTTGTAACATGCACATAGAAATTGAGAGATATCTGAACAACACAAATGTATTCCTTCAACAAGCATCAATTACATAACAGTGTGGTCCAATCTGCAAAGGTCATCAGAATTTCCAGTGTGGCTAGAGCTGTTCACGATTCTGGGTAACTTCATAGTTTTATCTATTGGTACTGCCTACCTACTTTATGGATTAAGTGGTCTTCAAAAGTTTTTACCCCAGAAATAAAATTTAAGTTAATTTTCATGGACTTTGGTGCTAATACCTACTCGCGTGTTTTGTCATTGAATATTCTTCCATTCACTGACCTTAGGTAATAAGTATCAGTGCATTTTCAATCTCACTACTTGCATATTTAACCTGAAGTTGATTTTCTCATTTTTCATGGAGATTTCATGTTTGTCCCTATAGAACTTATCACCAATAGAAAATTTACCCAGTGGTATTCAAGAAAAATGCATAGGATTAAAAGAGAACATCCTTCATGTTTAGAAATAATCCATTCTTTATTTTGGCCTCAACTGGTTTGGACATTACACACGTCATTTTCTCCTCTTTAGAACATCGATTTTTCTTGCTTGTAGTTAATTGAAAGGCCTTGGCTGACACATATGCATTCTCTCTTAACCACAGTTCCGTAGTAATTGTTACACTGTTTATATCTTCATGGATGCCTGAGGGTGTGGAGATATTGGGAGGAGAAAGTTCACAGGGTTCAGGCTTCATTTAGGGTTGCATAGAGTGAGCAAATGGAAAAAGAATTTTGTATGGTTATAATGTATGGTACAGAACAGAGAGGAGAAAAAGAACAGTTTATATGGATGAAGGGTTTTCCATAAGGGCCACATTCCTGCAGTAGTGCATCTTGTTATATCTAGTATACTATGTTAATCAAGTCACAATTCCAAGAAGATGACTCATCCACTTAATTAAAAATTCATGAAATTGATACTCTTTATTTTTCAGTTTTTGCTGAGGCAGAATAACATAATCACTCTGACTCAGCGTTCAACATGTATATTGGCTTGATTGGTCAGGGTAGAGGTGCCAGTTCCTTTCACTGGGCCACCTGTGATTCCCCATGAAGTTCTGACAATCAGATGAGGAATTTAAGTACAGTGTCCAAAGAGGTACTGCACTCAGTTTTGAACCTGGGACTGGTCCATAGCCTAGGGCTCCACCCACTAGGCCACCACAACTCCTAACATAATAAGCACATAATACAGAAAATCTTGTTATTGTATGCTTATCAGTGGGTAACTTTATTGTTTTTTTTGCAGTTAGTTCATATTAATTGAATTTAGGATACATATATGTACATGTTATTATTCATATTTTCTTTCATGATTAGGAATTTCTCTGATTAAGAGACTACTCTCACAAATATAATTTTTCTTTTTCACCTGTGAATTGACCACCTATAATGATCACACTACTTCATTTTGTCTTCTTCATCTGGAGTTTTTCTAACATTTCAGGCTCTGGAATGCTGGACCTTTCAGAGCTTCAATGATCCATGCCACATTTTTTTTCCAGAAGCAGTCAAATATCTATTTTGCTCATTGTTTGTCCATTTTTTGCCAATTCTCTACATGTGTCTGAGAAACATCTGTCTCTTCATGGTCTCTTGAGCTTTACTTGAAGTTCTGGTTGACTTCTTTATTCCTCCAAATTTCCCAACTGTGCTCATTCTGGACTGTGTCCATGATTTTCCGTGAATTCTCCTTTCTGGAACCATCAACTTCTCTCCCTTTTAGTTAATTGTAAGGTAATGGATAGCATATAGGCATTCTCTTTTGACCACAGTTCTGTAGTGCCTTATCAGTGCTCCAGGAGATGCACTTAATTCTTGCAGTAAATATTTTTTGCCAGCCTTTATGCTCTATTTTTGAAATCCAGTCATGCTTACTGCTGCTTTTTTACCCCATTCTTCTGTACAGTTTCACTGAGATACTTTAACATTTTTCTTTCTCAACGTGCCCTATCTCTATTCAAGAAATTTTGATCTGCATCATTCTCCATGAATCTGGTCTTTTCTATCAGGATCAAAAGCCTGGCTATCCTTTCCAGGAGGTTCATTTGGATGACCACATCCTTCTGGCATTCCAAACGTATAGTAAATTCATCTGCAAAAGCGAGACAGTTCATACCTCCAAGTTTTTCCCTAAACACATCAGGGCGATTCCTTGATTTTCAAGTTTTGAGTTTCAGAGTCTAACACTATTTGCTAGGAGATAGTTGGATATGAGTGGAAATAATGTTGCCCTGCCTCATGCCTATCTTCATTTCAACCAGATGGGACAGTTGGTAGTAGTTGTGGGTATATGTTTAAAGTTGAGTTTAAAATGTATCAACAGCTATAGTCACTCCTTCAATATTGTTATAAAATACATTTCAGTTCTAATTAGAGATGGGCAACTTGGTAAATTACCGCGGTAATTTTCGTAAATTACCAACACCCCTGAAAATTACCATAATAAATGGTAATTTTCAGAAAAGTTCTTTTCCAGAAAATTTCTTCCTCACAAAGAAATCATTGGAATGGGTGATATTATAAATTAAGAAGCTAAAACGATTTTGTTTACATTGTGTCCGTGATTAATTCCAATTAATTTAGAGTAAAATAACAAATGCACATTGCGCAGAGGTATGTCTTTGGAACTAAAATTTCTCATAGTGTGACAAATGAGAGGCAAATTGCGTGTTGCTGCCAACTTTTTCGGTATTTTGAAAATTACGATAATTTTCGAAAATTACCGTAATTTACCACGGTAAATTACGTCAATTGAAAATTACGGTAACTTACCCATCTCTAGTTCTAATATGTTCACTATTGTCAATATACCCACAGTTGACAGTTATCTCTGTGACTCTCAGATAAGTTTCCACAGAGGTGATCTAGGGTATGCTAATATATTGTTTCAGAAAGGTCCAAGTTTATAAAAAAATTTAATTCAAATAAAAAATGAAGGCAGAACATTAAAACCTTATCAACATTTTCAGGGTTATCCTGCAGGAGCCATGATGACTCATATTTCCCAGTCTATCAGAATATCTATGCTTCACAGTCACAATCAGGGCAGAGTGGTCGCTCCTTCTCAGTGGTGAAAAGGCATGAGTGGCTTAATGCTGTGCGGCCCATCAAAGCCTTGTTATCACAACCTCATCCTGTTGGCAGCTCCTAACTGAAGGCTGCCAAAATCTTATGTTGTATTTAACCTGTTGGACTTTATTTTAGATGCACAATGCAACGATATACTCCATGATTTACTCTTGTCAATGTAAGGAAATTCAACGATTTCAAACTAGCTGTAAATACCTCAGCAGAGTCACCCAATGAAATTCTGCCATGGAAAGGAATCTTATGGACACAAATCTTGTTTTTGTGAGGGCTACTCTTGCAGCAATATCTGCTGCTTTTTTGTGATTTCTAGATTGTTAGGAACTTATAAAAACCTAATTTGGATGCCCTTTGCTGAGATGATAGTAACTCATAAAGAAGTAGGGATTCCAGCGTGGAGTGCACTGCGAGAATCTGAGCAAATCAGAAGGAAATTGGCAATTTCATTCTTAGCCTCCAATGTAGCTTTTATGCTCTCCATTATTGTCTATTTGTTCCGATAATGCAAATAACCAAGCAACACACATTGAATGTTCTGTGATTTACAGGATCTGAGTTTCATATTCAGAAGTTTTGAAGTACTATTGAATCACTTAACTGGATGTGACAAATATGCTTGCCATGGCATGCATGTCATGCTTGCTTTCAATTTGGGTGTTACGAGTATATTCGTCATGAAAGTTTTCTCACTATCTGCTTTGATGAACCTTTGTGAGCAGCATTCCCAACATTTCTGCTTGCAGCAATAACAATTTTACCGTAACAATGCCTTGTGTTGCTGGTTTGCATATCCTGACCCCTTGTCCGAAAGTTTTAAGGTCCTATAACACCAATTGAAAACCACACGTGGAGACCCAATGAAATTCTTTCATTTATTTTTTCAATGGATTATTGTTCAAAATATATTTCTATGAGGCTGAAGACTTGTTCCAACAGAATCATATTAAAAAAGTGCAATTTTCCAGCAACTATAGTGATGATAAATAGGAATATATGTTATGTGTGTAGTATCCACCTGACTTATTTTGTGTCACCCATCTTACTTTGTAATCAATCAGTTTGTTACTCTCTTTCATATTTAGGGTAAAGACTAAACTTCATATAAAATCTCGGATGTCTCTGTGGGCTCATGGATACCCAGCAAACCAGTGCATGGAAATGCAAGTATTTTCTAATATATTATACTATGTATCAACTTATGTTGTTTCATAATTGTGGACAGTTTGAGAAAAATTAATGTTTTTACTATATTGAAATTGCAGGGAAGTCTCATCATCTAGAATCGTGAATATTCAGTTTTGAACGCTGCTGGTAGTCGGTTATATTTCAACTAGGGCAGAAGTATTTTTTCTGTGTTGCTGTTTTTATGGCTTCAATTGGAACACCATACTATACCTAAACTATAGTTATTTTCAAATTTTTTCTGTTTTATAATTTGCATTTCCTGTGAGTATGAATTAGTATATGCTTGGAATTTTTTGGTATATACTGGTGAAGACCTTTTATTCAGTGGTAAGTATAAAGATGGAAATTGTAGTAGCAGAGGTGAATTTGATTTAGCTAATAGCCTTCTAAACAATGACTATTCACTTTATAGATAACATGGTAAAATTTAGAAAATAACAAGAAAACAGATTTTTCCTAAGTTTGCAGAAAAAGTCAAGCCCATTAACGTACCTACTTAGGCTAGTCAGTATCATGAATAAAACATATAGTTTCAAGATTTTCAGGCACAAGAAAATAATGTGCTAATGACTGTAAGAGTTCCCTATAGATAAAGCTGATGTATCATGGAAAAACTAAGGGAATCTGTACATCATTTAGGAGTGCAGATTTATGCATGTAAGTAGGATAGTCATAGATGGACCTTTTTTAAAACCTATATGCAAATCAGATATCAGAAATCAGATCAGTATCAGATCTTGCGGAACTGCAATGTGATTAAAATAAAAACAATGCACTTTATAAGATTCTGCGTGTATTTGTTGGCCTCAACTGGTTTTAACGCTAACCAACATCATTCTCAAGAGGTCTGGTATGGAGCAAGGCTATGTCAAGCTCTTAAATACAAGGATTACCAAGGGGTTGTGGCAAGTGATGTGGAGGGGGAGTTCGGGGTGCAATTGGGGGTTCCTTTTTGAGGAAACTTACCAACAGTGGAAAGAAAAAAGGAGGGGGGGTTGCATGACTACAAATAGAGGAGTGGAGAGCGGAGCGGGTTGGACAGGATTGGTTGCAATGGAAAAGGGTTCATAGGGATACAGTCATTTAACAAACAGTCATATAATTTTGATTCTGTTAAAATTTCAAAGAATTCCAGGAAATTTATTGTGGCACTTTTTTCTCATGTTTGTAGAATCATAGGGTTAAATTTGGATGTGTGTGACATTTTGCATATAGGTTTTAAAAAAGAATGACTTGTTGTCACTGTTAAGGAGGGATTTGGAGTGTTCTTTGCGCCTAACATAATTTTTCTCCGTTTGCCCAATGTCAATAACATGGACTAGGGCATGAGAGAACATGATTAACACACGATAAATCCTCATTCAAAATAATAAAGTACAGGCTTTAATACTGTAAGGAAAGGGAGGTTGGAATGTACCTATACGGGCTTTTAGCTGCGGGTTTCGCTCTACTTTCAGCATCAATAACCAATCAAAACCACTCTCTTTTCCTGGAGTATCCAACTCATTGTACCTTTAAACACTATATCTACTGTAAAAAACAAAAATCATTAATTTTCTGAAACTTTCTCTGATCTACCACTTTGCTTATGATTCGAAGGGTGGTCTGAAAACTAAGGTGGGGCATACATTCTTATAAGAATTATAGTATACTATTCATCTCCTTGGCTATGAATTATTATTTGTGGTGAAAACTTGGTCTTTCCTTATTTAAAACCAAAATAACAATAGCATAGTCATACGCGTTTAAATTTGGCTCGTATCCTAGACACTGTCTTAGTAAAATATGAGGAGCTAAGTATATTTTACAAAATCAAGGAAAAGTTGGTAGGAGAAAACAGATAATTGCACATCCTAAGAAAGAGCAGAGAGGCTATCACATGACTAAAAAGAAAGTCAAAGCGGCTCTCCACTGAACGGACTGAACGCCTACCAAAAAACGAGTTGAGACAAGTATCGTTCACATGACCACACCACCACACTTAGCTGACAAGCATCCTGGGAGTTGAGACTTCCGTTAACATTTCTGTACGTGCAGACACTCATACTGAATTTACTAAGGCGGCGCAGTCGCAAACCAACTCGAATTAATGGACCTTGGTATTTCAACGATTACATTTGAGTTTAAATGATGAGTTGCTACATAGCAACATCAAAAATGAACCAGTGAAAAAAAGAAAACAATCTTAAATGGCGTGCAAGCATTAAGGGTATCGATAATATTAACTGTACATAACAAAGTTCTTTATCTAGTATCATCACAGAGTAACGACAAACAACAGCTATTTGTCGAAAGAATTGAATTGCATACGTTTCATCATTTTAAGGACCATGTAGATGTCCACTGCTGCATTTATTTCCTTTTTGCGCAAATCTTGTTAATTTAAAGGAGCAATAAGTTTCTTGAAAATTGCGTTTTAAATGCTTCAATGTTCTTACGCTGTTGACATCATTGAGCATTAAAAAAAGACAGATATTGGATATGAAATCGGAAGCTATCCAGATGCGAATACTCAGCGCGATTCGTTTCTCTCTAGGTTCCCAAGCAACAACGAGTGATCGGGAGCCTTCACGCCCACTTCCAGGCAATTACAATCAACGCTGAGCAGAGATCACGGTAATATTTTCTCTCACGTTTTTGTTCCACTCCTCATGTTCATTAGATGAAAACGGAATATAAGAAACTGTTACCAAAGGAGAAGCTACGTCAAATTAATATCATCTACAACTCCTACTGAGTAGTCTAATTTGAATTTTGTGGCAAACTTCAACGAAAGGTAGTAAATATTTTATGCCCATTCAATGGCAATTTCGCATGATTTCGCACGAACGAAGCTATCGCAATAAGAATACGGAGCACTCGCGCATTTCCTTTACACTTTCGAGGTACATAATAAGTTTTCTCGTATGACATTCGTAAATGGCATTTAACGCCAAACAAGGCACAAACTTACCCAGTGTACTTCACAAGTATATCAATTGTGATGATTTTCTCGTCTTTCCACAGCTTATAAGGACCACATTGACAACTCGAGATGATAAGGATTGAACGATAAAAATTCTCTATGACCGTTGTACGCTAGATTTCTTCCAAGTCTGGCAATACTTTTGTAGGCATACGCATATCTTTCGTGCAGTTGCCAAGAATTGTCCATTTGCGCTGAGCATGCATTACTCACATCCTATCAATTTCCACCGACTGCAGAACTACATTTAAGATACGTCCGAATTATATCAATGCCCCTGGAAAATTTGAGACCTCGCGAACATGCCAAGGCCTCACATCTCTCAAAATTTATTGATGATATTTATTATCATGGGTATTATTACATTTCACGTTACAATGGGAAACTACAAGAAAATTAATTTTATTGGCAAGGTTTATAGCTGTTGTTTCCGGAATTTTCATGGGCAATTTCTAAATCCTAAACTTTTTATGCAAAAATTAATGTACAGGTCAGAGAAGAGTTTCTTAGTTGTAAATAGATTTCACGAATTTTTACCTCTACGTGAAATCCACTACTCAATAATCCCTGGCGCCCGACAATGAATGTGACAATGCGTGTGTGAAAGATCTGCTATCAGAGCTCTCTAGCATTTAAAAAATGAAGTTGGCATGGCGTCCCGTAGTCATTCGTCGGCATTTACTTGATTAGAAATAAATCAATAATCAACCTCATTTCAAATACTCAAAGCTATATATCTGTAAGTTTTCAGTTATTTTTTTTAATGGGTAGCAAAAAGCACAAGAAACACAAGTCTGAGAAGAGGGATAGATATGAAGGTGGGTTTTCACTTAAGATACACCACTGAGGCTGGTTTTGCATCCAATACGTTTATTTTTTTTTAGATCTTCTGTATGAAAGTGATAGATTAAATTATTAATGGGAATGTAGGAGACCATGCCTTTTCTGAACTAGTTTAATGAATTTTATGCTTTGATTGTATGTAACGTTTTCCAGTTATGAGTATTAAATTTTTTCAGAATGTAACAAAATGAAAAATTCGAGAACGGAATGGATAAAAGTAATTTTTTGTTATTGAGGATTGGTGATGGCTATTTTTCTTTAATTATTTTCTGTTATTTTCAGATAAACATTTGGGATCTGTGGAAAAACCTCCGGCTCTGAAACTAATTCTCAAAGTCGGCAGCTCATCTACCCCAGAGCATAGTGATTCTCCTGGACCTTCGGTATCCAATTATAGTGTTGCTACCACATCATTTATTGAAGAAGAGGAAGAAGTGGAGAAGGACACAATTGTTGGAAGAACTGATAGTCAGAGAAGGGCATTCGAGGAGGGGATCGCCGCTGTTCGGGAGGGATCCGAAGAAAATTCAAGGTTATCTCTGGCCCCTTCCGGGTCCATTGGTCTTGGAAATTCCGAAGGCAGTAGGAGAATTGTGACTAGTGGAACTATAATGGGAGGAATGGGAGGGAGTGAAGAGAGACACCGGAGAACCAAGAAAAAGAAGAAGAAGAGGGAGAGAGATAAGCATGAGAAGAGGCATAAGCGCCATCATAAAGTAAGTAGTTTCTTTTAATACTGCTCACCCACGAAATAATTAAGTAGGAAGGATTAGCTTAAGGACACATGACACAATCACAAAAGACTGCTGGGGAAGGTGAGAGTGCCTGGTTTCGGCAGACAAAGTTCAGGAAAGAAGAAAGGGGACCGAATGCACTCATTCATTTATATACAAATAAACAATTTTTTTATCCTCCAGGCAAAGGTAAAGGATGTGTCATGGAAGCATTTAAAAAATATATGCTGCAATGCTGAGGCATTGCCAATTTGTTTAGAGATTATTTTTTAAATATTCATCTAGAGATTAATACAGTTTTGCAGTGGGAAACGTTTTACCCTTGCTGTGAAAGTAATTATGCTTGTTTATCTTCTCAAAGTAGTAGTAATCTGTTTTTAAGTTGTAACCTCAAGGTTTTTAATCCTAGTAAAGCTAATTTTATCCTATTAAAATTATTATATTGTGCATTATATCTGTGAGTATGCAGATAATTACCAGGACTATTAATGGAATCATTGTAGTTTTGACGTGGTGGAATATCTAGTATATTGATTTTAATTGAGTTTGCCAATTATAGGGTGGGACTTTGTATGGTGAAAAGGTCATTAAATGAGCTTCTTTTTTGCTGCAGTCAGAAAAGTTTGACTAATGTGAGGGAGTGTGCAGTAAATGGCATTGGCACACTCACTCACATTGTTACAAACAACATCTCACTCAAAATTAAGGGAATCAAAGTAAAAATAAAAATGAACAGTGACTCACAATATCACTCACTCACTCCGGTTTGTATACAAAATACAGTCACCTTCGTGAGTTCAATCACTCACAAGCAGGGTTTACGAGGGAGGATTTTTCCAACGCCAATGATCCATCATACACACAAGATAAAAATAAAAGTGGGGGATAGTAAATTGAATAGAATAAAAAGGAAACCTAAATAACTAAAGTAAATAAAATAAAATTGATAATAACTTTCAAGCACTCATTCATGTGGGTTTGCATACTTATACACAGTCAATTTGTAACAATGTGAGTGAGTGTGCGAATGTGTCATTTACTGCCATATAAATTTCTCTGTATGCTTGATTTTGTACTTGTGACTGAGAGCTCCCTTACTTTGTATATACCCCTTCCACCTCTCCCTCTTCCCCTTTTTATTCCTCTGCCCCCTTAAGAATACGGTTTTGGGGATATTTTTCTTCAATTGTTAGTAAAATTATACCCCTAACAGAGTACCTATAATTGCTTTGAGTTCACACGCTTAACATTGATTGAAAAATAATTTAGTGGGATTTGGATGTTCAGGTAGGCATAGGAGCTGTAGGATTTCTGTGTGGAAGGTGGAGGAGAGAAATTGTCAGCTAGGCATTTCTTTAATCAGCTGAGAAAAGTTGGATATAGAATTTGGGATGGAATCCACTGGAATCTAACAGTTTTGGCAAGTAATGGTAGTTGACAATATATGTATTTCTATTTATAATAGGATGAATTTCTTATGCTTTGTTTGCACACGCATATTTACTTGTGATCTTTAATGCTAAGCATTGGGGATATTTTTTGTATTGTAAACAGCGTACCTTTGGTATCTTAGGCCTTTGAAATATTTTTTTCCTCCCTTGCCTTGTAAAACCCTTTTGTTATCTTTTCTGTTATTTTTAATTTCTAAATTCTTCCTGGACCTACTCATATGCATTCACATATCCGTCTCTCCCCACTCTCCTTTTGCAGGGATTGAAAATTGCATCCATGTAATGCTCTGTTTTTAACTTGTTACTTTTTATTTATATGTAATCAAAGGTAGACAATCCTTTTAAAACTAGACTACGTGGAAATATTCAGGGCAATAAGGACACAGCTTCTTTTGAAAGAACGAATATGCACACTTTACTTTCTTATGAGGACGAAGAAGACAACAATACAATAAACAACACAATAAACAAGAACCTAGCAACCAGAGATGAAGTGGCACAGGATTAAACAAAAAAACAACACTCCTCCTTAATCCCGGGTCACTGAACCTCATCCAGTCCTATTTTCTGGCACAGAAACTTATGTTTCTCCTTGCTCAAGGCTTTTGTTAAAATATCTGCTTTCATATCACAAGTCTTAACATAATGCAAAGTAATCAATTTTCTCTGAATGAATTCTCTTACAAACAATTTCTTTCTAGAGATATGCTTAGTTCTATCATTAAAACATTTCTTTTGAATGAGCCCCATGGCAGACATGTTGTCACAAAATAATTTTACAGTGGATTGACAGTCTCCCAATTCTTCCAAAAGTTGCTTGAGGAAGAGTGCCTCTTTACAACCAAGAACCATTGCAATGAACTCTGAATCAGTAGTTGAGTCGGCAATTATCCTCTGTTTTCTACATCCCCATGCCACAGGACCATTACTTAGCATAAATACAAAACCAGAAAAACTTTTACCATCAAAATCATTACCATGACTTGCATCAACAAAACCATGTAGCTCTACATCATCATCAGCACAATACTTGATGCCTAAAGTCTTGGTCCCCTTCAAATATTTGAGCACCCTTTTGGCATATTTATATATTTCTTGATTGTAAGCACTGTTGTATTGACTCAATTTAGTTACAGAAAAAGATATATCTGGACGTGTACAAACTGATAGATACATTAAACTTCCTATAATTTCCTGGTAGTTCAGGTCTTCCTCACATTTATCTGGCTTATGGGGGTCAGTTCCCTCCTCCATTGGTGTGGAAACACTGTTGCAATTAGCTAAACTAAATCTTCTTAACAGCTTTTCAATGTAAGCAGTCTGATCCAAAGTGAGACTGCCATCATGTGTCCTTTGGATCCTCATCCCCAACACATTCTTAGCTACACCAAGGTCTTTAATATCAAAGTATTCTACAAGCCTTCCTTTGATTTCAGAACGCAAATTATCATCACCGCAAAACAGTAGGAAATCATCAACATACAATGCAATGATAGCTGCTTCACCATTTTTGAAAATTATATAAACACAAGGCTCTAAAATCAACTGTGAGAAACCTAGTACACTTAATACTGTATTACATCTGTCATTCCAGGCTCTTGAGGCCTGTTTGAGGCCATAAATTGCCTTATTTAACCTACAGACTTTCCCTTCACAATTCTTATTAACAATCCCTTCCGGCTGAGCCATATAAATTTCCTCCTCCAGTTCACTAGCCAAAAATGCGCATGTCACATCCAAATGGTGAATCGACCAATTATATTTAACTGCTAATGCAAACAGTAGTCTTAGACATTCAAAACGCACAACAGGAGAGAAAGTTTCATTATAATCTACCCCTTGCCGCTGCGTGAAGCCCTTTGCTACTAGTCTTGCTTTGAATTTCACAGCCTCACCATTTTCATCTCGCCTTATTTTAAATACCCACTTATTCTGAACCAAGTTCTTGCCAGCAGGCAAATCCACAAGATCCCAAGTGTGATTCCTCTCAAGAGCATCAAGCTCCTCCTTGACAGCATTCTTCCATAAATATTTATTACTACCGGACATAGCCCTTTTGAAACTATCAGGCTCTTGCTCATCAACCGAAACAGAATAACAAACAAAATCACTAAACTCTTTGGGCTTTCTAAATCTAACAGGGTACTTTCTTCCCACATAAACTTCTACATTGTCCTCATTTTCTCCCTCTGACTCACTATCAGAGTGTTGCACCACCTCCTTTTCACCACCCTCAAGATTTTCACTATTTACAGTTATAGTCTCGGACTCTACATTGTCTTCAGGAGTTTTCTTAACATTCTTAATAGTAACAATAGTCTCAACTAGATCAGGTTCAGGCTCATTTTCTATGTCAACAGTATCAATTTCAACATTTTCTTTATGAACCGTATCAATCTCAAAGAAATCAGGACTCTCATCAGCCTTCTTGAACCTATCTTCAAAGAACTTTACGTCCCTAGACAAAATAATTTTACGGGGACTAGACAGCTCAACAAATTTGTAATTTTTCTTGGTAGGACAGTATCCCACAAACAACACAGTTTGAGTTTTAGAGTCTAATTTGTCTCTCCTTTCATCTGGAACAAAGATCTGTGCCATGCACCCAAAAACTCTCAAGTGACTCAAGTCTATTTTACTGCCAGTCCATCTTTCATACGGTGTGGTACCAAAAACAGCTTTAGTTGGAGATCTATTTTTCAAATAAACAGCTACATCAACAGCATACTGCCAATAAGCTTTACTTAAATTAGCTTGACTAAGCATGCTCCTCGCCTTTTCCATTACGGTCCTATTTACACGTTCTGAGACTCCATTCTGTTCTGGAGAATATCTAGCAGTAGTTTCATGCAAAACTCCAAATTTATTGCACGCACTCTGAAACTCCCCAATGTATTCTCCACCACCATCAGTCCTAACCCTCTTAACAGTAAATCCACTCTCTTGATTTTCCACTAGAGCTTTAAATTCTAAAAAACATTCCGTCACCTTATTTTTATGTTTGAGGTAATAACAGAATGTCATTCTAGAAAAATCATCAGTGAAGGTTAAAAAGTATAAGTTGCCCTGAAATGATTCAACCTTCATAGGACCACACACATCTGAGTGAATTAGCTCTAATTTACGCTCAGCTCTTTTGGAAGGAGAACTTTGATTAAATGGCTTTCTATGCATTTTGCCTTGAAGACGAGGTAAACATGGCTTTAAATTACAATTTGAATATTTCACACCAGTTGCTAGTCCATTCCTAAGTAAATTCATACTCTTGATATTTAAATGGGCAAGTCTCAAATGCCACAGATACTGTAAGTCAACAGCATTTACTTCAGTGGACATAGCTACCTTATCTTCCAAAACTACTTCACTGCAATTAACAGTTTCAGAAGTGTCAAGTTTATACAAGCCATTGACCAAAGTCCCAGTACCAGTGATTGTCCCACTAACATTAAAGTCTTCGTCCATAAATTTTCTACAGCCCTTTTTGTTAAATACTAGGACTTGGTTCTTTTCAGCAAGTTTCCGTACTGACAGTAAATTAGCTGACAGTTCAGGTACATAGATAACGTCAGAGATTTTCCTCTGACCAAAGCCTTTCAGATTTACCACTACTTCACCCATACCGGCTGTTTTAATCTTAGAGCTATTAGCTACAGTAACATCTCTAGAATTGTTAGTGCTATCCAATGACTTAAAAAAGCTTCTGTTTTTTGAAAGATTATCCGTACAGCAAGAGTCTACATACCAGGCTTGCGGCTCTACAGAACTATTTAATGCAGTAATCCATGACAGAGGTTTGTTAATCCTTTTGATATTGAAACCATTGACATCATTATAATTACTATTATTATTCACTCGACCACTATCACCTGCTTTGCCTTTCTGATCACAATTTTTTGCAAAATGGCCGTGATTGTGGCACTTGAAACACTTTGGTATAAACTTCTTGCCCTTACTCTTATTACCATTATTACCAGAGTTCTTGTAAGTTGCAAACGCTGAACTCAAACCCTTTTCCAGCTTCTCCTTCTCGCCCATAGCGGTCAGTTTCTCTAGCACAGATTCGTATTTCAGTTCATCTGCACTCTCCATTGTCATCTTGAAGGGCGCTAGAGATGCTGGTAACCCGATGAGCAAAACACACGCCTTCATCTCATCGTCCACAGGCTTACCTATCGCAGCCAGCTGTGAGGTGATGTCGAGGAACTTGTTTATGTACTCCTCCATTGAACCATCCGACTGAAGCTTTAGATTAAGTAATTGCTCCAGGAGGAAACAGTGCCTGTTGGTGGTCTTGGCCTCATACTGCTTCTTGAGTGTGTCCCACGCCTCCTTACAAGTGTTGCTCTCCCCGACCTGTAATTTTGGCCCGGACTCCAGATTTACGAAAATACTTCCATAGGCCCGTTCATCGCGAAGGATCTCCGCCTCTTCATCCTCGACGCTCTTCGCTTTAGTTGTGCGAGACTCAATTGCCGACCACAGTCCATCCCGCTTCAAGGCCCCGCGCATATCCATCTTCCACGTAGCATAATTGCTACTCCCCTTCAATTTTGTAATACCAGGGGTAGTAGTGCTAAACTTGACTTCGCTCATATTTTTAAAATTGCTGAGCAGAAATTCAACTAATGTATAGCCACTACAGTGCGTTCTGGGCCCATAACCTTTTAAAACTAGACTACGTGGAAATATTCAGGGCAATAAGGACACAGCTTCTCTTGAAAGAACGAATATGCACACTTTACTTTCTTATGAGGACGAAGAAGACAACAATACAATAAACAACACAATAAACAAGAACCTAGCAACCAGAGATGAAGTGGCACAGGATTAAACAAAAAAACAACAAATCCCACTGTAGAATATTGTGTGGAAATCACAAAGATATGCATATAATCATTTTCGTAATGTGCTTACCAAGAGCCTGTACTATTAGTTCTTTTCTATTGATAAATTTCAAGGCACATTTCTTCTTAGTATCGTTAAGTACTATGCTCAATTATATCCCATATATTGGAGTACCACCCAAGTAATTAATTTTTTGATTAGTCTCATTTAAAGCTGCCTAGCTTCCCTACCTACTTTTAGGGTTACCTAGATTTGCTTTGTTTTCTGGAGAATCTCATTTTTTTATTTTTCTTTCGATTTTTTGATCGGCCTACCTATCTCCCGCCTACCACAGCATTGATCATCTTAAGCCATGCATCAGCTGTCTATTTCACTGTAACTTAGACTATGCTAGGTTGCTAGCATTTGTTGTACATGCATCTTGTGCAGAATTCCAGCCTAATTTTTAATCTTCTATCTGCTTGTATAAAAGTATGTATGTGAATTTTGTTGGTATGCCCATTAGGAAGGATCAGGGAAATGTTACTCACCATTGTAGGAAAAAGACAATCTTTGTTACTACTTAAGTGTGCATATTTTAAATACAAATATTGCAAGATTTTTGGGTGTTTCCTTGTCATGGTTCTTCTGCATTGAACTTTTGGAGACATAGAAATGGAGTTCTTCAATTGTGGAGGGAATGGACTTATATGAAATGCAACCGAAATGCATGTCAATTAAAGTGATGCACAAGCCAGCCTTTTGAATTATTCATTTAATAAGTTCCTGTTAATGAAAAAAGGCTGGCTTCTATTTTTATATCTGCTGCTATTTTGTATGGAACAATTTCTTAATAATGGCATTAATTTACTTTTTAGGAAAAAAGAAAACATGCAAGGGGAGGATCAAGTCAAGAAGATGATGCAGAAAATGGTTTAGCAGTGGGACACAGAAGAAGGGAAGGTGGAGACATAACCCTAAATGTCCATGATGGAGGTGGTCATCGAATTGCACCTGACACAGGAGCCAGCGTTGGGAACTTCGGGGGAGCAGCCCCACCCAGTGGACACATGGCTGGAACATCAATAGCATCAGTGGGCTCAGCATCCACCCAGCACTTGCCTCCACCTGCCAAAAGACCATGTCTTCAACCATCACCGCAAGGACAATATGGAGACTCTATTCCTCCTAGCCAAACAGCAGCAAATGTAGAAGGTAAGCTTTGCAACTATAGTTAGGTCTTTAATTGTCAAGAATACAGGTTCATGGGGCAATAACCTAAGCAACACCAGTTAGTTTAAAAACTAAATGTTTCTTTATTTAACCAAGTTTTTTGAGGGTGTCTGTAAGCCTGGAAGTTGTTGGAAAATACTCTAATTTCATTTGGGTGTTAAAAAATAGGAATTGGAATGGAATTTTTGGTTCTAACCTTAAGCTATCACAGGGTTCATACCGGTCAGGGAAGTCATGGAAATATCAGGGAAATAAAAATCGGGACTGGAAGTCGTGGAAATGTCAGGGAAACTAGATTCTGGTCAGAGAAAAACTCCAGAGGTGCATCAAAAAGATGAAAATCATGGTTGAACGCATTGCTCGCACGCATGGAGCGTTGCTGCGCTTGAGTGGCGAGGTGCGCATTTCGTTTCTGTCCTGGCTGGGTGGCATGCGGTAGTGCTGACTTGGTGGCTGGCTCGGGATCTGGCTGCTTCCACCTGTCTGCTCATCCGTTGTTTAGTTTTTGAATTTTGACAGGAATATGTTACTTTCCTGGAGTAAATAAAATTTATTTCACAATATACCTTGCTGCATTTTTCCATAAAATCGCTGTATACGACTGCTTTGTCATCGATATTAAGTCAGGGAAATTTCAAAAATTGGGCCTGGAAATATGGGAAAAGTAAGGGAAATTGAAAATGGAAAGTTGGTATGAACCCTGTATTAGCATTTCACCGAATCTTCTTACTTCGCATAAGGCATCTTTTGAAAGAAAAATTTGGTAGTAATTGCATGGAATGAATTATAAATGCTAAAGAGCAAGAAAAAATGCATTCAGAATATGTAAGGTGGTTGATTTTTTTAAATGAAACAATGTGGAGGAGAGAGATAAGAGCAGTTGAATAGCCAGGTGATACCATTTGTGTCAGTATATTGTAAGATTTTTGCTTCAGTAGTAAGTACTAAAAAGGTACTGAAAGTTTCACTTGACTTTTACAGTGGTGAAATCCATAATTAGTGGCATACAGGCCATTCTTTCCTACTTCTACTTCATTCCAGTTTGTTGGGTTTTAATGTGTGGGAATATTTAACAGGCAGCAGTTCCACTTTCACAACATCTTCAGGCCATCTGCAGGCATCTTCTGGCCAAGGGGGATTGGGTTGGAGTGGTGGCTAGGATACTGGCCTCCCATCCCGAGGGCCTGGGTTCGATTCCCGGCACTGGCAGATTTTTTCAGTGGAAAAATGGTACCCACTTGAGTGCCTAGTGGAGGGCATTTCAAGTTCAGTACAGTAAGTCCTTGACTTACATGGATCCGGAGTTACGCAGATGTTCAGTTAGGCTGGTGTTAAGGTCTGCATGAACCGGCATGGGATGCGGGAGTGAAATTCGTGCCAGACAAAATCTCTCGGTGGGATACAGGTACACGAAAACGACACGAATCCCATCCGGCAGAACGTGGACCAACTGCGCTTACTATTTGGTATGCCACGTTTCCCTCGCCCCGTGACTAGTCTAGCATAAAATTACTGAGAGAAATGTCGACAGGAGAGTACATTGTAGCGGTTAAGAAGTATCCATTACTCAATCCGAAAATCAATGAAAATGGTTAGGTCAAATACTTATATATAAGCATGCTTTTGAACTTGATTGCAAATAGTATTTTTTACAATTAGAAAGTATTGCTTGCTGATATTCCTTTCTCGGTATTCCTCTTTTGCCAATGCGACTACGAAGAGATTTTCATCTTTGTCAGATGACACTTCCATAGTCTTAACACTGAAGCGGAAGTACTGATGCCCGCACGTGCCCTGAAGTATCGCTTTGCTCTGAGGGACATCAAGTTCGCCCCCTTGGCAAATTCCACTCCTGCATCCCGCTTATGCATCCCGTGCCGGTGTGTTCAGATCACAGATGTTCAGACCTTCATCATCATCATCAAGGGTCAACAATCCTAGGATTGGTTCGACGCAGCCCTCCACTTGATTCTTCTATCGGCCAACCTCTTCATACCAACGTAGTTCCTCTCTTTCACATCCTTTATGACCTGCTGCATGTAACTCGTACGAGGCCTGCCTCTTCCATTTTTCCCGTTCACTTTTCCCTCGATGATTGTCTTAATCAGACCATCGTGTCTTAAGATTTAGCCGATTAGGTTGTCCCGTCTTCTTTTTAAAGTTTTCAGCAGACTTCTCTTTTCTCCCACTCTTCTTAGGACCTCTTCATTTGTCACTCGGTCGATCCATTTTATCTTCATCATTCTTCGATAGCACCATATTTCGAATGCTTCCACCCTTTTCTTCTCCGCTGCTGTCATTGTCCATGCCTCACTGCCGTAAAGGAACATGCTCCAGATATACGTTTTGATGAATTGCTTCCTTACTTCCAAGCTTGTATTTCCAGCTGTTAGTAGATTCTTCTTTTGATAGAATGCCCTCTTTGCCTGGGCTATTCTACTCACTATTTCTTTCTTGCTTCGACCATCTGTTACTCTGCTTCCCAGGTAACAGAACTCTCTCACCTCTTCCAGTTTCTGTTTTCCTAGTATAACGTTGGTTTTGGCCTCCTCTCTCTTGCTGCACACCAATATCTTAGTTTTCTTCTTATTGATCTTCAGATGGTAACTGGCCATTGTCCTTTCCATGGTTGTTAGCTTCTTATTCAGCTCCTTCTCTGTCTCTGCTATGAGAGCTATGTCACCAGCGAATCGTAGCATACTGATTGTTTCTCCGTGGATGTTTACTCCAGAACACTTCTCCTTGAGTTCATTGATGGCTCTCTCGATGTAAACATTAAAAATTATGGGAGACACCACACAGCCTTGTCTCATTCTTTTCCTTACTTACGGCTGGAAATACGGAAAGCAGCGAATCGTAGCATACTGGGGGCGGAGGGTGCAGGGGGTCTGGAAGTCGCGCTCTTGCCGACTAAGCCAGGGGCGGAGGGTGCAGGGTGTAGGGCAGTCGCGCTCTCTCCGACTAGGCCGGGGCGGAGGGTGCAGGGTAGATGGCAGTCTTGCTTTCGCCGACTAGGCCGGGGGCGGAGGGTGCAGGGTGTAGGGCAGTCGCGCTCTCGCCGACTAGGCCGGGGCGGAGGGTGCAGGATGTATGGCAGTCTTGCTTTCACCAACTAGCCGAGGAGCGGGGAAGCGAGTTCGGGAAGGGCAGTCTTGCGGTTGCCGACTAGCCGAGGAGCGGGGAGGGCTTGTCGTGCTCGAGGCCGACAGAGCCGGGGTGCAGGGTAAGGATGAACTCTCCGGGTCTTTCCGTCTTCTCCTTATATACCCGATTTTTAGGTGCAGGGGGTGGCGAAATGGGGTGCATGGGTGGAAAAATGGGGGTGCAGCGGATGGAAATGGGTGAGCAGGGGGTGGTGAGAGTGGGTGGCAGGGAGTGGTGGAGGGGCAGAGGGTGGTGAAAGGGTGGCGACCTTCCCGGGTGTCAAAGGAGGATGGACGGCATTGAGACACTGGCCCGCGGTCCAGAATGACCCATCCTGGCCGGTCGCTTCACCCCTTTGTCTCAACGCCTCCCCGTCACCCAAGGAAATCGGTCACTCCAACCTCGGGAGTCCCAAAAGGGGTGGAGAGGGGTGGTGGCTCCCTAGGACGTCCAAGGGCGTGTGAATCGTAGCGATGGCCGGCCCACGTGCGGCCAGGGCCTCGCAGTCCGTCACTCCGTTTACACACTCTCTGCACGGCCCCGAAATATCCTTACCCCACAATTAACACTTTTCTTTTGGGGATTGGATAGGCTCTTAGGGTGTTAAGTGTGGCCTGGGGTGGGGCTATGGGTATGTTCCCTGTGGCATATAGGTGGCTTCCCTTGAGGGATTGTTACATAGGGGGTGGGGGTGTATTCCATGATGGCTCTTATGAGTTCAGCTGGGGGAAGCTGTCTTGCTTGAGATAGCTACTAGAGGGTAAACCATTTGAAGATGTGTTGCATAGGTCCCTGTTGCAATGGCTAGGGAGAAGAGGCGTGACTTCAGTCATAAGTGATGCCCACCACATTTTGAGCAGGAACTGTCAAGTCATTATTGCAAATTATGCCAGCTTAATTATTGTCTCTTCTGAAAATACTGAACATTTAAACGTATGTAGGTATTGAATTAATGGATGAAGGCGATACGTTGTGGAAGTTTCGAACGATAAACATTGTAAATGAAACGACTTTGTACTATCCACTTTCAGCTTTATAACTTCCCCGATCGATTTCGACGACTCAGCGTCATTTTCAAGGGGGGGGGGCAACTCCCCCTTTGGCCCCCCCTTGAAAATTACGCTGAGTTGTCGAAATCGATCAGGGAAGTTATAAAGCTGAAATTGGATAGTACAAAGTCGTTTCATTCACAATGTATGTAGGTATGTTCTGTAACACCTAGATGTATGCTACTTTGAAGTTCTATGATAACCAGACCAAAAATGCATCTTAAATGCTGTCAAATATGGTATATTTTTAGCCATAAGTCTCTGAGTAACTTCGAAACAATCAACCTAATCCTAATAATGGTCTTATTTACTAAGTGAGTTTGTTCCCTTATATGAAACGTCATATTCTGGCTATTAATTGCCAACAAAACCTTATTCAAAGGAATGACCATCACGGGTAGGAGCGGATGTGAGGATTGCATAGAATTTTTAGGGAATTCTAAATGATTCCTTAGGTATTTTTTCTCAACAATTACCTACCTGAGTTTCAACCTTCATGTTAAAAAATATAGGAGAATTTAAAAAGGACATTCAATTGTCTGTACTTATTATTATATGCAAAACAGATTGCCTTGTGAATCCGATACAATAAAGTGAATTTTGGTTTTGTGTATTAATGAACTAAGCTTGGAAGAACAAGGTGATATAGTTGTGAAATATGGTATGGGGAGAGAGAAAATTATATGGAAATTTGAAGGAGGTAGGAATGTGTTGTGAATGTGAAGTGTAGATCATTGAACTAATTTATTGAGAATGTTGTTGACTGTGACCGTAGGGTAAATATCTGATAAACGTTAAAGAGAAGGAAGAAATATGAAACCATTTTTGAAGCATGAATGGTCTTAGGTAGGATAACATTTATCACTGAGTGTATAAAGTATGGATTTAAGTTTTTTTTCTGAAAAATCAGAAACGGCCATAGGTGGTGGTATTGTTTGCAGTTGCTTCTTATCCATTTTTAAATATAATTGATATAATTCATATTGTTCTTTGAATGGTCGCATGATAATATTATTGTGTTATTTTCCTTGTTTCTGAGTTTGTTAACATTTTGTAATAGGCTCAAACACTACGAGTAACCAGGGGCAACCTGCAACCCAAATACCAAGCTCTATACCTGCTAACTCAAGTTCATCAGGAGCTGGTCTTCAGAGCCCTGGTTCGGGTGGAGGTGCATCAAGAGAACCTAGATCTTGTGTATTACGTCAGAGACAGCAGGAGCGTGGTCCCTTACAGCGTTTATTGGAGCATCTCTTGAGAGCTTTGGAGCGGCGAGATCCCCACCATTTTTTTGCCTGGCCTGTGACTGATAGCATTGCACCTGGGTACTCAAGAATAATTAGAAGGCCAATGGATTTCAGCACAATGAAACAAAAGATAGATGAAGGACAGTACGCAACTCTTGGAGAATATGTGGTTAGTGTCTAATAAGATGCATATTGTCAAAAACATTTTTTAAATTTTCCTTGTTTAAATAATTTATGTAAACCTAACAGTAATAATGCTGGTTGTACCATCATATTTGAGCCATTGTGTGTTCTTTGATATAAATACTCCCTTTATAAAGTATGTTCCAATTGGAACTGTCTGGGTATCTATTTTTCCAGGGCAGAATTGACTTCACATTGTTTGTTAATGCACTTTGCTCTTGACGTATTTTAATTTGAAAGTGATATAACAGGTTGAGTATGGGAGATATCAGTAGAATTTGTTATGTGGCAGTAATTTTGAAATATGGCTAACCTTTGACTCAAAAGGTGAGCACCCACCACCCGTGGGAAAACATAGTCATGATTCTCACTTGTGAGTCATGTGCACTAAAGTATTAAAAGTAGGGTTGGGATGGAATTCAAAGATTCGGTTGAATCCTATTGAATCAGTGAATTCGAGATTCGATCTAATCCATGGTTAAAAGATTCGATTGAATCTGTGGATTCAATGGAATCAATGGATTAAAGATAAGAATACCAGTCATGCCGATTGGCCGAGTGGCAGAGAACTACAGTAAGTCCTCGACTTATGCAGATCCGAGTTACGTGGATGTTCAGTTCGGCTGGTGACATGCTTGCATTTCTCCACGCTTCTGTTGCCGCACCAGATTTAACTGCGTGGTGACCCTTGACTCATTGCCTAGCACTCAAGAGTTGATGCCAAACTACGGGTGTTTGGAATGGCAACTCTAGTTTAAGACATTACATAGTTCGATAGGTGGTATTTGATCATCGTGATGGTGAAAAAGTCTGATGTGATCGGGCATCAACTTCTTTCGGCATAGTTTGACCTTCCCGAAAAGTCGAGGCGTAGTCAATTAACTACTCCATAGATGACGCCTGTTGTCCATTACAGCAAAAAAGAAGTTTTAGGTAATTATAATTATTTTAAATTTAAATACCCAGTGAAATAAAGATTGGTTTTGTGTTACTATCGGCTTTTTTGTATTATGTTAATTTAAAATGGCCTCTCAAAAGATGGAGTTTTCTGTAATCGTCACTGATTGCCGCATTGAAAGCGGCACCACTAATGTCCAAAAATGGATAGGTAGGTGTTTCGACTTAAGCAGATTTCTGCTTCTTAGCATTTAAATCGTAAATACCATGGTAGGAAATGTTTAAGCATCATATTGTAGACTATTAATTCATATCATCATATGAATTCTTTGAAATTCCCCAATTTGAAAATTCTAACAAAAAAGTTCCTCTACATTCTTCCAGCAACAGTATTTCCAGAAAGAGCCTTCGGTACTGCTGGAAATTTGGTTAATAAAAAAGAAATCGATTAGATACCGACAGAGTGAAAATGCTGCATTTTCTAAACAAAAACTTTTAATGTTTTCACTGAATTTTCAATTTTATTTAAGAAAAATTAAACTTTGATTTAGTTTTGAAATGACCCATTTGCCCTCAAACATGTCCTTTATTTCAGTGAGTTGGGGCTATATAACCATTATTCACATATTGTTTACTTTAACAAATAGGATTCAGCTTTTATTGTATTTAATTAGAGAATTCATGAGAAAGGAAGCATTATTTAACAATTTACAGATAAAAGGTAGATTTGAATGTAATGAAATTGAGGAGAATTAGGATTTGGGATTAGGATTCGAGATTCAGATTTGATATTTGGATTTGACAAAAAAACAGGATTCGGATTCAGGATTCGGATTGGATCAAATTTTGGATTCGCCCCATCACTAATTAAAAGATTGGACACTCAGAGTACAGTTAGCTCCTTCTACGTTATATGCTGGTTATATCTTAATCTGCATTAATTTACTTTTTTCCAGCGTATAAGATGTGTCTGTTCCCTTCAAGACTTAAATGGACTCTTGATTCTTATATGGTCTATTTATTTTTAGCCTGTTGACTACTGCTGATGAATGTTTTGTAACGTGGTGCCATTTTGTCTATTTCTTAATTTTTTTTGCCCCTTAACATTCTTGCACAACTTCACTTAAATAATATTTGTTGACATTATACAGTAAAATATCACTTCTCAGTTTTTCCATTAAATCGTAGCTAGAAATGGATGAGTTATTAGTTTTTCCAAAAGTTGTTGTTAAAACTATGGTGCATCTTGTATGGCCTCGGAAATTAAATGCCATGAAAGTGGTAATATTTTTGTAATTGAAATGGTGCAAAGCTTTTAAAATTAGTGATAAATGTGGTTTTGTAACATCTTGCATTGTTCTTTTCATGGGTTAACTTTACAACTTTGTTAAATTTTCTCACTTTCAGGAGGATTTCAAGTTGATGTGTAACAATGCAATGGTGTACAACCATCCTGACACAATTTACTATAAGGCTGCAAAGAGACTTCTTCATGTTGGGCTTCGTGCGATGACACCAGAAAAAATCCGTCCTCTTGCATCTGTGTTACCCTCGTTAGCTCGCCTCACACGGAGGGAATTGGGCTTTGAGCTCAATCTCCCACCACCCCCTCAACCTCCTCAGCAGCCACCTGCCCAACTGTCATCTTCTTCACAAATGTCAGCATCAAGTGAGACTGCTGGGATTAAGCAGGAGGGGGAGGATGAAGTATCAATGGAAGGTGTAGTAGAAGGAGGGATTTCGAATGAAACAGAAGTGAGAGTCGGTGGGACTGAAGAAGGAGATGATGAATTTGAAGAAGGTGATGATTTAGCTCGCAGGGAAGCAAAAAGAAGGAACATGAGGCCGAAACCAGGGTGAGTTAATTCCTTTCTTTCCTTTAAATCCATAACATGGGTTTCACCATTCTGCTGGCAGCCCATTTCGGGTAGGATATGCAAAGACTGCCAGGCTCATTTTCGTGAAGTTTGCGGGACTGATTTAGAGTTATCACTAGTCCTTAATTTTATTCAATACATTTAGTTTTTTTCCCGGGGTTCATGATATATTTGTGGAAGTCTTATGCAAGATGACCTTCATTTTATGGAAATAACAAATAACACTTTTGTAATAATATGAGTAAAAAAGTCAAATTTCTATTTTGATTTCATATACAGTGGACTCTCGTCATTAGTTCTAGTTTCTAATTCTAGTTTGGTTATCTCTTTAGCACATCTGGAGGTAAACCAATTCAAATTTCTCCCAGGAAAATAACCACATTATATATCAATTATATAATGGATGATACTCAAAGGGTATAATTCATATATTAAATTAGTTGTTATTACTTTGAATAATGTAAACAAATGGGGTAAAACATTTGAAATGTTCATGGATATTGTGATAGTGTATGTAGTGCTGGATTGCAATTGGATTTTTTTTCTGAATCCCATTGGAATAAATTTCTATGCCTGTGAATAGTCCCAGTTGTGTAAGTCCCTACCTTGTATGAATATATAGTGGGGGGTAGTGACATGAAAAAATTAGCCATTAAAACATGATATCCATTGTCTAGATAATTACCCATCTTCAATAACTTTTTTGCTTCTATGTAAACTAAGACAACTGTTTTTATTAGGACCTTTTCTTCTCTTTGTGCTTCTTTAAACAGAAAAAAATAAGAAATAGTGTGACACTAACTCAAAGTCCAGAACTCTATTCTCCAGTAATGGTGAAGCTAGCTAGGAATCCAGTGCAGTAGTTGTGTATGATTTTTGCTTTTGTCATTGCTCAGTCACTCACGGGGGGGTATAGTTGAACCTGAAAACTATGTTGGCATAGTCTGTGAGGGGCTGTATCTTGGCATGAGGAATCTTTTTGTCTGCTAAAAGAAAACAATTTGCTATTACTAGTTAGAAATGATTTCTGGGAAACATCTCATGATACCATCTGATATATTGTGGTTTTTGAATGAACTAGTAAGATTTGAATGCTGGTCATTGAATTATGGCCACATATAAAGTTCATGTAATGAAACATTTGGTTCAGTAACAGTTATTTCTATCCACTTTTTTGCATGAGCATTTGAAGTAGGACTTCCATCAATACTGAGAAAGTTTCCAACATATGCCATTTTTTTCCTTAGCAATTTCATTCAATAGACCATGTGAAAAAAAGTATTGTATTGGTTTAGCATCACTTGGGGGAGCATGCTTTAGTCCTATTGTTTAAAGAAATTTGGTGAGGAACTTTGGAAGTGGCTTGGTCTCCTTTTTGTTCAGGAGAGGCTCTGGTTAAGGAGGCAGTGTTTAAAAATTTACGAGAGTGGTTGAGGCAAACTTCTGAAGTGTACCCCAAAACCAACTGTTGAGTGTGCTACTGCAGTGCCTCAGTGGTCTAGTGCTTAGCTTAGGTATCTATGTGCTGCTTTTTTTCCTAGAAAAATGCATAGAAATAATACACCTAAGGCTAAGGACCAATATTGAAACTTGAGGTAAATTATTTTTGAAATGTTATATGTTTTTCCAGTGAGTGAACTGGTAATGTAGGCTATAGATATGGTGGTTCTGCTGTACATACACACAGAAAACATTGCATGTAGGTATAGTATGCATTGCGAGAAGAATAAGAAAATTATAACAGTGAAGTGGTCAAATGTCACTGAGACTGGGCATTATCATAATTTGTGGCATTATTTATTGTTCATCCACCATGAGGATAGATGGTTTGGTGTTGTGAGTAGGGTATTGCCCATCATTCCAGATTTGAGTGACTTTTTCACAGTGTAAATGTCCTCCTACTTGAGTCCTGTGTTGAGAATTCTCCGAGTGTAGTACCACATCCATTGGATGGCATGTAAAATGGTTGACCCCTTTGTGTTTTTCATGGAGAGCATTCTAATGCTGACATAAAGTCTCTGCCCATCCTTCCTCCACTCCCTAAATTCCTCCCTGTACTAAATGCTACAAAACATTATGAGTTATTTTTAATGGATCTGTGACATTCTATCTTTAATATATGTAGCATTAATCACATCTCCTCAAGCACATTTCAATTAAGGACAAAGTCAACTTAGGCCCATACGCCGGAAATATAATAATGCACACACATATTCATATGCTACTTCAACCTTGTGTGTATTCAAAATCCTAAGTATGGATGTAACCTAAGATTGTTCAGAACATGGCAGTATAAATTCTTTTTCATGAAGAGGAACTGCTCGGTAGCTTGGATGCTTTTACATGATTGCTTTATATTCTATATGTGAGGCCTGTGGACTCCTTTTTGAATATCTGATCATTAGAAAGCTTTATGTATTTAATATCATGGAAAGTAAAGTATGGCTCTTGACTTTGAGCTACGTCCCTTCTGAGGCCAACTGACCCAAGCTGCCATCCTTATATGTACTAGCCTGGCTGCCACGTTGGCAGATAGGATATATAAGAGGTTACTACACCAGGGTCTGTTGGTTTGGAGGCATATTGGAAGGGAATCCAATAAATTTAAAAGTATAACAAGATTACGATTATATTCCCAAATACTTTCCAATTCTTATTGTTGCTAATGACCTATTTTTTTGATATCTTTTCCAATAGCAACAATAACCTACTAGAATACATTGTGATGGAATGTCCTTTTCCACAGGGTTAGGGCTGTTTTAATCACTTGCATTGTATAAAAATGACAAATCTTTCATGGATTATATGGCTTTGATTTTAATTTTGTATCTATTGCTGGACTGATTTTGGTTACAATCTCTTTTTAATTTTTTTAGGAGCAAATTTGAAGCCATTGTTGATGATATGACACCTGAGGAAATACTTGCTCAAGCCAAGAAGGCTGCTGCTAATGCTGCTCATAAACTTTCTTTGAAGCGTGCAGGAGCAAAGGTAATATTTTTTATATCATATTCCTTAACAAATTTTCTTAAAATGCACAGTTAAATCTCAATTTATGATCCCCTGGTTTACAAAACCGTTGACTTTATAAATGTAGGAATTTGGGCTCATTGTATCATCACTATGTAGTACAGTAGAAACTCTATATTACTAAGTCAACGGGACCGGAAAAATAGATGCTTCGTTGTATCAAATGTCAAATGAACGAGTATCCATCATCAACATCGCAATGAAGCTACCCCAACCACCTTGAAATATATTCACTCCAGCAACACACTTTCATGATTTACGATATTATAATACATGGATGTACAGTAGAACCTCTAAATAACGAAATCTAAGGGAGGGAAAAATTACCAGTTCGTTGATGGGGAGTTCGTTGGTCGAAGGATGTTGGCACATTGCATCACTCCAGGGGCACAGGAAATAATCTTGTTATTACTGTACTTAGTATTGTGAATTACAGGGAAAATGTCTAGCAAAATAAAATAATACATTTCCCAGGGGACTGAAGGCTTCTGCATACTGTGCCTTTACCTGAAAAGATACCATGAAATATCAACCAACGTACTCGAGAAATCAGACGGTTTTGATAGAAGGTGCTGCTAATTATACCATCATATAAACTCAGTTGTATAACACCTTAGAGATGATTACTGTCAGATTTATAAAATTGTATGACAAATTGCAAATGCGCATTATTTAACTATGTTAAACTCAATACGGACTGCAAGAAAAATAAAGTACCATATCCGAATAACAATCAATCCTTCGATATAGAAATCATTGAGTTATAAATTGCAATACCCTATTAATTACCTCACTACTGCGAAATATGCTGAGCACCCAAAGAAAATTTAGTTTTTATCAGGATGAGCTTGAAATTAACATGAACACCTTTTAAAACAAATACAACTTTATTTCAGTTACTTTTTGGTAAAATAGGGCAATAAAGTAGTTTGCATTGACCTCCCAAACATAAAATATATTTCTCTATAGTGTCCAGTGCTGCACTCACCGAGACGGAGTTGGGACACTCCATCTCTTCCTCCACAGTGGAAGAGGAAGGCACTTCATCCTCTGACACACAATCTTCATTGGAAACTGTCCTCACTTCAGGGCTTCTGTTCTCGCCTGCTCCTGAAGGATAGGACCTGAAATGGGTGTCAACTTTGCCCGTGAATGAGAGAGCCAGTTGAATACGGCCTGATCTAGGTCCTCGTTAACGTTAGTGCATATCCTTTTTCTGTCGGGTCCCTGCAAAGCTGCATTTACTGATGTCCGACCACTGGGGAAGGATGGTGGTTAACGTTGACGGCCTTATATTGAATTTTTGGGAAACTTCTCCGTTCTTCGTCTACTGGTCCACCGCCAGGAGAAGATGCTGTTTAGAACGCTGATGAAACTGTCGTCCAGAGGGATGAACCAATGTGGAAGAAACACAAAAACCCTTGAGTCATCTTCAAATATTGTAATTGGCATCCATTTCCCACATCCATGTAAAATAAAATTTACATCCCGGAGTAATAGGATAACATAACACATGAGAATAATGAGCTACCTCGCTGGTCGGCAAGCGCAGTTATCCAATAGCAAAAAATTTCTCAACAAAATTATTTTATTTATTTCATGCTGTTTTCACGCAATAAATTATGTAGTTTCAATAAATTTTGTTTTGTAGTAAAGTGTAGTAAAACTGTTGAAATAATGCAGTGCGTTGGTCGGACGAATGATCCCCTGTTTTGTCCACCACTTATGTTAATGTATTTTTGACATTTCATGATGTCTGGGTAAAAATTCATTTTCATTCTTCACAATATGAACTTCGGCAAAGCTTAAATATACTCCCAAGGGGTTCCTAAATTATAAATTGCATCCTTAACACATTCATTTCATAGTAGGAATCTTTTCCCGGCAAAAGGATAGCGAGTTTCGATCGCAATCATGAGTGATATTTCGTCTTTTCATCACTAGTGGCGCTGTGAACTGCCCCACTACGCCGCTAAGTTCTAATTCTTCCATAAAATGGAGCGCATTACTGATCTCTCTTGTTCTTGAAGAGTACATGTACAAAACGAGGTTTAATCAGTGTTTTATGTAGACTGGTATGTATGGCTAAATGTCATAGAAGGGAGTTTTGTTTTTTTAATCTATCGCATTCTTACCCACATCTAATGCAAATGGCGGGAAAACGGAAAAGTCACAGTTTAAATACGGGGTTCTACTTATGTTGGAGATCTAGGAAATTGGATGGGACCCGATAAAAACATTGTAAATTGCAGGAAAATGTAAATTCCGATTACATAAATACGAGGTTTTACTGTATGCGTGAAGTCAGGATGTCTTACTCTTCTTAGAACTTCTTAGTTTGTCACTCAGTTGATCCATTTGATCAACATTCATCTCTCTTCTGTAAAACCGCATTTCAAATGTTTCCAACCTTCAATTCTCTGCTACTGTTATTGTGCATGCCTCACTGCCAAAAAGAAGCGTGCTCCAGATGTATGTATGCATTTTCCCACTATTTGCATTTTCCTGCAATTTCATTTTCCCGCAATTTACATTTTTTTCTAGCAGTCCCTAGAAAAGTGTAAATAAGGGGTTTTACTGTATATTAAAAAAATAGTTTCTTGTCACTATCTGAACTGCCCGTGTTAACAGTTAATCTAAAGTTAAAATAACACTAAACTATTTTCCTTTGAAATGTTGATTTGTATTGAATTATCTGTTGATTGGGTGAAGGTGGTAGTAATTCTTTGCTATTTCAGCAGAGGCATGTACACTCATTTAAGTAGTTTTCGTTCTTATATCTTGGAGTTTTAAACCATGAAATTATATTTTGTATGTGCTCCTAGTTTTAATGTACGTGAATAGTAGCCAACCGTGCAGGAAAATGCCATCATTAATGGTTTTCTGGGCAGCTGTGTAATGTGCTTTGTTGGCGGTCTGTGACAGTGGTAGTCTGGCAACAAAGTGTACTAATCAGCTATCCCTGGAAGCCATTGCTGATGACCTTATTATGGGTTATTAATTTTTGCATTCTTCAATTCAGATGGGATTTTTGCGCCAGAGACGAGATGGTACTACCTCCTTAGCAGTGTTGATTCCAGGTGATGGAGTTGCTCCAGGAACAAATGAGAAGCCAGTGTCTCTTGGTGCTCTTGTTGGGAAACTCACCCATGGCACTGGCCAACTTCAGGGTTTTAGGGAGGATAGAAGGAATGCTGCCAAAACAGGTACTAGTGACGCCATCCTAAAATATGTTTTCATGCTTCAGCTAATTCAAGTTTGGTTTCCATTTCTTCTGAAGCGAATGTTCATATACTTCTTTCTTGAACCAGTCATATTTTTGATAGGTTACTTTGACTAGATATTTCTTGAGGTCATTTCTTTTGGCCACTAAGTACAATAAGTAAGTACAAGTAAATAAGACCTTTGCAGTACAGTAAGTCCATGATGTTCATTATGGATGATAGGATAAACTTTGTAGTTCCACAATAATTTATTTCACACTACGACCATGGTTTTGACAGTTAATGTCATAATCAGGCACAAATTACAGAAATGTGGTCACTTATATACAGTTGAAGAGATTTTCTGCTCTTATATTTGTGGGGGGAGGTAAGATAGAAAACAAGGTGGTTGGGTGGGAGAGGGAGTATGAGCCATTGGCCGGGAATGAGGAAGACAGAGGCAAGGGGAGAGTGGGGTGTGGGGGCTTCATAGAAGTAGAGCCTTCAGATTAACTACCAGTGGGTGGTGGGAAAGGATTTACTAGATGAAGATAGTGGAACACAGAGGGAATAAAGGTGTGGGGCTAGTGGTACAGAGAGAGGTAGAGCAGGGGGGAGCAGGAGGCATACAAAAGGTCATTTACAATTTCACAATCAGCGTGCATACATTTTAGAATTTCCACTTGCTTTAGAGCATTTAGCTGGGGGTCTTTCCTTTCAAAATGTAAAAAATTCTGAGGAAAAATCACTTTCATGACCATTGTCTAAAAGATGCTTGGCAAAGTTTTAGTTTGAATTTTTGTATTTAAAACATGCTATGTGCTCTTTCCCCTCTCCTGGAACTTCCTTCCTGTTTGGCCGATGTAAACCACTGAGCACTTACACTTAGGTTTGTATACACCACTCCAAATCCAAAGACGCTATTCCAAAGTTGGAAAGGAGTTGAGGGGAACCTATATTCTACCCATCACAGTGGGTTATTAAATGAAGAAACCTGTTGTAGTACTCCGTGTGTCTTTCATGACATTTCCGATTTTCATGGAATCTTATGTGGTAACTGAGGGATAGTATTGCTAATTCTTGTGGTTGTATGGAATTTTCATACTTTGATATGTTTTTTTTGTCATCTTCTCCGTTTTCATGCACAGTTTGGGAGTTAATGTTATGTGTCCAAATTCAAAGTGTTCATCCATTATACTTCACAACATTGTTTGTAGATGACTTGGATCTGTCTATCTAAGTTCTGTTTCAACGTCAGTCCTTGGGATCCTGATTTTGAGCTTATCTGCTTTAAACACAAGTTAGAATTCTAAGTTGTTTTCCCTCAATTCCTCAACTCATGTTGTTTTCGACATCCTTCATGTCACTCCTTCCAGGTCTGAATTTTTGATAGGAAATCATAAGTTTTCTGTCAAATTTATTAGGGGCTCTGAATAACACCTTATACACAAGTGTATTTGACATCATTTATGAATATTATACCAGTTGGGTTTTATTGACCTGTAAGAGAAGTTTCTCTTTGATTGTCCATAGTATGAGGTTTTATGCTTTTTCATCTTTTCAGTGAAACCATTGTATTATGGTTCTTTTGGATCTTATGCTCCATCATATGACTCTACTTTTGCCAACTTAACCAAGGAAGAGTCTGATTTGGTTTATTCAACTTATGGAGATGAAACAGCGGTTCAGTATGCTGAAAGGTATTATCTTTTTTAAATTTTCAATCTATGAATATTATTTTAATGAATCTTATGGTAACTCACCAGTTATTAATTCTTTAAATTGTATATCTTTCTGATCATTTAATATTTAATGATTCTGTGCTGACTTGCAATGTGGTATTTTTTTTAATATAGCATCTTGGATTTTGCTAAAGACTGTGATTATGCTCTCAAGATGGTGGACAATCTTTTAGATATTGTTACTGGGGGTGAACATCGCCGAACTATGAGAACATTAGAGGAACATAGAAGAAAGGTATTTGTATTATTTCAACTAAATTTACACTATGAGATTTAATGTCAGTAATTTGTATTCATGTTCTCTTCATGAATTTTGATATTGATTTGGCAGGTCAGGGGTGAAGGTGGTCCTGATGATGAAGGTGGACGTTACAAGCGTTATTTACAGGAGGTCGAGAAAAACACTGGTAGTAGTCAGGGAAATTCCGCTGAGAATCTTTCACCTAAGCCCAATAATTCACAGAGTAACTCATCCGAATCTACAACCACTCCTGCTGCCAATGCTGCTGACCCATTTGATGTAAAAATTGATTTTGAAGCCTTGAAGACTCTATCGGATGTTGGCATTGATGTTTCTTTTCTGGATAATGTTGGTAAGTATGAAAATGCTGAGAAATTCTGGGTGTAATAGTTGATTAAGGTAATTTTTGAGAAAACTTGTTTGTGATCATAATTTTGAAAAAAAAATTCCTAAATTTTTGTTGTGCTAAGGCTACTAAATTGCCTTGACTGTATTGTTTTAAAAACCTGGAAACATTAAATCTTAAATATGAGATCATTAATTGAAATATTTAGTTTCCCAGAAGTAATTATGAATGTAAGAAGTATTTTAAAGTTAGGTGGAGAGGTTGAAGCGTACCCTGATCTAAAGAGCCAGAAAATTCAATGGAGGATGTGCAGTATTGTACATAGTATACTATAAAAAACAAATACATGTGTACATATTTCCCTACTGTTAATGTTTTTTGATCCTCCCAACTCTGATGTTAATAATTCACAAGAGTACTATGGTACTGTTAAAGATGTCTTGGCATAGAGTTAGTATCCTTGGGTCATACCATCCTTGGGTCACTTTTATACCTTACCTTATTTTTCTATTTCCCATTTGTTACACACCACACCTCCTCTTCTTTCAATCTAATAAGCTTCATTTTTTGGGTTTTCTTGATGAAATTTCTGTCTTGTCTGCTGTGTATACTTTATGTCTGTGATTGAGGATTGCCCTTTGTGCTTTTTTAAAGTCTGGCCTTAGTAACTAGCTATTATGCTATTTGCAGTGGAAGAAAAGTGGTCTGCAAAAGACATTATTGAAATAGATCAGAGCCGCTGTAAATTTTGCCTATATATTGATTCATCTGCGGGAGTCTTGTCTCTTGCACATGCTCAGAACAAAGTTTGTTGAGAGAAATTATTTCCTTCATAATTCCACTGCTTACTTTAGTATGTGAACCATTAAAAATAAAGAAATCCCACAAATATCCTCAGGAATCACACAAACCATGTGTTTTTACTAGAGATGAGTCGAATAGCATTTTTCTCAAAATTGAATATCGAGTTCGAATATCGAATACTGCATAGGCACTTTTCCACCAATTTTTAATACAAATGACAATTCAAATAAAAATAGCATAGGACTACTATTTCTGAGAACCTATTTACGACTTCACAAAAAAACTAACTTGTAAAATTAGCTGAACAGAATTGATTAACATTCTGAAGTATTGAAGGTTTTAAATGCAAAAGTTTTTTTTTGCTCCTCAATAGTTATGCAACTGACACAAACCACGAAGATAGCAAACTTGCGCACTTGCAACAACCACATGATTCTTTTGTTTTTTATTATAAGCATGTGGAAGGTTTTATTTATGTAGGATTTTACTATGTTAATCATGTAAATGTTAATGCTTTGTCACATGTAAGACCCAACTGATGCCCATAATTTTAAAAAGCATTATCGTCGATTCGTGTAATGTATTCAAGAGGGTGAAATTATTACTTTGTGTCCTCAAATATCGAGTAGTGCAGATAGCTCACTATTCAATGTATTCGAGGATTTGACTATTCCAACGTCCTATCTTTATAACATAATTTAAATGAATTCACTTAGTAAAATTCCACGGACTTTTATTAAAACTGACCTAGGTTTCGACTTACACAGTCATTTGCAAGGTAAGACCTTGATAATGACAAGGTAAGACAGTGATTATCAAGGTCTTACCTTGATAATGACTGTGTAAGTCAAAACCTAGGTCGGTTTTAATAAAAGTCTGTGGAATTTAACTAAGTGAATTCATTTACGTTATCAATATGTGGTTCCACGAAGTCAAGCCTAGTAATTTGTTATATGTCCTATCTCTAGTTTTTACACCAAACTAGGAAGCTTTCATGGGAATGTATGGCTTCTATGAGAGCTTACCTTCCCACAGCAACAATGGCTCATCAATGCAGATTTATTTACCCAATCAATATGCACTTAGAAACTTATTTTTAAAATACTTTCTGGGAAATTGTTTATAAAATTGATATTAGTGGGAAATGACAGCACAGGGAAAGGATCTGGTTCTGCCATCAACCACCAGACTAACGTTCCTGTGGAACACTGTATTTGATACTCGTATATATGAATAATGATGTAAATTCTTAAATGATTTATTTTTTCATTGTCAGAAAATGATTTTAAAAATGAAGCTCTTCAAAGAGGTTTGGATCAAACTGGTGATCTCATTGGAAAGCTGGAACAAGTTCAAAGGGAGAGATTGAGTCAGTCACTTCCTGCTCATTTGGCCCTGGTTCCCAAGCCATCAGAAATGGAGGTGCAATTGGGTAAGCTTTAAGAATACATCCTTAGAATGTTAAAACTTACACTTAGAATGTAGCAAAAGTGTTTCTCATCTTTGAGCCATAAACTTCCATGGCAATCCTGGCATAGAGAATCTCTAGAACTTCATTCCACACATTTTAAAATGTGGAGTGTTTCATCAAAAACTGTAGAGTTTAACTCAACAATTTTTAAAGACCAATTACCTGATTCCTACAGGTAAATTGCCTTAAGCTCAAATCTTGACACAGTTTCTTGAAATTATCAATGATCTTAAGCTGTCAACCACTGATTGTAGTCTCATTAACATTGCCATTTGAAAACCGAGTCATGATTTCTGCTTCATCATAATGAGCCATTCAGGACCAAGTAACATCAAGTCAGAAATAAGATTACCTGATTATAAATATAATCTGAGAATGGTGCTGATAGATGCCTGATCCATTTATCAGTATGCTTGTAGGCATGTATATTAGGGATGGAAGGATCCAGATTTTTTTCGGATATGAATCCATTACCAGATCCTTTTCTTGGTTTTGAATCCTTAGTTTCAGATACCAGATCCTGAATTTTATTTGTTTTTCTAATCCCAGGTGCTTTGAACACTTGCAGAAAAAACAGCAACAATAGTATTTCCGCAAAAACAAGTAAATTTACTTAGGAAAAAATCAACTTCCTATCATCTGTGTGGAATATATTTTCCAGGATCAAGATTTACAGATGCAATAAATGTTGTTACTTATATAAAGTTCACTTTTTTATCATATACTCATCAAACGATATATTTTTTAAATCTGTGTAACTATTCTTTAGAGTTCAGTAAAAAGAAGCATTGTAAGTTCATTTTCGCTAACATTAGAATTATTTTCCGAAATATAAGATTCTAGTATACTGCATCGCCCTCTATCCTGAAAGGTTTAAGTGCAACTACAGAAAAATAACTTTAGAACCAAGAATAATAAAACATAGAATATTAAATTAGAGATGTGCAAATACTTCAAATACAAGGAGGTATTCAATATTTTAGATCTCAAATAATTATGTTAAATGAAAATGTTGGAATACCTTGAATATCATGCCATACTGTTATATTTGGTGTGTTGATTAACTATATCATATGTGCAGTGAGAGGATGGAGGAATGAGTATGTTGATGAGTTTCACTGTGTAATTTATGGTAGAAAGACAGCAGTTTCCAAGAATGGATTTCTGGCAAAACTGTTGTCTTTTCACCATAAATAATGCACCAAAACTGGTCACTGCTATTCAAAATTCAAAATTATGGAAAGCAGTAATGGTATAACAAAGTGAGTATTCAATTGAAAGAGTTGGAAATTGAAGATGATAAAATTTTTGTAAAAATCTGGTTTCGTAAATTGAATAGAACAGCATTAGCAAAGGGAGTAAAACATTTGAAACTTTGAAATCATGACAAAAGTACAACTCATATTCTTTCAAACTTCCCTTTTGTTTCACTCATTTACCAGCCCTACTCTCAGATATTAGTTTATGTCTCCCCCCAATGTCTCCTTCCATGTTGCTGAAAAATGTTGTTCACCTTGGTTTTGCTTTTGTTTAAATGCCTAAATGTCTAATGATGTTTTTTAAATGTAACTGTGTGAGTTAGTAGGAATATTGTGCGTGTACAATTTTCGAAATAAAAAAATTGTGACATTCTTATGTGTGCCTATTTAGCTGGTCATTTTAAACTACATGAATAGCTGATGATTCCATGCTTTTGTGGATTTGTTGTTCTCTTTGCTTACCTGTCTTGGGTTCTGTTGGGTCATATTGATTGCAAGTATAAAATCTTTTTGTATTATTACTATCTTATTCTTGTTTGTTTTAGCTGAGAAGATAACTGAAAATTTGACAGATATGGCGAAAAAGGTTACACCTGAAGTCATTGCACCACTTCCTGCAATTCGGAAGGCAATGGGAGTTGCTCCATCTATTCGTTCCGGCAAGCTTGCCTCTGTTGCAAATTCTTCAATAAACATTAGTGAAGAAGTAGTGGATGATGATGAAGAAGATGATGAATGTTTGCCAAGAGTTGAACCAGCTTCAAATAATATTTCCTTAACTTCAAATGTTAAATTGCCATCTGATGTCAAAATCTCTGGCTCTTTGGAAGAGGTTATTATAGAATCAAGTGAAAGCAGGAATATATGTGGTGATAATGCTTCTAACGATGCTGAAGGTATGGTGTCTAAACTACATGAAGGGATTATGAAAGAATCTCACCAAGAAGATGCTAATCTCTCCATAAAAGTTGAGGAATCCATCCAAAATGAAAAAGTTCCAGGTGAAGAAAAAGTCAGAGCATTGAAAGAGGTAAATTCTACTCTTCCTGTAAATTTTCTTGTACACAACTGGAGCATATGATAATGCACATTACCTGATATTAATTTTTTAAGACAAAATCTTTATCATTAACTGTATGTAAATGCAGTGCTTCTAAAGTGAAACTCCTCTGTCTGTGTAATGTTTTTGTCTTATCTGCTTGTCTACGAGTATAGAGAATGTTGCATATAAATCCATATGTGAGATTTTCTTTGGTGAGTTCAAATATGATGTGTATTCTCAAGTTAGTCCCAACCATTGGAGTTGATCCCTCTCATTAAATTGCATTCCAATGGTGATTATTTGCTATGCCTTTATCTTCTTGTGACATTATTGGAATGATTTATTAAAGGTACTAAATGCATTCCTTGCTAAGTCATTATTTTTATGTTATTTTCTTATTCATTTATGCCAACCTCATTTGACTAATGTGCAGTCACCTGTAGGACTTTTTAATTGCATTAGTAAAAATGTGTTGTCCTAGTAAAAATGTGTTGTCCATGTATCATATTTATCCTGCTTCTGATATTTTCAATTGAATTTTCATGCATGATAACTGCATGTTAAATGTTCCAGAATGTATTAAAAAGTCAGCTGTGTGTGTATATAAGGTTAAAAAAAAGCAGATACATAATATCCTCTTCATAAAGAAGCTGTCAAATGTCACATAATATTAGCAATTTTTCTTGGAATTAATTACTCTGAGTGGTGTAAAAGCATTATATTAATTGATTGATAGTGAAGCTGTATTTTTTTATTGATAGGTAAGAGGTTATTCATTTTGCTTTTATTCCCTTTCCTGTCATCAGTCTTAGTAATCATATTTAAATTTGACAATTTAAATTTCAAAATGTCCCCCTTATTTTAAGTAGAAAAGTTCTTGTATGCATAATTTGGTCATCAGTATTTTATGAAAGGTGAGTATAGTAGACATTGGATAAAGGCATCAAAAAAGTGTTGTTAAGGCTTCCATTTGAGACTTGAGTTTTCTTCAATTTCTTCCAGACTTGGCAATGAATTTTAGTTTGCTCTTTTCCCATAATTGCACCTTATTGTATTTGAGTGAAACTTGAGTATGCCAGGGCAAGTCTGGGTGTTCTGAAGAGTGCTAATGGTAGTATGCTTCTTTATTTAGTATATTTTTAGTGTATTGTTGTCCAGAAAGTGTGTATTTTCTACTGTAATTCATACTTTTGTGGATTCCAACCATTGAAAACCATGTAACCACCATTTTCTGTATACCAGGTATTTCTTCCTCTGGTTCTACGATCCTCTGGGAAATTTGGTCTCCCTCACATCTTTTCTCCCAGAACTTCTACATATCAGCAGTACAGTCTTCTGGTTTCTGATCCTTATCTATATCTATACTATATATAATTTGGGAAGTGTCCGTCTGTCCGTCCCCCCCTCTATCTCGCAAACGGTTTGTCCTAGAGAGATGCCGTTAACTGCATTGTGTTTCTAGCCCTCTGAAAGGCCTGGGAGAACTATTCCCGTTTTTGCCAAGTCCCGGGTTCGATTCCGAGCGCCAATAATGTGTTTACATTAGTTGAAAAGGACTTTTCCAATTTATGAAAGTGCGAGGGATTTTTCATTGGTTAAGTAAAATTACTAAATGTTAATCGATTTCTTTTATTCATTTTTTATGTAATGGGAAAAGGTATTAACTTTTTTATTTTTTCAACCGATTTACACTTTGTCCTTGAGATTTCTGTAAATCATGTTATTTACGTTGAAAGTTACTGTTTTTTTCGGTCCTTTTCCGAGCGTTGCTAAGGCCTTTGCTATTGTCATTCCCGAAATCGTGGATGCATATACATTGCGTTGTATGCCGTGAACTGAATTGTGCTTTTCACGAGGATAATGGAAGATGATAAAGGAGGTTTTTGCCGCTGATTCTTGAGGTGTGGTCGGCCATTTATTTCTGCACATACATCCATGCTGACTTCTAGCGCTATTCATAGATTTAGTAGGTTTGCTTTCACTAAAATTAGGAGTACTTAAAAGTTTTGTTAAAATATCTTTACGGGTTGGTGCATTTTCAACGACCTGAGTCATAAAAGGGCAATATGAGACCTCTTCTAAAACGTCGTGGATTGATGTAGTTTGAGATTTGAGATAGTTTAACAAAGACTTGAGTATTAACGTAAAACATAATTTGTATTATATGTATGCGTAAATAGGGAACTTAAATATACGTAAAGGTACGACATGCAAGTATTTTTATAACAGGGCTCAATATGAATCCTGGCAGTAATGATAAGTTTACAATGGTTTAAATGATATTTCTGGTTCCGATACTGACTTGGAGCCATACCCAACTTCGTAACAAGTTTTTTCCACCCCTTCATGAAAAATTTTAAAATGTCTAACTACAATGGTTAATTATTATATTTATCGTTCCAGCTGAATATAAATGGGCACCTTCAGCTAGAAAAACAGAACAGTATTCCCATTTTTGTAAAGGTATTGGTTTGAATTTTGATAGTATTTATGTATATTGGTGATTTATTTTGTTTTGGAGTGAAAGATAGCTCCATATTAAAAGTTGGAATTCGTCCTTTGCAATAAATGTTACAATCTTATTATTATGCATACATTTTACTTTTCTCACACCCGTTGAATTTCAACGGGATCCTTCTGCTAGTTTTACGTAATCTTCTTCACTCTCTTTTTCCATCTCTTATGTGTCCGGTTTTCTTGCCTTCCTCCTGTGGGTATCCAGTCATTAATTTTCTTCATCAATCTTTTCTTCTCCAATCATTAATAACAGATCTTACAGATTCCATATGGTGCAAATGCCCGAGCCACTTGATCCTTTGAGCTTTTATGAATTGGACAATGCTCTACCATGGATGGATTGTTTATTGCTTTATTCATTCTCAACTTAAATAGTTTGTTTTCATTGCTAACTGGACCATAGATTGTTCTTAAACCCCTTCTTTTCAAAACATTTCAGTATACCTTCATGTTTCTTAGTAATGGACTAGGCTTCACCCTCTTTATGTCACTGTTGGCTTTGTGACAGATTGATGTATCCTCATTTTGCATAATCTATAGTAATTTTGATGCTTTTAGAATTGGTCATTCCTCTAGGTTATTGAATGAGCATGGTGCACCGTAAAATGAAGATCATTGGAAAATGAATGAGTTGGCAAAATTGTCTCCCTGTGAGTGGTTTTAATTTTGTTGCATAACCTACGCATTGGTTGAGGGAATTGACCATTCAGTCAAAAATAATGGGAAGTGACTTTTTTAATTGGGGAAATTTAGTATCCTTCTTCCATATTTAAAATAAGTTAACTATTAATGTCTTTTTTATTGCAGGAGATGGACAAAGATGGCCCTACTGATTCTGACATGTCAGCTACTGTACAGTCTGCCGTGAGTGTAGGCCCAGGAGAACCTAGGAGCATATTATTGAGTGATATAAAGTCAGAGCCATCTGAAAGAAGTGGCATTGAACAATGCAGTCCGAATAAAGAAAATGCCCTGTTTGTGAAGGAAAGTGAGATGGTTGCCAAACAAAATGTTGTTGTTGGTGGCAGACATATGACCTCTGAATGCATGATAGGGGGTAATGAAGATAATGTATTAGGTACCATTCCAGTTTTAGGAGATGCAGCCTGTGCAGAACTTGGAGCGATTCTTGCTGTCTCAGAAAACAAGTCTGATCTCTGCAAAGTGAAAGTGGATAGTGGAGGTCTAAGTGATGTAAGTGGAGTTCAAGGTAGTTTAGTCACAGAAAGAATAGGCTTGGTTCCAGGTGCAGTGGCTGGGAATATGCCCGGTACTGTTTCAGTAAGTAGTCACTTGGCCACTCCTACTAGCTCAATGGTCAGAAACACTGGAGGTTTAGTTAGTGGTCGTGGTGGAAATTCAAGTGGAGGTATGTCAGTTGTGGTAGTCGAGGCTGGTGGAGTGGTGGAGGAAGTTGAGGTTCCAGATTTGGAGTCAGAGCTGAGAGAGTTTTTGGAGAATGAACCTGCTCTTGGAGGATCACCATTGCAAGATGATAAAACAATCGAGGAAATTCTTTCCGAGTCATGAGATTTCATAAGTATCTAATTTATGTGCTTTTGTGATTAACATCACTTGAGTACATCCAACAACATGGATTAGTGGAGCTATTTTGTTCATTACCCTGTTGTTCGAATTATCAATTAGTAATCACATAATATGTTTTCAGTACATTTTCATTCCACTTTGTGTTAAGGATTTGTCTATGTGGTGCTAGGAATAATGCATTATTTGCAAATGCTTTGCGATATTAACTCTGATAGCTATTCATCTATTTAGTGTCCCAAACAAACAGTAGCTCTGGATATATTTGATAGAATATTATTTGCTGTTAGTAAGGATTGAAAATGTACAGTTTTAAACTAAAAATCGTGCTTGGCATATGTGTGCTGTTTTTTCATCCATTGTGCGGCCTTCTGCTGCCAATTCCTCTGTCCAATCATCCATTGAGATAGGTATGATGAAATCTTAATGACTTCCGCTTTCTGACTTTGTAAAGGAGATAATATTTTATTGTTATTTTATAAACCAGTGAGTGTATTTATGTGTTGAATTGTGTTCTGTATTACTAATTTGAGTAATTATGATGGGTTCTAGGAACAGAAATCATAAAACTGTAGCAGTTTTAAGTAATATGAGAAAACTAAATTGGGGCTGGGCCTCTTTTAAGTTCTATATTTTCTTGGAAACTCACTATTTGGTACAAATGACTGGCAAGTTTTGGGTTTCCAATAAAACTACCTATAAGAAAATATATGCGCCAGTTTTTACTGCCTTAGGTTTCTTGTAAAGAACCCTTTTTCTTCTAAAAAACAATTTTGTTAGAAAGACATAGGTATTCTCATCTGCCATGAAAATAATCTAGTATCAGAGTGTTATAAGGTGCTAATGAGTGTGCCGCAGGGCTCTTTTATATTAGCTGTAATTGAACTACAGGAATTCTTCTATGGGTTACTACTATCATGTAAATTATATTGTTAGTGATCCCTGCTCCAACCCTCAGAAATTAGGTAAAACTATTTTATTGAAATAAGCAATGATATTGTGGTATTGGACCCAAAGTTAATTTTAGGGTTTTATTGAATTTCTTGGATTCTGATTTTTAGAATAAAATTAATATCTTATTATGTGAAGTCGTGTTGCTAATTTTGATTTGAAGAATATTATAAAATAATTTGAATAGAATATTATAATTTACAATCATCACTGGAATTAGATTTCCGACTCTAAGCCCTCTTGCATTTACAAATACTGAAAATTTTTATTAAGAAATAAGAGCTGCTAAACATGCTCAGCAGCTCATATTTGAACGTATTGCTCATTGACATATTATTGACACGGCTGCTGAACATGCTTAGCAGTTAAGAGGGTTCTTCTATCAGGACCACAGCACCATTCTCTGAAAACATTGGATCAGGAAACTATAAACCTGCATGTACACACAAATACAGTGGACTGTCATTAGCACGTTTTTGTAGGGACCCGAAATCCTGAACATGGTAACGAGGAAAACTTGCTGAACAGGTTAGGCCTTCTCGGGTTACGTCGAAGCCATATATGCGGGTTGAATAACTTCCAGGGGACCATATATGTGTGCCGTCAAGTTAGTTCATAGCTGGCATTAATTTCTTGTAACAAAGTTTCATTTTCAATTACTACACCACCTAAAAAAATATGTACAATAACTTGCGTTGATGCAAAAAGTATATAGGCTCGACTTTGAGACTTGATATCCCAAAAAAGGAAGAAGCGAAATTCATAGAGAGCATATCAACGTATAGATAATTTAGCCTTTCGTTTGATGCAGGTACCAGAGTTTTTTAATAATTACTTTTGAGGCATGTTTTTGCAGCAAGGATGAAAAATGGGTCATTTCTTAGAGTCGCAGAGGCCAGCATCACATTGGAGATTGTCATAGCAATATGAAAAGCATAAATGAAAGGAAATTTTGATAGAATATGACTTGTAATTTTGCCATGACGTCCTTTAAGTTTAAAATATTTGCTTGTATTCATTTCGGTTATTCTAGTCAATTTACGAAGCTGGGTTTTGTCCATAAGTATGCAACATTGGAGGTACTAGACAAACACCTTCATCTTCATTTTAACCCTCTTAGTGCCACAGGCCGATATATCGGCTTTTGCTCCACGGGCGAAAAGTGCCACGAGCCGATATATCGGCTCGAGCGTAAAATTGTTTTTCAAACTAATTTTGTTGTAATAATTAAATTTATCCTTTATCCAATGCATTAGAATATTATAACCAACAAATAATTCCTTTTAGGTAAAATAAAAAAACATTACATTGATATCTAAAATATAGTAACTTCATATTGTGTTTTTTCATAAAGTGCTTCAAAACTCTTAAATTTAGGTTGGCACTTTTCGCTAGTACCACCAAATTTCGGTGGCACTAAGAGGGTTAAAATTTCTAATGCGAATTCATTAATGTCATAACACTTGAGCATGCCACAATATTTGAATTTTATACATTTGGAAAATGAGCTTGGAATGTAGGCAGAAATGCCAAACAACGTATACGTTGAGCAGAACGAACTTGAGTTGACGGCAGAACTTTAATTTTTGCTGCTATTTCAAAAAACTTTCTTCGTATGTGGATTTTCATCTACTTTTCAGAGTAGGTTGAGCTTTTCGCCTCAGGCTTTCCAATAGCCAATTCTAAGTACTTGTCTCACTTTTACTGGAAGATCGCAGCTAAGTAAACAAAAATACATGACACGTTGGTAAGTCAGTTGAAGAAGGTGGGATTTCAAAATTATGTATTTAGATGGTTTTCATGGATTGAATACTTTAGAATATAAGTGTCCGAAAAATACAAATTCTCGAAAGTATTGAAATATTGGGAAAATGGATGATACCCGATACTTGCTATTGGCACTGTTCCAAGTCTAGTTCATTCTCAGATTTAAAGAATTGCTTGTCAATACTGCTACAAGGTAGTGTTGCCCTGTGGCCCAGATGCTCAGAGAGTTTTGGACTTTTGGCCAGAGGTGTTAAGTTGAAATCCAGGAAAGGCCTCTCAGGGTCACATCCAGATAAACCCATGCTGAGTGCTGACTGATTTAATAGGTTCTTGATTTTCCTGGGACTCTGCTGGCAACTAATAGAAAACAACTAACCTCACCACTATGCAAATTTTGTGTGATGTATAAGCCTGTTAACACAGTCTAGTATTTGACCAATAAATTGTCACCGTAATGTGGCACAATATTGAGTTAAAAAATAGGCAATATGTTCCTCATGAAAGACATCGATATTAGTACTATTGGTCATAGCAATGCTTATAATGTGCCCAAATGACCATGACACATTGTCTTAAAAAAGAACTTCGCTTATGCTGGTGAGTGCATATGAGATAGAAGATGGTGGTATAAGTATTGCTTATTATTATAAGCCTAGAAATTTCTAGGTAGCTTATAAACTGCCTGGAAATAAATTCCAAAGAAGGATGTGTGTGTCTAGGTATGTGCCTAGGAAACTTCCACTGCTGTTTTTCTTTTTTCTTCTTCAAATAGCTAACAGATGGTATCCTTTCTCTCAACAATCAATCATGTTAACATATTCCATTTTCAGGTTTCACCACAATGAAATATTTAACTTACACAAATTAAATTTAAAAATCAAATTAAAAACTAAAATGTGTATTTGTAGTTGTTGAAACCTGAAAATAGAATTATGAAAAATCTGAATATGCAACTACCCACAATTAAAAGTTATTTATTGTGACCCGTTTTAATGTGTACATATCTTCAGGTAGAACGATGACCACCAGTGCCAGCTTACATGTAAAAACTATGAGAGGTGGAGGGGAGAGGAAAATGGGAGTGGGAAGGTGGGAAGGAGTGGAGGATGGAGGCAATGGTGACCTAATAGTTGGTACGGGGGGTTGGAGGAGTGGGGAGGTTAATGGGTTTCTTGTAGAATATGGTACTGGGGTTGGAATGGAGTGAGGATGACAGAAATGATAAGTAAGAGATAAATTCAGGAAAAATACGTTAGAAATGTCTGTTCTACTCTTTTGTCCCTGAGTGGGAGGACATACATCATAGGTCTGCCACCATGGCTTATAATGGCTGGTGAGGGGTGATTCCCCATCGTAAGGGGGAGGGGGCCAATTCACTTGGAGAATTTGGTGGAAAGGAGCGGGAATTGGAGTTCAACAACTGTTATAAAGATGAGGGTTCTTCTTACTTGTTAACTGTGTGATTTCTGTTTTCTCTAGAATATTTAATTTTCTGTCTTAATGTTGAATTTGAATGATTTAAAAAAATGCATGTCTTAGTGATCAGGGGCTTTTTCTCCAGGATTAAATTTAATGTTACATCGTAATGTTTGGCATTGAGGTATGTTCTCCTCTGTAAAGACTGAATCTAATATAAAACTTTTTTTTTTGAGAGCTTTAGCATGCTTTACTCATAATTCATTTTGTTCTCGGTCAATAGTCGTAACTGTAATACTGTCTGATTTATAACTGTACTGAGATCCTCTGTCTTTTAACCCTTTTAAAATCATATTAAATAGTAAGAATTTTGAATTTTTTTTGTTAATTATGATTGGCTTCTGTTATAATATGGGGTTCATTGCTTAAAACATCATGTCACACTTGTAATTTAATATTCAGTATTGAAAAGTTTTTTCATTCCTTTTGTTGTACATTTTATCTATGGATATTGAACCAAGCTAGAAAGCCGTAATTTTTCTTCCTCAGAGACATGCCTTGGATTTCATCGGAGCAAATAGGCTTTTATGAAACGGAAACTTAAACTGCCCAATTAGATTAACCCATGGTATTTGACTGCATAGCAAATGCATGGTTGGAAGCAAATGCAAGAGTCTGATGGTTGGTTCTGTATCCTTTTGTAATGAAAATAATATATTGTTGGCCAGTTTTAGTTATTTTCTGTTCCTATTGTCATGGATACTCCTTAAGTTCAGAATATCTGGACCAAATCTCTGCCTGATCTTAGAAAGCCCTTGGTTATTTAAGTCACTGCAGTTTATATATGAGAGGCGTTCAAATGAAAAGCTATGAATGACACTGTGGGTGTAATTGAAGCCTTTATTCACAAGTAATCACCTGAGGTCTGTGGACAACTATCCACTGTTTCATGAGCCAAAGGATTCCCTGTTCCCAGAATTCCTGTGGTTGTGACAGGAGCCAGTCCTCCACTGTGTCCTTCAGTTCGTTGTCTGGGCTGCCATGGCAATTGGTTGGAGCACACAACTGCCTGCTTCTCTCCTGCATCACGTGCAGACACCCACATACGTGCACAACCATGTCGGATACTCTGCCTGACTCATTGACCGGAAGAAGAGTCCAGGTTTCACACTGGGTGGCAGTGTAGTTTCACTCCTGTATTTGGAAGGCTAAGTCTACCACAGTCTTCACTCTGAAAATGAGAAGATGGTGGTGGACTTAACATTCAAAAATTTGGTGTGCAACTACATTGCAACCCAGTTGGAAACTCAAGAACTCTTCCCACACCTAAATGTTAATGTATAATCATTGTATTCTTCCTTCTGTCAAAGCAACTTCAGTCTCTGATAAGTTCCTTGTTGGTACTTGACTAGTCAGCACTTGAATAACTGCATGGAATGGGGTGTACTCAATATTACAATATTTATATAGCTTTAATCATCAGAAATAGACTAATTTGAAAATGTCCTTGTAACATTTAACAAATATGACCGACTAATTTAGATCTCTGCTTATTTTCCTCAAAACTAATTGTGCATTCTAAGGGATTGTTTGAGACCATATTGTCCAATAATGAAAGAGGCTTACAATATTATTATATAAAATGAGAAGCTCAAAACAGTCACGTGGAAGTGCAGTGCTCGATTATTTGGAGAACCATAAGTTACAAAAATGTGAAACTCTGTAAGACATTATATTTCATCAATCCACGGAGTATAGGCTACTTTTAATTCGCATGATAGTCCCTGGTTTCACCTTACACACTTTTCCATGGTCAAAAAAGAATACCTACACAGTGAAGTTGGTATTTTTTGCATGTATTTTATTTTCTATCAGAAACTTGAAATTATTATTTATCATCCTACTAACACATATTAACTGCAAGGAAGGAACTGCATTTATAATCTGATTCTTATCATTATGTATAGGTTTCTGTTTCAAATCGTGAAATCTTCCATATGGTGTATCAATAATAAGTAACATTTGTAGTTGTGAGAAACCTTACCAATGATCATTTGAATTGATGAATGGTAGTTAATATTGCTAAGTTACTGTCTGATGGACACTTGCTTTAAATATATACATTTAATGATTCTGAATTCACCGCTAAACAAAGGGCTTTCTGGGTGCTGCTTCACTCTCAAAAAAGAGCTCTCTTCAACCTTGCGTCCTCAGGAACGAAGCTATGTCTTCAGAAATGATATAGAACACGCCCAAAGACGCTCGTGGCAACTCCAGCGAAGCATTAGTATTTTGAAAATTGCGATAGAATAATGTTGGTTGAGCGTGGAAAAGGGAGGAAGATGGGTCTGAGAGCAATTGGAGCTATTTATATTTACGGAGTAATTACCTACTAGTACTCCGTAAATTTTAAGAAGAAAGTCGAAGAAAGGCCTCCCGATGGTACTTGGGAAGGTTGAAACATCACCACAGATGCACTAGGTGCATGTGGATATAAGTAGTGCTACGTAATAGAAAAAAATCTTGCTTTGGTCGAACGTGGATCAAGCGCATGCCAATAAATCACAGAGAATCACGAAAAATTTGTTTTTAATTGGCTAGGAGCTTGTATGAATTCACGACAATACTCGTTGCAGTTTGTATTCATTAATAGAGCGTAAGATTTTTTTGGTAAGCTGTGAATACTTAACTACGTATTCGATATTGGCGCCTATTTTGAACTCGTTTTTCACCGGAATAAACATCATCATCAGTCAATCCTAGGATTGGGTTGCCGTAGCTCTCCACTCGATTATCCTATTGGCCAACCTCTTCATATTTATACAATTTTTCTCTTTCCTACTCACAACCTTCTTCACTGGTTTTATATATCTCATACGAGGCCTACCTTTTCCATGCTTCCCATTCACTTATCACTCGACGATTGTCATCATTAGGCCATCATGTCTCAAAGTATGGTCGATAAAGTCGTACTGCTTTCTTTTTGAAGTTTTCGGCAGACTTCTCTTTGGATGAAACGCCAGAATTGGCCTTGTTCGCCTCGTTGCATCATAAATTTAATTTGCCTTAATTTTTTAATTTATGATCCAATGATGAATGATGATGAATTTTTATGATGCAATTTAAATTTGCCTAACTTTAAATTGCATCATAAATTTAATTTGCCTTAAATTTAATTTAGGCGCTAAATTTTCTTGAGACAAATTGTTTGTGTTCAATATATTATGATCAAAATAATTAATTTACATAGGAAAAACTTATGACATTCCGATGAAAAATCGTATTACAATCGAATGATAGCAAATTTTGATGGATCGATTCGTTTGAATGTCTACGGTCTTTTTAGAATCTGTCATTGCGTAATCGTTGTATACTATTTTCTCTGATTATTCCTTTACTTTTTGCTGTCAACGTCTTTTTTGGAAATCGAAGTTTCGTTAAATATAGTCTGATTGACCTAGAGAAATAATTTTCAAGTTAACATTTATATATACATATATGTACTCGACTTCAGATTAATTTACCCCGTGCAGTCATTAATGCTCTTCCTTATCGAGATAAGAAACTGTTATTTATATATTTTTGAAAAAGATATCTAATTTATCGCGACAATCTCGCGATTTGGCGGAAAATAAATTTGACGCACTTTTGCTGTATGGATTGATGCCATTTGTAGGAGGTCAGATTGGGAGTAAAATATTTGCTTTCATCGATTATTTACGCATACTTAATTTATCAGGAAACCTTCGCATCATTCGTACAAGGTTTCTCCTGCAACTATAGATTCAAAATAATGAAAGCAAATCCATAAGGCTGAAGATTTTATCTTGAAATACCATGCAGATTAAAGGCGGATAGACCATCGGTGTAATTATAACCGTCCGCCTTTGTGGGTCTTCCATATGCTTCACTCAATGCGAAAGATATTACTGTCTTCAACAGCATGCATATATTATAATTTTCCTCCTCTGACTCAGAAGACTATTTATAGAAACTGAAACGAAGTCGAAATGACGTTGCGATTTAAGATGAAGATTTTATGTTATTATACCACCTAAGTTAATCCGAAAGCAGTAGTAGTTCACTGCCTGTGGTATTTGAAGGTGAATGCAGTCCAGGATGTAATTGTGGATTCCGTCCATATAATTTAGTATAATTATAATAATTAAGATTCTAGTCCATATAATTGTGGATTCAGAGGTGGTCTTCGGCTTGTTAAATTTTTCTCTTAGAATTTAGGCTTCACTTTGTAGAAGTACTAATTATTCATACTAGGTATGAAAACAATTGCACTTTTCTAAATTTTTGTTGAAAACTTTGTGTGGGAAAAATGCATTGCACACTGTCACTCACAAAGTTTTGGAATAAATAGGATTTGGTCACAACAGTGTCTCCAAATTATCCTACTTTTATGTTTATCGTTGCTATCTTTTTCTAGAAAAAACTCAGTTTTGTTTTATTTTTCCATATCTTTTACCCTGGTTATGTAACACATCTAGTATCTTCTGCAAGACCTTGGATCACTGACTACCAAGCGCTCGATCACTAGCAAACAAACTCTTACTACTTTATCAACTTTTCCAGGCATTGTTGCTACGTTGATCTCATCCTTCGTTTATTTCACCATCGCCTCGATGTAAATGCTAAAAGATAGTACCTGTGATATAGGGAAGTCCTGTATAACTTACCCCCCTTGAAATCTCTATTCAGAAATTCTGGATCATTCCTAGATACCTCCAATTTGCTCCTGTTTCCCGTAATGTTTCCGGCATCATTTACCACTTTACCGTTCTTGTCATCACAAGCCAACAATTCTAAAATTTGTTTGACGCGGCTTTCCACTTGATTCTCCCATAGCTAACCTCTCCATATTTATATAATTCTTCTCTTTCACATCCTTCACTACTTGCTCCCTATTATATTATTGTCATTACGCGCCTTCCTCATTTTTATTTGTTTGCTATTCTTGTCCCTCGACGATTGTCTTCATCAGACCATCAAAGGTTGTCCTTTCTTCTTTTCAGACTGTTCACTACACCTCCCTTTTCTTTCTCTTCACCTAACATCTTAGTTTCTTGTTTAGTATATGTATTTATTCATTTTTCTGTAACACCACATTTTGATTGCTTCCAGTCTTGACTTCTCTGCTGCTGATATCGTCCATTCCTTACTACCATAAGAAAGCATGCTCCAGATGTATATTCTGATGTTTGTTTCCGTATTTCCTCGTAGCTCCAGCTTTTGGTAGATCCTTATTTAGGTAGAATGCCCTCTTTGCCTGGGTTCTAATGACTATTTCGTTTTTGCTTTGCCCATCCTTAGTTCGGATCCCCAGGTAGCAATACTCCTTCTCTTCTTAAAGCTTTTGTTTTCCGCGTTTAGCATTGGCCTTGGCCTCTTATCTCCTGTTGCATACCAACTTCGTTTTTTTATTGGCCTTCAAATGATATTTGGTCAGTATCATTTCTAGGTTAACCAGTGTTATTAAATTCTCTTAATGTAAATTAAATGGCATGACCACTATCGATGTGGAATACCAGTCCCAGTGAATATAGAGTGTAGCTCCGGCAAGTAGACCGTTCGAGTTATGTATTTTTACTATAAACTTGTTGAATGGCCAGAAGATCATATTTGGAGGAATGAAGAGAGCGAGAGTCATGTGAATATTGTCACGTCTAACGGAAACGACATTATCCCTGAGCGGTGTTTAGGTTAATTAGAAACGAAATTGAGATGCAGAATCAAAGTCCTAGCAGGTGATTTGAGAGAAAAAACAGTCAAGAAAAAGCAACCGCGAGCAGTAATCATTTACGCTGACCACTGTTTTCGATTAATTTTGTTTTTAATTATATGTGTGTTTTGAGTAGGAGGCGAAGTTGAGAGGCAGGTGAAGAGAAATTCCCTTTTCAGTAGATTGCATTAATTTAAAGAGAAAAAAGTGTATTTACATCTCAGCAATTTCGTTTTTTATTAATTACGAATTGAAAATATATGACCTACTAGCTGCTTGTAATTTTGAAATCAATAGCCCAGTCATCATGGTACAAAATATTTTTTCTGGTGGGACCTTGGGAAAAACGGGGATCCGCATACAAAGGGTATCGCCGTGCAACCAATTAAATACGGCACTGCCGGCAAGCTGCTTTTTCATATTGCTTTGGATGCAGATTGAAAAATTACCATTGTAGCATGCCCAATTCTATTGCCCCGATAGAACATTCCGATTAATGTCTGCGGCGGGAACGGCTTGGTTTCTCTCGATACAGTGCGACCGCATTGCGAGATTTTCCATTTTCATATGTCTTCGTGAACTCGTACGTGCGTCTCGCCTTATTCCTAAGGTATGCTCGTCTCTAATTTTTATTTTAACTCAAGGTTATATCGAAACACTGGCTGAGTATAACATATTAAAAATCTTCCTTCTCGGAGAGCTGATTTTACCAATATTAAGGTCACTTCCATTTTTCCAGATAAGTTTTGCGCTGTGCGGTGGGTCGGAAATAAAATGGTGGCAGCTATGGCACAACAAATCTTACCAGCTATTGAAGCATATGTGAAGGAAGTACAAAGGGTGAAGAAGGAACGGTGGGAGGTACCTAACACCAAGACCAAAGCTTACCACTAGAATCCATTACAGTAACAGTTACCAGGCAGTCCTCGAGTGTTTGAGGGACAAGATGCTGAGTCTCGCCTTCTTTACTATGACTATGGATGCTCTTGTTGAGCCATTTCTGGCGAAATATCAGTTAGATGCCCCATTAGCTCAATTTATTTACCCTCCCCTCCAATCTCTCGCCAGAGATTTAATGAGTAAATTTGTGAAACCAGAAATCCTGAACTATCAGACCATCTGCCAATTTAGATCTGACTGCCGATAGTTATCTGTTGCTACATCGGAAAGGTTATATTAGTCAAGGAACCAATAAAGATGTGAGTATAAGGTGTCACAGAAGGTATCTTAGCGTTCCGGCTCTAATGCCGAACATTTGTGAAGAGTATGGTGGCGATAATCTTGATGAATAGCCTTGCCTATTCCTTTACGAAAGGTATTGCATGTTTGAATCCAGAAGAGGCAATCGACACCGACATTGTCAAGAGAAATTAAGCTCAGCATCGATTAATCTCACAAAATTGAACAGCGTTGTTTGCTATGAGGCTGAGGCTATGGATAAATCTTTCAAGAATCTTGTGGAAATTAGGTCAGTCTTTGTCAAGCTCAAATCGTTATTAGAAATCGTGATCGTTTTGACCAACTTTGGATAGATACTACACTGTAAAAAGTAGATCTGATTTTAAGGTACAAAAGCGATCTGAATTTCAGATGCAACAATTTTAAGACAGGGTATGTTGAATTTCAGCAGTAATATCTTGTCTAAAAATAAGGCAGGTGAACGACTGAAAATCAGACCATCCAGAATCCTGCTCCCTCTGCTTCCTGCTTAACTGCTCCTGCACCAACCATCCATGTTCCTGCCTTTTCCGCACCTTGAATCCGTGTTCCTGCCTTACAACCAGACAGCGCTTAAATTCAGATCGCACTGAAAATCAGATCAACTTTTTACAGTGTATTGAAGACAAAAGTGGATATGATAATTTGAAAAGATTTATCAGGCTTGTTTGTGTTCTCTTCAGTGGGAAGGCTAGCCTTGAGAGAGGTTTCTCTGATGACTCCTCTCTTCTTGTTGAAAATTCTAATGTAGTCTCTCTGGTTGCCCTTCGTACCATTCACGATGGAATCAAGGTAGTGGGGGTGTTAGTAACGTACCTATCACAAAACAATTAATCCACACTTTCCAAAATGTTCACGAAAAGTACAGTTAAGCCTTAGCTGAGAGGAGGGACGATAACAAGGCCTCAAGAGTAAATGCCAAGAGTAGGAAAGAGGTACTGCAAGGGGTTCAAAAGCTGCGAACCAAAATTTTCAAACTTCTCGAAAATGCCGAGAAAGTTTTAGTTGGGATTGATGCGGAAGTTCAATTATTGAAAAGGCCATACCATTGGCATATTTTATTTGTAAGTTTTCTTATCAAACTAATCTTCTCTGTCTCCTATATTCAAATTCTACCAAAATAAATTTCTGTCCTGAATCTGAGTCCTTTGCAAGAGTTTTAATGTATTTTATTCAGATTCTAAATTTAATTGTCAGTTATCTTTTTTAATTTTCCTAGACATAAAACGTGTCGTTGACTTTATTTAGGTACCTTTTTCGTCTTTTCTGTAACTCATAGTAGTCTTCGCAATTTATGTTGTTTTAGGTATTGACTGAATATGCGGATTGGATGGGAAATTCGATGAAAATGTGTTGGGAGCAATGTGCAGTAAGATCCTGGAGAAGTGCAAAATGTTTTGGAAAATCTGCAAAAATCAGGGAAAAAAGAAATTCAGCTTCGCCGGAAACCGTGATTGACTGGATAATCTAACTGACTAACGCAATTTTTGTTTGCTCTTCTCCATTCTTGAGAGCAGCTAAAGGGTGAAAATTGCCTCTTTTGTACCCTTGCTTTTCCTGAATCCAAATGGTCTTCATCCAGGTCCAAATGGCCTTCATCCATCACCCTCGTTCCGCATGTGATCTTTGTCAACTTCGATGCATTTGTCGTCAGGCTTATAGTCCTAAAATTTACAGCTTTCGTAGCCTTTTTTTTTGGAAGAAAGGGTGATGGTTCTTCTCAAAATCTGTGCATATCTATCCAGTTGAGTGTATGTCACATATGGCATTGTACAGCTGGGTTAATGGTTCCTCTCCTGCATAATAACCTCGAAAGGAACATTATCTGAGAGTGTCATCAATGCAATCGCATTACGTGTTTCTCTTTCAAAAAGGAACCGGAACTTAATATTCCTCTAAGAATTCGTTTGATCTCTTCTCCATGCTTCTGTTAATGATTCTGAATACTACCTTCACCGCATGGGGGATTAAGCCCATAGTCCTGAAGTTTTCACCTCTTCCTTTTTTTGTATCTTTCGGTGTTAGTATTGGAACAGTTTTTACGACATCCAGTGGCTAGATTACTATTCCGTAGGATAACATACAAGCCCATTAAATACCTGGAATTTCGTTTCCATTCTCCCCAAATTCTGCGGTAGCTCTGATGGAATATTATCAACCCCATTTTCGCCTTCCTTCATTTCCTGTTTTGCCTTCTATATCTTCAGTATAGCATTTCTTTACTCAGGAATTTCATAGCTGTGTTCTTCTACACTCAAGTGTGTAGGTAGGCCTATTATCAAAACTATATAGCTATATAGCTCATTCTTTCACGTTTCCTCTCCATCTAGCTTTAATCTCTTTTGGCTTGATACATGTATTACTTCTCTTGCCCATGATAGACTTTATGTAAAAATATTTATGCAGGATAAAGAAGTGACTTTTTCCAGTATAGAAATAACACAATTTGTCGAGGGGTGGCTTAACCCCTCGAAATAATATATATGAAAAACTCAAAACAGGTAAACTTTGAAATAAATTTTCCTTTAAGAAAATGGTTTTATGTATTTGGATTTATTTTATGCTAATTTGAAGGATCAAAAATATGCGTAAAAGGTCTGATTCACCCTCATAAAAAATAGGGGTTGTAACCCCCTTGTATTGAATTGGTAGTAAACAAAGCGTATTGCCCAGACAACCGAAAAACCGGTTTCGGAGATATTGTTTCTTAAGTTAATACGTTTAAGTTGAGAAGTACACTTCTTCTGTTCAGGAATATACATTTAAAAGAAATGGTTGGCGAGTTTACGTTGTGGAAGTTATTCATTGTAAAAAAGAAAAAAACTTTGTTCTTTTCCACAAATATATTTAAAACAAATCAACCGGTTTCGGCCTTCTCAGGCCATTCTCAAGATTACAGTGTAAAGATTACAGATCTTGAGAATGGCCTGAGAAGGCCGAAACCGGTTGATTTGTTTGAAATATATTTGTGGAAAAGAACTAAGTTTTTTCTTTTTTATAATAAACATTTAATCTAAGTTTTATATATGTATTTATATAATAATTATTTTAACTTTAATAAGGTTAACAATAAGGTTTAATATTAGTTAAACCTTATTAATTTTAATTACCTGGACCGGCAATCGAACCACGGGCCTTTGGCTTTCCGGTGAATTTTTTCGCGTGGCAATTAATGTGAATTTCACCGCCGTTCACGCGGCAAGGTTGAAATATCCTGCAAAAGATATTTATTTTTCATTTTGCAATCCCAACACTCGCAACACTTAGTGTCCCACGATGTTTACCATATTTTTTATCGCCGAATCTGATAGAGTTTGTAAAATGAAGAGACACGTATTTTTCCGTTTTTTGATCCGTCAATTATTTCTCGAGTTATCAGCGGCGAAAAACTGATGTTTTTAACCCTTTCGGAAAGTGGACGTAGTGCAACCTCTGACGTATTCGACTTCCTTCAATCACAACTGATCCCGCGAAGCTACTTCGCCTTATCGCAATGGGGTAGACACAGCTGACTCTGCCAATGGAAGCTGTTGCGACAGGATCTGTGCGAGCAGACCTTCCGAGAAACTCCCTCCACTCCCTTCCCTTCCCCTAAAGGTAGTCAAGGACGGGAGAAAAGCAGTTTCTTCGGTGGGCGTCACCTTTTGCTTAGTTTAATTTTTGATTTGTGAGTGAATGGTTGTGGTTAGAAGATTATTTTTTTCACTAAAATTCATTTTTCGTTTCCATCTAACGATTACGTGTACAAAATTGCGATTTCGGTTCTGAGTAAACGCCCCCATTCCGGCAGACACTTTACCGTCTGCATTTAAATCCATCATCTCCTCTTTTACCCGTGCGCACTTCTCCGACACGCTGCCTCTATGCCGAATCGCCAGCGAGTCACCAGAAACTTCCAGCATAGCTGGAAGCCAGCGAGCGACTCCCTCTAGTTTTTATGGTGGTGTCTACACTGGCGTCGCCCTCGCAGCAGATAGCGCTACCTGCGAGTTCCCTTTCTCGCAGAGAGCCAGCTCGCTTGGGTGTTTACACCATGATAGTAGTAGTTGCTGTCAGGAAGCAACTCCCTCGATTTTTCTCGCCAGTGTAAACGCAACGTAAGGCAGCCAATCGTCCCGAATTAGACGGGACAGTCTCCCATTCTGTCTCAGTCTCGGCTCAGCTCTCAAGCCGAAAGGTTGTGCCTTTTTCTGTCTCTGTCGGTGTTATATAGCTATGTCTCTCGTGTGCCTCAAATGTGATCTTCCGGTCAAACGGAGCAAGGCCTTTGCTGTAAGCGATTCGCGACGTCGTATCATCCATCCCGCTTGTCGATTGCCGAAGCTTACGTGATTGCCATCGAGGGCCTCCATGCGCCGTAGATCTGCAACTCGTGCTTTTCTGAGGCCCGGTCCAAACGCAACGACTCCACCCCTATCCGGACTGCTTCTTCCAACCTGGCCAGTGGTCTTCAGATGGAATCCAACCTTTTGGAAGAGCTACTGGAACGGGTGAAATCCATACAGGTGAGCCAACAAGACCTCAAGTGTTCCCTGGCTTTGCTAAAGGTAGAAATTAGGTACTGAGCATGCAACAATGCTCGGTAAACTCAGTTCTTCAATTTTAACTTTAAGTGAAAAATTGCAGTGTTTGTAATAATAATGCTACTTTGATTACACGAGTGACATCTTTAGAATATTATATAAATCGAATCGAGGAAGAGCGGAATGTTGTGGAGTTCCATGGAGTTCCTCCCACTTCTGAAGAGTCACTAGAGTCCGTAATCATCCAGATCGGCCTCGAATTGAGATTTAAGTTCGATTCCAGTGGAATTCATTATGTATGCAGACCAAAGGGCCGACCATCCTCAAATGGTGTCCTTAAGCCTGCTCCGATTATCGCTCGATTCGTGCGCTCTTCCCTCGCTTTAAAATTTTGTTGCCTCACGCAAAGTCAAAAGGCACCTCGGCCTCAAAGACATTGTGTTACTTGATCCCACTAACCCGCCTATGTATGAGTCCTTGAAATCACTCAGTAGAAAACTCTACTCAACGGCAAGAGAACTGAGAAGGAGAGGTCAAATCAAATATCCATGGGTGCGATATGGAATGATTTTTTTTGCGGGAACGTGATGGTCGGAGTCCGCTTTTCCATTAAATCCGAAGAAGACATTAGGAAGTGGGAATAGGAAAGATACCCCAGTTGACCGTTAATTCACATTCCCGAGATATTGGAAAATAAACCCATTTCAACTGTGGCGAAGGACTCGATTAAAATATGCCATGTGAACTACCATCACATGGTATAGCGATCGGTCACTTTGATGAATTTTCTTTTTACTTTATTGAACATCACTATGACATTATATGCATATCCGAAACACGACTTAATTCAATATTCGCTGATAACATGGTTAATCTTGATAAATATGAATTTCTAAGATGTGATAGGTCAGGAAAAGTTGGGGGTGGTGTTGGGATTTACGTGTATCAGGTATTAATGCTTGCATCTTAAATAGGTACTTCCCCCAGCATGTACAACTCTCAACCGGAAAAATTGCAGCCGAGTAATCCGGGGAAAAATCTTCCAAAATATTACTCTGTGTAATTTACCGGCCTCCAAATACTAATTGAGCTGATGGAGTTAGGCGTTACTTTGTGGAAAATCGTAGCATTTGCCATGGTGAACAAAGAACACTGTACACTTCCACACTTTATTTTGTGATCTCAATCGATTTCAAAACTTTACATCATTTTCAAAAGATAAATGCTTGCAAGCCTGTGTTACTTGTATATAAGAGACGGTTTTAAGGAGGGGGGGGAGTGGCTGTTGAGCACAGTGCAAGGTTTGAGTGCCATGTGTTGGAAGAGAGGGGGGGGGGGGGTTTGGGGTAAACAAAGGCAAGGACGGTGGTGATGTCGATGTGGTGTTCGTTGATTGTGGTGGGATGGGGGTATGGGTTAACACGGAAGAGGTCAGATTTTAAAACGGTCAAAAACAATGGTGAGGCTTTTAACTCTGTCACATCATTTAAAATTTTGGCATCGGAAGAGAGAGATTGTCTCGTGATTTCAAATCTTTCTAAAACATCCAGTTTATAACTTTTGTTATTGAGATGTAAAATTGTTGCATAGTAATTAAAATTATGTCCAGTTTCTATAATATGGTTGGCAAAGTGCGATATATTGTCCATCCGTTTAACACTTTTTCTGTGTTCTATTCTGGTCTTGAATTTCCGTCCCGTTTGCCCCACATAAACACCATTACACTCGCAACATTTAAGGGAGTACACACCATATTTGTCCATGGGAGGCACTTTGTCCTTGGAGTTGAATAACATTTTACTCAAAGATCTGGGGAAATAAAAACACACTCCGTGTCTATCTTTGGGAATTAACTTGCGAACTTCGTCAGGAATAGGGCCGTAGTACGGTAATTTACACCACTTTTGGGCTTATCGCGCGCGATGATTTATAAACTGGTCATACTTTTCCCTGCTTTTTGAATAGTTTTTCTGCGAAGTAGGTATTTTGTGGCTTGAACTTTAACTAAAACCGTTGTTCAAGCCTATAATTGTGATGGTCCTTATTTCTTCGGTGAATTCACTCTCACTCAAAGGGATAGATACGTGTCTGTTGATCATTGCGTGTAATGAAGCAAGTTTTTGAGGGAAAGCGTGTTGGGAATTGAAAGGTATGATGGCATCGGAAAAAGTGCTTTTCCTAAAAATGGAAAATATGTGCCCTTCTTCACTTAGGGAGATAGTCAAATCTAGAAAGTTAAGGGAGTGGCCTCCAAACTCCATAGTAAAACAAATGGAGGGTTGGAGTGTGTTAAGTAGACCTAAAAATGACTTTAATTGTCCATTGCTCCCGTTCAAAAGGCAAATAATGTCATCCACATATCTAAAATAGTATTTTAGGTTTTTTTTAGTAGCGGGTTATTGGAGTTGAATAGGCAGTATTCCAAATGATCCATAAACATATCCGCCAGGATTGGGGAAAGGGGTGAGCCAATTGTGTATATAAACATACTAAATGTACGATTCGACCTCGGCGTCCAGCTGCTCCATGGCTGACGATTGAACTTAAGCAAAAAACGAAAGAAAGAGATCGGATTCACCCCGCAATATTAGAACTAGAAATGTGAATATCTATGAGAAATTTAAATTTCTCAGAGATTACGTTAATCAACCGCTGAAGATAGCAAAACGTGCTTATTATGCAGCAAAACTCTCTCTTCTATCAAAGCCTGGTGAAATATGGCGTGAATTCAGACAAATTGGGCTCTTTCAAAGCGCAGAAAATACAATCATTCCTAGCACATTATTAGATAAACTCAATGACTTCTTTGCGTCACCATCTTTCCATATCTCTACGCAATCCAGTAATTATTGTGATATCGATCCTATGATAACTTTTGATGATAAATTTTTTTATTTTCGCCACGTAACACTGGATGATTTGAATAAGTATCTATTTCAATCCAGTTCAAAAGCAACTGGAAGTGATATTGTTCCTCCAGGTTACATTAAAATATCAATGCCAATAATTCTCCCAGTATTATTAGATATCCTTAATTTTTCTTTAACAAGCTATGTCTTTCCAGCATGATGGAAATCCCGCTTGTTTTTCCGATAAAAATGATCAAAAATCCATCAGATGTTACCCATTATTGTCCTATTTCAATTTTATGTGTTCTCTTCAAGTGTTTAGAAAAATAGGCAATAATCAATTACTGGAATACCTTGAGCAACTGAATCTTTGTGACCCTTTTCAGTCCGGTTTTCGGAGATGTTACAGCATTCAAACTGCACTACTTAGAATAACTGATGGCATTCGATTGGCCATAAATGATACAATGACAACTATTCGTACAAGATTTCGTTCTTTCTCGGCGAATTATATTAAGAAATAATTCTCGTGTTTCAAGCCGAGTAAGAATTTGGGTTGCTGACGTTTTGATCAGTGGCGTGCGGTGTCAATTAGCCTCTGGTAAGCGCTCACACATCAGGGAAGGTATGCATCCCGCACATTACTTGCGTAACCTCAATTAAAAACGGGATAACTATTTTCGAGAATGGCATTCTATTTAAATTATTGAATTGTAAGTTAAATCTGGATAATTTCTTTGGTTAATTACATACGATGCACATAAAAATCACTTTTCAGCACGTTCATCAAGTATCTAAGATAAGCATACCCAAATTGTTTTCTCATCGAAAACTTTCTTGCGTAATAACTATTGGCTATCTAATTTGAACCATTCTGAAAGAAAAACATGTCTGCGCAAAATATCTAGTGATATCTATTCCATGTGTAGGAAATGTGCGTATTCGCTGATTTTTAAGAAACGGCTCACCTGCCAGCACGACCTCGGAATACGATGGATAAAGGACACCGCTCTGGGTTTGAGACCTTATGAGTAATTTGATGTGTCATTTCCATAGCTTGCCTTTAGAAATATAAAATTCCACGAAGTAAATAAATCGGTCAAATCCATCGTAATCAATATCTTGAAAAATGATAGTAAGTTTAGACAACTTTGATTGTTCACAAATTTATATTGGAAAGGTATATTAAGAAAATATACTCTTTAACTTAAGGTAAAATACAGGATGCAGAAAAGCATATAAATTTCATCATCATCATCGGTCAACAATCCTAGGATTGGTTTGACGCAGCCCTCCACTCGATTCTTCTACCGGCCAACCTCTTCATATTGACGTAGCTCCTCTCTTTTACATCCTTCACAACTTGCTCCATATACCTCATACGAGGCCTGCCTTTTCCATTCTTCCCGTTCACTTTTCCCTCGATGATTGTCTTCATCAGGCCATCGTGTCTCAAGATGTGGCCCATTAAGTTGTACCGTCTTCTTTTTAATGTTTTCAGTAGACATATTTTGTCTCCCACTCTTCTTAACACTTCTTCGTTTGTCACTCAATCAATCCATTTTATGTTCATCATTCTTCGGTAGCACCACGTTTCAAATTCTTCCAGCCTGGACTTCTCTGCTGCTGTTATAGTCCATACTTCGCTGCCATATAGTAGAATGCTCCAGATGTATGTTCTTATGAAATGTTTCCTCACTTCAACGCTTGTATTTGCAGCTGTAAGCAGAATCTTCTTCTGGTAAAATGCTCTTTTTGCTTGGGCAATTCTACTGACAATTTCTCTTTTACTTCGTCCATCGCTGGTTACTCGGCTTCCCAGGTAGCAGAACTCTTCCTCCTCCTCTATTTTTTTCCTAGTTTAACATTGGTCCTGGCTTCCTTTCTCCTACTGCATACCAATACCTTAGTTTTCTTTTTATTGATCTTCAGATGATATCTGGTCATTGTTCTTTCCATATTTCCTAGTGTCTTCTTTAAATCTCCTTCTGTTTCTGCCATGACTGCTATGTCATCGGCGAATCGTAGCATGCTGATTTTTTCCCCGTGGATATTCACTCCCGGAGACTTTTCTTTGACTTCTTGGGTGGATTTCTCGATGTAGACATTGAATAATACGGGAGACAGTGCACATCCCTTCCTCTCTCCTTTCTTTATGCTTGCTTCTGTACTGCTGGGTCCTGATTTGATTATGGCCACCTGGTTTTTATACAAGCTGTGGATTACTCTTCGGTCATTGTATGATACTCCAAATTCTTTCAGAACCTTTAGCATCGTAATCCAATCCACGTTGTCAAATGCCTTCGCCAAATCTACAAATGTAACAAACGTCGGTAGATTATTCTCTATTCTCTTCTCTCTAAGTAGCCGGAGGGCCAAAATCGCTTCTCTCGTGCCCTTGTTTCTTCTGAACCCGAATTGGTCCTCATCCAGGAACTCCTCCGCTTTTCGCCCTATTCTTCTATAGATGATTCTGGACAATATCTTCGAGGCATGTGTCGTCAGGCTTATGGTCCTAAAATGTTCACAGATCTCAGCTCTCTTCTTTTTGGCTATAGGAATGATGATGTTCTTCTCGAAGTCCGTGGGTATCTCTCCTGTTGAGTACATATCGCATATGGTTTTTTATAGCTGAGTAAATGTCTTCTCTCCGGCGTTTTTTTATTAGTTCGGTAGGAATATCATCTATTCCTGAAGCCTTATTTATCTCCAGGTCCCTTACAGCTGCATCAAATTCTGATCTTAAGATTGGGGCTCCCAATCCATCCCTATCGACTTCATTTTCCTCTTCGATTACTTCCGCTCTAATTAAGCTTCCATTGTACAACTCTTCCAAGTATTACTTCCATCTCTTCACTTTATCCTCGTGTTCAATTAAGAGTTCTCCTTCTTTTCCCTGATGCTGTTACATCTTGCAGCCCGTTCCTTGAAGTGATTTCTCACCATCCCGTAGGCAACTTCCACATTTCCTTTTGCGAGGTTGGTTTGTACATCTTCGCATAGATCTTTCATCCACATTTCCCATGCTTTTCTCGCTTTACGGTTTATTTCATTCCTGATTCTTTTTTAGCGAAGTTGCCCTTCTTCAGTTTCCACATATTTATATTTTATTCTCTCTTCTATCAATTCTAAGACTTCTTTTGTAATCCATGGCTTCTTTTTGACAACTTTTCTTCTCCCCAGAACTTCTTTTGCTGCTTCCTGTAGCCCGATTTTGATTTTTTCCCATATATTTTCCACTAATTTCACCGTCAAATCCTCTTCTATTTTGTTTTCCACTGCCTCTTGGAAGGCCAGTCGTTATTGAGCTTCCTTTAGTTTCTGTACTTGCCGTACGCTCTTCATTGATTTCTTCAATTTCTTGAGTTTTAAGTGACATTTCATCATCACTAAGTTGTGGTCACTGTTGTTATCTGCACCCGGGTAACTTTTACAGTTCTTCACCTGGTTTCTGAACCTCTGCTTCACTAAAATTTAGTCAATTTGTAATCTTCTTTTGTCTCCGGCCATTTTCCAGGTATATCTTCTCCGTTGGTGTTATTTGAACAATATGTTTGCCACCACCAACTTGTTTTGTGTGCAGAATTCTATAAGTTTTTCTCCTCTCTCATTTCGACTTCCCAAGCCATATTTTACTGTTAATTTTCCATCTTTAACTTCGCCAGCGGCAGCGTTCCAATCTCCTAAAATAATTAAGTTTTCTTCTCCTTTTACGTGCTTTGTTACTTCCGTGATATCCTCATAGACGTCCTCCACTTCTTCATCTTCGTAGCCCTCGTAGGCATGTAAACTTGTACCACAGTGGTATCTGTAGGCTTGGTCTCAATCTTCACCATTATAATCCTCTCACTGTACTGCAGGAAGCACTTCATGCGCAGTCCTGCACTCTTCCTGAGCATTATCCATACTCCAGCGTTAGCATTTTTTGATCCAGTGTGAATAATTTTATAACTTCCACTCCAAAAGTCTCCTTCTTCGGGCCATCTCATTTCACTGATTCCTAATATATCGAGGTCCATTCTCCGCATTTCAACCTTCAGGTTCTCCAGTCTTCCGCAGGTCCGAAGTGATCGTTCCACGTTCCTACCCTAAAATGATTATCTCACTTGACTGATGTACTATCTCGGGTAGTCCCCTCCCGGAGATCCGAATGGGGGACTATTTTACCTCCGGAATATTTTACTCGAGAGGGTTCCATCGCGTCATGATAATAAAGAAAAGAGTGGAGTAGCTGCGACTCCTCGGGATAATAATGTGGTGGTTTCCCCTTGCCTTCCACATCGCAGTACCAAAGCCGTTAAAGTAAATGTTACCACGCCTGTAGTGAAATGAGTGTCGCTGTACTGACCACTGTGATCTCCACTTTCACTCATATAAAGAAGAGCTGCTGCCCTCTCCTCCGGGTGCTAGGAAGCATAATTGTTCGCGGCCTCCCATCGCCAAGTCACAGCACCTTCATAGGTTTCTGTATCATTTAAAGGCCTTTCTTACCTAATGATAGACCAATACCACCTCGGAGTGGATGCTTTGTCGAGCGCATATAAAGGACCCCTTATTATTATTATTATTATTATTATTCTGAAGCTTTGTTCCACATGGGGATGAATCCCGGCATATTTTCCACATTTGCAAAATTCGTTTTGTGTACTCTCGTGGACAAACAGAACTCTCTACGTATTAGAATACATGTACATAATGCCAGGAAAGTCACCATAAAGGTAGGGCTGGGGGCTTCTACATTCCTCATGCCTTACCCATCTTGCTTAAACAGGATTAGTAGCTATACATGTTCTAGTCGAACCATATCAGTTTGAAAAATAAGAAATAGTGAGAATAGCGTGTCAGTAAAAATCAAAAGATACTATCAATTTAATAAATTGGTATCGGACAATAAACTGGTCATATTCATGGAGAGGTCAGTAGAGTCCGTGGTAATCTATATTTTTTTAGCATCGTCATCGGAAAACTGGTAAACTGGTATTCTCAACCGACGTCGAAACAAAAATATCATTTCGTGGACACTTTGTTGTGAACACTTGTCAGATTGTTTTTCAATAACTCTTATATGCCAAAACAAGACCATTTGGCTCAAAATGTTGCTGTTGTTGGTCATTTTTTTTGCATAATTGTATATACTACCGTATTTGTATACGCGGGATTTTAATTGATTCCTTGTCTAATTTGACTGACAGTTTCTAATTTTATGTTTCGTAAAACCTCTCCTTAGGAATTAGAAAATTACAGCGCCTCTTTCATACTCATGTGATTCTTGTTCTTGGTGTTTAAATGCATTTCTGTACTTTCAAAGTATGCAAGTTCCGCCTTTTACATTTAAATGTCTTAAAATGTCCCGTACTAGCTACTTCAAAATCAGGCTACTTTACTCGAAGTAGAGGAATAAACAGGGTCTAACATATTCTGTGAATTAAAGCAAGTCTCTTGGTAAACTGTCAAATTCAAATCTTTTTATAAGTTTTGGTGGAAGGATCGTTTGATAACGGCCCACGTAAAGTAATAACATCAGAAGTATAAGGGTAGTACTTTAAAAAGGTTTTAGAATAAATGAAACCCCACAGTGCACTTTATATATTTTTATTCAATACCAGTAGTAATCGTGTCTCGAAATTTGAACATACTATTTTACTCCTCTTCCACCTAAGCACTCATTTTGCTTTAGAGAACAGCCTATTCACAGAAGAACTTTATGGCATTGATATATTATGTTTAATTAAAAAGTTTTGTTCTTTTAAGCTGGAAAACCTATTTACGGAGGGCCAATAGAAATCAACAGGCACCCTTATAACCCACTTATCTTGCCTATTATTAATATTAACAGAAACTATCGAATTCACGCAAACAGAGGTACTCATGTGGCAAAACATGAAAATTATGATGAGCCGCAAAATCATTGGCTGCGAGCAAGGTCCTTAAAGTACAAGGACCTTGGACTGCGAGCATTCATTACCTTGAAGAAGTGACCAGCGTGGGTTACGAAACGGCGCGGCGGGCCGACACCATGCAAGACACGGCAAAACCCGAACATTCATATGAGCCACGAAATCTTAACATCGGCAGCGGGTATTCATTCCCTTGAAGATGCGACCATCACGAGTCACGAAACGTTCGGCTCGGATAAAACCCGGCAAAATCCGAAAATTCTTATGCCTCACGAAGAGCCGCGAAAGCTTCAACGAAAATAAGAGAAGAAATGCCTTCACGTTATCTGCGCAATGTGGTAGGGTTCGGTTTGTCGAAAGGTGGATGCGCAAAGCATGTTGTTAACGATCCAACTCCTCTGTAAATAGGTCTACTATGTAACTCGGGAAAAAACCAAGAATATTCGGAAGTGGAACAAGAGTTGAGGAACAGGAGAAAGAGATTCAAAAAAGACTATTCTAGGGAAGATAACGGTCACAAAATCTCTTCGAGAAAGAAAAAAAAGGGTATAAGCAACTCAGTAGGTAAAGCAAGCAAAAGGCGTGGAAAAATCTTTTCAGTGACATGGAAGGAAAGGCTGCCATTGAGGCAGAAGGTTTTCCTGATTCTTCAGCGATTCTCGATTTCGTTGTTCAGCGAGTGAATTGTAAAAGTAGCCAGAAAGTAGTTGCTCAGAACAGCTACAAGCTACAGAACTTTTTGTGGCTTCTACATTTACAGCTACTTCAAAAAAGTTTAGGACGCTACAAATACCGCTAGCTGCTAAAGTAGCGCGCTACCACCCATCCCTGAAAATTACCATTCGATCCGAAGTCTATAGCGATTTGTTCTCTCTCTTTCTCACAAATTATTGTTCATGTATGCACCAGTCCATCGACTCCTCGGCATCGGCTCCCTCATGTTTTCAAAGACTAATTTTCGAGCGTTGAACAGTTGTACAAGTCTGTGTTTTGAGGGAAGGCGCCACTTTATCTCATCGATTGGCGAATTAATATGCTTTGATGAAAAGCTTCCCACGCACATAATTAGAAAGGGTTACATTCTTGTTTTTTTTGGTTGCGACGCCCGTAGACACGTTCCTCGTGAAACTGCAGGCGCCATCGTAGGTGTCTAATCAATCGGCCACGGACACGATACAACGTACGTGCGACGAAGCAGAGGAAAAGAAATTTCCTCCAGTCACGACGGCGAGATCCCGACACTCCGGCTCTCACTCCACCTCCCCTATCTATCTCCCTGAGTCCTCCATAAGCTCTCCTTCCTCTCTTTTTCGTGATATTCCCACCTACGCCCCTCTCTCGTTCCTACCTGACCGACGCAGGTCCGCTTAGTCGGAAAGGACGTTGGGTCCGGAACGAATTGAGATTTTTCTCGGCCACTTAGTCCGCAGCAGTTTCATGTAACCTCTCAAACTGATGAAATTTCTTATCCACATCGATAGGAGTGTTCTTTCACTTTTTACCCACTTATTTTCCCTGCTGCGTTATCCTGGCATTTGGGCCAATACGTATGAAATACGGATTCAGTAAGAGCAGGAGCCTAATGTGCTGGAAAACCATTATCGTGAAGGAAATGGAGCAGCCCTTGTGAACATGAAGTTAGCCCAACTAAATCTAATATAATATTTTTTCACTTGTATTCGAGAGAAAAGTTTTGTTTCGAATGAGATATTATACGATGTGGCCGAATGCAACTTTTTCTTGCTGATTTGCATCCCTAATATTTTTTTCCAACCACGTCTTGACGTAAATAGTTCTTCAATATGATATATTTGTGCTTTGTAATATGATGAAATCCACCGCCAATGATGGGAGTTCCTGAATTAGTCTCTTTCTATTGATTTTACCAATCATTTACAATGCTCATACTTTTAGGGCCTTCTGTGATATTTGAAAATTTCTTATTCTTTTTTAATTTTTATTAAAAGCCCATTTTTGCCTTAAAAATTTTCAATTCCAGATACCTTTTGCAAAAGTAAACTTAGGGAATGGTGAGTAGATTTAATATTATTTTGGTTGCCGTCAAATATGTCTACTAACTTTATTTCTCTCCGTCTTTTTACGGTACATATGGATAACTTGGTGAAAATATTGAATAAGAGATATTTCTGCCTCTGTTTTGGGGTAGGCGCAAACTCCTTCAACCTTACCAAGTGGAAATCACGCATGTCTAGTAAGAAGGGCTGAGATGAATCTGATGCTACGTATGCTGACTGAAGGCTCCTGCTGATAATTTTCAGTCCAGTTCTCTTCAGCACTGACATTCGGCATTTTAATTCAAAGAGCAAAATAGATTCATTATAATGGTCAAATATCTTACAGTTGCCAAAGTGTCGTTAACTTTGTGATCAGGCCCCGTGTGCAGTGGGGAAATGCTTGAAATAATCACAAACGACTATATTTCCTAGGATCTACCTTTTGAAATATACTATTGAAGGAATATTTAAGTGGAAATACTTATACCTTTAGAGGTACACGTGGCTTTTCAGCATATATACTGCAGCTTAGTAGCTTAAGCTATTCCCTAACTGCAGTATATATATAAACATAATATTGTGTTATAAAATAGATATTTTGGATGATCTCCCACTTATATTTGAGAGTTAAAATTATTATTGTCCTACTGCTTTGTATTGTAATGATACTAATGAAAGATATTTGCATTTATTTCCTTTTGAGGGGTCTTCAAAGAATGGTTTAGTTTTTCCAAAGTGAATTATCAGATTATTAAATATAAATAGATAGCCATCAATAGCCACTAAAACCACTTGCACTTCACTATCAATGTTGTCAAAATGTTTTGAAGCGTATTGGATGAGGGTTTTACCGTGATTGTTCTTGTTTGTTTTATTGGATCTGTTTCTCGTAGTTTTAGTCAATTCGATTAGTTCTTACATAAAGCGATATTTTTATAAATGTTGTTGTTTTGTAATTGTATATTTGGTAGTGTTTGGCATTATTGTATGAAGCATTTTTAATATGATGCATCTTCATTTGCCCAAATTATCCCGGGTGTATTCAGTAATCGATTTCAAAGTAATGTGCAAATACTGGAGAAGTAGACCTGGATCAACTCCTTGACGAACCTTGATAAATATTTTCACTCTCGAGAACGTCAATTTTCATTGCCATCGTTTGAGTATTAATACTATCTAGGTTTTAGATAATCCAAATTTCCAATTGCTTCAGTCATATCGCACCATCCGTCGTTTGATTTTTCCTAAAAAAATTGCTGCCGATTGTCGTTCAAATTTTAGCGTAGGTATATAATGTAATTGTAGGCCCTGACATATTTATTGTATGAGTTACAATGAACTGGACTAAGTGTTTGTGAGCGATATGGAAAGGCTATAGGAGAAAAAGACTGCAAGATGGGAAAGACGTGGAAAATTTGGTGGGTGGGGCGGTTGGGCTCTTGTGTTCGGGAGGCGTAGCTGAGCATAAATCTTCGACGTTTTTTTTACAGGGTGCCGATCGCCAGAGGATAGGTCGGAACCATATCGGGGCCGATGCTGCTTCGGAGAGTAAGTGTGTAGGAAGGGGAGGAGAATGGCAGATTTAAAGAGGTTTCGAAAATTATTTGGGCCGGTGGTCGGGGGGATGAAGTGCCGCCGGGCTGAATAGGGTGAAATCTTTTCTTGCAGTCATTCCATCGTTTGATACGTTCCGGAAAGCTGTCATAATAATATGTGTGGGCAAAATTTTTTTTCCAGCGTCCAGTATGTGTTGTTTTCGATCGCCTATGGAGGACATTTCCTGGACGTCGAAGGATAGGAGGAAAATCAATTCAGTCTTTATAACTTGTTCAGAATGTGCAGCTATTATAGTCCCTTCATTATTGTGTACAATCCAAAGCATTTAATTTGATTCAATGAAAGAAGTTTTAAATTTGTAATTCTAAAGTATTAAGATATGTTACGGTATCGCTTATTGGATAAGCATGTGTGCTAAGACCGCTGTAGTTCATAGGCTATCGCCCATTGAATTAAATTCGAGCACGTCAAAGAAGAAATGAATAACGGTAAAATTTTAATATTTTAGTTTGGAATCAAAAAGCTGAAGCAATAATTTTGACATGCATATAAAATATCAGTGAAGTTATTTTGCAGTTCCCCTAGGGTTCACCACCACTAGTCTTCAATCCTCAGATTGGTTTGACTCAGCTCTCCACTGAGTTCTTCTATCGGCTAATCTCTTCATATTTACGTATGTATTCTCTTTTTCATCCCTTATTACTTGTTCTATGTATCTCATATGAGGCCTTTCTTTGCCCTTCTTCCCGTCTACTTGTCCTTAAATGGTTACTGGGATGAAGAGAAGAGTAATTTAAATATCAGCGAAGTCAGTTTATTTTCTAGCTAGGAAATGAAAGATTTGGTTTAAAATTTTCTATTACAGTATAGCATTACTGTATTCCTGAACGTGGAATCTTTAGAAATAATCTCAAAGGTACAGTGACAGACATGCTTGATTAATGTGGAAGTAAATGGGTAAAATATCTATTTGAGACGAGCACCCGGATGCATTTTATTGGGAACGACTGAAAAGGAAATTAATATATTGATTTTTCTATTATTCTGCAAGTTAAAAAATGTATATTTTCAACTCATTTTTCCTCATAATAACTGCGTTGCGAAGATTTCATCTGTGGGCAGGATCTGTGAACAAGTTGCAATAGTTTGAAGTTTTTATTCTTATTGTGTACATATCTGTATTATTTTTTAAATTTTAATTTGTGAATTGCCACTGCGTTCTTGTCCTAAATAATTGCAACAAAGATATTTAAACAATATGAAATGATTTTTTTTCGTATTTGAATACTCCGAAGCATGCAATTTTTGTCGTGTATGCATTCAGATTGAAGTTAAGAAACAGAAAATGTTATACAAAATACACTCGTGTTACTGAAGATAACTTTATTTGTTAAGAATAGTAGGTATACCTAAATTGAGTTCTTCATCATTATTTTAGGAGTGCTGAAGAGATTGCCTAACGACTTCAACTGTTAGAACCAATGATAAATTTCACCTTGCTGCTATTTCTGCTCATTTGTCGAAGCTCTTCATAAGTAGTTGTTAGACACTGAAGATTATTTTTGATCGGTTCCTTTTAACCATAACGTGAAGGCTATCTGTGGCTCCTTCCTTGATACATCAATGAATTCCGTGTGCAGTGTTAGTAGCAATTTGTCAAAAACTCAAGAACTAAGAGGTCGACCGCCATAAATAACATTTTTTCTCATTTCTTGAAATAATATACCTACGTATGTTTATTTGAAACATATGCTTAATAAACGTATGTTTATTAATCATATGTTTCGGTTGTATGAAGATAGTTTTTCTAAATGCTATATAGCATAAGAGAATAGAGGTATATACTTAAAGATATTTAAATCAGTCAATAAACGCTCATTGGAGATAATGAGTAGGCAGTCGACGAACGATGAATAAGTCACTAATACATAATAAATAACAACATAGACACGAAAAAAAGGACACTCACATGTTTTGCAGAACTGTTTCGGTGGTGACCATCCTCCTTCGACTTCTCTCTTGCTGACGAAGGCGGATGGTCACCGCCGAAATAGTTCTGCGAAACATGTGAGTGTCCTTTTTTCGTGTCTATGTTTTTATTTATTGTGCATTAGTGACTTATTCCTCGTTATTAAATAATAATGAGGGTAGAAAGGATAATAATGATAATAAGGGTATATACCCTTATTCACTTTAAATCCAAACGCTTTCATGACCGATTTGTCGAGCTAGAGTGGAAAAATGTGGTATTACAACCCTGTAAAAGGCACCATTCATTAAATGGTCAAACCTCAAATGAATATAAATGGTTCCCTCGTTCAGGTGTTTATAAATATTAGCTTACACAGAGCGTGTAATGGTCTCCATGGATGAGTAACAAAGAATTTACTGAATCACTGTGATGACTTATGGCCTCTCAAAGCTGAAATGAATCGGAAGCTGTTTGGTTTCCATTCCAAGTTTGATAGAGACTGCGGGTGTATAATCTCGAGGCCCTTAACACGTGCTGCAACTAGCCCTTGGGTTTTGATGGATGAGCGCTATTTTTTCTCTGCCATAAGTCAACAGAAATTCAGCCAACGGTAGCCGCAAATTGTTTATCCCTGTCAAGAAGGCACTCACATTAACCTGTGGATGACGAGCAATTACGGATGAAAACTCATTCCATTTGACAGGAATGATTTTTCTCCCCGCCGGAGAGGGGATGAGAGTCAGTCTATCACTCACGAGGCTTCAGCAACTTCGACTATTGTGCCACACTAATATCCCATAATGTCCTCTACCTACATCATTCACTGAGGGTGGGAAGGATACTCTCAATTTTTTCCTTCCAGTGGTCAAAGGAGACTTCAACACTCGGAAGAGAGATTTCAGGTGGTGGAATGGGAGAAAATTGTTAAACGAAAGGGAGCTGAGGAATGGGGTGAAGGAGAGTAGATTAGTTTGAGAGCGGAGAGAGAAAACGGGAAAATAAAGGAAGGGGGCAGGGGTAGGGAGAGAAGGGAGGAAAACGGCGGTGCGGTGAGTGAGAAGTGGTTGGACCCGGAGGCTGGGAGAGGACCATCGATGCAGTGTGGGAGAGATGAGGTGGCTGCGAGAGGGATGGGAGGCAGAGGCGGGGCTGGAGGATAGAGAATAGCCGCGAGAATCGAAAGGGGGCGTATCAACCGCCCCGCACTCTCGGCGAGGGTTCATAGGGTTAAACGGGTTCCTCTCAAAACGGGTTATTACCACCAATCCATCTTTCGCGTTCTCGGCGAGAGGAGGTGAATGGGTGGATGCCCTGGGGCGGTTGGTGGATTTTTTGGGTTCGTGTTTGTGGGTGAGCATGGCAAAGGAGGTGGGCCGTCCCTTGGGAGTGAGGTTGGGGGAACCGAAGGGCGTTGAATGTGAGCCGGGATCAGTGGTGGGAAGAGACCTTAATTCAGGAGAAAAAGAGAGAATAGAAAGAAAGAGATGAGAGAGGTGATGGGGACGGAGGTGGCGAGGAGGACGATATAACAAGGTGAAGCACTCGTGGCGAGTAAAGTATAGGTCGAGAGTAAATAGGATTAGAGGAGATCGTGATTGGTAATGGCTTGGCTGTTTCCTGGGCCGAGGATGTTTACCAACCCCATTTGACAAACAGGGAATTGTTAGGTACATTGTACTTATTGATTATGCCAAAAGGGCTGGAAATATTGACTGTGGGAATGGACTGGATTGGCAAATACGATGGTGGTGGCAGTTGTCAGGCTTTACATGAACGTAATAATTACAGTGTAAATCTTTCTGACATGGATTCCCGTCTTATTATTGGTTGTTTTAGGTGCTTTAATGCCTTATGTTGGGAAGAATTATTTTGCTTGCGAGTGTTTCGTCAATTGTTTACGCTATTCATCAGTGAGGAATGTGGTGTACTTTTCCGTGAATTTTCTTTCAAGTAATGACTTAGTTCACCGCTTTATGGCCTTAACAGATCCGGTAGATTTTTTTTTGCTCAGCTTGAAAAAATTGATGTGTAATTTCTTTAATTTTTATCAAAGCATACAGATTTGGGATACTTAATTTTCAGCCCTTAGACTTGTTCTAAATTGTTATTAATTGTAATTGGACTTAACTCAGCATCAAATTTTTGTACTCAATACCGTTTACGACGCCTTCATCAGTCGTACCTATCCGGTTGACCCCACATATCTGATGCAGAAGGCTAACCTAAGAACTTTAGGAAAAAATCAGTCGATCACCAAAAAAATAATACTTTCTATCCATTCCGGAGGTGTAAACCACCGCGACCACTAGTTATCGGGATAATATTTTTCAAGCCCACCTTAGCCGTTTGGCGTTTAACACGAAGCTTGTTATCGCTCAATGCGATGCATGGAGAGGTGTGTAGTGAAACGAACATTGCGTAAACAACGAACTGCATATAAAACCTAAAAAATACATGGGCGATAGTGGGGAAAGTTCGGCGTTTTATTTCCACGCTTTTATCCTAGCTATTTCCACGATCTTACGGTGCTTAAACCTGTTCAGTGTTCAGTGTTTTTGCCTCGTATAAATTGGACATGCAAAAAGTTGTTGAACTGTGGGTAGCCCCATATTTAATTAAACTTACCATGAAACTTATAGTTTAAGTCAAAAAGAGATAAAAAAAACTGGGCCCGACCGGTTCGCATTGCCCGCAACTGGAGATCATCTAATCCTGAAAGGATTTCACCAAATATATATCGTATTAAGGATGTTCAAATCTAACTATGATTTAGATTGATAGAACTGAAAGAAAAGTAATGCATTTGAACAGCGATAAATAGTAAAACTTTCTAGCCATAAAATATTTCGGAATACAATAGCTTTGAGTGCCGTACGGCTACGAAATATTTGTCGATTCTGTTTGTTGTCTTTGTCTCTTTCGATTTGGACGATTATTTTCAAGTCTATCAGATCTTATGGCACATGGAACATATTTTTCTTAGATTTATCTTATATATTCTGTGTAAATGTATCACAGATTTTGCCATGCATATTATACATACCATGAAATTTGCAGGTAATGTCCGAATTCGTTTTCGTTCGGGGCTGGCCTACCACAACTGGTAACAGGGCGGTATGCTTTAATTTTCCATTTGCTCAACCTCCTATGCCAAGCTAACAAAAATTGGCATAGTTGGCATCACTCTTTGTAAATAGATTAATTTTCATCTTAATTAATTTTTATTTGAGCATGTTAAAGTGCCTTTAGAATGAAATTTTAGCTCTATGAAGGGACGATGTATATCCAAACGAATGTGTCGTTAGAGTTTAGTTCTACGTATCAATATGATTATTTATTGAAATAGTTGTAACGGAAAAATATAAAAATCGTTTGATTACTGAGAGTTTACTAAAACAAACGTTGATTACTGAGTAAGTTTCCTTTACTTCTCTACCTAGAAGTCCGCTCACAACTGATATCGAATTTTATTTCACAACGAATAGAAGTTAAGAAAGCGAGAGACCTCTGAGCAGAAAATTATAACACTTTTATGAATAATTTTATGTTAACACATCAAAATTATAGAGGCCGCATCTTAGTACAAAAATTAACAGAATCTTTATGAAACTCCTTTTTATCGTCCTCGTTTACAACTCCTAAGTAACTATGAAGCTCATGACGGGGAAAAAATCTTCTACAGGCATAGCGATGAGTATGGTGAACTGGAATTAAAAATTTTATGCACGAAATGTAATGCACCCTATTAATAATTAAACCTCATACATGTTATCGCATCAACAAATATTTCGTTTTTCACAAGATACCGGATTTTCTCTCTTTTTATGGCTTAAACCAAAATATCGGGCGTATTAATTAGTCTAGGAGGCTCATAAATACGTCCCTTGGGAGAACCGAGAGTGAGGGGAATCGTTCGAGGAAGGAGTTGCCGTGGGGAATGGAGTGGGAGAGGATGCCGGCCGAAGGAAAATTAAAAAGTGGGCAGAAATGTTGTTATTAGGTCCCGGAGGAGGGGATAAGGAGCAGGATCGGAGGGATAGGAATGGGTGGGTGGAGGTCACAAGAGATGGAGGGAGAGGTTGTAGGCAGGGAAATGCGAGTGGGCTATTATAGGAGGGATGGGAGAAAAAGACGAGGCTCTGGGAATGCTCTGGGTGGGTCTGGTTAGTGGTGAAGAAGAGATGGTGAGATGGCGAGAGGCCTGCGGTATATTTCGATTTGTGCGAGGCGAGAGTGGTGCAAAGAATCGCCCTCTTGGTAGGAAAATGCCCTCGAATGCCTTCTCTTGAAACCTCCGTGGATCCATCCCTCCTCATTCCTCTCGTGTGCCTAGTAATAGTTGCTGCACTGGTACTATTTCTTTCCTGGCTTTTTACTTTCATTCCGTTCCGACGCTCTTGAGGTTTACTCCCTCTCCCTCCTCTTCCCTCATCTCCGCTTCTCGAATTCTCATCCGAATCTCACGTGCTATTGATGGCCTGTCCAAAAATCTCTTTCCCGATCCCAAAAAAAAAGACACTCTCCACGCCTCGTTTATTCGTTATGAGTCAGACCGTGGTGGGTTCCGGGACGGATCTTGTTAACCTTTTCGGCAGGTGGACGTTTAAAAATTTCATAGGAGCCGATAAGAGAGCGTATTATTTTTTTGGGGAGCTATCTGAGATCATTTTGTCCTCTTTCGTCATTTCAATGAAGAGCACTCTTAATATGCTCACTTATTTCCACTAAACTGATATTCGGTGAGATCTCTAAGGTTTTGTTACTTTATGAATGATCTGGGTTAATGGGAATCATATTTTTTATGGCTACATGTTACTTTTTCGTAATGGCCAAAAATTATCAGTCATTCATCAGGCAGACCTGCTCTCAGTCCTACAGATTGATTTCACGCAGCTCTCTTCTTGAATCTTCTGTCAGCTAATCTTTAGTACTATTGACATGATTCTTCTCTTCTACATCCCTCACCACTTCTCCATACATCTCTTTCAAGGCCATCCTTTGCCATTCTTCCATTCACTTTTCCCTGAACGTCTCTTTCTTTATCAGGTCATCATGTCTCAAGATATGACCAATTAGGTTGTACCGTCTTCTTTTTAAATTTTTTTTAAAGGCTTCTCTTTTCTCCCACTCCTCTCATTCTTCCCTTGCCACGCCGTCTATGAGTTTTATCTCAATCATTCAACTGTAACTCCACATTTCAAGTGCTCGTATTAAGTGCAGAGTGTAACGTTATGCTCATTGTCATTACTTTGCTCTTCATCTGTCTTTTGTCGTCTTCTTAACTTTCCTGTTTTCATATTTTAGAAATATGACCATCACTCAAATTTAATTGTTCATATTCCTCCATATTTGCGAAGAATTACAAGAGTATGTTTTATTTCCTGACCATTTATCGCAGGAACCGCTTTATTATTGCTTTAAGAATAGAACAGTATCAAATCTTGAAACAAAGAAGAGTTTAATTCCGTAGAGACCCAAAATTATCGAATCTCGAGACAACCGTGTTTGTGAAGTCAGATCTTGGATTCATCCATTATTTTGCTCGCAATATTGGAATTTTTTGAGCCAATGATATCGAAGTGTCGTCATTTTCGAGAATGAATGTCGCCTGAGATAGCTGACCTCCGATTAATGCTGAATGTTATGTCATTATCATTGGTGGATCTGTTCTTGGACAGACTTCACCTGAACTCCCCCCCCCCCCCTTCGTTCTCCGGTCCTGTTTCCTTCCTCATCTCCAAGTACTGTTTTCCCATAATGGCATGTGTGTAATTTTTATTTTATTTCTTTATTATTCATGTGCTCGAAAACAGCGCAAATTGTCTTTACGGGTAGGTATATTAACAATCAACAATTACACAAGCACAAACATCCATGCCCCGGGCAGTAAAAAACCTCCGCAGGCGGGATACGAACCCTGTCCCTGGGATTGACAGGCGAGGGATTTACTCCGCCGCTGCGGCCGTTGTATTTACCAAGACGCTTTAGAGATTGTGTATGTGATCAAAAAAGGGTCTCTAATCAGCGAAATTGCTCGCTCGCTCTTATGTGTGCGAAATTACTACTTAATGCAAGTAAAAAAATTATCGGTGGACTGCAGTTGTTTATTTGCTCAAAGTCAATAGTTACAAGTTGTGTGGGCCGGATTTCACGACCATTTTGTTCCAGGAAGGGAATGTTTTTAGGCATGTGAAAGAAACTCTGTTCACATATTGCCTACATGATTTTGTTGAATTCTCGGCGTCAATGCATCAGACCCGGACTTTGCATTTGCGAGAACATATGTGTATTTTCAACGTCGAATGAACAAATCAAAGGTGGAGAAGTTGAGTGGTTTGTCGTGTTCCCCTAACAAAGAAGATAGATCATCGCCGGCGTTCGGGGAAGGTTTTTTTCGAAGGAAGCGCAAGTGGTGTGGGGTGGGTGGAAGTGGAGAGGGGCGCGGTGGGGGGGAGAGCGAACGCTATCCAGGTCCTAGTGCCATGAGCGCCGCTGAAACCATTTGCATACTCGCTTCGAATGTGCTCAGACGGTCCTGGAGGGGCTCAGTAGTTGAGATTGGGGAAGATAGGAGAGGGGTGGGATTGGATGGGGATGGGTGGTGGGGTTGGTATGGAGACACATGCTCTGAGAAATATGTTGATGAGAACTCTGTGAAAATAGTGAATAAATATTATCGCAGGTGTCCTTGGAATAATTAAACGGAGCTTAATTTAAACCCAGGGTTTAAAACCCTAAATAGGTTACCAAAATTATTTGAAATTTTAGTATGAACTGAATTGTTTTCATAGGAGACTGTTTGGAGCGATTTAATGTTGTTAAAAAAACTGCGTTAGTTCCAGCTCTTTTCAGAACCTGTGTAGGATATCATGGCATCTGCATCCTTCATCCAAGTAACAAGAGCCTTAATCAATAATGATTCACTTACTTCGGTTATGTTGTATATGTAAAAAGCTACTTTTTACATATAAAAATGCTAGTGTGAAAAAACTCTTAGTAAATCACACCACTCAAGGCACACTTCGTTATGAAAAATACTTGATTGATCATACGCAAAGCTATCAGAACAGAGTAAGTGTGTAGTGTTTATGCAAAAGTTATAGACTATGATAAAACACAATCACACCATCATTCGTGGAAAAGAAATGTAATCGGCTAAGATTGAAAATTGTGCAGATTTTGGTGGCATTCTGTGAGTTATTTTTATAACCCTCAGACTTCCACGTTTTGGCTTTATATTATTCCCAGGAACTTGAAGATGCCCCAAGGATGAGGGATGAAATTTTTGCCAAAAAAAACAATCATCGCGCTGGTATTATCGAGATAAATACGAAACCATCAATTATGCCCCGCAAAAGCTTCAAAAGTAACTAGCTCACTTCTTTTTTACTATCAGAACGATATCAATACTTCGTGAATTTCTGTTTTCAATTAGAGTATTTTGAGGCATAATCGAAAATAATTGAGAGGGATGTAGTAATTATGGGGCTCTGCTAACGCACAGTTGGAGAACGAAACTTCCGATAAAGTTCCAAGTAATTTTCATATTTCCCTCATCATTCGACCACATCACGCAAAAATATATCGAAGAATTATTAATAGCCATTTACCATTCGAGTCAGGAAAAGCTTAGGATATCGATTGATTATTTTCTATTTTCGTTTGTAGAAAGAGAAAGTCATTCACGCCAGTTAAATTATGGGAATATATGTTCCATCGATTCGGTCCCAAGAAAAATGGAAGTTGAGATATTTCAAGGATCTCATAGCTATTAGAAACGCAATGTATTCACCGCCTATGTTTACGTCACCTTCCGCTATATGATGTTGAATGATAGTGAATGCCTTTCCCATCCAAGAAGGGTGGAACATCTATCATCACAGACAGTTGTGGTCTAACAACAAAGTGACTATGGCAATCAAAATATTCCAACTTTAGAACCTTAACAAACTTTGATTGTTCTCTTTTTTGGATTTAGGATCAATGCTGTTGAAACTCAGTCTTCGAGCCTGAAACCTTCATCAAAATTATTCCAACGAGGAGAAAAAAACCATGTCCTCCATTTCTTTCAAAACTTCAATATTTCTGCGGAAAGATATATTCCTATACCCTTCCTCTTCTTCATAGAGGTTATTTGGGGGACTCAGCTTAGGTCATTGGCGCCTTTTAAGACGGATGAGTTATTGGATATAGGTAGGGATACTTCTGGTATTGGGAGAAGGGCGGAGAGAAAACCGGTGTCAGAATTACCTTGCTCTTAACGAAATAGCGACTTGAGTTGGCGGTTTAACGTCCCATCCAATAAACGAAGCATTAAAATTGAAGTGTTCTAACAATAAAATAAGGATCGATATACCTCTGAAAAATACCTTCCGCAATCGAGATTTGAAGCAAGACAATAGAACTAGTCAGTACTCTTACCACCATACTAACCTCCTTTCCTTCATTTACAGCATTGCTTACTGACCTCGGAATCCTTCGTTTTTTACCGACTCTATCCTAATATTATACCTAACATCTCCTCCTATGAACTAACTGTCATTATCATGTGATTCATCCAGATTTTCTTTCCATCAAATTAGGATCACTGCTGGTAAATCTAGCAGGAATTTCCCTAACGGTTCGTCAACACGGGGTCTTTTTCCCCTTTTACCATTTCATTTTCGTTTGTAGTGCGTCCATTTACGCACGTCTCATTTCTCTAAGATTTCCCTTTTGCCACTTTACATTTTTCACCTCGCCTCCTGCAACCGAGTAGTTTTTCGCCTATATTTATTGCTCAATTCCATGTACCCCTACTCCGTCTCATATTTAAATTCTAAAACATCTTCTTCCCTCTTCTTAACCTGCCTATTCTTAGTTCTAGATCTTCAGCCACCAATTACTTCTCGATCTTTTCCATATTTTCCACGCCAAATGTTTTTCTACTGCTTTCTTTATACGCGTTTTCAACTCTTATAAAATTTCCGCAAAATTGTTCTTTCTCTCAATGCAACCAACGTATCTTTTGTACTCCTTCCCTTTTTTTTTTTTTTTAATTTCAATAGTTTTTTTATTAGCTGAATATAATGTAACATACAATTAATTAAACATTTACAACATAAGGACAAAACATTTTAAGCAGATCACAAGTATTGCAGTTCACCAACACAAATTTAAAAAGCAAAAACTTCGGTTGGGTATGATTAATTCCAAAACAAATCGTATTACAAAAAAAAAAAAAAAAAAACTCTTTTACGATATTTCATGACAAAAAAGAATTGTGCCAAATTTTATTATAAATAAATAATAATTTATAAATAATAATAAAAAAATAACAATGCAGTTAAGGTCCTGCTAAGCCAAAGTGGCTTGTCAGCAGGTGCCTTTAGTGAAAATATATTTTTTTTTTATTGCTGTGTAGCGTTTTGGACAACAAAGAACTTAACAGTATTAGCCAATGAGCCATTCTTTTAGTGATTTTTTAAGAATAGATATGCTATTAATATCATGCATTGACATAGGTAAGTTGTTTAACAACACAGGGACTACATGTGCCAAAGTTCTCTTGCCATGGAGGTTAAAATACTTAGGTACAGACAACTTATTTATTCGCCGCAGTTGCATGTCAGTATTAATCACACGTCGCTTTATAAATATGCTGTCAAAGAAGTTGTCACAAATTAACACATATTTATACAATTCTTTTAATGGTAACAGACTTTGATTCTTATATACTTCTCTCACATTGTTTTCCTTGACCATCATATGCGCAACAATTTTATTTTGTAAAGTCATAACCTTATTCAGCAAGGTGGAGTTTGTGCTACCCCAAATCGTCAAACCATAACGTATTACGGCCTCAGCTAAGCCTTGATACATTAATTTTTGCAACTCATTAGGCAAATAGTGCTTGAGGTGCGACATTTGAAACAAAATACACCTTAGTTTGTCACATATATAGCTAATATGATTACTAAAACTAAATTTTTCATCTAAAACTATTCCCAAGTATTTTAGGTGTTTAACCTGGGTAATTTTTGCACACGAAAAGTACTTATTGCACGTATTTCTCGGTTGGCCACCCTGGTTGGAGTGTAAACAAAGGTGTGTGTGTAGTGTGAGGTCTAAGGTTTGCCTTTTTTCCTTCACATTTAAAAACTGCAAGGAGTATGTCTTATTATTATTAATGATTATTTTATTATCGTGGCACCATAACTGCAAGGAATACAAATCGTATTTTAGTTTCCGCTGGGCCACCTCAAAACATCTACTTGTGGATAGTAATGCAATGTCGTCTGCATACATAAAAATCTTGCAGTTTCTAATATGTTGAATAATGTCATTTATATATATTATAAACAGAATTGGTCCTAATATTGAACCCTGGGGAACTCCAGATTGAATAGTTTTCATTACACTGAAGTGATCGAGAATTTTTACAGTTAATTTTCTATTGGTAAGGTAGGATTTTATCCAGTTCATCGGCGGTCCGCGGATACCAGCCCGTTCCAACTTGTTCAACAGTATGTGAATATCGATAGTATCGAAGGCTTTTCGGAAATCGATAAAGACTGCGAGAACGGAGTAGTTTTTGTTTAGTTTAGAGCGAACGTTCTCGCTGAAGTCTTCAAGTAACATTTTAGTACTTTTGTGGTGTTGATATCCGTATTGGTTTGGTGTGATTATGTTGTATTTCTTGAGAAAGTTAATTAGTTGATCTGCAACGTAGCGTTCTATGATCTTATCTAAAGATGGAAGAATGGAGATTGGACGATAACAGTTAGTGTCGCTCTTTTTTCCTTCCTTATATATGGGTCTGACATTAGCTACTTTAAGATTTGATTGCATCGTGCCCTGTTCAACATTTAGATTAATCCAGTGTGCAATTACAGTAGATATAGCTTGAGAGGATAGATCTTTGATTCGAATGTTATCATGACCTGGACTTTTATTTTTCATATTTCTTACAATGTTAAACACATCACTAGGAGTTGCTGGACTCAAAGAAAAAGTATTGAAATTCCGGTGTGGCTCATTATTAAGAAGAAAATGAGAACAGTTTGGTAATATATTTTCAATACTTTTGGTGAATTGATTAGCAAATGCTTCGCAGATACCATCGACATTTATGATTTTTCTGAAGTTTTTAATGATATGTGAATCAAGTGATTGCTTTTTACGGACTCCTCTTATATTGTTCAGTAATTGCCAAGTTTTCCTAATGCTATTTTTTGTTTGCTCAAATTGCTTTTGGTAGTAATATCTTTTGTGCCTCCTGAGTAATGAATTCACTTGGTTTCTTTGTGCTTTGTAGTATTGTTTATAAATCTCATTAGATGTGTTTGATTTCCACCTTCTATACAAAATATCTCTTTTCTTAATTGCTGAATAAATAACCTCTGTAACCCAAGGCTTTTGGAATGAATTATTTCCAGTGTGTTGTGATTTTTTAACTGTTGATTTAGTGTATATGATGTTGAAATTTTGTAGTAATTCCTGGTATATGTATTCCGGGTCATCATAGTTCACCAGTGTCAACCAATCCACTCTTTCCATCATCTGGCTCACCCTATTGCAACATATGTAGGAAGTATTGGTACTCCTATCAGAAGTGTGACCGAGAGGCTGTGAGATGTAACAATTAATGCCAACAGGATAGTGGTCGGAGATGTATGTTTTAAGAATGAAACTATTGACGTTATCATGGAAACCCTTAATATTTATATGATCTAAGCAAGATTTTGACACCTTATTGTTTTTAATTTCAACTCTAGAATATTTGTTGATGCGTGCCATAAAACCATTGTTAGCTAATAAATCCTTATATGTTACCACAGCGTTGTCCCTTGTAGCTTTTAAGTTTAAATTGAAGTCTCCTATCAGGATGATATGTTTCTCATGTCTTCCTTTTATGAATTCTCAGTCTTCTTTATTTTACTCAGTTTAATGCCAATTTCATGGTCTTCCTTCCCCGTAAATCCCATTGGCTCTTATTATAACTGCTAAGCTGTGGCCGGAATCTACATCTGCATCCAGGATGATTCTCATGTTAAAAAAAATGCATGCACGGAATTTCATGACTTTATTTTCGATTAAAATTTCAGTAACAATAAATTGGTTGATTACCCTTCAATTCTGTACTCAAACTGGCATCCTTGGCCCCTTTCTTCTATTGAGTGCTCTCGGCACCCCCTATGCGCCCATGGAGAATTTCACTATTTCCAATTAGGTAATTGTTTAATTTTTAGACAATGCAAGTCGCAGGTGGAACGCGAGACCGCGATCTTTGGATTGTCAAGTGAGCACGTACCCTACCGATTGCACTCAGCCCAAGTAGAAAAATAATGGAGCATATCTAAAATTTCATTCCTTTCAGGGAAGAAATTATTGATGAACCTTTCAGCAAAGTATCAAGAAAATGTTTGTGAGAGGTTTGATATGTAGTGCGACATTTATATACGCTATATAATATAATTTTATTTATATAATAGTGCGACATATTATAAGTTGCGAAGTATACTCGCGATCTTCACCGGTCAAATTCTCAATCATTGCCGACGAATCGTTGTCTTCCATTATCTTCAGGGCCGAGACCCTGATCGAGTGGCATTGCATGGAAAATAGAACTGAACTATAGGAATATGGGTTTTTCAAATCGAAGGATTTAAGTTAGGAGAAATACGTTTAAAATGAAGACGAACGAGGTAGGGATGCTGGAATGAATACTGGAAAGGGTAGAACAATATAGGAGGGTGCAGAAGGAAATTAGCGGGAGGCAGAATGTATGGACGAAGAAGGTTATTAGAGGTAATGTGATTTTGAATAAATAATAAATTTTGAAATAATTATAAGGGAAAGAACTAAAGGAAGGTGTAAATGAGGGAAGAGGAGGACGAGTGTTTACCGTTGGATGAAAAGAGAGGAAGAAAAGTAGAACGGTGCGTTCAAAAGAGTTGTTGGAGAAGAAGTTGAATTGCAGTATTCATTAAAAAATTTCCCTTATAGGTAGAATACCAGACTAATGATGATCCTATGAACCTATTTTTTCTCTGAAGTTTTAGGAGATACTGTAAGTGAAAGTAAAAAGAGGATTAGCTCAGATGGAAGGATTTGAAGATGTGAGTAAGAAACGTGGAAATGGTAAAATGGATACAAAGAAAATAACGGCAATGGTGAGGTGAATACAAAATTGGAGGGGAAAATTTGGAAGGTACTTTAACGGGGCCAACTTTTTCGGAAAACTAATATCCAGAGTCAAATGTTGGGCAAGAGATATAGAAAAAGACCAGAAGAGATAAAGAAGAACTAGAGGGAGAAAGAGATAAGAGATTTCGACGGCATGAGGAAAGGTTTAGAAGGAAGGTAGTTGGTAGGATAGAGTGTGTTGTGTAGGAGGAAAGATGGTAGTAAATTCTAATAGGACGAGTGTTACTTTCATCACCTGTGATCACTAGTATTTTCTCGTACATTAAACGGAAATTATTTTTTTCAAACGCATTCGTTTGGATTTACTTACAAATTAATAGTAGGTACTGTGTTTGTTCCAGTATCAAAATAATTATTCTGATTTACGATACAGTGAATTTCACTCTTCTACCTACATTATCTTCTCCGTTTATAGGTTTAACACCCTACAAGAGGTCAAGCGTCATTAATACTCCACTAGAAGTCAAAATTGAGCTGGTTTGTCACTTTCCATTTAGTTGATCTTGCTGCTCGGCAAAATTTGAGTTAATACATCCGGTTTAACACTTGCCCTTTTCAATAGAAAACAACATTTGTAAAACTTGGTCGCATAAATGTTTTAAAATGTAGTACAGCAAGCAGTTTTTCTTCCCTGTTCAGATAACCATTCCCACATGCTTGTTAGCATGGAATAAACTGTAGCAGTGGTATAAGGACGTGGAAACCAAGGACGCTTAATTTTTCCAGTTTGTGAAGTACCTATTGCATAATATTTCAAAAATACCCAAACGAAGATTTTTGGCCTATGATCTTGATTCCATAACTTTATCTCCGTGCAACAAGGTCGCGTATACGTATTCCGTATTAATGCTTCACATTTTTCCACGCATTCACACTATTTGACTTTTTGAGAGTTACGAATATTAATCTGTAGCTGATTACATGAAGGATTAGTTACGTGATGGCTTTGGGGGTAGATAATCCATCTTGTGATAGAAAATGCGAAAACTCTTGCATGATACGGGTCTTTTAAATGCGTGCATTTATAATGCGCCTGACGTTTGTCGAGCAGTCACGAAGGTCTTTCAACTGCCAGGTTCGGAGATAATATTGGGAAAGGCGGCAGCGCTCTTCGGTCCATTTTCGGTTGGAAATGTCGCTTAAAAATCCTCAGATTGTATGATATTGGACTATATCGATAGGAGTTGAGTAAAAGAGGGAGAAGGATACTGATGAGGAACGTAGAAGGTAGCCGGAGTGAAGGCTTTGGCTATTGGTGTGATTCGGAGCGGTGCCCGTAATTTGGGTGGGAGAGAAAATATTTAAAAGCGATCCACGGATATTTTTCCACCAAACGAAACGCCCCAAATTTTTGACAGTTTTGCGTGCAATCGAAAAGAAAATCGGTTGTTTGCGACGAATGATGGATGAATATAAATGTGAATCACGTCGATAGAGAGATGTTGGACGAGAAAGCACTCTTAAGCGCTCTTATCTGAACACAGCCGTTGTCACGCCATCGTAAAAAGCCTCGGCCGAATTTGAAAGCGAGAAAAAATAAATACCATTCTTATTTGAGGTGTATCAATGAATGAAAATAGAAAAGTGTCCCTTTTTCATTTCAGAACGACGATTCAGATATAATTTGGAGGCGACATAAGAGTTTCTCGAAATACACTTGCCTACATCGATCTGACACTAAAGTTGGGAATGATTGTTAATGGAGAATTGAGCAGTAATAAATCTTGTGTACTTCTAACATCAGTACCTATTTCAGCAGATGACCTCTTGTTATTTCCTCTCAATTGATTTAATGTGCACTTTGGAGTGAGTTTTGACTCGTGCTGTACTATTATTGCTCTACTTTACAGTGTCCCCAAAATAGCTCAATTTTTGTAATTCACGGTTTTGCCAATTCATATTTATATTATACGCCGATGTTTCGGTTTTTGCAATGGAGACCCGACTGTTGGACTTATTGTGCATAATTGATGCGTGTTTGTGCAAATGACGAGAGTCTTTCCTCTTGAAGGTGTAGTCCCATGGAGGTGTACTTAAATTTTCTAAATGGCGTTTGCTTCCTAGCAATCCCGCTGAAAACTCACGTTGTAGAAATATTTATCCTCTGTCTTGATGACTAATTGTTTCAGTGGGTAAGAGCTAAAGTAGGTGCTTACCTCCCGATATTATGTATATACTTATTATATAAAATGTATTGGGGATAAATGCTATAAAGTATTACAGATTTATATAAGAAATACTCTATTAGCCGCAGACTGCATAAAAGAACTGGGTAGGTATTTAAATCTTACCAGGCTCTATCTACCTCGTGGAGATATACACGATTCTGGGTGGGGTAGAGGTGAATATTTTTTAAGAATGTGCATTTATTTTAGGTGTAAGTTAGCCAACATAGGTTATTTATTTTATGCATGGGATGTTATCACAACTTCAAAGTTAATAATAACTGATAGCAGATGCCCTAAGTGATTTCCATGCCTGAATACCACACCGCTGGTACAACTAATACGCGACCATATCCTCCCTTATGCTCCCTCCTAATGCTTCTTTTCTCAACTTTATATTATCTTCGCTGTCTTCAACTCAGAATGGCTGGTGTCGGTAGTTGCTAATAACGCTAATTTTAGATCTCAGCTCATATTCCTTTGCATTGAGGAGGAACGCCCGTTTCCATCAATGTCCGCAAGCAAATTTTATCCGCTTTCCCGCCTCCATACCTCATAATTTATTTTCGGGAGCCGGATCTTGTCGCTTAAACCAAACGGTGGCAATAATCAAATCTGAAGTGGCTTCCGTGTTACGTTAGCTCTTATATCTTTCAACCAGCGTCTGATCTCTTGGCGGGAGGGGGAGGGTGACTTAATGCGGGTAGTTCCACAGGGAGGAGGGCTAACAGGCAGGGTGTAAGAAAAAGACGGGTCCAGGCTGAGCGGGAGGTCTAACGGAGACAGATCTCACGGGGACCCGAGGAGGGCGAGTTTCATCTTCCGCATCTCCCGAGAGAACGCCCAAAATCTCCAATTTGTCAACCGGGAGCACCGGGCTGTTTTCCCCGTCCCCCCTCTTTATCCTCGTCTCAGGAGGCCGCGTTGAGGAGCTGGGTGGGAATTAAAGTGAGCCGATGGCGGGGATGGGCGGAAGATGAGGCGGAAAGTTGTGGGTGTGGGGCGGAATAAGGACCAGGGAATGAAAGGGGGCGGGGATATGGCATTGGAATGAAGGAGATGGTGTGGTGGAGATGAAGACCGACTCTTTTAAGTCTCTTTATTTTTTTTCCGTGATCTTATCTGCCCGACAAAAGGGCACGGAGTTACGGTTTCTATGGTTGCTCTCACGGCAGTGCGGCCAGTGACAATCGACTTCCATTTATATTCAAATGTGCCTCGAGACGAAGTCGGAAGGGTTATTCTCTGCCACATGGAGTTCTTGAGGAGAAGAGGTGGGAGTTAGGTGCGGTGGGCTAAGAGGTAGACTGAGGGGGGAAAAGAGAAGAAGGGTTTTAAGAAGAGAATGAGAGGATGAGAAATGTTTTGGAAAGACTAGGGGATTTTTCAATTACTGTTCGCTCTCGATTTCTCATCTTAGTTTCGGCGCGACACACCCTCTTCTCGTTTCCCCGGGCTTTGTTCCCGTGCGGCTGGCGAAAAAGATCAGTCCTGCTCTTTTGATTAGCAAAAAGAATGAGATAGCTATTCAGAGGCCACCAGTTTTAGAATGGGTGCAATGGGATGCGATGTATTTAGAACTACATGTTATCTTTATGATTATTTTGAGAAGGTCGGTTTTGAAATGAAACGAGTAGCGTTGCAATTAAGTTATATTTTAGTATTATATGTGAGTTCGACCCGAAGGTTGGTTCTTGAAAGGTGAGAGTATAGCTCACCCCGTACTAAGTCGTTAGCGTGTGAAATTCACACATTCAAGGTAGGGGGGCCCTTTCCCTGGGCCACCTGCGACTTCCTACGAATTTCTGACGCACAGGTAATCGAATCGCTTGGATTTTAGAGGGGGCGTCCAGAAAGGCTCTTGCCCGGGATTTGAATCCGGGACCCTGCGGACGGTAGCAGAGTGCTCTACCCATTAGGCCACCACGACCCCCTTAGTATCCTATACCTACATGGTAGATAATTACTTATGTAATAATATCCGCATGTAATCCTCTTGCGGATATAAAGAATATATGATATCTTGTGGTCTATGAAGCGATTAAATAATTGTATTTGTTGGACTTTTTTGTAGCTTTGTAGGCAAAAAATAGTTTTCTTTCAAGTACAACAAAATTCTTAAATCAAATTCAGGAGCAATATTCTGTTTCTCGGCAGCATCATGGCGCCGTGAGCTATATTCAATCAACATACCGGTATGTTTTTTCGAATGTAGAGTCCTTGAGTGAGCCAGGACAATACTTCTTGTGATCTACTCACGTAGCAAGAGTACAACGACTCACTAGGCTCTTCACCAGAGACAGGATCTCGTATGAAACAGTATTTTTAAAGTTACGCATTACGGAACGACAGAACAAGTGACCCCGTATAGCAATATAAAATCGGTGCTGAGAGTTGGGAAGTTACAGATAATCGACTTAATCATGTTCTCATCATCTTTTCAAAATGAAAGTGGAATGAGAGTGTAGGAATGAGTGGAGGGAAACTGATAGCATGTGCAAAAAGTGATATTTATTTAACAGAAAATCCTGTGTGAGGTGTCGCATTGCCCAAGTTGGTGGTATGAGCCCCGGGCCCTGCTACCTTATAATGCTTAGGTAAATGTTTTTGTCTTTTTTATGCATTTTTAATCTCTTTGGCATGAATAATTTGTAAGTAAAATTTTATACATTTTTATTACGCGTGCAAAAAGTTTTCGTGATGTTTTTGTGTATTCATTCATAAAACTGCTAATGCCTTAAATCTGTGCTCTCTCACCTGAATTTGATGAAACTCATTTGCCCGAATGTCGAAACAATGTCGAAAAAATACAATTTACTCGAGTGTCGAAAATAAGACAATTTACTCGTTGTATAAGATTGGCTGTATTTATAGATACATTTTTTTGGTGACGACAGCTGACTAAGAACAATGGCGTATGATTTTGTAACGATATAGCAGATATCTTATGTCACCTTCTAATGTCTAAGCTTTCCATCTTATTGAATACATCGTTCTCACATTGTCAGTTCTATGCCAAATTTGGTTGTGCCTATGCGTTTCTCCAAGAAGCACAGTATCAGCTCTTAGAATGTAATTAATGATTCGGTTACAACAGGAAACGCATTTAAATCTTCAGTAACTCAAAATGATAGGTTCAGTTCTGTTTATTTTCCCCCACTTACTTGCAGCCTTCTCTAAACCTTCCAATATTTGGTTCAGCTTCTACATCCATTAAGAACTTTTTAATAGAAAGATTTTTGCAGAGAAAAAAGCATACACAGCATAACTGGGATTTAATTGGTAAAAATGTATTACTTCATTCTTCTTGCGGTTGTCATTGATTCTATTCATCCCAAAAAATCTGTTTTCTGTGTTTTCAGTATTCATAGATCATCTAAGAGATATTAATATGTGGCCTATCAAACTTAAAATTATGATGGAAGGAGATTGAAGGAATCATTTAAGTTCAGAATGTGACCATTTTCACATCAGTTCTATTAATAAGGATAGCTATTAATGTGATATCATTCCTCAAAAGCTAATTTTCAATACATATCAAGCCTATAAGAATATTTATTGGAATTCAGGTATGTATAATTCTCATGGTAATGATTCAGGCATATTGTTGTCCTTCTGACTGCCGTCGTGACTGGTAGCGATGACAGAAGGATTCATCTCACCACATTTAGTATGTCTATAATAAATAGCTACAGGACAAATAATTGGGAATATCATTAAAATAATTATTTTATATAAGAATATCTTCTATTAATAAGCTTCTTATTGAAAAAATGAGCGGTATATCTATCTCAAAAATATACACTGTTTCCTGAAACTTCGGCATTCAATCACCAAGTGGTTCGCAATCCTTGAACGCTATGAATGAAGAAAATGGGTCAATGTTTTGAGATCCAATGAAGTACTTTAGGGAAAATGACAAGGAAATCGGAATTGTGCTGAAAAACCTTTCGGTTTCTTAGATTCTGATCCACTCCAACGGAATATGAGGAACTTGATCATTATGCGCAAGAACATTTTAGTTTATTTAATTGCCCTAGGAGGGCGAAAAGATTATTGAATTTCTTTAAATTTTGTTTGGGCCTTCATGTAACTAATATATATGCCTATTGATGGATTGAGTCGTTACGACGGTTGCGGTGAATAGTGTGCTTCCAGAGAAATTCGCATTATTGATATAATTAGCGACAACGCGAAAGAAGAATCCACGATTCCTCGCCTAAGCTCTATTATTTTCTTTCTTCGGTGTCCTAGAGTTTTGACTGATGATTATTTAGGTTTGCCAGTATGATTGTGACTATGTTGCTCTTAGAAAAGAGCACTTTTTTACAATATCTTTTTTACCAGAAATAAATTCGACTTGAGGTATTATTCATGCAACAATTCAGGGTTATTATGCCCATCCATGATAGCTGTTGAAGAATGTATTCATTTAATATTATATTATTTTTTATGGTTTTTATCGCCTTCTTCTGCCATTAAATAGGAATACCAAGTTAGAATTCCTGTAAAAACGTTAATAAAAATGTGCTCTTTGAATTCATACGTGGGATTAATCCCACGAGCCACAGAACTTATATTATACTATGAAGGGATGAAGAGAGATAACAATGTTGCAAATCATGGGCAGTATATTTCATTCTAATCACTATTTCCATTTCATTTACTTTGATACCTTCAGATTTCCATGAGTGTATTATCTTTTGATATCCGCAGCCTACTCAGAAAAAATATGTCACAAATTCAAAGGCATTAGGATGATTTAAGGGGCAAATAAAGAGGAGAAGTGAAGGGAAAACACATACAAAATACACTCTTTATCTTGGCTTACTAACATTTACGACGTACTTCAAATGTACGACAGTCGTAAATGTAAAAATTAAGGCGATCAGCTATTCGATCAGCGAATGTCGCAACCCTAAAATGGCTTCGATCTCCTCGAAATCATCCAAGCGCTCGCCTCCGCGCAGTAAAGTCGCCCATCAATGGTTCCCCGCGTGTGACTTGGAATTTAAATCGAATCATTCCGCGAACGACCTCACCTATGGGAAGGATTAGGGAGGAATGCCGAGCGACGGGCTGTAAAGAAAACACAACGGGTTAATAAGGCGAAAAATAAACTTAAGCACGCTCTCACGTTTTTCATTTATGCCATTAGCGCCGATGCATGGGATGGGACATGTTACGAACAGCCGAAGCTGAATTAAAAAAAACTTACAAAAGAAGACGATAACAGATAGAACGTGATGGAATGGGTTATAGATTTAATTTCGGAGTAAATTTCGTCGGTAGAGTATGGCTGATAGGCCTACGTAAGAAATGCTCCTTTTTGTGAGAAATTCATCATTTATTTCCGCATTGGTTTTATTCATGTGCAACACCACCAAGCCGGAAAAATATTTTCTCAAGAAAAGTTACCTAAAAAAGAACGAAAACCTAAGATATTGAAATGTGAAGAAGGAAATTCCTGGAGAAAACTGTTGGGCGGTAACGACGAGAGCAAACACTTCCAGTCTCAGAAGACGTGTAAGACGGAAAGGTCGCGAAAAGATGCTTTAGATTCAAAGGCACGTTCAATGTTTTGGATTTAGATCATTGAGACTGATTATCACGCAGGCAGCTAAGCTGGCGTCTCCTTGGGTTCTCTGGTACCTCACGCTTGTATCCACCTCTCATTTATGGCAAAAATTGATTAATGCATTGATAAATTGCAAATGTGTCCAATAATAAAACAAAATATCAACTCGTTCAATTTTTGATTTATTTCAATTTTACGCACGATAATGACTTATTTGTCATACGAGTTGCCATATGGTGTAATAATCTTCTATTACGATAGCGATTAAAATTTAATCAAAATAACTAAGTCTCATCAAATCAGGAAAATAATCGAAGGATTTGCAAAAAAATGTGAGAATATAGCGAAATCGTTAAAAATTAATTTGATAAAGACAATTTCATAAAATATTTGAAGTATACAATTCATTTGAATGCAATGCCATTAAATTTCGTATGTAATTAGTCAGTTTGTGTGGCTTATTCCCTTTTATCTCCGGTAAGTATTGCAATCTCTGGTATAGCCATCGTTGAATGATATTTTAAACGAAGAAATAATAACGGATTCGAGTACCTGTCAAGGTGAATTATTTTTTATTTGTGGATATTCAGCTATTGATTGAGGAACTGTTGATCTCATCATCGATGTCTAAAAAGAAAAAGGCTTATTACAGTTAACAGCATAATGTAATTGTTCAATAATTTTAGTGCGTCGCGAAGTTTGCTAGGACTTTAACTTGAGAGTAAGATACGATTAAAATTTATGATTATAATGCGATAACCGACAGAATGCGCTGTTTCCAAATGACCAGTGTGAAAGGTGAGCATTTGTGAAAATTTTAAAATTGTTTCATAATGATAAGCAATGAACAAAATGAATGGATTATTAAATTGAAAACAAAACAATGAATAAAATTATGAGTCGTTCAATTTAGATAGGTTCTTAATTCTTCATTGCATAAAAACAATCAATATCTTGTGAGTGGCGGTTCTGCATTGGTCAATATCGGGAATATGACCATTTTACCTGTGAAATCAAATAAACAATTCAATAGTCTGGCCGTGAAACCATACATTTTTGGTTTTCAAAACGTACTTTCACTGCTGATTTCTTGGAATGTGGTACCTTACCAAAACTGTCCTGCAAAAGTGCAATGCTTACTCCTTTTACTAGTATACATATACATGCATAGAGTGTTTTGGGCAGTAGGGCTAATATTCGTTGCATGAGCTTAGACACTTATTCAGCCCTATGAATTAGACTTCCTCGTCCGAGCTGTTCGAACAGGAGTAGCAGCAGAAAGTATTTTATGGACGCAAATAGAATACTCACGCTATTGCTCATCAAGCATGCACTCGGTCTTGAAAAAATAATGTATTTGCTCGACAAATTACGACCGGAATTACGACACGCCCGAAGACAATGCTTCTCTGGAGTGTTACGCAACGGAATAAAGACTCGTCTCCATGATATCTCTCCATCATCTCCTCGCCCGCCCTTCCTACCCTCTTCCGTCTCACGGCCACGAATTAATTACGTCGTCTTCGCTGACATTCCTCTAACAAAGCTCCCCCACCCGACTTTACAGCGACGCCGGCCCCTTGGCAAATGGAGAGGAAAACGCCGACGACGGTACAAAAAAATGGAGGGAGGGAGAGAGAAAGGAGTCGGACCAAGGAGAAAAGACGATTCGATCGTGTACATACTTCCCCTTACAAATGAGTCACCACCAGATCACGTGATCGTTTTACGTAGAGACATGTACCCATGCTGCGCACCCGAATGTACGGTCATTACTTCTGCTCCTTGATTCTCTTTGATTTTTCTTCCCGCGCTCTCCTCTCTCCCTCCTCCTCCCGATCTTCTCCTCCCTTTATCCATTACCTGTCTCCCACAAACCCCCTTATCCCTTCCATTTGGCCACCCTTCCCTCCTCCCCCTGAGCGACCCACCCACAATATCAGCGGCCCCGCCCGTCCACCTCCGTCGATGGCCCGTTCGTGCAGGAAGTCACTCACGAACGCTCGTCCGGGCTCGCAGCACATCTGTCACGGCATTCAAAAAGTCCACTCCTACGTCCACAGAGCTCCCCGCGAGACTATCGCGACGTCGAGATCTCTCCCCGTCGCAGATGCGGACGCGGAGATACGCGCATATGCCGCCGCCGACGCCGCCTCGTTTGTTTCCATCCCCCCTCCCCCCCCCCCCCCCCCCCCCAAACCTCCCTCCCCTCCTTACTCCCCTTCCCCGAAACGCACCCACTCATCCCACTCCCTTTTTCAATGCACTCGTCCGCCTTTGGCCCCCGCGAGTCCCCTCTCGCGGTATGCGGCGACTCAACCCTCCCTCCCTTTCTTCTGCGGATTCCGCCGGTTCCGCCCCCCCCCCAAACCCCTGTTATCCAGCACGCGTCCGTCCGATCGGCAGCGTTGTTATTAACACGGGAGTCGTTGGATTCTTCCGCTTCTCTCCCGTCCCGCCCCTCCCGTTTCCTTTTTCCCTGCTCCGTCAACGGCTTTTTTCCGCCTTTGTTGCCGCGAGAGATAGGGTGCGCATTATTCTCCCTCACGATTAAAACGGGGAGAGTGTTCGGGTGGTTAACTTCGTCAAATTTTACCGGTTTCCGCTTCTAATTTATACACCATGTTGCGCATGTGTACATATCTCAAAATGTCGTGATCCCGAAAGAAAGGACGTTATGGATTTAAAAAAAACTGTCCCGCGAAGAATTGTATCGTGAACGCAGGTAATGTCAGTTATTCGTCGATGGATATCTATTTTCAATGGCAATGAAGGGTGGACTACGATTAATGATCCTCAAATAATGTACGATATGTATTCTGAAGCATATATAAGGATGAATTAGTTGTAATTATTATTACTGCTTAGTATTTATCAGCTATATTGCGGAGCTAGGTTGAAAGAAGTCATTTATCGTGATAAATGATGATAAATGACAGCTTCTGGGTTAATACATATTTTTCGTTATTTGAATGAATATAAATTATTAAACTGTTGTCAACATAGTCGTACCATTGAACCATTTTCTCATGCATTCCCATTGACAATATTTTTTAGTGTTTCGTTTTTTTTTGCGTATATACTGGTTCATTGCTTAAAAGATTTTATTCCTTCCTTTTTTTCCCCCGACCCCATGGGTGCAGCTTTAACAATTTTTGAAGGTACACTTACCACTAAATACTGTAGCAACATTTACAATATTTACAATGGTTTCAGGCTTTACCATATGGAACCTCTCCATATTGGACATAAAGAATACACTTTGTAAGTACCACAAAACAGATGTGATGTCTATGAATCGGGTTTCGATACATAATATCTTCTTCAGCTGAACCGATACATATTTATCATCTTGAGGTGAAGATGATATTATGAATCGAAACCCGATTCATAGGCATCACATCTGTTTTGTGGTCCTTACAAAGTGCATTCTTTATGTCTGATATAATATTTGCGCATTAATGTTGATGTATTGTAGGTTTTGTAAATAATGCTCAACATAAAACCAGTAATCTTGAGCTGCGACTTGTCGGTAGGTATGTTTTCTATTATTACTCCACAGATTTATCTTATCGAGAAATTTTTATAAGATAAACGACTAGATTGATACACTTCCCCGCTTCCCCGTAAATGAGATGCTGCGCTTAATCTACGTGACTTGGCGTGTTGCTGCTCGTTAGAATCTATGAATATGTGATCTGCATTAGTCAGCGTGGGCTATTCATGTTTTGAAGGTCTGTTGAACAGTACAGGCTGGCTGAGTATCTCGTTGGCATACAAGGTTGCAGGGTGTCATAGCTGTCAATCTAACTACGCCCACACTGTTACTCAAAAGTTATTGCTTACATTTATGTGGTGCGATTGCAGTTATAAGTCATGCAATGGAGAAGTTTATCGGTAATGAATATTGTACTCATATTAATATTTTTTCAAAAGCTACCTGCGGACATTGCAACGGGGTAGGTCCTCCACCTGGCTGGGATACAACCCCGCCCGGTGAAGTTCCTAATCCGGTTGAAGTCTGGAGAAGATTTCCCATTATGTGAGAGGGTATAGTTCCCCTCTTTTGTGCATCGTTTTGCTTTCATTGCTGCATATAAATAATATCTGGTTGATAGAGACTAATATTACCAATCCATTCCAAAGTATGGGGTTACCGTGTGTATTGTCATTTCATTTTTTAACAGATAAAATTGGTCTTGAAGCAACGAATTTATAGTAATAGCTGAGAGAGGCCATTGAAATTCAGCGTAAATGTAACGAAAAATGAAAATTATGAATAGACAGTTCATTTCTCTTGTTGTTTGTTGTTAAAAACTCATATTAAGCTATAATATTAAAAAAATTGCTTATAGGATGTGGAGCGTTGGATAGAATGTGATATAATACTTCATAAATGACTCAGAGCATTAAGTGAGTACATGAACCTTACAAATTCCAACCTCTTTTCTGGTAGAGGATTTATAATTTTCATATTTCTTTGAAATTTGATTGAATTTGGCTATCTTACCTTTCATGATTAAATTCCTAATCAATTCATGAAAACTAGCAAAAATATGGCACAAGCCTAAACTTCTTCGATAGACAAAACTTAAATTGGCGATCAGATTTTGTGCAACCAAGCCTAGAAATTGCATTCGCGAAAGTCTAAGATTGGGAACATTTGGCCTTTGTGATCTCCTTCGATAGGTTGGGTTCCTTACCTCTGAACGTGTAGATAATATTTGGCTTATAATTTACTGGTTATGGGTTGGAATGGCTAAGGGCGACAAACAAAGTGTAAAAGCAAAGGCTAACGAAAACCAGCCTTCTTGAGTTTAAAAGGGTAGAAGTGATATCGAATTACCATAGCAAAATGTCGCATATCTCTATATTTTGAGTATACGTTGCTAAAGTATTATATTATAAGGAATAGAGATGACGACGAATTACTGGTCAGAAAAATTGGACTACCTCTACCTACCATTGGTAGGAAGCTGGTTGGAAAATTGAAAATGGTGGGGAAAATACGAATTTGGGCTGCATTTAGCTCGCTAACGTATGTAGAGCAGCAATGGAAGTCCTTTCTAAAAGTCTAAATGTTTATCTAGAAATCCTTCGAAAATGCGTCATCATGGATCCTGAATTTCTAAGTTATATTAAGATGCTGAAATATATACTTGATAGATCTGTATTCTTTCCCTCAATCGTGTGTTTTTGACTTCATTTACCTCTATGACGTATTCAGAAAGCCACTTAGAAGTGTGTGGACGAGGATTGTATGCCATTAAACATGCAATAGAAATATGTAGCCAGGCATAATATTCGTGCATAGTAAAATACATATATAGGTTATTAAAAAATTAGAATTTTGCTCCTTAAGCCTTGCTGAAAAGTAGTTGGTGGTTTAATTTATCAGATTGAATTTCATATAAGAATGTTGATTTCATATATGAACATTTGTAGAATTGAGCACGAACACGATGTTTACAATTTGGAAATTAAGATTCTCGTTTATTCTCCCCCGATACCAAAGTTTCCCGCAGAAAAGTTGCGCTATGTCTGAGAACTTAAATCAATGTTGTATGACTGTCTTTAAAGATTATTCTTGAACGTTTATATTTTTAGCTCAAATTGGCTCGTGACGTAACTGATATAAATTCCGTTTGCAATAACTCCTTACGGTGTTTAGACCGTTTGGCCTGTAAATCGAGCAGAATTTAGCGAAAAAATATCCCATCTTGAATAGATCGTTACTCGAGGAATATGATGTAGAGTAAAATCATCATATTTATGCAATAGATGTCAATTATGTTTCTGAAATGAAGTGCACTTCATCTAAATGTGTGGAAATAATTCAAGAACATCATTTTGTATCATTTTTTCAAAGTATTTGACCACCTTGCTGAAATTCTCTGGCGACAACTCATACATTAATGAAAACGCAAAGGGGAACACTTGTTGATGAAATCTATCCTCTACATATAACAAAATAAGGAATGCAAACATCATGAAATAGGAGTGGACTCGAAGCAGCCAACGTTCTTGAACTCGTCACTGCATTACGATGGTGACCATTGCATAAGACCAGTTGATACGTTCCTCAAGAGTTTTGTTGGATGACTCGCTTTCCCTCTTCAACGCCGGCAGGGCATTCCTTTCATAACTTCAGACTCATTGGAGCTCGCACAATTCATTTTTAATTCGTGATCCCGTTTGGACACGTGTTCTCCGCAGGATTGGCTCCTTTTATCGGCCAGTCGAAATCGCTCATCGTCAATACGGTGAATACCGAAGGGATTGGATAGGCATCGCCCGAAATATCTTCCTCCACTCCTCTCCGAATCCTCGCGCAGCCCCATCCAGGAATCGAGGCACGGGGACGACGCGTAAGCGATGGAGACCGTCAGGAAAAAAGACGGCCGGGGTTGATTATCTCGGGAGATAATTCGCGTCTCAACCAGAGAGATCTCGGAAGACCAGCTTTCCTGGGAGGGATGCGGGTGAACGGGAGCCGCGGTGGGGAAGGGAGGTGCCTTCATCGGTCTTCACTTTGCGTGCGCGTGATTGCGCTCGCTGCCTCCCGCGCCTAGGTGGCGATTGGGATTCAGTTCTCGGGAGCCTCTCTCCGTGCCTCCGCCGAATTCCGAAGCGGATGCCACCGCCGCCGCGCCGCGCTGGAGCGAGTCGCGGCTCCGTCCCCTCCCTCCCTCTCATCTCCTCTCTCTCTCTCTACCCACATCACCACTACTGACCTCCACCGCCCCTCCCATTCGCCCACCCCATCGAGGCTTGCGGTGACTCTTGGTCTGGCGGGGGAGGGAATAGGGGGAGGATGGTGGGGAGGTGGGGGGATGGTGACTTGGTAGCATCGCTTTCCCTGCAAGGACACCCGATGCCTGCCAACGCCCTTGAAGATGTGCATGCGGATGCCAAAGCCGGCAGACTGAATACTATTTTATTCGTGCAGGGTGTGCTGCAGCGATTCTCCGCACATCTTTGCTCAAAAACTAATGCCTCGATGATAGCGCGTGTTGCGTTGCATAAGAATTCATGATTTCTCATTCCAATTTCATGAGATTGATGCTGTGGACAAGCTCCAGAAATTCGTGGAAGTGTTGGTTTTTAATTAATGTGAGACGTTCTAAAAAAATGAGTGTTGATATTTGATGTGAATTACAACATAATACGACATTTAAGTTCCTATTATAAATAAGCATTATTATTGTGTAAGCTGTTACCTTCAGGGCGGTCAACACTATTATTGCTTCCTTCTATCTCTAAACAAACCTGGTTTGCTGCAACTTATAATGGATACAAACGTATGCTTATCGGTCACATTGATCACTTGCCAATCAGTACCTGGGTATCAGTGATGTTATCAATGAAGCTAAAACCAAGGTGGTAAATTACTGCGTGCAAGCAATGAAATATTCAAATGAAAATATCATATTTTTACCCATCTTGCCGATTTGGAGGTAAACAAAGGAACTTACGCATACTTGAATATTTAGAGCAAGAAATATCTTCAAGTATCATTTAGTCTAATTTTTCACGTATAGTTAAATTCCGCTCTTTAGGCCCGTGATCGGTGGCCAATAAGTATCTCTTATTAGTTATAAAATTTAAGTAAGTGTTCAAATTCCTCTTCTGAAGCAAAATTATTTTCGATTCCTGAGATTTTGTTCGACCTTAAAAAGAAAATTACTAACATAGTGGTGGCACATATTCAGATATTTATGAACCCCTAAAAATGTAATGCTTTAACCAGGGGAGTGACACATGTGGATGGTCACAGCTAATTCCCGATTTATTCACGGGACGAGGTGAAATAATATCCTGAAGATGTCTGACTATAGACTAATTGCGTTATTATCTGGACCTATGAATTTTTGATCAATATTAGGCATTTTAAGAAATAGAAGCATACTAAAACAGTTAATAATAGATCTAAGGATGATGCGTGGTTATTGCACATCCTGCCTCTCTAGGCATCATGGGCCCAAAGCTTACATTTTGTTCTTACCGGGTTAGTTGTCGCATCTAGCCTACTAACCCCGAACTCATTGTGCCAACTGACCCCCAGAAAACTTTTGTTCACAGTATACCGACATATCCTTAAAAACGTGCACTATTGAAAACGAAACATCGTGAAAGGTTAAGGTGAATCATGCATGACTTAAACCTGTTTTAGTTGACTCATAATAACTAATTTGCTTTTAAAAAGCAAAACAGCATTCGATTTCCAAAAGTCAAATTTCATGTCACCAAGACAAGTAACATATAAATCACAAAAACTATAATGTGCACACTTAACTGTTTTCAGACCACAGTGGCAGATGCATTGATGAAGGAAGGCTCCATGTGATTGATGGCGCTCTATAGCAGAAAACTCGGAAATAAAATCAACTGTGCCTACTTGCCCTTAGCCAACTAGCCCCGGTCTCCTCTTCCTTATAGGTAGATTTTAGTATTCTGTTAATACCTTGACTAAAGGGTATTTTTATTATTTAAAAGTAAGATTTCAGTTCCTAATCCAGTTCCAGAGAACTGCAAATTTCTAAGTCGCTGGCGATAGCGATGAGGTGACGAAAATTCCAGGGTTTTTGATTAAATTCCTCATTTTACTAGATGATCAATGAGCTGAATTGCCTAGAAGGTACTTAATCGAAGTTTAGCCCATCACTTTAAATATCATTCTTGTTCCTCATCCGCATTTAAGAAAATCCTCCTAAAGCGTGTGTGAAGGAGAGACAGCGTTGAATTTTTCTCTCCACCATCCTGCTTTCACATTCTCATTACGTTCTCTACCCCTTCGAAGAAGGCTTCCGTTGAAAAATAAATTCCAAATACCCCCTTCACACTAGCCCGATGCGTTGGGGGAAGGGATTCGGACCTTGGAAGCCGACATTGGGTTTTTGGGTGGGCGAAAGGTCGCCGTGAAAGGGTTTTTCATTGAGGAATGGACGGATGTTGAAGCTGCGCCGTGGGAGACAGGAAGCTATGGCATATCGACGGGGTCGGATGGGACGATCTCCGTGTCCGATGGGGCCCAGGAGTTCCGAGAAACGGAGGCGAGTGTCGACTGGATGACCAGTCGCGAGTGTCTGAATGCTCTCCCGAAAGAGGAGAGAGACAGAGAGAGAGAGGGAGAGACGGAGGCTCGCGCGTGCGTGTGGAGTGATTGCGGAGGAGGAGGAGGGGGAGGGGGTAGGTGGATGAATCGGCGAGACGAATGCCTAATGACGAGCGAGATGAATAGCCATGGGAAAGGATATAAGGGGCCGTGGAGAGAGGGGGTGTGGCTCGGGGTTGAGGAGAAGCTTAAATTCTGCCTTTCCTCTTCATTAGCCATTGGGCAATGAGGCGTGAGAGAAATGGCCGTATGCGGAGCTGACCATATGCGACCAATGGTTTGGCAAGTGGGTGCTGAGAAAGATGGACGCAGGGAAGGAGGACGCAAGAACGTGGTGACGGAGACGAGAGTGTTCCGTACCTGCGACATTTGCGACACTGGTCGGAACCTATCTATCTATGTAACTGGGCAAAGCAAGTTTGTGGATTCCGTTGTACCCCGAGGTATAATGTGAAAATGAAAATAGCAGGGAATTGCTGTGTGAACATTCTCCATAATTTTAAATGATTACGCGTATTTCACGATTGAAATTTGGTTAATTCTGAGTTATGGACAGCTGGCCTCAATAGTTCCATGACTAATTTAGTAGGAAATATTTTCCACATATAATCATTAACTTCATTGAACTGAATCACATTCCATTAATGCTGAATATTTGTTTTATTTAGTAGAAGATTTTGTTTAGCTATTTAGTGGAAGAGATAGAAACTAGGGTTACTTTGTTGAAAATGATAGGGTGAAAGAACCACGAGGTCTTTTATTCACACTTGAAACAAACTAAAAGGTTACTTTTTATCACTGGCCATAATTCCTAACGCTGTTTGCTCAATTACTCAATCGGCTGTCTTCTTGATAACAATAAAATTATTATCTTCATCTTACAGTAATAGCTCCATTACTTTCATCAGAAAGTAGTCAACCATTTGGTGTTCTATCCATTATTCTACCTTCATACCTTCGACCGCTGCCTCTCAAAGACTATCATGTCTAAAGACGTGTCCAATAAGGTTTTCCCGTCTTCCTGTCGAATCCTCATGAGGCATAACTTTTTGTCAGTTAAACGATACATCTACTAATTTTTCATCACTGTTGTCGAATATATTCGAGTACTATATTTCGAATCTCTCCAGGTTTTCCTAATTAACGGCCGTTAAGTCTTTGCCCCATTGCCATAAATAAGCCACTACGGATATACATTTTGATAGAGATTTTCATGAGATGAATAAGTATCCAAAACAATACCTTCACTAGTACGGCTAGTGAGATTACTCATAAATCACAAGGTGACGGTATATGGTACTAATACAAGCCTTTCATTCTGTTTTTTTCTCAATTATCACGTCACCACGCGTAGCGCCTTTATCTCTCACGTATCGTATTTTATTGCTTTATGCTGTAGATTTAATGCCTTAACATGATGAAAATTTATTTGCTGTTTAAGTTAGTGGATGATGTGGTTGAATCCTGGCTTGTAAATCCGGCCCAGCCCCAGCCCCGGGATTAACCAGCCCCATCGGCTTTTTATAATATTTATATTGCAAGAATGCCTTTCCGCAACCCTCTAGCTACTCTAGAAATAAATCCTAGTACTGTAGAATCAGTTTTGAGTCAGGTGAAAGTTGGTTAGATTTCAAATTGTACACTATTTTTGAATGTCTTCATTGTATGCTGTATATTTTTTAACAGACAACGAATGGTGAATTAACCATTTCAATCATCTAAAAATAAGAACGATAACTTTGTTTGTAATTTGTATTTTTAAATACCCTTTTTAAGCAATTTTCGGTATATTACAGTGTAATAAACAAATTTCTGACATTAAGCTTAATTTGTGAGTGGACAATTTTGTGAAGGAAGAATAAAGCCTTAGTAGTTAGTAATATTAGTAAATAATGGCTTTTACCTGATGTATAGTTAATAATTTGTTTTGTGTTTTCGCTATTTTTGGCTGGAACTAATGATTGCGGATAAATACGTAAAATAAAATATAAATGAAGCCTTTTCATTTTTTAGACGTCCCAGATAATCGCTCTTCCATGGTATCGAAGCACTTCTTGCATCTTTTCTCAGCGTTGAGAGTTAATTATTTGTAGTGCACGCATGTAGTGGATATTCGAAAATTGACTGAATCTTTTCTTCTTCATAGGATAGAATTGTGTAAATCCTCTATGAGGGAATGAAATAATCCGCACCGTAAATATTGAAAAAAGCACGAGGAAAATTATTTACTCTTTCTGAGATACTTTTTATCGAAAAGTCATAAACACGAAAAATATATTTTTAATACGATCATATTAAGTTGATATTTGAAACAAATATTAATTGTTATTTGGGTTATAATTTTATTTGAAATTTTTTAATATTCTCTTTTCTGTAATCTCCTCTTATCGAATGGCAATTGAGGATTAAATTCTCTATTGAAACTTTTAATTGAACTAATTTTTTAACTCAAGAGACTAGAAGATTATTTGGTTAAAGTCGGTTAAAGTGCTTCGATACCATGGAAGGGCGATTATCTGGGACGCCTACAAAATGAAAAGACTTCATTTGTATTTTATTTACGTACATATCCGCAATCATTAGTTTCAGTGAGGGTTGGGTCCATACGAGCCCCGAACTCGAGGAAGGGTCTCGGATTAGCTGCTTCGAGAGGTTGGACCTTACTAATGAGGGTCCGACCGTCGGTTCTCCCAAAGAGAGCGACTTTAACCTTTAGTTTTATTATATTTAGTTCCCCGATAATACGTATGTTGCATAAATATTATCCCATAGTCTTTCGGAAGAAGCTTTAAAAAAAAGATACATAGCAATTTGGTTGTTGAAAATTTACTAACAGTATTATTTAGAGAGGAAGAACGTTTTTGACCAACCATTAGTGATATAGATAGTTGAAGACACAAACAAGCTCCTGTTAATAGTGTAGGATGACTTTGCGGCTATTCGCTAAAAACGCATGGGTACCCGCTGGAAAAAAATATCACAAGGAACATTCCAGTAGGCAATCGTTACCGTATATTCTAGAGCTCGGCCGTGTGCAATGATTGAATGGTATGTGTCATCAAAGCAATAAAGCGGCAATTAACAGTAACGGGCGGACATCATGGTGAAGGAGGCAACTTTGGCATGGGGAACTGTGCGAATCTTGTCTGGTCTATTAACGTATTGATGAGGAGGGAGGAAAAGGGTTCATCTAGTTGGACAGGTAAGGGTTATCTGCTGGAACGGAAAGCGGAGAATCACTCTCACTTGCTCAACAGTGTGAGACGCGAAACTTTTCGCGTGCACAAAAGGGGTAATTGCCATTAGCTGTCGTCTGAAGAGGGAGGTGATTTGACGTGAGAGTTTGTGCGGATTGGGGGGAGTGGGAGGGTGGATGATGCTCTTGGATGCGAGTGCCGAGGCAGGGAAGGCGTGGGAGGAGGAGAAAGGGGTTGCGGAGGAGGGGAGGGGGAATGGCTGGGGTAGGGACATGGGGAGAAAGAAGAATTGCGATGGAGATGAGGAGGATTGCACGGGATTGGCTGCCTCATCGGACATGGCCATTACGATTCCCGACGCAGCAGCGAATGGAAGCACGCCGCAAAACACCATACACTGGTGTTACTGCTCCTCCCCTCCTCTCCTGCATTCTCCTTTTGGCCTTTTTCTGCCTCCCCTTTTCTCTTTCCCTCCTCCCTCTACCTGCACTTGCGCGCCATCTAGAAGGGCGGAAAGGGCAGGGGAGACAATATTGGATGACCGATCGAGAGGGGCTACTTTAGAACTAGTGGTGGATTGTGCTGCTAATGTCGACCTAAAATGCTATAAATTGGTGTTCATGGAGAAAAGGGATTTTCCCTAATTAATGAATACTGTTCAAAGTCTTCAAGTCATAAACGTGGTGAAATTTCTTCGTCAGTAAGAATAGTACTCAGGAGACGCCCAGAAATCCTAATAAATATTTCCGCATACTCATCAGAAATAGAGTCAGTTACGGAGGAGAAAATTAAATTTGCCTGCGATCATATAAAAAGTTATTTCATGATAAAATTTTTAATTATGGGCAAAGAATGTTTATGGAAGAAATATAGAACTTCACTAAGAAGGATCTGAAATAGAATAATCGCTTTGTGAAATGACTATGAATAGATTGTAATGCCTCTTGCAAAAGTGTATACTGCAAATAAGACGTTTTAAAATTGACTGAATCATTTATGTAAAATTTAGGTCGTATTTTTACTGCTTCTTAATAACTTTATGCTCTCAAAATCAAAGTGTATGTCAGTAAAATACAGTTTTCATTTGAAGCTCAAAATTGGCCCATGCTCCCCCCTGCCATACACCCTCGCGGTGGTTTGCAGGGTATCAAGTAGATGTAGATTAATGAAGTTGATGGTCTTTGTAAAGGTGCAGATTGCACTTTCCTCTCATAAATACTCCGTTGAACTGAAGACCTCCGTATGAAAATGTTATGGTTTTATTAAGGGAAGTGGAAGGTAACTTGCAGTTCCAAAATAGATGGCTGTAAATTGAGGAAATGAACAAAAGAAAACATCTTTATGTAATGAATTTTGAATTTAAAATAGCATCCAACAATTAAAAAGTTCTTTCGTGACGCATACGTTTTTGCTTCAAATAAAATAATGCACCATTTAAAGTGGATTTAAAGCTTTTCTTACCTCGGGACCGCATTCTCACTAAGGAATTCGTCTTTTTATGATGTAATTAATGTTTCCAGGCAGTCGAATTGTTAGTAAGAACAATGGATTCCAACGCACTGCTCAGGAGTGTGGGTACATTCTCGCTTGATGAGGACCTTTGATAATTTTGTGCAAACACGTTCGCTTGAAAAAAGTTTAATTCAGTGCGAAAATGACGCTTATGTTGGTTTAAGATGTTTAAAAAGGGAACGCATTAAATTTTTGTTTGCATAAAAAATCTTGACTGGCCTTTCTTTGATATTTTAATTAAAAGGGCAGTTTTCCTTTGTGTATGGAAATTATGCGCTGGGTGGCAGCGTTGATTACATCAAGTTCGAATACATTACATCGTATTTTCCGTTTCCCGTCCTAAAATTAAATTAGCTCAAATGACTCAAGTACATTTTGGCGGCTACATCCCCACAAACTGAGAGAAAGAATTCCCCTCACCCTCTATATGCGAATTACACGCGCATTTATGCATAATTCGGAGTGAAAATGGAAACTGAAGGGTTTGATCGGGGATTCCTGGGTGAATAAATGCTGAGTGGAGGTGTGAATCACTATCTTTATTCAATTCAGCCAGTGGACGTTACATAATAGTTGCAGGAATATGAAAGATTAAAAAAAATAATTACAATGAAATTGTACCTACAGCAGTACTTTTTGTTGGTGTGCTTGTGCAATACGCACGTATTTTGTACCTTTTCCATTTTTTCCTTCGACGTTTTAAACGATTAGCGATAGGGAATTTAATATGCAAAAATGTTTTTACTAATCCGTAAAAAAAAAAATCACTTTGCGGCATTAAAGTTCATATGTTACAGAATATCGCTGGAATGTCCGTAGTTAGCAGCGTATTGCCAGATTTTTTAAGCGATAAGTTTTTTTATGTGAAAAAAAGTCAGAATAACTCCTTTGCTGTGAGGGATAGGAAAAAAATTGAAGTTTAATAGTTTTAGCGAATTTAGATACCCTGAATTCCAGAAAATAGACAGAAAATTGTTGTTGAAAAATGACAGAATATGCTCTAATGTAGGATGAGAGGAAATGGACTCCAATATTAATATGTTACATATACTTTAACTTATGCATCGTCGCATTTACGAAACTAAATGTAAACATTTGGACTGAATTTCGTTTTCGTGTGATATTTGCTTCAGTAATATTGAGTGATTACTTTCTTATAACAGATGTTTATATCAGTTGATACGGTAGTAAGGAGAATCGAATTATTGTAAGCTAAAAAACAAGGTAGGCAAGAATAGAGTTAGAATCGGTGTAGGAGAATAATGAAGGGCCATCATGCCTGACGGATATTAGTGTCTGATAACATGAATGTGTTAGTATGTGTCTTGTCATATACGTCACTGTAAAATGGCAACACTGCTGTATGTGAACAATTTTCTTTACAATGAAAAAATGTGGATGTGGGCAGTTAAGGAGAAATTAAAAGAAAAACAGCTCTCAAGTAAGAAAGTTCACTGTATTTAGTCTCATAATTGTGGAAAGCTGAAATATGAAAACTGATAAAAATGAGAAGTGTTTTAATGGAAAGATTATCACCATCCTGATACCATGAGGTAATAAAATTGATAGACTTCTGTGATTTAATTTTAGTCACAAGGAAGTGATTTCGAAAAATGAGAACTACAATGCTTTGTGGTATAGTTTACCTTATAATTTACGAATACCTGGACCACAGATAAATATATCGTATTATGTACGCAAAACTCTTTCCTTTTCGGGATTTTAACATTAACCACATGAATTTAAACTCACTTTTCTTATCGGGAAATGAATACAATACTTTACACTTGTCCACGTATCAATAGAGGGGCATTGGCCAAGAACGCGGTAATTTCGACTTCGCTCAGGATGTTAGTATGACTTCGTAATAGAACATGCAAAGAAACGGATCTACATCTACATTTACACACTAACCGGCAATCCACCATAAAGGTGTGTGGCTAGGGGTGAATTCAAACCAGATATGCACCACATATCATGCGTAAAAAAGTATTAGTAATGGTATGCTAGTCAGTATTTCACAATTTGAAAAAGATAAAAATAGCAAATCAAGCATGCAATATGATACTGTCAGTCGAGTTAGCTTAAAGTCCTTATACCAGCATGCAACTATCCATTAAAAAGGCCAAGAACGTGGTAATTTCGACTTCGTTCAGGATCTCAGCATGACTTTGTAATAGGATATGCAAAGTAACGGTTGGTAAATGGTTTCACCATTGATACATTCGTGTTTATGCCATTGGATATTTTTACAAGTATTCATATCCCTAATTGTACGAGGAAAAAAGGACATTTTGAATCTGCCAGTTCGGCAATCAAATTCTCTAATTTTGTGATTATGGTCCACTAGGTATATCGTAGTAAGTTGGAGTTCACAAAATACTTTTAAAGTCATCAGTGAAAATATTATCTTGGAATTTATTTAGGAGATAAAGTCTAAATTTCAACCAACGATTTGACAATGATTCCCATTTTAATTCATTTAATAGACTAGTTACCCTATTATGGTTATCATACCGTCTCTTTACAAATCTTGCCGATCTTCTCTGCACACGTTCAAGTCCATTATTTATGTCTATTTCGTATGGATCCCATATACTGGCAGCGTATTCCAAATGAGGTCTTATAAGTGAAAAGAAAATTCCCCATTTGATGTTCGCACCTTGCACCATTGAACGTTTGTAATCATATCGTATTAATAGTCCCCATATTTTATTTCACCAAGGACAGCATACTTTGCTTCAGGATCCTGTCTTATTTTGAGGAGAGAAGCAGTCGGATGGAACAGTTCTAACCGTTAAAAAGCAAGCATCCCTCCTCCGGTAGACTGGGAAGGGAACAATGGGGGAATTAACGGAGTGAACTTTTAACAAGCTCCTGGATTCGTCGGACATTAAAGTTTTGTTTACAATTTAAATCCCTACCCTCTTCCCTCGATCTCTCACCCCTCCATCCATTTCCCTGTTAAGAGGCCAGGGACCTCTTCCTTCTTTATCTCCCTGCTGATGGAAATTTCAGGGTTTCAGTCTTTTGCGAAAAAACACACGGCATTCTCGCGCAGTCGTAATTGGAGGACTGTGAGTTGGAAGACTGTTCTCGCCCCCGTTTCTCTCTTTCTTTTCGTCGACCTGCATATATTTTCGCCTCCTCGCCAGCCATTCCTTTCATGCATCCCATTTTTGTGGGCATTGTTCACTCGCTCCTCAATTAGCCCGCACTCTTTCCGTCCTTTTGTATCTTTTCTTAATGGGGCATGTGGTGTTATTTCGGTTCCAGCAGCCAAAATAGCTATCTTCGCGAGGAAAATTGATTTTTTTACGTCTTAGGGATTTGCATCTTATTGCTTTTTTCCCATCTTCGTTCACTCCATCAATTTTTTTTACTGTGACTCCCGTTTGGAATCTGTGTGGTTCTTATTTGAGCTAATCCTTTAATTTTTTTCTCATTTAACGATTTATGCCAGATTTTCAACTGATTTCAACGTATTTCTATAGCATTCTATAGCTTTTATCTATATGCCCGTTGCGTAAATAAGATATTCATATCGATGTACAATAAAAATACATTATAGTTTCGAAAACATCGAAAAAATTTACTTGATCCTATCATAGAAAATTATTTACTTACAAATGGTGGATGAAAAAACAGAGGAGTCGCTGGAAGCAATTTAATTCGTTCAGTATATCACCATGCCAAATGTTTAGCTCGCTCGGTTATTTATTTATTCCTGCTTCCGTAATTTTTTTAAATCACCGTGAGATATATTCAAGTATTTTTGATTGTGATGTTTCATTAATGGTTTTAGTTTAAAACGAAGCAAAAAGCGCACGTTTCTGCTCCAACAAAGCATTATATTATTAGTTTTAGGCCAAATAGAAAAGCTTGTTTTTGCCCGAGAAAAGAATTCATGTGGTCATTCTCATGTATCGTTTTCTAATTCTCTGAGGTTTTTAGCTATTAGCAACGAGTAAAAGGCATAAAGGTTGGTAACCCGCTCAAATAAGTAGGCTTAACTATTTTGCGCCTTAATTAATTTGAAATAGAACCCAGTTATTTAAAAATATTATGATATTAAAATCATAATTGAAACGCTTTTTCGCTGTAAAAACATAGCAGTACTTATGATTATTTCAAAGCTATTTCGCTAAAAAATGCATTTGCTCGATCTTCTGGATTATCAATTCGTTTCAATGAGTGGTGAAATTTAGTAACCCTGAAATCAGGATGAGATTGATGACCAAAGTAGGGCATTATAATCTTCGGGACGGATTAATGAATAGTGAAGACAATGAGGAACAGTCATGGGTTAGTAAGAATATAAAAAATCAATAATACCTGATCATTCAATTTGAGGGGGATGTTCTATATTTCAGAAGGCATAAAGCGTCGGAATAAGAGCCATAGTAGTAAAGAGGCTACACAGAGGCTACCGAGACCGAGTACCCATTTCAAGCCATTCACAGCAAACCCTCACACATTTTCTCAGAAAACCTTTTTCTTTCGAAACCTATTTGTTAGAAACACTGAAGTGAGAATACATTTTTGACGGCAGTGAAGCGCTCAACTAAACAACAAAATAAGTTTATTGCTATGATTTTGGATTGTTGCAGTCATGGCGATTTCCTATACCCCTTGAATCTTAGAATTGGAAAGAGATTGGTTTCTTGTTCACCTTAGGAATCAATAAGACACAGAGTTTCCCCACCCATTTGAAATGCTTCTATACTTACAAACATTGACCATGATTGACTAAAGTCAAACAAACTCAAATTCGTTCTATTCATTGTGGAAATGGTTGCACTTATGTTCGACTCTTAAAATTGGCTCCTTAGTTATCAACTCAGATGGTAAAATTCAACTGATTAACAATAATGAAAGGTACGTGTCTGGAATTTATTTACTTCAGTTGACAAAGAAGACGTGAAAGCTGCGGATATTTTTCACTTGGAATATCACTTCTTATTGGTGTTCTTTTAGTCTTTACGACGTTTATCATACTATACGACGTTTCTTCGTGAAATCTTGAGTTAAAATGATTAACTTCCTAAATCCTTAGAAAGCCAACAGTGATGGGCATCCTGATAATCCTATCATTGATAGTATCCTCAGGATTCAGGAGTAAGACAATGGACCACTAGTCGAATTGCTAGAAGACATCCAGAGCCATTATCGATTACGGCGTTTACCTTCCCAGAAAGCTAACCGTTTCTTTTCATTCTATTCTGATGCACTTCAACAATGAAGTCATTCGTACTTTTCAACGGGCTGAACAGATGCCGCCCCAGCCATTCGTGCTTTAGGCAGTAGGGCTGGAAATTGTAAGCAGCCCTCTACCATATTGTTTTTTTTTAAGGCAATCAAAATGGCATTAAAATGTAAATTAGCCTTCTGGAAGTATTTTTTTATCATTCCGAAACCCCGCTCCCCCATTTTCATTTGTAAGAGCGTACTACTCTATTTCCTTCACGCGAGAGGGGAGAGAGAAAGAGACACACGCAGAAAGAGGATCTCCGCTTTAGCTGCGCCATGGCCATGGCTAGCTGGTTTGGCGGAGGGTGAGAGAGGGGTAGGTGGGCGAGAGAGACGGAGGAAGAGAAATTGGGCAGGCGGGTGGTTTTGAAGCTGAAAGGAAGAGGATTACGAAGACTACGGTGATAAAGCAATGATATTTGTGTACAAGGGAAGGTGCTGGTGAAGATCATGGTGACGTGACACAAAAGGATAGCAGAGAGTGTGATTAGGCATCATATCTGAGAAACAACCTCACTGGCAGATTTAGTTATGGCTTATTGGTGTTGAATTAACTTCCATATTAGCAATGATTTTTAAAACATATTTCCCGGAAATTTGTCCTGGGTATCCTACCGGTGTATAGAGAGAGGGAGAGGAAAGGAGTAATAGAGGAAGGAGGGAAGAAGGTTAATTTTCTGTATTTTTTTTCGATCATTCAAGTCACCCACTTCAATTGTTCGTGGAAATGAGATGCTAATTTCAGAACGGTACAATGGTGGGAGTGGAAATGGTTGGCGGCGGGAGAGAGTGATTGCAGGGGAGGGGGGAATAAGGGGTGAGGTGTGTGTGGGGGGGGGGGGAGGGAAGGGGGTTGGGTGTGAGGGAGGTGCCGGCTGAAGAGGGTGTTGGGGCGTGGAGAACGGCCGGCGGGGAGGACAGAGCGAAATGGGGAGGGGACGCGAGGGTGGCGGGGGAGGCAGTTTTTCACGATACATTCACACGCTAACCACCGTTGTGGTTCCGCCGTCCACCTCGTGAATAAACATGAAGTTTTAGACGACAGTAGGAAGTTTGGGGGAGGGAAGGAGGAGGAGGGATCCGAGAGGGAAGGAAGGGGTGAGGGAAGGCTACGAACGATGAGGATTTTTCATTTGAGGATAGTGAGCGGTGGACAAGAGCGAGCGAAGAGAACTTCGATCGGAGAATCGGCTCGCTTACGCGACTTTCGGGGAAGAAAATTCAACATCCATGCATCGGTCCCTGTGGGAAACGCTCATGGGGTTGCGGCTGACTCGAGGAAGGCTGTCTGAGACTCAGGGCTCAGGGTTGTATCCAAGTGGCTCGAGTGGATCGCAAGAGATGTCGGCTAGTGAATTCCGATCGCTCGGGAGAAAATTTCTATAGAACGGATATGGACGTGCTGAATACTTATCACCGCCGAACCTCCTGTCGCGTCGGCAGCATCAGCTCTTCCATGGGGATCTTATGTTTTGAAGCTTAAAACCCAGACACGTATTCAAACTCCAAGAAACTTCTCATAAGTGATGTAGGAATACCTCACACAGAGCATAGCGTATTTTCCTGAGAACTTCCTTTGAATATATTATAAAGAATGGAAATCTCTGAATTAGGGACATGCATGTAATTATAAGCCAGAGTATCATAGTTTCAAAGCACTAAGATAAGGATATAGGTATTTTCCCTTTATCTGGTCATTATTATTGGTATTATAACGATCTAAGGAAGACTTGAAGTCATGGAATCCATTGAACTGAAACTGTAGACGTGAAAATGGTTGGAGAACATCCCGATGAGCGTGTATTTTATTAACTGTTTTCAAACACTATTTTGGTTCGGCATTTTATGAAATGGTTAGTCTGAAATGCCTGAATATTACGTTTTTTTGTCTGCCACTCTTGTAAGACAAAATTTATCCTTAGATATGAGCATAAAGAAAATATTCACAGAATGGTATCTAAATTCCTAAAAAGTGTGCTAGAAGTGCATAATAATACTAAACAATCACGATGTTTATCCCGAAGATCGGTATACACGGCTGGTGAGGAATTCTCCCGGAATTGAACCCGGAACCCTCTTTTTGTAGTCCAGTCCTAGAACAGACCGGTCTACCACGCCGTCGCATCAGCACACAAGCATTGAGTAATAGAGTGATGTTTGAGGATGTGGCTTCAGATCTCTCCGTTCAAGTACATTTCTGGTGTTGTCAGAATCTCTAAAATATCAACCAGACCTAGACGGTGGTTGGAGGAAGATACTGTAATTATACTGAATATTCTTTCATGGCCAAGTGGAAGGGAAATGGAGCTGAGCTTTTTAACCTTGAAATTTTTTTACAAGGCTGCGCCAGTGTCTTCTCGAAATCGAAGGTTGAGGGAAGGTAATAACGTTGAGCCCTGCATAATAAACGTAGAAGTCATTCCGAAGATCGTCAGCATATAAAACAAGCTATAAATGGAAAGAGGTCGAAAAAAACAAGTACTAAAGATAGCAAATGCATTATTGGTTGAAAAGAAGAATGAAGTGTTTTGGGTGAATGAAGAAATAAATGAAATATGGTTTTAAAGAGTCTAGGCCTATTTTATATGGTTATGTGGTATATATATTATGGTATTATGTGGACAACGTTTGATGAAAGTTCTTATTAAGGAATAACTGTCGAAATTAAGACATTTGTGAATCAAGCTAATCCTTGTGAGAACTGTAAACAGATGGTTTTCTTTAATACGTTGCTAGTGCCATTTTAAATTTTCATCTGTTCGAATATAGTACGAGAGCTTCTCAAACACGGCGATATTAGTAAAAATAAGGATATATAAGGTTTAGAAGGTCAGAAAAAAATTTTTACTCACTCAATGTTTGTGCATGGTGTTACAAAAATATTTTGAGCGTTCGTAGCTGGCCCGATATTTTTCGCCTGCAATGCGCATGTCTAAAAATGGATGGATGGATGCTGCGCAGGTAACAGTCACTAGGGCGCAAGTATAAACCTTCAGATTCCGAAGTTTACCAAGAATATGGACTAGCTAGTGGCACTTTATCGCTATGAATGTTAATCTTTTTCAGATAACGTGTGTTGACAAAAAGTCATCATAGTCTTTCGATTACAAAAGAAACGAAAATGTATAATTTACAATATTTCTAATGTGCGTCCCCTCCCACGATGGTACTCATCCATAACTCTATTCACCATAGAGTTGGATAATGTGCTACCAAAAGCCATACGGGAATTGTTATCGTCATCGTTCCGAAAGAAAATCACTGTAATGTGTATTTAAAGGTATATGGCGGGTTTTCTATCGTGAGTCTACAGTCCCTTACGAGGCCGATGCAAAGGAAGGCGTGGAAAATAATGAAAGCATTGGGGATACCACAAGATAAGTGAGAGGCTAATGGTAGGTGGAAGGAAGGAAGAGGTGGGCGGAGAGTGTGGGGGTAATCAGGGAGAAGAAGGCGGGAAAGACGCTGGGTGGGGAGTGGATTGCAGGACGAATAGAAGAAAGAGAGGAAGATGTCAATGAGGGGAAGGAGATGATCAGAACGGAGAAGGGAAATATTAATACTTATGTTTCAGTGTCAGAAACGAGGTGGTGATTTCCTTTTGCTCTTTTATCGACAAAAGTTTATCATTTTTCGATAGTCGGATTATAGATAAAAGTTCTATATTCTTTGAATGCGAAATTTTACATGGTATGAGTTTGCACAAGCGATGATCTTGGTTTTCGCCGACAATAGATATTTCTTAACAGGATTAAAAAAATCCCATTAATGTGTTAATTCCACACAAAGAGCGGTCTCCCACTTCATGTGGAATCCACAAAGATAATAGCTTTTTTCCTTCCACCATGGATAAATTCCACGTACTTAAACCTGAGACCGATTCGTTTAACCTTTCTTAGTGAAATGTTAACTTAAAGGCATGACATGCAGTGAAAAAGGGTTTATAAACGTAATATTTCGAAAAAGATATTGCCTTCCGTCGGCCATTCTGCGTCCTTTGGCATTGCTCTCACTTTTAATTGCTTTGGACGAGGTATTAACGAAAGTTTTATTTTTTCATTAGTTTAAATAAAAAGTTAGGATATTTCATGATATGTAATCTGAAAGTCATAAGCTAATTTCCTAAAAAAAATGACATATTTTATCAGAGCGAATCCGAAAGTTTTGAATTGTATTTACAGTTTTGTTTTCTACTGTTTACCTTACCCTATTGTTATGGATAAAAAGTTGATACTAACTACGGAAGTGTTATAGAAATTGGAGGCTGTACACCTAAAAAAATGGAGAAATGGGACGATAAGCTGTGAAGAAACCAGGGGCCAACTCAGTGGATGGGGCGTGAAGAAATGAGATTTAAATTAGAGTGCATGAAGTGACAGGGAGGCGCAGGTGGGAGAGACACGGCCTTGTGTGCGAAAGACAAATTGTCTCAGCTCCAATGGCGAGGGAGTTAGGATGGTTACGGAGGTGGAGGAGGAAGAGAGTGTCAGCTAAGGAAGAGGAATAGGCTTGGAAAGGAAGTGGAAGTAAGAATTTTTACAGGTATGCTAAATACGACCAATGTTAGGGGGAAATGGACCTATCCTTGCTTTTAATGAAAGTGGGATCCGATTCCAAACTGCCATGTACTTCCAACACCTGGTGACAATAGGTCAGGGCGCGTGTCACTACTATGCCTGGAGGAGCACGGAATAATACGTCTATATGTCCTCCCTAAAGCTTTCGTTTGGAGAGTGCATTGTGAGATGGGGAGACATAAAAAGTGCCACCTGGTGTACAAGTCATTTAGCAGTGGCGAGAAGGGGATGGCCGTAAGCAGGTTTTTTTAGAAGTGCTTTCTTTGAGGATAAAATTAATTGCCATAGAAATTGTTTGTTGTTAGTACCCGACTAGGTTTGTTAGTAGCATTAAAAATGCAATAAAGGTGATAGATACATTTTAAGTCAATCTGTTCTCTGCTGGCGCATGAAATATTTGTAGAACTCCCGTGTATTACGGTCGATTTGATCATGAAAATAATATTAGGGAGATTAACAGCCGTGCAATTAGATTAAAAAGACTTCACTTCCGACGAATTATAAGATACTGTAATAGGCGTCATTTTTACGGGATAGGTTGGTGTAACGTAGATATCCTAGCTTACATTTCTCAAAACATCTCTTTTCTCTAGCTCATTCTAGCATAAATTTTGTACTTAACAAAATACAAAATACTTTACTAAAATTAGTTTTTCGCTAAAATAAAAATACTCTTTTTGGTTTGCTTAATTTTGAGATAGAAGATAGCAGAAAGAAGTTTAAAACTGGCTTTATATTCAAATATAAAAGGTGCTATAGGCTATATAAGAAAAGACTCAGGGCCCGGGTTCGATTCCTGCCGCAAATTATGAATTTGCCACCAATTGACTTTCTCAATTTATGGTAGCGCAAGTCTTTTCTTTCGCTCAGTAAAATAACGAAATATTAATCGATATCTTTCATTCTTTCTGTATATAATGGGAAAACGTTTAAACTTTTTTACTCTTTTAACTGATTTACACTTTGTCGTCGAGGTTTCTGGGCAATGTGTAATTTACGTTGAAATTTACTGTTTTTTTCCACTGTCTCCGAAATTAAAACACAGTTGATGCTTGAACAGTTAGTCATAGAGAGATGCCGCAAACGTAATTGTGCTTTTCGCGAGGATATAGGAAGGTACTGAAGGCATTTTAGGCTATTCGTAAAGCAAGGTCAGCCATATTTTTCCGCTCAAAGATACGTGCTGACTGCTAACGCTACTTACGGTTTGCATTCGGTTAAAATTAGGAGTATTTAAATGTCCAAATTGTGAATGTTTCTTTTTATTTCTTCACGGTTTTGTGAATTTGAACCAATCTGGGACTTGAAGAAAAGAGATGGAAGACTTTCGAAAACGTCGTCGATGGAAATAGCTTGAGATTTGAGATAGTTTAACAAAAACCAGGGAATAAAATTCAAATCCCAATGAAGCATAATGCCTCATTAAGTATGTTCATGGGATGGCATTGATGCCATTGCAATGATGCTAAAAAAAGTTTGTCCGAAAGCGATGTCGTAAACAGCATTGTTCTCTTCGTGAAGACATTGAAAGGTACTAAAAAAGGTGTCGCAGCTAATTCTTGAATCTAGAGCGACCATTCCATTCGGAAAAATCATACGGGCTTACTTTTCGCGCTACTCCCAGATCAAATAGGTTTGCATTCGGGAAAACTAAAAGTATTTAAATGAAAGTTTTTGGGGGGTTCTAAAGGTGAATATGTTATGGATTTATACCGTATTCCGAAGCGGACCGTTTTCAAAACTGTTGTACTTTGAGACACAAGAACGTGATAAGGAACGTAAAAAAGTTTAATGAAAAATGGAAGTAGCAAGATGAAAAAAATTGTGATATAGTCATATGTCTAATATACAGTAGAAGGTGTGTATATGTGCAACCGAGCGTCGAGTACCTGGTTTAAGTAGGCTGAATCTGGATTAGAATTTGCTCTAATGGAAACACTAGGCATTAATACGTATCCGTAGGAAGTTCATTGACGCCACTGTCATGAGTTGGAGAATTGAGACAAACATAACGTGCATAAAAGGCCAGAGAAAATTGTTTTTTGCGGAAGACGTTGGTGCAATCATTCCCAATAAACCGAATCTGGCCTCATCGTCAACAATAGACAGACATTCGTATGAACCCCTCTTCTAACCTCCTTTGTTTCTTCTGGTCTGAAAGTTCTAAATAAAATTTTTATTTTTGTAAAAACCCAGGTAAGAGTCCAGGCAGTAATTATATGTTTACATTGGTTTAAATTATATGTATGGTTCCGATAGTGACTTGGAACCATAGCTCCATAACACAAGTTCTTTTCGCCCCTTTATGAAAGATGTTAAAATTTCTTAATACAATTTGTTTTTATTGTATTTCTCCCTCCCGTTGAATTTCAACGGGCACCTTCAGCTACTATACAATAAGGTCCTGCCAAGTCACTTAAATGTGCACCTTATTAAATACATTTCATAGCGTATGTTTGCAAATGCTTAACAATATCCACAAATATTACATTCCTTCTTAGAGTTTAGTCATAGTTAGTTTAGTTAGTTTAGAGTTTAGTTGCATGTGCCTAGTGGATGTCTAGCACCACCTTTTCGTTCTGAATAGCGACATCACTTAGTTCCATGTGCCTGCAGCGTGTTTAGTTACAATCGACCTTCTGCCACTCACCCTCGAGGTGGTTGGCAGGGTACTCAGTAGATGTAGATAAAGGTTGAGTTCCAGCACCTGCGTTCAGCCGCCTCTGTATCTCAATATTTATTTCCGCCTGGTATGCGTCAGTCCTCGGGAGTCCGGGTGAATAATTCGATCTCGATTCGTGTTCACACTAATTGTTTATACATGCTATTTGCTCACACTAGTTGTCTATTTTACGCGAACCTTGGGCATGTATCCCTCGTCTAATTTCTTCTCACGAGACCTAAACACGTCATATTTATAAATTAAATGAGAAAATGTCAACCAGTAAACATCTTACCGGAGTTCAAAAGCCAACCTTTATGCCCCAGGGATAAAAGAGAAGCTAGCTGCAAGTTTTTTTTTTTACGGGAACCCTGCTGACTTTCGACAATGCTCGGCCGAAGAGTCTAAAGTGACCTGAGTCAAAGAGGTCTCCACTCGGTTCCTGAATGACCTAGTAGGAGACTGGTGGTATCACGAATTCATTCGTACGGTATGGGCGTTAGAGGAAGGTTGGCCCAGGGGATAGAGCTGATAACTGGAGGTCCGTGGATCGGATTTTGGAGAATCCTTTGAACATACACAGGCAAACCCAAGATGACATTTTCGCTGTGATCTCACACGACTTTGGGCTTGGTAAGTTGTATGTACCTTCGCCAACCAGACCAACTTCGGAGATGTGTATTTGATATTGTCCTGAGTGATATTTCATAATCCATATGTTTGCAGATCAGTCTAGTTTCGTTCTAATTTAAAAGTGTTCATCATTTTTGAGCTCCTCATTCCCAAAGAACGAATGGAACGATGCGTTTAATTCTGCCCGTAGACATGAGTTCATGATACGATCTAAGCGTCCTGTCCTGCGACTGAATACTCTTTGATCCATCGTAAATGTTGGTACTCTTAACGTGTAATCGAGTTAATTTTTTAAAAATCATCTCTCGATGTCATAATTATCCTATAGGCAGCAGATAATGGAAACGAAATGTCGACAGTGTTCTACTTTCATTGCTGGTTTGGTTTGCTGCAACTGCACTGTTCATATTAGGTTTGGCGGGGGTGTTTGGAGCAAAGGGTGGCCAAGAGGGAAGGCGGATGACGTCGAAAATGTGTCGGAGAGGGTAGTCAGCGAGGGAGGGTAGTGGGGGTGGCTCTGGGCGGAGCGCAAACTCACACACATGCACATCGCCCCTCGTCATTCTCTTTTTTCATTAGGTACTCCTCTCTTCTTTTTTGTCGCCTGCGCTGCGATCCACGCTCTGGCGCCTACATTCAAATGCGCCAGTTGCCCGGGATTCGTCGGCGCTGTGTCGGCCGCTCTTCCCCCCCCCCCTCCGGTTACTGCAAAGGGAGTGCTTTTTCCCACTGGGGATCGCCGGAGTCCGAGGATGAGGAAGTTCATTGTTCGAGAGAGAAAAGAGTGTGTGTCAAAACTTCCCTTTCGGCCTTGCTCTGTGAGGAGGCCCGGAGTGGGTGGTTCGCTGTCCTGTGCAATCGTGGACTGAATCAGGGTGGTTTTTCGGAGCGCGAGGGTGGGGCCCATTGGGGTTCGTTGGTGGCACGGGTGGGGGAGAGAGGGAATCGAAGTTTTTAAGGGGACAGGGAGGATGTGTGCGTCACATGTTTTGTCGCCTCCATACCTCTCACCACTGGGGTGTTTCTGTTCGGTCGTGAATTCGGCACCGCAGAGTGGCGTGGATGGAGGGAAGGAACATGGGGGCGTGGGTGGGCTGCTCTTGCGAGTCGTCGTTCTGTCGAGGAGGGGGGAGCCCTCGGCTCTCGAGCAATCCGCGGGTGGCGAGCGACTCGACGGGGGGGCGAGGGGGCCGGGGGGCGGAGGGGGGGGGGGGATTGGTTGCAGGAGTGAGTGATAATCGAGAGAGCTGGACTGTTGTTTCGAATACGTGAAAAGGGAGCCAGTCCCTTTTGCTCCCCCGCGCCGCTCCCGTCTGATTTTTTCGTCCATTTTCGTTCTGCATTTGCCGGGAGATGCTGTCCTTGTTTCGGGGAATGCCTCCTTGTTTCCCCAATTGCGGGGCGAGAGGTTGTTAAATGGCGGAGGTGGGCGGCAGGTTTTTTTTTCTCTCTCTCCCGCAGTCGGGCAGGTGGTAGATACCTATGTCTTTTTAACTTCCGCTGCGATGTCCTTCGAGGGTTTCCATGAATATATTTTGGTTGGCATGTCGGCGTAGTGGGAACATCAAGGTGTACAAATTACCCCTAAATTAAGACGTAGGAACCCTCTTGCGTTTTATTCTAGAGAATTGTAATTAGACCCGAGATACTGAATTATCCATTAGCTCGGGACAATTTTAAGTGGTGTACTGTGTACCACGAAAGGAAGACTCTATTCCCTGCAAATGCTAAGTTACGCCACCCAATGATTTCTCATCCGCCTGGATGACGGTAGCAGTAGACTTGAGTTCTAGGTACTCCAATATCTGAGTTAAATCGCATTTTCTGAACTAAACTCTTAATCTGGAAACAAAGGACCTTTGCCCGAGGTGGATTTACCCGCGAACTATGGGGTTCCATGGCGTTTCCAGACCTGTCACTTGTAGTGTGGCCGGCACGTCTGCATTTTCATCAAGAACATTAACTAATACAACTCTATCGTGTTTAATGATAACATTTATCTACTTATCTGGATTACATTCTTCCCATATGCTAGATTAGCAGCTGAAAAAATAAGAACGTGACAGGCTACTTGTCTATATTCTTTTAGCATGAGTAAAATTTCGCGCTACGGCTAATTATTGTTCCAAAACTTAGGGAGCATTACAAAAAGTTTATGAAAGACAATATAATGCAGTCTTTTGTGTCATAGTTGAAACAGTCCTCAAAAGGTGGTGGACTATATTAAGATCCAAAGAATAGATAGGACCTTTTCATCAAAATAAGAACCTTAAAGGCTGTAATAAATGGTTGCCCAAATTACACACCTATTTTTGTCAGTTATCCATGAGTTGATGATAGTGTCATTGCCTTATAGAAAAGAACATAAGTTGATGGTTCCATTTTAGTTTTAGCCATGGCTTCTTTTTTTAGTCACGCTGTAATTTAATGTAAATATAACTTTCGAAAAAAGAGCAATCCCTCTGAAGTATTTACATGGGATTCTTGCATGGTCTCGTACGGACTTCTTGTCACGGTAGTGTTTTATTTGAGAGTTTTTCAATGCGTAATTTTTCTGGACTCATGAATATCTTGAAGGAGATGGGGATGAAGTTCTGGAACGGATTTTGTGCTCTTTGCACCTAGACTGCAGTCTTTAACCAAAAGGGTGGTTTGATTGAAGAATAGACCCCACCAAGTATAATCAGTGGACAAATGGCACATGAAATCCACACCACAGGGAAGGTAGACCAGGTTGGGTACAGTACACTTGTCACTCTACCTCCTGGTATACCACGTCGTCTCATTCTTCTGCCAAAAAATTAAAATTAATAACATGAAAACTTTTTTGACGATGAAGTTAAAAACGAACTCTTTAAGAGTCGGTATCCGAGGGGAAACAAATTGCATTTTGCGATTTGGAAATGACATATCGGTCAAGGCAGAGACAGAAAGAGATACGCGTTACCGACGACATGTTTTCTCATATTCTGCAAAGTCCTTGAGGTCTCGGAAAGAAATGTGAGGTCATTAGTATTGAGGAGTGTTTTAAGATGCCTATTTGCTATAGTATCCATTGTTATCCGTGAAAAACATGCCTGGGTTGACTTTCGATATTTAATTCCAGTAACGATAGCCATGCATAATCACTTTGAAATCTACAAGCCATTCAGCTGAGAACCGATAGTGACGTTTGATTATGGACTATCGCCACTCCCGCTGCCTTTTTGATGCAATAATTCTGGGAAAACCGTTACCAGGAGACAAATTCCTAGAGGACAACATGTTGAGAGCGGAGCCTCAGGCTATTCACATATTTAGAAGGTTCATATCGCTTTAAAAATCTATCCAGCAAAAAAGGAAAACCAATGAAAATACTTAGTCCTTAAAGAAGAATACGATGAGTAAAATAAAAGATGAAAAAGGAGATGAATATTTATTACTTTATAAATAGCTACCTTTATTTTTACCTAGGTTTTTTTACAGTTGCTCATCTTGTCTATTCCTAATACGCTGATTTGAAAGAGTGCATATTTGATATTATCATGTTAGCGATTACACTAGATTATAGATAACTCTATCTGAATATCTCACTTAGGGATCCTGTATCTCATTAATGCTTGTTAGAATAGCAGTTCAATTAGCCTTTCCCGCGAGAATAGGCCGTCTCAATTTTAAATAATTTGTGACTGAGATCGGATGTAAATAGGATCGCTTAGAATAAGGCTATTACAATTTTTCGGCGGATCGAAAACTATCCTCGATCGTGTATCACGCCATTGTAGGAGTAGTACATACATTTGTGAATTCAGATTTTTTATGGCAGCACTGTAGTCTCTGGATATCGAAATTCACCTACGGTCAGGGAAATTCGGTAAAAAAAGGTCCTGATTAGGACGCTTCTCCCACGACATTCTCCCGCGGGGTAAATCCACGCTCACCATCTGGGCATGAACTGATTCAAAGGCTAATTTCCCCCCGGTGCTGACCTTATTCGACGTGTACACTGTGTCTTCTTTCTTCCTCCCTAACGCTCTCGAATCTTTCCCAATCATCGCCACAATCCGCTTGCCAACATTTTACAAACCCTCAGCATTAGAGCTACCTCTCTATGATCACGCACACGATGCCCTATGCAGTGAGCGCCCGGGAACAAAATATTCGTTCATATTTTGGTGTCACCACGTTGCAGGTTTTTTTTTCATTTAATCGAGCTGCTCGCGCGACAGGCTTGAAATGCGACTCCCTCGCCATTGTTATTCCAACAATGTGGGAGCCTCCTTTGTTTTCGCTCGGCTCTCTCCGCTGGGCCTCTTTTTCATTACACTACCCGGTTTTGTGTAGTTTTATTTTCCGTTGTTCGTGTATCTTATCATCACATGCGGTTGACTGGTTGGACGCTGACCCTCTCGTGTGTCGCAAGTATTGACCACGCCATCGGTAATAGAAGCCAGAAAGAATCGCCAGTACCTTGCTGTAACCTAACTGTTAGGGCGTGTATTTTCATCTTTGCTGAAGCTGCTGGCTCAGTTCGTTTTGCACGCTTAGGTACATGTGTCAGCGTTGTAAATTCTTTTGGTTTCTAGTTTTCATTCATACATCCCTTTATTTAGCCCTTTATTTAGGCGTTCTTAAGTTACATTAAAAAAAATATATGTTGATCTCAGGGTATCATTTTTTCCACCCAGAAAATAATTTGTATGCCTCACGTATCTTCTTATATTATAATAGATTTAACCTCTGGATAGGAACACTTGCGGGCGAGTTAACGTAGTAGGTATCTACTCATCGGGGAACCATAGAGAAGGAATGTGAGAGGATAAAGCTTTATTGCATTAAAGAATAATCATAGCGAGTTTAAATTGTGTTAAAATGCTAAAAAATTGAATCCATCATTTTGATAATTTTGCTGTTACGGATGCAATCGCAATAGGACCGAGTGAATTTTAAAATTAATATTTGAGGTAATGAAAATTTTGGTAATTTTTTTATAATAAAAAAACATGATTTGAATTTGAGCTGTTAAAAGCATTATTTAGCCTCGCCAAGTCGACTTTTAAGTTTGGGTGGCATGTAAATTCGTAATCCCAAAAATTCCGTATTTTCAAATATTTTTGCTCATGCTTAATTAAATGCCAGAAATACCTGAAATTTTCGTAAACTTAAAATTCACGTTTCTTTTTGTTCCGCTTATGCACTTCATACTTTCCTTTTTGGCCTCAGGCACTTTCTTCTGATTCTCATCTACTTAATTTTAAGCTTTCAGTGGGCACTATTCGGTTCCGAAGATCTCCATGTGGCGTCCTTTTTGATTTGTTGCCAATGAAAACACATTCTTTTAAGGGACTCATACACATTGAATATTCTGTGGAAAAATGAACACATGAACAAATAAGTAATATGTACTTCTTGTAAATTAACAGTGTAGTTACCAAAATCATCGTTACCTTGTCTGAAAAAAGCAGGCGTTATGCCATCTGTTCATTTTTGGCATACCTTTATTCAGGCTACTCAGCAAACAGTGAGTGAGGGAAATTTTGGATAAGTGAAACTTATGCCATATTATTTTATTCTTATATCATTTTCTGCTTTTTCAAAATCATAAGCTTGGTGAGGGTTGTGTTCATCTTGTGCGCATAATACACCAATTTCGGGGACAGTTTCTTTTATGGGGCTACCACCTGATTCTCGCACAATTGTGATTTCAGAATATCGCGCCGCTTGAATAATAAGGATATTTTTCCAACGATTCTTAACCTAAAATTAACCATTCGTTGCAGTCACATACCATTTATACTCAGTAATGTTTTTGATATGCTCAACTTAGGTTTTGACATTCATTCAAAAATGTTTGTAAGTACTTGGCGATATGGTAATTTTAGAGGTGACTCCTACGTTTTTGGAGAAATATGCAGTGCTTGGCATTATGAGCAGACGTGCATAACACCCAAAAACAATTGCCGATGTGATGAGCGCTTAATTGATTGATGTGGAAAAAATTCAAATCACGTTGGTAGTAATAAGAAAATCAATTTTTTCCCACCATTAAAAGTCATATTATTATTTTTTCATTTTTACTCTCCCAATAAAACAAGAAAACGTTTATTTTTGTAATAAATTCACTTGCTCCTGGCTATGTCAATCTCCCTCGCCATCTCTATAGGATCACAGGGGGATGACATGATCAACTGCAAATGTTTTGAGCCTCAGTCAATGAATATTTTTTATGGACTCTCATTCAAACTCTCTCAACTTCCTTGGGATCTAAATAAAAATTGCCCTGCTGATTATGCTCTGATGGCATACAGGGGTTAAGGGCGGGACTTCGTACCTTATCTCTTTTTGGAGAGGCCTTTTTTTTAACGCGACCCCTCTCCAAACGGCATTAAAAAAATCCAATCTCCCATTCCCCTTCACTCTGTCCCCGCATAATTCCCGTCCCACCCCGCCCTTTGTTTATTCCCCGGGGTAAACGCTCGTAAACGGTGAGATAAGCTTCGGCGGTTTTTAATCTCCCGGGGAGACTTGACGCTCGCGCTCCGTCTACGACCGCTCCTCTGCTGCTTTCCCTGCCGGAGCGAGCATTTGAATTTTTAATGAGAAGACTATAATCGTAAGAAACGATTCTCCGCTTTTACTTTGGGGGATAAAAAATGAAAATAGAAATATATATAGTGAAAAATATAGCAATTCTGTCACGGTAGCAGTAATATATCATTTTGATTTTGCATATGATTCAGCCCTTGACTAGTTGTATCTGGTGGGGAAAAATATTGATTGAAAACGGAAATTATTAAAAGATGCATTAGAACCAGACTAGTCTGTATTTTGTCTGACAGTTAAGTGTATGATTACTCACATCAAACATTGGATGAATATCCTTATAATATTAATAAGGATAGTAATAACCGTAACCTTAATACCCGTAACAATTGGTCCCTAGTGTGGACTAATGGAATTCGCATCGGCAATCCTCCATTATAAATAAACTTTCTTACATTTTTACGAGGCACTGAGCATAGTGTATTTAGTAATAATGTGCTGGCACAATATGATTATCAACAATCAATGGCGAAAAAGAAATAAATATAGGTAAATTTCAATCCGCAGAAATACAGAGGATAAATTAAATTTTCCTTCTGCTTTAGTGAGGTACCTATTATGTCGATGTAATAGCTATTGCTTGTCTTACAAATGGAGATTACTCTGCGCTCAAGTTAAGAAAATCCATTCAATTTCTTTGCATGGGTAAAGCAAGTCTTGTGAAATATGTTTCGGGTGTCATTCCTCTTTTTTTCAGTGTCTTTTTTTACGGGTTGGTGTATTCGACTCTTATAATTTGATTGACATTTGTTTTTGCATTAAATCAGCAGCAGCAGTATTTTCACTTAGTATTACGGGAGATAAATGTTTGCTTGAATTTAATTTCTATGCAAACTAAAGTAAATAAAATGGCGTTTTGTAATTCAGTATAAAGACACAATCCTTAAAAATGTTTTGGAATCCATGTATTTTATGACTCCCCTACTCTTCTTGATGCTTGTATTTTTCAAATAACTTGACAAAAAGTTTTATTGTGAAGTGATAAACTCAATTGCTTTCACATTCTTTTAAACATTTTTGAATTGATTTGCGGTGACCAATTTCTGTTTCTTCCGGATCGCTCGTTTGCTTATGTTATAGCCATAAAAAAATTAAACCAACAATGAGAAGATAACGTTAACATAGGCGGGCCACTTCCTCCCCCTGTACTGCCCGTGGTTTCTCAGGAGGTTTGGATGCCCTGAATTCTTGTTGCTCGGGCTCAAATTAGGATTTAGTCCAAAGATATCTCTTCTGAGTTCGAACCTGAGACCTCTGGTCATTAGAAAACGTTCTATCGGCAGGCTACAGCGGCTTAATCATGATACAATATGTAGCATTACATATTTAGGAAATCCAACCAATAAATCCCTGAATGGAAATTGAAGATGACTCAAACCTCAACTGCTTAATCAAAGTAGTCGAATTATTACGGGCTTTTGTTCTCATTTTTTGCACGAGGCCGTTTATGCAATGAATTTACCAGGCTTGTTTTAGTTTAACAGCTTTCAGTAAGTTACTTATAGTGCCAATTGCAGCATATCCTCCTATAAAATACGCATTCACAGGAAGAGTCGTATTTGTTTGTTCCAAAGAAATAATAGATCACGTTATCATCATAATATCTACTAGCTGTGCGATAGATCGGTTTTCAGGTCTGTCCGAGCGAGGGCCGTCTTGTGCGCCTCGGGGCTCGAATACTGGCCTCGTCGTGATGGACGCGAGTTTTTTTGGGGCCCTTCTTCCTCCCACCTGCCTATCGCCCCTCTTCTTCCAATGTCCCTGGGGCGACGATATAAATGACGGCATAGAGAGCCGTTGGAGAGGGAGAAGAAAACGGCGGTAGGAAGAAGGAACACCCTGGGCAGGTGTATGGAGGTAACGGAAGAAAGCAGCCAGAAAGAGATGGTCCGAAGATATATTTTGCGAATGGACGACTATTTGGTTTATCCCCGCTTGCGTACTCCGCGTGAGACTAGTCCGAATATTGTAGCACCCTCTCGTGGAGGAGAGGGAGAAATACCACGCGAGAGGCGGCGTGTGGACCGAGGTTCATGGATCGGAAGGTCCGAACTCTCGCTCTCGAATCTGTGAGCAGCGCAGTGTCCGTTCCTGCCGGCACATATATCTCCACATCGCCACCCTGATATCGTTGCTGTAGCCAGGTGAAGGCGACGTTCGGTGTTGACCGATCAGCGTCTCTTCGTTTCTGTACTCATCTCACCAGTTTTGTTTTTATTTGAACGGTATGTTCCGAGGTTGCGAACATTCTCGAGGAGGGGGCATTGCGATGGAGCACGAGGGTGAGGATGTGCGGTGAGTTTGGGCGCGTGGATCTGTTATCCTCGAATCGCTGGCATGAAGTTGTGGAATGCTTGCGTGGTACTCACGTATCAGATAACTCATTTATGTTGTAATTCTCTTTTTGCTCTATGTTAATTTCACCATCTCTATAGGGTGGAAACAGCTGCAAATTTTAATCTATTGTTAAGTGATCTCTTAAAGGAAATGAAAAAATAAATAATTCTAGTGATAATTAATGGCGAAAAAAATGCACAACTCCCAAGTTCTTTAAATGTCATCAAATATATTTTTCAGTCATGTTTTTTTAGATTGTTCTAAAAATATTGCTGGCTCATCATCACCTTATTGAACTAAAAATAAATTGACAATTCTAAAAAAGCGGAATAAAAATTAATGCGACTTATATACCAGTCAGGAGAAGTAAGTTTAACACATGGCATAAGTTTTCAGAACTGAAAGACAGTGAAAATCTCTCTGGTTTCGGTTCTACTTTTTGATTCGTGCGGATATATTCAGGTAATCTCCTTTGCACTTCTCTCCTTGTATGTTTGCGTTAACAGTTCTTTTTCTAAATGTGACAGCTACAGTGGGCGTAAGGCATGTACTTTTTTAAAATTATACAAAGCGTTGCATATCATAAGCCTTCTCACAATGACAAACGCGAATGTAATTTAAGAAGAATATAACCTATGAATAAGTCATATTTTTTATTTCTCTTATTATAACATGGAAACGAACTCCACCCATCAAATAGAGAGTAGTAAATTATTTGCAGTGCAAATTGGTCTCAAATTTGTCACTTAGGATTTTGATAAACGGGCGATATTTTGGACGCAGTGGACGCAGTATTTGGACGCAATAGGAAAGTTGTGCTCAACCCGAGGGTTGGTTTTCTATAGTGGCCTATGACGGTGGATATTTTAGTATCCACTGTATCCACTCAATGAAGTGAACCGCTGTTGATATAGATGGCGCATATATGCTGTTATTGAGATGAAGAGGAAGGTATTAATAGGAAATAAATTTGAGATGGTCTCTCTATCGTATAAAATTTACCAACTTCGGCAAAATTCATTTCCAAGTTTATTATTTTCCAAGAAGATTTGACCTCCAGCCACTGTGATTTCTCCCACAAGTATTGATAAACTGTTTGAGAATTGCCTGTATTTACTTTGGAAGTGTAGGAGTGAGCACATTTTGAGTTTAACTACACCTATCAATATGTGAAATATCGTAAATATGATCACGTTTCCTTGTAAAATATTTAATATACTCTTTATCTTTCCCATAAGGACCTCGTGAGTCTACTTACCTACGTGAGCCAGAGTCAAGTTTATGGTAATGGTTCCAGTAGGGAAAGATATGAATTTAGATTTCGTGAATCTTTCTTGAATATCAGTGGATTCTACTTCTTTTTATCTTTATGCCCTTCCTCATGGACAAATAGGAAGTACATAAAGTTATTTCAACTGATGACAATCATAGGAGAAAGTTAAATATTCTAATGATTCACCTTCATAATTTGACGCATATTCATTTCAATGGATATGCGTCAAATTATTTAAATCTTATTGATGCATAAGTGGAAATAAAACTTGGAATATTTTATATACATTTTTTATGCGTTTTCCATGCATTCATTGCTTTGCACGATCCAATTTCCTCTTCGCACCTCCCCATTCATCGGATTGCGCAGCGATAATGATTATCGAACTTCAGACATGGGTCTATTACTTTTTTAATTTTTTCTATTTTTCTCCTTTTTCGTGATAGTATTGAGAAATATTTCGTAGTGTAGGTACTCTAAAATCCGAAAGTGACAATTCAGTCTTAGCCAAACTTTTCATTCTTTTTGGTTGTAGTTTCTGCCACGTATGCCACATATTCCTTAATTATTTTTATAGGCAAATTTTTTAAATTTAAATTTCTGCATCTTACGCTGTTCTTAACTTGATATAACTCTTATATAAAAATGTATTTGGGACCAAAGTCGTGAGTTTTCTTCATTAAATAATGATTCATTTATTCTATGACCTCAGTCTTGAGAACGTTCATTCTTTGTGTAAATTCAATTTTGTTTATGTATTGGAGCAAGGTTGGCAACCTAGTATCCCGAAAGTCATGAGTTCGAATCTCACCTCGGGTATTGTGCACCTATATCTTAGGATATGGTTGATGACTAAGTGAAATTATGCGATGCTTAACAACTTTGATAGTTTGAGTGTATTAGTAGAATTCTACCACTTTTAAGAATAACAAATATCCCTTTGAATCACAAGGGAGAAATAGGCTGAAATCATTTAAATTGCAAGGGAAAAAAATATAAGTACAAATAAATTAACGAATCCCATGCGAGGCGACAAATTCTCGGAAAATTTCAGGATCTCACTTCTCAGAAACGTTATTTGATCTTTAAAATCGGAGTGAAATAAGATATAAGGGCGTTTATACTAACTCATTATCCAGCCTGATAAAAATTCGTTTGTTCGCGATGTTATTTTTAATTTATGATAAAAAAGGCATGTGCGATCTTCTTCGTACTTTCATACTGTTGGAAATACAATACAAAGTGGAATACTGTTTCAGTGTTCCACTTTGCAACAAAAAATAGATACCTACGATAAGAATTGTCGAGGCTGTTACCTACTGTTGGAAACGCTCATGGAAATTGATGATACTTAATTTTTTTTATCCATTCTCTTCTAGAGAATAGAGCAGAGAATCTCACAAAATCGTCTTAATAAAGAAGGGAAAAGAATTGGTGGTACGTTTGGGATTGGATGTGGGGATGCTATGAAACCAAGGAGGGGAGAGAGGGGACGGAAACAGAAGGGCTGGAGAGGAGGCGGGAAGGGGATAAACACTGGGAGATACAAAGGGAGGAAGTAGAGGTCCGCAGCGACTCGGTTAAGTGGTGTGTACTTGTAATGGCTAAGAGGTTGGAGCGCAACTCGACGTGATTAATGGAGACAATGGCTTGAAGAATGTTTAGACATGGTTTTAATGGATGACAATCTGATACGGTTGCTTGAATTTTGCGTGAAATATTAATGACCCTCTGTGCGCTCTGCAGTTTCATTGCATAAAATGGTAGTTACGATCATGGATCGAGGAAGCTAGGAAACAACATGCGACTTCACCCTATTATTGCTTTGTCACTCAAGTGGGTTGTTATTGATGAGGCTGTTGACGACGTCTTATCCTCAAGAATTTAGACTGAAACATTTAAAACTTTTTATTGCATTTAAAACCTTGGTCCTTAAAGAATTACTTTAACACTAACTGAAGAATACTTTTATTGCATGAATATATATTAGGGGTTTAATATATGTTCTTCATCACAATGTGCCAACAGAAGATAGGGTTAAAAAAAATAAGTCAATGAATTCCACGATTATTGTTCAAAATCTAATGCATTGGAAAGCGAAAGTGTTTATCGTTTTGGATAGGATGGCCTCGGAGGAAAAATTCTCAGCGTGAAGGTGCTCGCTATATGAAGAATTGAAAAGCAAAATTTTCGTATTTCGCGGCGAAAAGCATCAGGAATAATTATCAGTGGTAATCGCCCGAGGAAGAACAAAAGGGAGAAAAAACGCCAGCCATAAATCAACGGCGGTGCACCTCTCGACGCTGGAGGGGGAGGATAAAATTCACCCCGCTCTCGCCTCCCGCCCCCTCTCCCGCCCGTCCATTACTCCCTGGGGCTGCATTTGTTTCTCTCGGAAAAACACGTGCATCTGTTCTCTCCGTCACGACCGCGAAAAGGGGACTCGGCCGGCTAGCCTCTCCTCCGGACAGGTATATCCACGCGTGGGGAAACAATGAGCACTGAGCTCTCTTCGACTTCGCTTTCACCTCGCCCGTTCTCCCGCTTCTCCTTTATTCCTCTCTTCCTCTCCTCCTCCTCCGCCTTCCCTATGCTACCCAGCGTCCTCATTTTGTGCGTTTTTCATCGCCACTTAAATGCATGCCACCATTTCGTGCACCGTCCCACGTCGAGTCGCGAACGCACTCACTAGCCTCCGCGCTTCGCTTCCCTCCCGCCCCCGTTTCCTCCCACGAACGCTTATGGAGATTGTTTAGCACTTCCTCCGCTCGTTGTTGCCTCGTTGAACCTGCGAGGAATAAATCCACTCACACCTCAAGTCCCCCCACTCTCCTGGGCCCCTTCCGCGTCTCGTCCCACCTCGCCCCTCATTTCGGGACGCACCGTGGTGCTAAAACCGCCTTTTCACCCCATAATCCATCTCTCTTCCCCTTCGACTCTCTTTCCCTCTCACTTATTCCCTTCTTCTACCAGATGGGTGTCCGTGGGCGATTTGTCAAAGTCTTCCCCGAGTGGAGTTTCTCTCCTCTGCGTTGTTCCTTCCACCCTCCCCAACTTGACCCCGTCCGCTCTCGCCTCCTTTATTTTTTTTTATTTTTCCTCCCTCTTTGCTTTTGTTTGAATTTTTTCCGTCCACCGTTTGCCGTTGACTGGAGGCCCCGCCCACCGATACGCGAGGCCACGCCCCCTCCTCACGCCTCCCCCGGACCCCTCCCTCTCATTCCACCCACAACCTCACCTCCATCCCCCACTCCTCCCTGTCTCCCCTCTCGCCCCACCCCTCCCTCCCCGTCCACCCCTTCGTCGTCCATCGTCACCCCTTTCATTCCCCGCGAACGCCCCTTACCTGGCGCACTCGTGTCGGCAGTAAGCACCTTTTCGCTGTGTGCGTGCGTGTGTGAACGCATACCTGCCAAGGCACTGCCAAGTTGAGGCTGGGGAGAGGGCACCCATCCTCCTGAACCCGATGACATCAAAACCCTCGCTTAACCCCACCCTCCGCACCCCGCACTTCCCATTTTTACCAATCTTGGCACGCTCACCTCGGCAGACTCCGTGTTACACCGTCACGTCACCTGCCGGTTTGGCATGAATTCTGTCGCTGAGATTGTGTTTGGTCGCGATGGCAGTCGAGGTTTGTCTAAGTCTCTTCTCATCCAGGTGGCTCGCCTATAATATTAATGATCTGTTCAATATATCAACTTGTAATAGCCACCTGGGGCTTTACCTAATATTGAAATAATGTAGGAGTAGTGAAGGCTTATTTTCATTATTAAGTTAATTCAAAGTGAACATTCTAGGCGTTTTTCATAAAAGTAAGAAATTATTTCACGGACATCGGAGCCTCGTTTAATATGACTCTCAAGAGTCCTGCCCCTGGAAAAAAATCATCGTTCCCTTTCCCGAGGCTGCCGATTAACCAGCGATGGACGAAGTGAAAGAGAAATTGCCAGTGGAATTGCCCAAGCGAAAAGGACATTTTACCAGAAGAAGATTCTGCTTACAGCTGCAAATACAAGCGTGGAAGTGAGGAAACATTTCATAAGAACATACATCTGGAGCATTCTACTAAATGACAGCGAAGCATGGACTATAACAACAGCAGAGAAGTCCAGGCTGGAAGCATTTTAAATGTGGTGCTACCGAAGAATGATGAAGATAAAATGGATCGATCGAGTGACAAACGAAGAAGAGTGGGAGAGAAGAGATCTCTACTGAAAACCTTGAAAAGAAGACAGGACAACTTATGGGCCACATATTAAGACACGATGGCCTGATGAAGACAATCGTCGAGGGAAAAGTAAACGGGAAGAATGGAAAAGACAGGCCTCGTATGAGGTAGCATTATGGAGCAAATTGTGAACGATGTGAAAGAGAGGAACTACGTCAATATGAAGAGGTTGGCCGATGGTTGAAGAATCGAGTGGAGGCCTGCGTCAAACCAATCCTAGGATTGTTGACCGATGATGATGAACCCTTTTCATCTCAAAATGCCAATTTATCGGCTTTTTCCCAAATCACTCAGGATGCCGATGTATCTGAAATTATAGAGGGTTTTCGTTCAAGCAGTTTTATTATAAAATAAATATCATATTAACTCATGTGAAAAATTTAAAAATTAAAAAGAAATATGTGCCCAATTTCAAACTTCTACGTCAATGTATTTGCAGAAAATACTTTTGCCTCTACCATTTGACGTTAAAGTTAGAACAAGAGGGACAATATTGGGCACTAGCTCGTTACTTAAGCTTCATCACCACATTTTAGGCAAAACTGGATGAAAACTATTATTTTTCTTCTCCTTCATTAGTATTAGTTAGATAGCCTGTCTTCATCAGGTGAATGTGCAACGGTTTCAAGTTTCTGCCAAAACGATGAAAGTGTTGGCTGAAGGCAGATGTGTATTTTGTATTCGTTATTTTTCGAAATATTATGTGTGGCGTCTCACAGCCTTCTCTTCTGACGACTCATTATAAATCTATTCTTTTAATTTCATTCCCTCCATAGTGCTTCCTACATTTTTGCAGCGTATACCAGTCCTGATATGCTATTTGAATAAATGTTCGAAATCGCCAAACGAAATACTAGTTTATAGGTATTCTCGTGAAATACCTTTAAAGAAATGAAGATGAAACGTTTGAATCAGCCCAAACCAAGATTCTATTCTTGCATCATCTTTTTTCATATCCATTTGATTCTTTATATTCCTGTAGAATTCTGCGCTTGGTGATAGCTTTGCATTCGCCGATCGTAGCTGCTTCATTAACGTAATCATTAGGTATGATGTAAGGGTAAAATAATTGGATTTATAGCAATCGTATAGTTTCTGAATAGTTTTTGATTTTGATTGTTTTCTTGCTAGAGTTATTTCTTAATTTTAGATTTTTGTCGTGAAGATAAATTACTATTGTGATAACATAAAAGTAATGGTCCTCAAAAGCCTCCGGTTAGTGGTTTCATTAGGGATGATGTGAGATCTACATCTACATCCACGCAATACCCTGCAAGTCACCGCGAGGGTGTGTGGTAAAGGGTGAAGATCACCAAACATGCATAATTGCCATCAACTAGGACATATAATGGAGACATGCTAGGTGTAAGGATCACATGCAGCTAGATGGTTATTATGTACATAATAATAAATGTATTCGTTGTAAATACATGTATCATTAAGTACAGACTATTCTAACAATATTCCGCCTACCTATCCCTTTTCTATGCTGCCTGTTGTATTCTGTAATAGTACGGGGCAAAATGACTTTTTAAATCTATCGGTAAGACCATCTACCTTACTTAGATAGTACCGCACCCTCAAACCATAAGTCCTAAGACAAACGCAATATCCATGCTCGTACGGGATACGAAGCCGCAATCTTTGGTTTGCCAAGCACTTTATTTTATAACTGGTTAAGCATTTTGCCAACGTGATTACAGGGTCGGCTTTGAGGAGAAGGATTTTGTTTGGTGGGATAAAAACTATTTACCTACCGGGAGGATATTTACTCTGATAGTAAAAGAATAATTAAAATTATCATTGAATGTTATGAATTATTGTAAATGTAATGACATATAATGTCATCCCTTCATGCCGATTTATGACATGGAATATGTTTCTAAGATTCAACTGATGCAGATAATTAATTATCAAGCGATGCAGGGTTTTTATTTGACCCTTTTACAGGTAAAAATAAAAAAATTACGTTCCTAAAATATTTATTCAGAATGACAATCGTTTACTGGCTAATAATGGATAGAGCTGAACTACAGTTGTATCCATACATTCTTCCTTAAAATTTCTGTTCTAATTGTTTGTGATTTAAATTCAAGATCAAGCTTTTTTCATTAGGAATAATGGCATCCTTTCTCATCCACCGTTAAAATCTCTTCATACCATTCACACAAAAAGAAGGATCTGCCATTACAAGGCGTTCATTGACGTGATTGATCATCGTAATGTCAACGCTTTACATCATTTAAAAAAGTATCAGTTCTTGTATAATATAAATACAGCCAACATTGAGTGTATGTTGGCTGAAAAAATGTGCGAGAGATTCAAGATGTGAATTATATCTCAGATCTCGTATTTCTCCGGTTGTCCGTCATTTGTTGGCAATGGAATGGTATTTATCCTAAAATGTCACTTTTCATACTGTGTATTTCTCGCATTAATTTACAACTAGGAATGATGTGAGCCAAAAGTCACATAATCGGATTAGTGCATTATAATGAATCGCTGTCTTTTCTCGGGACTAATATTTTTTATCCAGCCTACAAATTCGAAGCTGATGGCTGAAAAGCGTTATTTTATTGTTTGTAAAACACTGAGGCTCTATTATTCCACTCTTGGTGTTAAAATTATATTCGTTGCCGCTGGGAATCTTTTATTAGCTTTCCATAGGCGTTAGTTGTATTTTATATTAATTCATGGAACATACTCGTAATTTAACGCAATTAAACTGTGCTCTCTTTATTGCCGTTTTTTGTGACATTCCTATCGTTAGTTGTAAGTAACAAAATTTGGTATTTCCGGTGAAACTCAATTCCCTAAGTAACCATTTTTTTCGCGCTTTTTGGTCCTTGAACTTATCTATGCCTGGAATCAGCATTCACATATTATTGGTTGCATTTTTGTTTTACACGTTGAACCAGAAAATATCTAGGTAGATAATGGCTTTAGCTCCAAGAAATTATGTGATCCTGTAGTTTTTGTTTAAGGGTAGGGATATATTTATTCACATACTGCGTGATGATCTTTTTTCACTTTTTCTGTGATGGCAGGCACATATCACATTACCTACAGGTACCCAAGGTACCTATCATATTAGGAAGCTATCATGCTTTATCATATTCATAAGGGAAATATGCGGCCGAGCGAAGAGAAAGCTAGGATTTATAAAAAGAGTACTTGGGAAATGTGATGAGAAGACAAAAGAGCGATGCTACTTTTCACTAGTTAGGCCCCACCTTGAGTATGCAGCCAGTGTATGGGATCCTAATGAATTAGGTTTGATGAGAGAATTAGACAGTGTGCAGCGTAGAGCAGCTAGGTTCGTCAAAAGGTGTTACGATAGGTTGAGTAGTGTATCAGAATTAATACAAGAATTAGGGTGGGAATCATTATCAGAGCGTAGATTAAAGTTCAGATTAAATCTATTGCAGAAATTTCAATCGGATAGCTTTACTGAAGATGTTAGGCACATATTAAAAACACCAGCGTATTATGCTAGATTCGACCAGATAAATAAGATTAGAGAGATAGATTGTCGTACAGATAGATTCAAAATGGCATTTTTCCCCCGTACTATAAGAGAACAGAATAGGCAGCATAGGAAAGGGATAGGTAGGGGAAATATTTTAGAGTATTCTGTAGTGCATGATGCATGTATTAACCCCTCAAATACTATAGATACTAACAATCTAGTTGCATGAGACCCTTTAGTTGCTTGCTTGCATGCTAGTGGTGAATGCTTGGTGACCTTCACCCCCTGCCACACACCCTCGCGGTGGCTTGCAGGGTATCGTGTAGATGTAGATGTAGATATTCGAATTAGACGATCAGGCTGGAAGTTGGCGGGATGTATGATTACAGCTTGTGAGTGCCTTCCAGGAGTGTAATCATAAAGAAGGAAACCAATGTGGAAGGAAAGAAGGGAAAATTCAAAGAATTTCGCGGCTGAGAGATGATCCGCGGGCAGTTGTCGGTGGATGGCGCGAGGATTCTATGTGACCAAGCAGTTAGTAAATATTTTTGAAGTCAGGGGTGATCGGGAGGAGGTATCGGTTGGGAAGTGGGAGAGTGGTGAGATGTAAGTGGACCGCGGGAGGAGGGTAAGGAAGAGGGCGGGGAACTGTCGGAGGCGCCAGGAGACGAAAGGTTGGTAAGGCGCGCTCGCCTGTTTAGAGTGAAAGGGAGGAGGATATTGGGAAAAAAATAATCTGCGCAGGAACTACGATAAATAAAACGCTCATTCTGATGCCTCTCTTTTTCGCTCAAAAGCTTTTACAGTTCTTAACCTGTGTTTGTGGTCAAATAAAGGTATAGGTTAAAAGGATAAAAAAGGTTCACCGACCTTTGTGGCTATGGATTCTTCTGCATGGCAAGTCCTCTTGGCTGAGCAATATATTTTAAATTTGTAGTTAGACAATTTTTATTTGGTACCCTTTCTCTGATGTTTTCGTTATGTTCCACTGAATTCTCTCTGTGCTTTGACAGTCAGCGTAAGGAGGAGTGATGAATGATACGATCAAAATGATTGCTAGTGCACACGAAGAATCAAAGTTGCATATGGTTTTTATATTTATATTACAGCTGCATTCGCCAATTATTTATTTGCATCAGTTTATTCGTTTGATAATTTTGCATTAGTCCTTTAGTCCTTCAAAAAACAGCATGCACTCATGCTGTTTTTTCCTTCAATAATTTGGCATTTCTGCGACGAAATTTTTCTGTCAGGCGGGTAGATGGCCTTTGGGAATGTATGTCTATTATTAGATTTGAAAAAAGGGTATATTTACAGCTAGAAACTAAACTTTTAAAATGATTGTTTGAATATAAATAAGATATGTGAATATACCTATCCGTAGCTCTAATTATATAAATGTTTAAATATTCTCATTAATAATAGTAATTTTACTGCACCCCCAACATTAATAGGCGGCCATATTTCTAAGAAGTCTCCATAATATTTTATTAATTCGACAAGTTGACTTATGTTGCCTGCTTCAGCCATTTATGTATGAAACGTTTCGGCCGTAGCTTTAGAGATGATTGGCGCATGTTAGCTTAAAGATACCTAGGGCTACAGAGATGTCTGGTCGGAAAATTTATTTCGAAGTCACAACCAGTGAACACATAAGGACTACGCTCAGCGTGGCGAGTTGTTATTATCCGGTGTAAGAATGGGTTTACCTAATGCTTAAGGTCCAAGATTCCGTATTTTCTCTCTCTCTCACTTTGAGACATGCAAATCGTTCTTGTGGCCACAACTTGGTTCGAAACCACGCGCACGCACCGTTTTTCTCAAAACATTTCACAAAATGGGAAACGGGAGGGTTGGAGATAAGATCTTCAATTTTATATGTGTATAAATATATTTCACCACGCACGAAATCTTCCACCCATATTAAAAAAGGGAAACTGCCCTTCAAATTACCGGATGCGCTGTTGGGTGGGTGGCATTGCGACGCGGAGTAGGTCGGAGCGTGCGAGTTAGGGGAGGGGGGTTGGGAAGGAGGGCGAAGGAGTCGCTCGCGTTTGGACGCGGGGGAGCAGATGCTGCTGCCCGGACGGTAGGACACTTCACTCTCCCGTGCTCTCTCGGTGCACGGGCGCCCGCCGTATTGACTCACGCAATTCGGTCACACCGCATAATGTTCCTCTCTCATGCTATGCTACTCCTCGGCTCGTCCACTCCTCCCGACGTCCGAGCCCCCCTCACCACGCCCCCCCCCCTTCGCCTCAAACTTCCTCCCCGCGCTCCTCGTTGGCCCTTCGGGGGTGATAATTCAGGGGCGTTCCCCAGTTGATCCCTGAGAACGATTCGATTCGGTTTCGGCCGCTCGGACGAAAAGCGCTCGCGGCTCGAGATCCGAGCCGCTAGTTAGATGGCGAGCGAGGCCGTGTCCAAGCAAGCGTGGAGTGTCCGTCGGACTCCGATCGGCCGCCGCACAAGGTGGCGGTGCGCGCGAGGTGTACTTGCTCTCACACGTGCGTGCGTGTACGCTGGGGTGGGGCTGTGTGTGCATGTGGGAGGGGGGGGGGGGGGGGGGAGGGGGGAGTTTTTGGGGCGCACGCGGGTGGCGGCGGGAGATTCTAGGGGCGAAGAGGAGAGATGAAAGTGAGAGGAAAACCAGCTCAAAACAGGAACGAATCGATTGGGTCCTAACTGGATGCATGGGATCTGGGAAGGAAGGGGATAGGGAAGGAGAAGGGGAAAAGAATGATCAAATTTAGCTTTGCTCCCTATGACCGTTTCTGTGGGATTATACTACTACGATACGGAGTGGGATGATAATGTTTTCATCCTGGAATGGAAATGCACCTCCTATTTTTATGGCAAATTTTAAGAGCGCTAAACCAACTCATCAATAGATCTTTGAAACAATGCTGACGCATCCCCCATGGAGATGGCTTAGGAAAATATAAAGCGAATTTTTTCCCCGCTATATGTTAGAGTTCTGTAGTTATTAAAATTATTTTATATAAAATCTTGAAAGAAACTTTCCCCTGTAGCCCATATATCGGATAGGTAACTCAAGGTTTAGGGTTCGATTCCCGCCTGGAGCGTCTTGGATTTAGGTTCGGTGTAGGTTGTTTGGATGAATGATACTCGTCGTAACTTCGGTAGCAAAACCGTCTTCTATGAGTACTCATATACATGTACCTAACCCGCTTCATGCAGTTTAGATGACCGTAGGTGACCATTAAAGACAGGCCTTTGGAATGCTTATCTGGGTATTCTTACAAATATTAGTAGAATAATTATATTTAATTAGGTACCCGACAGCTAAGGCCATATGAGTCAATAACGATTGTTAGATAACTATATAGATGAAGGAAATTTTTCGGGGACGGGGGAAGGGTCGTGAGATATCCAGTTTCAGCATTGATCTGATTTCAACAAAAGACGCGAAGGGGTCCACGGTTTGACGTACCACCAAATAGACGGTAATGAACTTGGAGTGCTCTCCACCGAGCAGGGACTGGAGACTCCACTCAAGTGGGGACCGGTACAGCGATGAAATTAATAATTTACCTTTCTACCTAATATTTACCTTTTTGCATTTTTTTCATGGGTGTTTTCGAGTCTGTTTCCGCACTAATAGGCGCTTTAGACTCCTTTTTGCATGGTGATGCCTTCTTAACTATGTATGCTCTGTATAAGAGGTTTACTTAAAACTCCATAGTTAGTCCTGAGAGTTGGTGACTTAAAGTCAACTTAATACAGCGGTTAGCTACCAGAGAAATATATTATTATTTGGAAGTAGCTAACAATATGATGGGGCCTATAATAGTAGATAATAAGATTTCCTTGATACCACCCATATAACCACCATTAATCCGGATGAAGGGACTGTGGCTCCCTCCGTGTGATTGGAAGTAAATAGTACAGGTCATTCATTATGTGTATATCAATAACAGCACTTTTTTTAAGTCTAGGGTTGGTGAAAATCTTTCTATAATGGTTTTTATCAAGTGATACGTTGTGTAAGCGGGAAATTAACCCAATTGTTTTGATGGAGCAGCTTAATTATTTTTTTCATTTTTTTCTTGAGTTCAATGAAAAAAATTATAGGCCCCCTTTCAAGAGTACCCACTGTTTTTGAAATAATCTTGGGTAAACTAGTTCCGTTTTGAAATTCCGTGCGAGAGCTGTTGAAAACAAGAAAACACCGATCGAGGTTAACAATAATATTGCTTAGCAATGAAATAAAATTCAGGTTTGCGATCTAAGGCATCGAGCACCCGCTCTACATAATACTACCAACGTATTTTACTAAATGATAGTTTTTCAATATTCAAAGTGCAATATTACTAATATAATGCATGCATTACGCAGGATATGAGTTTTAAGTAGGTGTTGAGTAGAAATTTAGAATCAGAGTTTTGGAACACGCAAATTTAAATTATACGTTGAACATGTAATATGCACTGAAGAATTCTTTTACATAACTTGAAGACATAACCTTTGCAAACAGGACCGTATGACTTGGTTGCGGCGGAGTACTGAAATGCCGCTTGCCGGGAATGAGATAAATGGGCCTCCTTTATTTAGCAAAAAGTAAAATAGAGGTAACAGACTGAATTTTGGATGAATTATACCGCAATTATAAGAAAATATCGATAAATGGAAGTAAATAAGTGAAAATTATGACTTAAATGATCTCTGAAATGGAATGAAATAAGTATTCAGATGTTGGCTAGAGTATTATGAAGACGGTAACGAAAAATGTAGGGAAGTCTTTTCAAGGACCATGAAATTATTGAAGAAGGTCAAAGTAAAGTTTAGTAAATTGTTAATCTTTGGAGCAGGGGCGTAGGGACTCGAAAAAAGGTGAAGTATAAAGTTGATAGCTAATCGATAGTTTGGCTATTTTACAGGCAAGTAATGTTGACCGGCACTCAATGCTCAAATATTGAAAAATTAGAAATTTTCTACAGCAACAGGAAATATATAGGTATTTAGGATGTGTCACGAACTGATGATTATTAAATGAAGCATCTGTTCTAATGAAGCCAAGATATTTGAAATAAGTGAAAAACTACCTTCTTCTTCCATATTTTTTAAAACATTTATTTCAACAATAGGCAAGATGAGAAAAAGGCGAATAAAGTAAGGAGAAGGTAATGAACACGGTAAAAGTAACTGGGTAATGTACAAAGTTGCAACAACAGTATGCAAAAGGAGGAAAATGCGTGAAAAATTAGAGAAATAGAACATTCAGTGCGATTAACAACTTTTGGGGCAGCAAAAGGATTGTAAATTATGGAAATTGAAATGTAGATAATGGAGAGACATATAAGGGACGCGATTCCATGAAGTGGATGGGCAGATCACATTGCCAAGGAAGAATTTTTAAATTTTGGGACGAATGGCAGAAAATACTGCGAAAAAAAATAAACGATCTCTTAAGGTATAATATTTATAATTTTCATAAAGATGACTACACTACATAACTATTGGCTGAGTAGAGGAATTTGATTAGTGTCATGGAATATTAATCTGAATGATGTAAGAAAAGCTCATTTCCATAGTTCACAAAAATTCACCAGCAATCAAGGTATTCTATGAAAGCGAACCAACCATCCTCGAAAATTACATTCCTGTCTCGAATTAATAATTGGCCCACGATGGTTCCTTATAGTAGATTTATATTTATTCATCGACACAAGTACATGGAAAAATGATCTCGGTTTCTGTCTCAGATTGGTAGAATAATGGGCAGTTTATCTAAGCGATAGGACCACATTGAAATAATTGACAAAAAGGAACTCGGGAAATCAGTACAATCCTTATGGTTCAAAATCCATTTCCTGTTACCAACCTTTTATTACTTGGAGGTTGCTCACATTGGTGAGGTCAGAACCAGTAAAATACTATGACTAACGGAATGTAAAATTCTTTTGTTAAGGATGGAGGTCCAAGTCCAATCCTTGTGTGACTGTGGTGTCCCAGATAGCTCCGAATCCCAGAAAATCAATCAGCATAGTTTAAGCCGAACATGTCCGTAGAGGCTTCTTTTGGATTTGAACCTGGACCCTCTAAATGAGTCTAGCGTGGTGCCTATTGGGCTACGATTACGTATTTTGTCACTGTTTTACTATTTTTTCACTTGTGTTGTGAAAATTCTCATCATTACTATTGACAGAAGAATAAGTAGAAATAACTCCTGAAGAAGGCCCAGAGAAAGACCATCAAGGCAAAGAGAAATGCATCAATAAATTTCAATAATGTTCGTCAATTTAAGGTCCCAGATTGAATAAGAACCTTTGTTTAATTTTCTCTTGGTGATGACTGCGGTTCTCGTGCATCTCACGAAAAAAAGAGTTGGTGCCGCGCGGAAAGTAGGTAGTCACTGAAATAGTTCAGAAAATTATACTTGCGTTGTAATTCATCTAGGCGATTTTCTGTTAGTTTCATTTACTTTGAGTTATTACTACTTATAATTAAATTTTATGCGGCGTCGTTGATTATCAGGTTTTATCGTGAAATTTTTACTCCAGTATTTCGGAAAAATTTTCAACAAAATACGGGTGCATCTTACCACGATGTAGTGAGTCTCCTCGTTTGGTTTCATCCTCACGCTCATTTGTGGATCCACTCTCGCTTTCCGTCGCGCGATTGCGTCTTTCTCTCGTCGAAAGCCCTCTTGAGTCAAGCGAGCGAGTGAGTGTTCCCGAAGGAGGCGGGGCGCGTCGTGGGACGGGGCGGCGGCAGGTGCGTCCGCGGACGCCGGGAGAGGCAGAGACCTTGCGCCCCGCGTCCGCGTACACTCAAAAACGTATTTCCTTTCTCTCTCCTTCGCGTTAACGACGGCGACTTGAGCAGGTGGGTAATTTCGGAAGAGGCGCTCGCTCCTTGATGACTGCCTTCGGAGAAATGAATGCCTTCCGAGAGATAGTGTGTGCCGAGTATGTGTGAGGGATTCAGTTCAGCAGTTCTCACTGCTCTTCCGTGATGCATCCGACAGAAATATTCTGTTCTCGTTTGGGAACAGGTTACCTTCACGCTAAATTCATTTGAATTCTTTTTTCCGAGGCCGTGACTTCAAAGTCAAAAATGATGTGCCGTTTTCATGCGAAAAAATGATTCCTTCTGGTTTATTCCATGTAAATAAATGGATTTAAGAAATGTGAATAAATTATACAATGCGAAGTTGGGAGATAGATTGAGGTTGTCTTAGTCCTGATAAGTTGTGTTTGATTAGGAGGCCTTCTTAAAATATTCTGACGTTTTGAATGCTGAATTTCTTAGAAATGTTTCAGATCAGACAAGAGTTCCTCGGATAATAACAAAGATATATGAAATCTATATCCAAACATATCAATTTACTGTCCTTGCAAGAATCTATTATCTCCCGATTACCTATGCTTTACTGATCAGAAATTTATTGTGCGGTTAAAAAAAAAGCTTAAAAGTGAAGGAGAAAAAAAGGCTTGGGCAATTGAACTTAAAAGTTGTTCAGAACCGTGTTTTATGTGACATATATTCGGCATGAATTTATAATTCCACCTTGATAAGTCTATTCCCCCATGACCTAATCTGGATTGAGTTTACTTGATTGTCAAATGGATATTGTTAGCAACGCTACCTATCGCACCTCCCTCGCTACTTCCCTTGCTTCGGAAATAATATTATAATTCACCTTTTCCCTGCTTTTATTATTTATTATACTTATATTGTCTCAATTACATTTTCATACTGCGAATGAATTTTAATCTACTTTTACTAGCTCTGCCGACTTGAAACGTTGCTTCACTAATGTTTTACTGATTATAGGGGTTATGTGGCTGGATTCCATGATTCTCCTCCTGCAGCAGCAATAATGTACCGCATAACTTATACTTAATCCTAACACAAAGACATACTAAATCAGGCGTTACTAACTTAAACTCGGTTAATAAATTACACTAAGTCAATCCATGTCTGAGGTGGGATTCTTACTCTCAAACTTTGAGTTGCTATGCTGGCTAAGAACCGGCCGCAGTACCCACAATATCCTACATATTCAATTTAATACCCTGCCCTCTTCCACTAAGTATTTTTATGAGGTCAGATACCACCAGAAATGCATGCGTCTTATTCAATGGAGGGCTGAGCTTAAACTCAAACATTATAATTCAAATATGATTATTTGCTGAAAAATAAAAAAAACATACTTTGCCTATTTTACTGGAAAAGATAATTTTTTCCGTTGTTCAAACGTCGAAAAAAAGTTCATGTGTTCTTTTTGCTGCTCTTGGCACGGTGTCACCGAATCCACAATATTTGGCCCTGTCCTGACATACTCGTGACTTTTCGGTCCTGCGGCACTTCAAGTCAGTAGCGTCACCTCGCTGGTGATTTCAGTTCTATGGGTTACATTTGGCAGCACATCGATCTGTTAGATTTATGAGGATTTTTATCAACATTTTTACGCGTGGAATAATCCAAAGTTTTTTACTTTTGTTTTGCACTTTCCCATAGGCGTACGTACATAAAGGTTGGTTTATTCTTGCCATGAGTAATGTGTTGAAATTAGTTTTAAACCCCTCAACATGTCACTAACTCAAGAACTATTGTGTTTTTCCAATAGGGCAAATTAATTAAATTTCTTGTGCAATTTATGTTCGATAATTTTTGACTTCAGATTGATTGACTTTGATTGCTGATTTCTTACTTGCTTGCGAGAATTGTCTTTTGTTAAGAGAAGGGAAGTTTACTTTTCCGAATGGAGTTTGATTTGAGAATAGAGCATCAGTATTTGGGTTTAGTTAGCTGAAAGTAAATATTGCTAGCGAGCGGCACATCAGTGCCCCATTCCCCGATGGCCGAGGCCGTAAATGGTCAAGTAGTGGATTAAAAGCTTATGAAGGCATTTATGTGCTCGTTTCCGGAAATGTTTGCATAGAATTAGGAGACTGAGGATGAATTATTTCATAAAAAACTATCAAGCAGCCATAACATGGATGTTTGTATCGTCCAGTCTGTTAATTAGAAGAGAGGACCGAGTCCTAAATTCGCAGATTAAAATAAGACAAGAAATAAATAAAACATGCTGTGGTTATGTTCATACGCTTGGAAAAATGTGCGTGCTAGGTCCAAAAGTAGCTGTATTAATTAACTCTGATGAAAGTATGAGTAAAATGTAACTGAATGTACTTTTGAGGAAAATACTGTTCGGGAAATTAGGTGACACTCACTGGATTATGTTTCTTATATGTAAATTTTCGGGACTATATTAGAGTAGAAGCTGATTTAAAGACTTCTAAATCACAAAATGTAAGTCAATTCTCCGGGAACTCAGTGGTTCCGTTATTGTGTAAAAAAAGTGATAGCATCAGAAACTAGTTTTTCCGTGTATTTGGTAAACCTCTTGACTACTAAGAACAGTGAAAATTTCGGAAAAAAGGTAACCTCGGCTCGGACACTGAGGAAGCATTGTTATTCTCGGTTTTCCGGCAAGGAACTTGTCTTTCATGCGTTGCAGCCCGAATTAATGTGAGAAAAGAATTCGCCTCTTCGTCTATCTCGAATTCGGGAGAAATATATTTCCGTTTCCATTCGCACACCCCCTCTCCTCCCTCCCTTAGCACTCTCATTCTTTTAAGTGGTCTCCTTCTTTCGCGGCATAGACCGTCGTCGTAGCCACTTAGGTGCCGCAGGTGCTGGCGGAAAAAGGAAGCAATTTTGACCAAGGACCCATCCCTCCCTCCTCTCCCTCTCTGCAGTTTGATGAGGGAATCTTCCCGTCTCCTCTAATATGCTCCACCTCTCAACCATTCTTCACTGCTCTTCCCTCCCCGCTACTCGGAGTTTTCCTCCTTCCTTCATGCACTCAACCAAATCTCGATAGATTACTGTCTTCTTCCTACAACTCTTCCACGCTCGGTTTTGATACACAATCATTGGGATAAGAGGGAGAGTAAAAGTTGTGGATAATTATAATCGGATCATCTGTAGAGTAGCTTTCATCGCACTTTCCCTCGATTATTTGTTTACTTTCATTCTCCTAATACTTGGGAGGCATCGCAATTGTAAAAAAAAACAAAATATAACTATATGTAGGTACTGCCTTCCAAAAATGCGTTCCGTGTCTTTGCTCTTTAGTATTACTTCCACCATTAAGAGCATTTTTGCTTATTGTAAAAACAATTAAGACAGCAATGTAAGCAAACAGGAGGAAATTGTCTTGATTATGGCTGTTCAGTTGCTTCATTGTTAGTTTTTCTTTGATGTATCACGTATGTTTTGGCGTACGTTCTCCTGTATTATGGCAAGATAATTTTCAGTTCGTTATTTTTCTCCTTGACAATTTCCTCCCGTTTGCTTATATTGCTGTCTCTATTGTTTTTACAATTGAGCAAAAATACTCTTAGTAGTGGAAGTAATACTAAAAAGCAAAGACGCGAAACACATTTTTGGAAGGCAGTACATATAAAGATATATTTTGTTTTTTTTTTTACAATTGCGATGCCTCCCAAGTATTAGGAGAATGAATGTAAACAAATGAGCGATGAGCTCAAACCACTCACCAATGAAATGGATAGTATGATTGTTTACCAGGGGCACAATATCTGACTTTCATATGTTACTCACTTGTATTTAATCTCATAAAAACTCATTTCCTTGGGATATACCCTTCTAATACACGTTATGGAATAATATCTTACAGCCAGAGATGAATTGATTTGGGTTTGTACGGAAAGGTGATTCATTTTAAATGTAGAATCGATTATCTGATTTAAATTACGATTCTCGATTCTTAGTATTCTACATTCATCTAGGATTGATAATTCTCAGAAAGTTGAGCAGCGTATTCTAATCTAACAGCTAACATATTTATGTCAGTATGTCTCCAGAGAAATCAGTACTCAGGAATACCTTGGGTCCGCTTTTAGGTTTTAACTCAGGATATCTCTTGCTTGTTTCCCCTTTTTCTTTTGGATGTGTTTAAACACCATGACGAAATTTGAGGTGGAAACTCAGGGAAAAATACGAAAGACTTTTTAGTGAATTAGATCTTCATGAGTAATTATTGAATACGGTAAAGTGATGCATCATAATGTCTAGTGATGGCGAAATGGACTTATATGACGCTTGATATAATGAAAATCATTTTGCTAAATAGGGTTGCAGTATGTCGCTATTGCTGGTTATTATTTTTTAAGATAAATGTTTAAGGTATAAGCTTCATTGTATGTCAAAGAAAAAGGCATAACCGTACACGATCTAATGCTCTTTAATGACAGGATGGTCAGGTACAGGTCAGTAATTCTGATTCTCCTTCATCTGAATCTAATGATATCCTGCGAAGGTAAATGGAATGGGGTGGTAAGTCACCAGCCATGAAAATAATATTTTTTCTAAAAAATTCTTAAATAATATTCAATTGCGATTCGTAATGTTTTTGAAAGCAATATGCTTTCTTTGCGTTGTAGTCGTGTTCTGTGCGTGGGAAAATACGAATTTTTGAATCTCTCAGTCCGACAGCTGATATTCCGTAATCCTTCGCTTCTCTCTGTCTTGTAAATGTGAAGTGTAGCAAAAACAGGTATGATGCTTTAGTCTGAGTGCATTTTTTTTAGTGCAAAATATATTCTTGGTGGTATATTGGTAGGTAGAAGTTGTTTGAAATTACGACGATAACTACGTGATAAGAGTAAACGAGGAAGTAGTTGAACGTGTATTCACAAGATAGATTGCGTATCTATAATATAGAAGTAAAGACGTTGGTATTGACATGGACTCAATTTTTTATGTCGACGCGTTACTTATTTTCAAATTTGAAGGTTTGTTAATGTTGTTGTTTTTGTTAGAATAATGGATTTAGAAACCCAATAGGTGCTTGTAGAAGAGCTGACATGAGGGAAAGTGACACACAAGATGCAAAAGGTGAATGATGCCAAAGAAAATTTCAGTAGAAAAGGGCTTTCAGTAGAATAGGACTTCAATGCCCTAATTGAGCCAGTTGGAAACAAAAGCGACGGTATGACTGGGATTGGCGGGAAAGAGATCTTGTAAAACGTGAATGTGTTCAATGACGGCTAATTATTCAAAGATTTTCGACGAACTATATCAGAAATAATGTAAAGTATATCATCATCATCATTGGTCAACAATCCTAGGATTGGTTTGACGCAGCTTTCCAGTCGATTCTTCTATCGGCCAACCTTTTCATTGTGACGTAATTCTTCTCTTTTACATTCTTCATAACCTGTTCCATGTATCTCATACGAGGCCTGCCTTTTCCAATCTTCCCGTTCACTTTTCCCTCGGCGATAGTCTTCATCAGGCCATCGTGTCTCAAGATATGCCCGATTAAGTTTTCCCTTCTTTATAACAGGAATATATAAGGGGGGGTTTAAAAAGGAGTCAAATAAAAAAATTTTACAGATACTTAATGAGCAATATTATTTTTATTGCTATAGCTACTGTTGTAAATCCTGTAAACCTGACCCTTCTTGTAAACACTTAATATTAATGTTAAGGGCTTTCTTATCACAGGCACTGAATCACAGAAATAGAATATAATTATAAAAATCAGATGGAAGTTTTCCAAATATTCATTTTGATTTCCAGTTACATGTTGCCGTGGAGGAAATAAAACTTTGTTTTCTTAATTGGAAAATACACGTTTATATGAGTGCTAAGACCCATTTATTTATACCTTCATTGTTCTAGAATTGTCTAGTCAATTTCTTATTGTATTTTGGTCACTATCTTGGCTCGTAGCAAATTTAAGGCACAATTATTTTTAATGGATGAGAAAATCAATGTATATAGTTTATTTACTTCTTATGTTTTCAAACCAATAGCTATGTATATCATGAACTTAATGAAGAAAAGAATTTCCACTATTTAAAACGCAGCGGTGTTAGGCGTTCTCTGTTGTACAATCACCAATAAATCATCTATTAATATAAGGCGGTTATTGTCTCTATTTAATTAGTCGTAGGGGAAAAAATAAGTCGGGCTCGGCTTTGCTACCTTAAACTCATGCAAGATGGTGAAATTGGTATTTCTTGAGTTGAACGTGGCTCATTTTATGTTAATACCAGCAGCGAACAATTTATCGACTTATAGGGTCTTACCGTTAGCTTCTACGAGCTTATTTTTAAACGATCGAAACAAATAATGATCACATTGGCTTAGTCATTACTTTTGCGTGGATAATTATCATATCGAAAGGACAAAGTGTTTCAGGAGTACCATTTGATGATAATGATGAGAGTCTTATTTATTATCGCATTAAATTATTAAATCGCATCTCTGTCTTTGGCTGAGCCATTTCTATTTTTCCTTTCAATCATTCAGTTTCGTGGATCATTTGGTTACTATCTCCGACTCTCTTGGTTAGCATTTGGGAGAATGGAGCATCTTTTTGTTTTCGAAATTTAGTATTCGCGCATCAAAACGTCGTTTTCGCCGCTGAAGAAGCGTCGCGGAGCACTGCATGGTAAGGCGATGGCGCCATCTCTGCCCCCTCGCGAGAATTACAACTCCACCACTTCTTAACGCTAGCGAACTGAAACGCTTCTCTCCCCTTCATAATTTCTCGCATTCCCCTCGCTCCCATCCCCTCTCTCCAGTTATTACCCCTTCTCTCCTCACGATGGCGCTCTCTGCCACTACCGGCTGAATGACGACTAAGATGGTTTCGCATTTGCGAGCCGCAAAGCAATGACACAGGAGTAAATCGAATTTGAGGAATCGGTAACCCGCCGTGATGGGAGCCGGTTTGAAGCAAAACGAGTAGCGATAGGGGCTGTGCTTTAAGCATCGCGGGTGGGGGTGGAAATAAATTGAGGTTTTTCGCGTCAACTACACGCTGAGTGAGGTTGTGCGCGCACCGAGGCAGCTAGCGAGGGAAAGGGGAGTCCGGCGATGTCGGCCGATGATGGATCGCCGGCCGGGGAACCTTCCCACGCGATCCCGGGGTTCGGTGAGCCGGGGACATAAGTAGCCTTTTGTCTTCTTCTTCCTCCTCCCCGGGGTTGACCCGGACGAAAGGCCCAGGAGGGGCGAGGGTGGACGCTCGGCGGTCGCCTCGATCCCCTGCTCCCCTGAATTTTTCCCCGCTATCACGCCAGCACGAACCGAAATGCCGGCTCAAATCTTCAAAGGGTCCTAAAGTTCCTTTCATTTTCTTGAAAGTGGTATGCTTTCCCTTGCTCCTCATAAACAACTTACGCTTGAGCAATCCGATGGCCCACAATTATGTGTCGCATTTTTGGGGAAACTGTGGGAACAACAGAATGACCCGGGTGGAACTGCCCTCTCCTGTGAACAGTGACTTTGCACGAATACCCCGAAATTTTCCTGGAAAAGTTATGCATAAATGTTAACGGCCCATAAATGTGGTTATGAGATGCCATAATAATGCCCATTTAGATCAAATTTACAATTTTTTATCGTTTACATTTTTAATTTTGAGGCATGAGTCTACACTTCTTGAGGTTATGACTCATTCTCAGAAAGACCTTGCGAGAAATTGGGATGATATTGTCTGAAAGGCTCTTATATTCCCCACCGTTTATATATTACCAGTGCTTTAGTTACGGAATCCACGAAACGAAATTCCCTTCCCGGAACACGCAATCCTAGTTCATAATCTTAGGTATAGGTCCAAGTTCTCGACTTGAAAACACGTCTGACTTTGTTTCAATTTAAAAGTGGAGATTTCTTATTCTGCACGTTTGGCTATGCGAGAGTGGCGTTAGCATTTCAGGGTATTTATTTTCTATCATTATATTTGGGTACCTTACATAGGATATGGTAATATTATGGTTGTACATACCTACTATTGAAATCTCTCAATTAATTTTATTATTATGAAAACCCTGATGCGAAGGTACTCCCAAAAGCAACACACACCATTGTGTTGATTATGGGAGTGACTTCACATCTTGCGGCTTGCAGAGACGAACGTTTACTACATATTTCACCTATTTAATGAAATTAAGTATCATGCGCTTTACTAACGTGAAAAGTTTTTTCTCAAACGCTGTCCTCCAAACTATGATAGCATAGTAATGGTCGGTGAAGTACTGGATGCAGTCACTTGATACACATATGGGAATGAAAATCTATTAGCTAAATCTAAAAGGGAATGAAAATCTATAAGCTAAATCTAAAAGGGAATGCAAATCTATTAGCTTTCGCTGTTTTATATTGGTGAACATTTATTTCATATAATCATACGTATTCTATCATAGAAACAACCTCGGCCTTTACTTTGTAGAATTTTTCCATTCATCTTTAAAAGTTGTGTGGAAAATTACAGTTTTGTTCTAATTCTCAAATAAGTGTTCTACCACCATTTTTCTTTGTAAATAGTCCCGTTCCGCTATTTTATACCCATGTGTCTTTCATAACCAACATATTTCTATAAAAATTATAAATAATAATTTAATTGCCAGTTAAGGACCGTTTTAGTTAGCCCATGCCAGAAGCAGCTGACAGCAGTTGTCTGTCATTGCAGTTGATTACTATGACAGTCAACTGCTAAGCCCCACTCGCATTTGTAAACAGCTACTGCGATGAGAGTTAAAGTCGTTGCTGGACATTAGTCGAAGACTATCGATCCACGTTCGAGCTATTAGCAAAGTTAAAGGTGCGTTTAAACGTAGCAGTTGACTGCTATGGCAGTCAACTGCTAACAACTATTAAGCTCCACGCGGATGTGTAAATAGCAACTGCGATGCGAGTTCAGATCGATATTGGACACATGTCGAACACTATCGATCCTAGTTCGAGCTATTAGCAAAGTTGAAGTCCGTCTACTTTCCAGCGGAAATGTATCCAACACAATCGCAACAATCGCCAACGGAAACCAATACACGACAGAATTTGGATGTAATAACAAGGATATCCCTCCCCAAAAGGGGAGATTCTACTCTTTTAAAGAATGGGAAAAACAGATAATCGTCAATCGAATTTATTGCGTGATGAATTTCATGAAAATTTAAGCATCAATCACCATTTGAAATAAAACGCTTTTTATTTGTTATGACAACGCCTAAATAGCGGCTTTAAGCTGCATAGAAGTTGGTGCAGATGCATCATAGCAGTAGCGATATAGATATATCGCGCTTCTCGCAACTGTCTTAGCAGTCAACTGCTACGTGTAAACGCTGCTTAAAGCCCGTCTACTTCCCAACGGAAATGTATCCAGCACAGTCGTAACAATCGCCAACGGAAAGCAATATACTACGTCTGATACCGGGAATTCGGATATAATATCAAGGATATCCCTCCCGAAAGGAAGATTTGGAGCACAAAATAAATTCCAATGGAATTTATTGCTTGAAGAATTTCATGAAAATTCAAGCGTAAATCAATAATGACATCAAACTTTTTCTTTGTTATGACAACACGTAACTAGCGGTTTTAAGATACATAGAAGTTGGTGCAGATGAGTTATAGCATTTTAGATCTTAACGGTATGTCGCGCATCTCACGGCTACCATAGCAGTACATTGCTAAGTGTAAACGCACATTAAAAGTTACCAGGAACTCAATTTTACAGTTCCAGTAAACACATTGTTTTTTTTTAGTGGCAAAGAGTTTGGTATGCATGAAAATGTTTTGAGAAAGCACTCTTATGCCACATGTTGCAGCCTTTGTGAGCTTCGCTAGAGATAACCCCGTCTTGAGTAGAAACTAATCGTGGCAGTCAACATCGCGTAGGGAGGCAAGGGGGGAAAACTGGCGTACTTTCAGGCGGTCCCAGCCGCTTTTCCTCACGGCGACACTAGACCATGTCGTTTAAGTGAAGTTTAAATGTTGAGCATGTGGGAGTTGAGGAAACGACTAAATGTCCCCTGAGGAGTTCCATCTGAAGCCGAAGAGAGAGAGAGAGAGCGTGCAACCATTGTTATTGCGAAGAGAGGTGCTAGTTGTGCCGCCGTCGTCGATGCTGCTGTTGCCTCCTAGCTACCGATATGGGTGTGAGGGTATGGGCCGGGTGGCCAGGCTGGAAAGAGAGGGAAAAACTCGGGAGGAGGGGTGGGGAATGGCGGGAGGGAAGGGATGGGGGTGAGGACGGCGGGTGGGTGATGAAGGAATGGTGAAGAAGAGAGGGGGATGGGGGGAGGAGGAGGGTGAGTTGAAAGGGGGAGAGGCCTGGCGGAGATGGTGGCGATATGCAAGAGACTGTGGGCGTGAGCTGTGAGAGTATGGAGAGGGCGTTGGGGAGGAGGGGAGGTCGGCGCAGTTGGGGTTGGGGGTGAGGTTTCGGGGGATGGGTGGGGAGGGAGGGGAAGGGGATGAGAGATTTACCGGGTGGGAGGGAGGGGAATAATTGATAGTGCGGGGGAGTAGTAGAAATAAAAGGAGGTGGTTGGGGTTAAGCCTGTTTTGGTGCGGAGTTGAGGAAGGATGTCTGAACGCGTGAGATTCGTAAGGACTGGGGGTGGTGGAGGAGGAGGGGTTGGGAGGGAAATTGGTGAAGAGGGTAGAAGTATCCTTCGGGTAGTATGTGGGAAGTGGGTATCCGGATAGGAGAACGAGACTTAAAAATGGATTCATTTGTGCGAAATTATTTTAACTCATGTCTTGAAGTCCACAAACCATGTTTTTGTTGCTTTTCTCTTTTTGCACGGCAAATAACCCCACACAGGTAACCTAAAGCTATCTTTGGGGTAACCTAAAGCTTCCTTCTATTGTTTAAAATGTGATATAAAATAGTGCACAAAAAAGGAAGCAATAAATTATTTAATATTTATTATTATTACATTCGAATCAGGGGTCAGCCTTCACGCCTGAGCTCCTCAGGACTGCATTTATTCAAATTCAAAATAAAAGGAACTAAAATGAATAAGTTTTAACGCATTAATTTATAATTCTTTTTCATTGATCTCCTCAAAAGAATGTTTTCTTCTAATGATTTTGTAAAAGACTAATCAGAAATCATTCGGCTTTGTGAAGACCATCTGTCTCACGCAGTCAACTTAACGAGACGACGGAGAGCATCAAGATTAGGACGTATAGTCATTGTTTGTCTTGCAAAGTGATAATAATGGTGTGCCTTAGGGTGAGAGTAGATGAGCATCTAGTGGGCAGCGGGATATCTGGGCGTTATTCATTTATGCAGTCAGTGCTTCCTCATATTTTCCATAAATGCTCTCTCATTTCCAAGTTAATTCCAGCACGGGTTTAGAATTACTCGCTGCTTGAATACGACGAATATCTTTCGTAAAAAGCCTAATTGGAGAGCATTTCTCTATTTGTTGATAATTGAGTTGCTTGCAATGTGATAAAAAAAATTCATATTCCAACGGTTTCATCGCGCTATAATCAGGTAGAAAGAGTGAAAATACTACTAGGTACTTATAGTGAATATATAGGTATCGAAGTGCCTTTTTTGTGGAAAAATGCTGGTTGGGGAAACCCCTTAACTCTGTCATTTCTGCAGGCATATGTACCTTTATCCCTAACTAAATAAATGTTTATATGCATAGTGTCCGCAAACTTATGAGATAAATTTTAAGTGCGTGCATGTGCATCATGAGGGAACATTTATTTTACTGGAAAGAAATACACTATGGCAATGATTGATTATGCTTATAGAAATAATGATATGATCATGAGTTTCTTAAAATTACAACTTTGCGAAATTGAAAGAGAATGAAAGAGTAGTGGTGGAACGAAAAATAATTTATCCTTTCTTTGACATTTCTTTCTTGGTCTTTGGTTTTAGCATTTTTCTTAACGGTATAGTCTGAAAAGTTTGAAAGAGAATAAAGATTTTAATTGTACTAATCGGATCCCAATTAGTTTATAGCATAAAATAATTATTCATTTTGGCATTCATGTTTGGGAAAAATTTCCACAGATTTACAATACAATTATATTATGACTTCCTCATAATTTAAATTAATGGGTTATGAAATCTTCACGCAATAACCCTGAAAACACATTTGGAATAATATAATTCTCTAAAAATGTTTGCGGAACGGAGCCAAAGAAAGGATTAACTTAGTAACAAACTATAGGTACAAGCCATTTTTGTATCACTTTTGAATAACTTACTGCAAGTAGATGGAAATTATTTCTGAGGAAAACACTTATTTCTAATTATTATAAGTATTTCAGTGCGATTATTGAGTGTCAATTCTGTTAAAAATTTGAAAAAAAAATGTCTGTGACTTTTACCTATAGTTTTTTATCCTATAGTTTCTATTTTATATTTATTTTCTTCACCATCGAGGATCCTGTTTTTTCCCTTGAAAAAATGAAAGTAATATTTGAAAAACGAGATATAATACTAAAAATTAGTTTAGGATATTCTAATTCGTGGATACGCATAAAATCTATGCGAATTTTTATCGCATGAGATAAACTATTATGGTCTTCAGTTCAGCGATCAATCTCAAGTCTCCTATGGGGAAAAAATCGCCGGAGCCCCCGTCAACCAAAATTAATTCACAGATACGGATTTTAATGATTGCATGCTGTGAATTTAAAAAAAGTGCTGGGTCAACAGATACTTGTTTTTTATGGAGGAAACTCATTCATCAGCGAAATTCGTTACCGATCGATGCTGTGAAGATGACAGGTTTTCTCGAAATTGACGAAACCCTCATTGAGGGAAACCATTTTAATAGAGGTGTTTTTTCCTTCTATACTCCTTTTCAACCCACGTTAAACTCTCTAAAGCCCTCGGCCTTGGACACTGTGCAGAGAGCAACTTTCTAGCTGCAGCGCTCTATTCTCATTTCGACGCTGAAAAACGATGTGTAGTTGGAGAGCATTCCTGGAAGGAGGCGTGCCTGGAGTTATAGATCACGGGGGCCAGGAGCGGAAATGGTCGGCTAGGAGAAAGAGGCTGGGGGGGGGGGGGGGGGGGTGAGTGGGCGGCCCCGCGAGCCTCAGTGGCGGACGGTGCGCGGGCCCGAGTGTGCGAGGCACCCCTGCTGAGAGCGCAGCGCTACTCAAACTGTCACTGTGACCACCTCCGCACTACGTCATGTGACCTGTGACCTACCCCGCCCCTTCAATCCCCTGCCTCGTGCTTACCATGCACATCCCATTCTTTCAAACATTTTTCTTGAGGAGGGTGAACCCATTTTTATTCCTTTCTATTTCACATTTCGCAATTTCCATTCGACTCTGTGCTTTCCAGTTCTTCACATTATGGGGTCCTCATCACTGGTAGTTGGTAGGTGTGACGCATTTAACGGCAAAAACGAAATGACAGCATGCGATCCCTTGGTATATTCTATCCGTCATTAAAATTTAGACGGGATAAGACCTCTTTCACTTTTCTTAGAATTTTAATGACGCTGAAAGGTCACAACGCAGATAGGATTTTTTCTATGCGTGTCGGCAAGGGATTTTCGTGCTATATCGCTTTTCCTCATAATGATCCGGCTACCCTATCGGAGTAAAAGAATCTCTACGGATTAATTTATTCGCACTACTTGTGCTTATATTTATATGTTTACGATACCGATATGTGTGCGACCGTTAGTTGTGAAAGCAGCTGGTCCCTTGTTTCTGAGAACCTGGTAACGCAACGTTTTGAAAAATGGCTTTAATAGTACGTTATCTCTGCTTTAACATTTATTATTTGTTGGAGTTTCATTTACATATTTTCTCGATATTAAAATTGACTTCATCCAATGAATACGCTTGGTACTGCTTTGCTTCAGGAGCATGATGAATGTGACATTACTATTAAATGCCTTATCAAAATGTAGAATATACTTAAAAATCACACGCGTATGTTCCAGAATTTGTTGTGGCGTGACATTTAGATCATTTAACACTCGATTGACACCTGAAAATATCTTTTATGACTATAATCGTACCTGTGGGATCTGTGAAAACCTTGGCCCAAATATAGCAACGCTTGGGGATTCCTGTTGGATTCAATGTTTTGGATACACAACCCTCTGGCTAACAGACGAAATCCAAGGTCACCGCACTGAATAAATGGTAAATATTTATATGGTTTATTTTTAGGAATCTCAACATGGCCAAAAATAAATTTAAGTAAGATCTTAGAAAATTTTCACTGCCAATTATGACCGAGACACAACTGGTAACGTTCGTCTAAGTCATGCTTAATTTTACGAATGAAATAGGTGGATGATTACAATGATTTTTCCTCGGGAAAGGATCGTTGTTTTAAGCGTCATCACAAAAATAGAGTTTTGCTCATGACGTGCAGTGATCCCCACGCTGGTTATCAAGAGGTAGATTCTAATGAAAACGATTCTGCCAATGAGAAGCAGTGATTTTCGATGCCGGGCGTTCGTGATGACGAGTTAGTACTCAATCCACAACTTTAGCTTGATCCCTATCTGTCAAGGTGATAAGCCGATGCAATTAGATAAGACCGTTTGTGATTTTATATGGAGCTGTAAAATGGAGAAGTGATATATCTGAGGCACATAAGATCATAAAAAGAGGTATTTTATGAAAAAGGTTTGCGGGAAGTGACACGTGTTTAGGTCTGTAGATTTTATTTTAAACTATTTATTTAGGAAGAAGGCACGTCATACTTGAAGTAATTTGCTATTTAGCTACTTTAGCTAATTTTACGCTAGACCTCATGGTAAGAAATTATTTGCCATATTCGAAAATTAAAAATCCATGACCTTCGATCACCTCTAGAGCGAAGTAAGCTGCTCGCCGATTAGTAGGTAGGTTCTTGATAGAGCTAGGTGTTAGCAAGTTTTTTGGACTACTGTACATGGAATCCAATTCTAATATTTTATTCAATCATATCAGTGATTTTCTGTATTCTTTTTGAATTTTCAGAGTATCAAGGGTATTTAGATTTCCCATATCATGTAGAAACATATGTGTTAATTTCCCCTTAAGGGTGGCATATGGTGAATTTCAGCTAGACACAAATCGCGTTGTTTAAGATTAATACCGTTCCCTGTGATTGGTGCATGACATTTTCAATGCATTTAGCAGCAGTTCCACTTCTAATGACGTTTTTCTGATATTTAAATATTGGAAGCAGGGTTTAGGGATATAATTCCAAGAAAAGCTATCTTAGAAGTCTCTGGTAGGGATATTATTATTGAGAGACTGCTTTAAGATCGCACATTACTCAGATTACTTAGATCGATCAATTTTGAAATGGCAACCTTGTGTCATAAAAGCTGTGTTATCTACTGGGTCTTGTCACCGTGACCGACGTGATGGAGGAGATAGATAACCAAAAAGATAAGAGTCTTGGGGCAAAAGTCAGAAATGGGCGCAGAAATAAAGAGGGGACTTAAAAAATGAAGGCAAAGAGCTGAAGAGATAAAAAGAGAGATTTTCCAGTCAAAAAGAGAAGAAAATTATCGAAAGGCGAGCTATCTCAACTGGCGAATTTTAAGGCTTATATATGCATGGATCAGCGTTAAAAAAGGTTGCGAATTTGCAGATCTGTAAGACCTATTTTCATTTTTAACCTGAAACAATTCTAAACTGCTTTTATATTTATAACTATTACTTAATTTGGATGAGGTGATCTACAGCAAAGCAAAGAATTACAGTTTATTTTTGCCGCGACGTAAAATGCATACGACCAAAGCTAAATAGAAGTCGTTCGGGGTTCACTGCTAGTATCTGAAGGTTTTTTTTGCCCAAAGTGTTATCAATTGAAGGTCAAAATATCATCGATGTAGGATTTTAATATTTGATAAAAAACGGGAAAAGTCTTTTCAGCTCTTTGCGTTTTTTTTTACCTCTTTTGATAGCCGCTGAAAATAGCATTAGATATAAATAGTTAGCCATAGTTGGGAAAGTCAAGACTAAAGATACATGCTTATCAAGTACTTATTGTATGCACTTACGTGCAGCTTACCATCTAATACGTGTTTCACGATTCCTTTACTTACTTTACACGAACAAATTCCAATTATATATCGGGACGATGACTAAACCTGATATTTTTTGAATTTGTTACTAAACTTCAATATTATTTTTGTCCATTATTCTAAAAATAGCTTTCCTATAAGGGCCACTTTCTTTCCAGAGCGAATTCTATCTTATTTAATGGAGATCATTTATATTGGCGATTGCATTATTTAAGTCAACTATATTTCTCGCTCTAATTTATCACATATTCGATTCAATACTATTCTCATCTTGTCACATGACTCGCCTACAAGTACCTGCACTTTTCGTCACGTATCTTTCATAACCAATTTAAAACACTTGTTAATTCTACCCTCGTTTTGGAAGGTGCTAGCTACTATCACAAACATATTTTTTACTTCTTATGACTATGAAATTTTCTCCTTTTAGCTTCTAAGGAATCAGAACCTTTGTTTTATTGTGTAAACTTATGAATTTATTATATCCAGGTACTTTCCTTACCAGGACTTTCATGAGTACGAATTCGTATAACGTTAAATGCATCGGTGTTATGAATTATTATTCCCATCACAGTGATTTCAGTCAATTCATGCATCACATTTCATTAGAATAACTCTTTCACGTATATTATTTGCAGTTTAATTTGCCTTAAATTTCTATTGTCACGTTTTGCATATTCACCTCTCTATCTACCGAATGCTTTTGTTAGATACTGCTCCTAAACCTGTCCCTATCTGAGTGCTTTGTGGAGAGAATTTGAATTCAGAATTTGGTTCCCACGGATGGGACATAAACATCTACATCTACATAATACACTGCAAGCCACCATAAAGGTGTGGGTCTGAGGGTTGATTCACACCAAGCATGCATTACTTATCATGCATAAAAGGGATTAGTTATAATATTCTAGTCTAAACTGTACAAATTACAATTTAGTTTTGGACGCTTAGCTGTGGTACCCTTGGCGCCTTACATTAAGACCAGGGTTTTGCGGACGGCGGATTCTTCTCCGTCCTTCCTTTTTATCCTTTCATTTGCATCCATTTACCTTTTCTCAGGTGTGAGGAATCTCCAAGTGCGGGCCAGACTTTTAACCGTTATGTAGTGAAAAATTCCTGTCCAGAAATACACAAATATTTTTACCATAATGAAATATTACCCTAAAGAGGAAAATCTAGTGTAAATAAAATCTATGAGGGCATTAAAAATAGATGCAATCCTGATGATGCCATAGATGTAAGTAAGATCTATAAAGTACTGTCGTATACCAACGAGGCATATAATTACTTATCATTACAAATCCAATATACAATTGCTACAGTAAAATGAATATTATGAGATCGTAGAGTGAGCTAAGGAGATAAAAGACTCCGAAAATCATAACTCGCTGATAAAGAGGCTCAATATGATTCAAAAAGTTAAATGTATAGGAGTGTATCGAGTATTGACAGTGGATGTATTTCCCAGGACTTAGACGAACAAGACGCAGGCAGAGTGTTTGAATTGAGCAAGGAGGCGAGTGGGACATAGGACAGGGTGGGAGGAATATGGGGTGAAGAAAAGTGGAGAGTGGTTTGTGAATACCGCGGAGGAAGTGATTCCGAGAAAAGGTTTCATCGGATTTATCCCCTCACTCATTCCCCATTTTGAATCATTCCACCTCTCATTGCTTTGCCTCTCTCCTGGACTCGGCCGGTTTCCGTGTACTTATAAAAAGAGGCGGGGAGAGCCGAAGGGAATGAATTTGATCAAGTGGGAGTTGGGTGTGTTGTAGCCATGGCGGAAACCTTTCCTCCCATGACTGGCAGAGAGATTGGAGGGAGACGCCGATCCGTGTGGATTCTCATTCAATCCGTCTTTTACGAGACGAGAGGGGGTTTTTGCAATGCGTGCGACCGGATCCCACCGTTCCCTTTTCAATAAAGGAGAAAATGGAGACTGGGAGGCAGAGGGAGAGCGAGAAAGGAGTGGCGAGGGGAGGAAGAGGGAGTAAGTTTCGGAGGGTTGGAATTAGAGGAGTGGACGGGACGTGTGCGTGAGGACGGATGCATGTTTTGGGCGTGGGGTCGACGGAGGAGCCGTGGTGCTTTGTGGGGGTGGGCGGATTGAGGAGCCCTGCAGAAATTATGCGACGAGCCTCCGTCATCACTCGTGGGACTTGAAAAATAATCCCAGACACGCGTACGCGTTGGCGTGTTCGCCGTATTCGCCCCTTCGCTCGGGCCCTCCCCTTTTAAATCCGAACGACGCCCCCGCACCATCGTTTCCCACCATTCCTTGAACTCCCGACTCCCTCTTTCTCCCTTCATCTCATCCCTCTCCCCCATGCCAATGCATGGAACCAAGCCACATAAAAATCCGCAGTCCGGGATTCCGGGAACTCACTCTCTCCGGAAGCCACCTGTTCTCCAGTAAAAGAGCCACGCCCCATTTTATTCTGCATCCGAAAAAAAAGGACCGAGTCGAAAATCAAAAAGGACTCAGTGACTCGCTGGAGTGGTCCTCTCTGTTGGGAGGTTAGGGGGGGGGGGGGAGGAGGAGTGCTTGGGTAGCGATAAGGGGAGGGTGTATTCCTCCTGCTTGCCTTCGCTTTTATTTACTTTTGTTTGTTTCATCCTCGAGATCTAAGGAAGGCCATCCCCTAAGTCAGCTTACATTCTCTCCGAAAATTTTGGTTTGAGGCCAGCTAAAGTCTCTCATGTTCTCCCTCTATTGCCAAGGGAAAATTCCCCTCGGTCAAGCGGACGAGCGTGAATTTGGGGAACTATTCGTTCGGTGCCACTGTCGCGATTGCCGAAGCTTTTGTAAGGGATATCTCTCCGTATTACGGCCTTCATTTCTGCAGAATTCCGTACGGATCAGGAAACAAATGTTTGGAGAAAATATAGAATGGATCCAGGAATTGTATTGTGTTCCTTTTCCGTTCCATTAATATATGAAGTTTTTCCAGAGACATCTCTGTGACCTTGAAGGTAATTGAGTTCTTCCTCTAGGTGTGTGAGGCGTGCTTATAGCTGAGCATGTCAACCCCCTTATAACTCCGGTGACAACAATACTCTACAATATCAAGTTTAAGGCCCGTATGCAGAGACGAACCTCCACCTCGACCTCATGCTCAAAACGCGTCATAGCCTCCTCCATCTCCAAATTGCGTTGCACAGTCGATCTCGAGGTCGCTCAAGAGCTCCGTAACCACGGAGGTTGACTCCATCAATGAAGCTTGGTCCAGGGTGTCTTCTAGCTCGGAGGAGCCGATGGAGGAGGCGATTTGTAAAAAATCAAGATGGCTGACGCTATCGCCTGGATAGTTATATGGCTAATTCTGAACTTATATCACTCTATTACGGCGACTTTATCATGTTGAATTCCTAATTATTGTAGCAGCTTTTATTTGAAGTACTTTTCAAGGTGATGCAAGAGGTTTTTAAATTTGCCAAATTTTGGTGTGTTGTTCTCATGTTGGTCGTCGTAAGTATTTCGAATAAATTGGTTCTGATAGAAGTAGACGAGGATATAATTGTTATGTATTAATAAGTAATGTTCTATCTTCAATTTTAAGTGCTTATTATGCCCACGAACTGTTTATTTCTATTTTACAGACTTGGCAAGTGATCGTCATATTGTCTTATGGAGATTTCTTTTTGAATTACAATGTTTTTATGAATTCGTGATGAAGATATTACAATACACTATCAATCAGTAATGTGCTATCATCAATGTGAAGTGCTTACAATTCCATGTTAGTGGCTAATTCTATTTTAAAGACTTAACAAGTGTGTGTCATATTGGCTTATGGTGATATTCTTTCTGAATTACAATGTTTTTATGAATTCGTGATGAAGATATTACAATACACTATCAATCAGTATTGTTATACTATCAATTAGTAATGTGCTATCATCAATTTGAAGTGCTTTCAATGCCATGTAACTGGCTAATTCTATTTTAAAGTCTTAACAAGTGATCGTCATTTTCGCATACGGAGATATTCTTTCTGAATTACAATGTTTTATGATTTCGTGATGAAGATATTGCAGTACACTATAAATAAGTGATGTTCTATCATCAATGTGAAGTGCTTTCAATGCCATGTAACTGGCTAATTCTATTTTAAAGACTTAACAAGTGATCGTCATATTGGCTTATGGTGATATTATTTCTGAATTGCAATGTTTTTATGAATTCATGATGAAGATATTACAATACACTATCAATCAGTAATGTTATACTATCAATTAGTAATGTGCTATCATCAATGTGAAGTGCTTTCAATGCCATGTAACTGGCTAATTCTATTTTAAAGACTAAACAAGTGATCGTCATTTTCGCATACGGAGATATTCTTTCTGAATTACAATGTTTTTGTGAATTCGTGATGAAGATATTACAATACACTATCAATTAGTAATGTGCTATCATCAATGTGAAGTGCTTTCAATGCCATGTAACTGGCTAATTCTATTTTAAAGACTTAACAAGTGATCGTCATATTGGCTTATGGTGATATTATTTCTGAATTGCAATGTTTTTATGAATTCATGATGAAGATATTACAATACACTATCAATCAGTAATTTGTCATCTTCAATGTGAAGTTATTTTCATGCCCACGTACCACTTTTATTTACATTTTAATTACTTCGTATTGCTTGCGAGATAGGTTTCTTATGCGGTTTTTAAACTCATACACATGTACCAAATAATATTTGAGTTGGATGTCACGGTTAAACACACTGTTGGCAGTTTTCAGGTAAGCTAGCTTTCTTATCTTTTGGAAATCATCTATTCTGAGAATATGCAATGAGGCACTCGTAGTCATACGACAATGAATTAGCACCATGAAATGTTTCCCTGCTGGCTGTCTGTGGAGATTTGCAAGGAATGGATCAAAGCAGCAATTTGCAAATTACAAATGTATGTTGTTTGTTACTTATTTTGTAATGAAGTTGAAGTGAAAGATACGTTGACAGCACACCTAATTTCTTAACATCATGTGCAATTGCCATGTAGGTCATAAGTCAGCAACTTGTGGGCCAGCTCCACAACTTTGCGAAATTTCCCAGGAATGAAGAAGTCCTTGCAAGATAAAAGTAGCAGTTTTATGAGATAGCAGGATTTCCAAATGTGATTGGGGTTATTGAGTACACTCCATGGGTATTTGTTCATCTTTATGTATCTCTTTGGCAAAGGCATTTAAAGCTTCAAAAACATTATCACTGAACTCAATTCCATACCAGAAATTAAATAATTATTAACTAACAAAGCCAGTATTTCATTACATTCTTACATTAACTAAAAGACTGCCTCTTTTTGTTTCAAATCACTAATAAACGCCTCAAGCGCCAGTGTAAGAGATGAGGCACCAGGATCAATGCTGGGTGTGGTTATGGTTGGAGAGGGGAGATAGCTGCAAGAGGCAGGTTGGGAACTTGGTGAAAATTTTTGGGGAACCAGAGGGATGTTGAGCAGTCAGTGTGGGAAGAAAACTGGGTAGACCAGGAAGAGGATGAATAGCATATTATATGGGATGAGCACTGTGAGGGATGAGTATGTACACTGACTTGAAAAGTGAAATGGTGTAGGCACATGAGCATTCAGTGAAGGATGAGTATCGAATATGAGGCTCTAATTCAGATTCAATATGCTGCCCAGAGAATCATTTAAGTATCCCTCATTGGAGAGTTGGCTGTAATGAGAGAGAATGCACAGAGAGCATATTACTGATAAGGAATGACAACAAGTGATGGTTTAATATGTATGTTATAACATAGTCTCAAGAACAGTTTTCGCTGTATTCCTCCCATTTCGTTGATGGAAATGCCAACTGCAGTCTTGTGCCACACCTGTTTTATCACACTTGAGATAGAAAATTAGGGGGAGCCACTAACTTGTAGCTAACTAGTTCGTTTTAGTTGCCACATTGCTTGTTTTTGAAAGAATTGACCTAAGAACATAGATACAATGACAAATAATGATGCTATCATTTAAGCAATGGCCAAAATCTCATCATTCACATGGGTAAATAAATACATTTCAACATGTTAAGAAAGAATTGTCAACATTTATAACATGATTATTTGGTTGAAATTACATCGGTTGACTGAAAAGGCATCGACAAAATCAACATTTCCTTTAATTCCAAGATCATTAATTTGCCATACGTGAAGTTGTATAAAAATGCATTACAAAGTGCTCAAAAGGAAATGTGGCTCTTAAAAATGACACTTTCATTTATCTTGGTTGAGTCAACTCTGAAATAAGAGGAAATCCTAATTAAAATGAATTACCTTGCAAATAAAGGGTACTCATAAGTATTCCCGAACATTGTTGCTTAACGTTAACCATAACCAGGAATGAAATTGGGCATGCACAAGGAGGAATAGGTTCGACCCAAAGAATAAAGATACACAAAAAATTGAGTGGAAAAACATTTTATTTTTTCAGATTATAAAACAGGAGAAAGCGTTACTGACTCATTTGGTTTTGGAACACAATGGTATTTTAGAGAACAAAAAAACATGCAGTGTCATGAGAAACAAAAGCAAAAAGCAGGCAAAGTCTTGGAAGCACTACCACAGGCCTGGGACAAGTCAAGAAAGGAGCCCTTGCCACTAAGAATGGGTACAGGCAGCTCAATCATTCCACAAAAAGGGGTAACCATTCCATGCAACCACCCAAGATGTTGAAGACAGCGACAGCTATCCACCGCAAGCGCAGAGGGGAAACCGTTGCTCCAGTTGAATGAAGAAAAGAGGCCACTGCACAGGAGGACATCACCTCGAGGGGTTGAACTTCTCACTAAGGGAAGTGGATGAAAGGCTGAAAAAGAGAACTACATATATTACAAAGGGAGATTGGTGAGCTTTACTGGAGGAGATCACTGCTGTAGAGAGCGCCGGAGAACCGCCATTTGCAAGTCATGTAGTTCCTGAAAAGAGAAAAATTAGGTTTTAGCTGAAAAATTGTACTGTTGAGCACAAAGTGCACATTTACTTCAATCCATTATAACACACTTGTTTTCTCCGGGCCTCTGCGCGATTCTCCTCCAGTTGCTCCAGGTGTATTTGGAGCTTAACCTCCGCTGCCCTTTTTTCAAGGGCAACAACCTCCCTTCGTAATTCATGTAGTTCCCTGGCGGCCACCATCGCCTCCTCCACTTTCTTCAGCCTTTCCTCCAGTGCCCTCATTCGAGAGGTTCCACCCCTCGAAGTGTGTGGAGTTGGAAGATAACCAGAAGATTCTGGAAAATCCACCAACTCCACAACAGTGGTTCTGTTCTCTTGTGCAACGGCTTCTCTGGATGCATGGCTAGGCCCTGCATCCTCTGTATCAAGAAATGAACGAAATAATAAACAAACAAAATACACACACCACTATTTAACAAGTAAGATTAATATATGTAGACTGGAAGACCTGTGTTAAGACTAACATCAATTGTTTTTTATGATTTTTCTCAATCACTCATATTATTGCAAGAATATAATACCTTGGTGCAATTATAGATGAATCTTTAAAGTAGCATATCCTCTAGGCTTTCTTTAATTAAAATCCAAGACTACATTTCCTGAACCCTTATGCAGTTTTTGCTTTTGTACAAAAATACAGTAATAATTTGTGCATCTTAGGTCCTGTACGTAGTACATATTTTTTAAGTAATGTTAAATTACGCCCTGGCGAGGGAAAAGTTTTTTCCATAAATTGCGGGTAGGAGGTACATACAGCAGGCACCCTGTATTTCCACTAGTTATTCTTTTTTGATGGTAAACAGCCGGTTTAAAAGTACGTATATAAGCTCCACCTTAACTAAAAATTGCATATCTTCGTCTGAAATGGACATTACCGTCCAAAAAATGCAAAGGACATTTATTTCTATCGAGTTACACATTTGTTTCAGTTAGTCGCATAGTGTTTGTTATACTCTCAATTTATATTTGCCACCACCAAGACTCATCTATGACTACACGTAAGAATTTGAAGCTGGTTACCCACTCACTTTGGTTGCAATTATGACATAAATTCGTCAGACACATTTTTTTAAGATAAATTAAATTCAACTTAAACTTGTCCCTGTTAAGGCCTGGTTACACGATACATTAACCCGTACGAGTTAATGTGTAAATGAATGAACGCGAGAATGAACGCGAAAATGCACCGTGTAACCACACCAAAATGTACAAATGAATGAATGCGTGAACAGAAAATAGAACCTGTTCTATTTGGTTCATGCATTCGCACAAGTTGAGCAGAGACCATTCACGCAAATGTACATGAAGCCGTACGTGTTAATGTATCGTGTAACCAGGCCTTAACACACATTGATATAAACATCATCTATTGATGATGATTGTCGATGAAGAATTATTTCGGATGCTATTACGTGAAGATTTTTTACTTATGCCACTTCTAAAAACATCACAGTAATAGATACCTTTTCTATATGTACAAAGGATGAAGATATGAAAAATCTCTTGCCACTTAACATGGGCATAGAGCAAGATAATCTTTAAGATAACGGGTGATTACAAGTTACTTTGCAACACATGTAAAGACATTGAAAAGAAATACAAAACATATTACAATACCTTCATCGAACGGTCGCAATGATTCCACATCCTCTGCACCCACGAGTGTGTCGGACAGCATATCGCTATCTTCTACACCCATCACACAATGGGTGATTGAAGGAATGGTTACCTCCAATTGTGGGGTGATTTCGCTGTCAGGGTCCTCATGCGGAACATAAGGACCCCCTCCTGTACCCATTCTTTTCCTCGTCTCCTCGGCATGGCTCCTTTTCCTCCTCATTTTAACATTGTCCCAGGCTTTACGGAGCTGCTTCCAAGAACGCTGTTATCACAAATAACATCCTTATATTATGATTTGGTACAATATTTTGATCAACGCAACTTAAGGTACCGTACGTGTAACACAGCTTTTAATACGGTCACCAAGTACACTACTCAAAATTCATGACATCGACACTTACTTGGCTGACGTATCCGTGGCTGTTGAATTTGTCAGCCAACCTCTGCCAACATTTTGCCTTTGTTTCCAAAGACACTGCATCTGTTTTTTTGTTCTCCAAAATTCCTTTGTGTTCCAATACCAACTCAATCAGTAACGCTTTCTCCTGCGGCGACATTCTGCAGGCACCCTGCGACGCCATTTCGCGTGAAGTCGAGTTTACTTTCGCCAGTCTTTTTTTCCGTGAGACGTCACAGAAAACGTCATCGTTGGTATGAGAAATTTCTGTGAACGCCGCGACGATTGTTCGAGGCGACCTCCATCGCAGCTCCTAGGAGCTACAACAGAGGTCGGACTGTGCAACGCGATGGAGGTGCCCTCTCTTGCTCGCTCCTCCTACGAGGAGGAGATGAAGCAGGAGGAGGAGGTTCGTTTCTGCATACGGGCCTAAGTTCTTTTGAAAGCAGAGGAATTTTTTAGCTAATGTTGTGTCCGATACATTCCAATGGTTCCTACACTTTACTGCATATGGGATGAATTTAATATATTTTCATACGTCTAGCATTGATAATTGATGAAATGATATTTGAATTCGTATGCATGAAAGAAAATGTATGAATCAGTCACAGTATTGTTCTAGGTTTGAAATATTTTAAAGGGAAATATTTCATAGAGGAATGGAAGTCGCTATCCATATTTTATTGCATTCATCTCAATATTGCACCTATTTTCCTTCTATTACTGTGAATTTGAAGACATGAATTTCAACGCTTAGTTGGGAGGTATTATAAAATTGGGCAAAAGAGTTCAAGGACTTAAATATGTATGTACCTCCTTAAGTTATTGGTCATTATGTGTACATTGTTTTAGCATGCAAGTACAGCTTGTTACTTTTGCAGTCATTGTGATTCCATATAATCAGAAACGTGGAAAATCACGGAACAGAATTAAATGAGTCCAATTAATCGTCCGAAAGGAGGGTCAGAGATTGTTGGGAATTCTACTCCAATTCCCTCGAAGTTAATTTCCCCACAAGTCTCGGTGCACTTCCGCCCGTGTATTTTCGTAGCCCGATTCGCGCAATAAGATCCGTCCCCGAATCCCTCCTGAAGCGGGCCAGTGGCCTCGTCCCACTGGTGAGATGCCCTCTCAGCCCCCGTAATCCCCCTCCCCCTTCTTTTCACCCCCCTCCCGTCGACCCCATCTCAGCCTCCTCTTAACTCCCACACTTCCTTGTTCGGAGGGAGACAGCCATATCCCTTCCTTATCTCCTCCTCCCCTTCCCTCTCTCTCTCTCTTGCTCTTCTTGCTCGGCTTGCTTCTCTCCCATCCTCTTTCCCACTCTCTTTCTCCCCCTCAACACTCCGCAGAGCGCTTCATCTTTCTCTCTCCCTTTCTACTCTTCAACCAGCGTCCCTCGTAGGTCATCCCGCCTTCTTTCCTTTTCTCCCTCTCACCCACTCCTCCCCCACCCCGAAAAAAAACACTGCCTCATACCCCACAAACCTGCGCCCAAAGCCCATTTTTTAAGGCTCCGAAAAACAATTCGACACTATCTCGCACCGATCCAAGTGCACACGCTTCCGAGTTGGAAATGGAAGGATGGAGGGGAGTGAGGGAGCATTGGGATCTGGTGGAGGGGGTGGGAGGGGAGGGGGGGGGGAGTGTCGAGCAGGGGATTCGGAATGGAGAAAAGAAGATGGAAAATTGATAAAAGTGTGAGAGTAAAGCAGGTAGGATGCTAAGTGGACATTGTGGTGCAGCATAGGGTTGGCGGGGTGGAGTAGCGCTTGAGGGGAACGGGTGGCTAACATTGTTTCCGGAATAGTTTTGGTTATTGATTCAAATACCGAGAAAGCAGCTTTGCTAATTTATTTAGCGCCGAATATTCATGAGATCTCTTCATTTTATCTAGAACTAACGCTCCGGATGTTTCTTTAGGTCAATTTAATAATAAGAAATGAAAAGGTTGTTGCTCAGATACAAGGTACCTTGAGATGGAGAAAAAGTTTTCGAAATCTAGGTCGGTTATGAAAAAAAAAGTTGTGTGGAATAGACTAAAAGTTTATTTTTATTCGTTACCATGAATAATTCAACTAAATTCCACAAAGTGACGACTTCAGTCCTATCTGATATAAGAAATGAAAAATCCTCTAAGTTCATGCCTCTGATGAAATGAATGAACAGGGCTCATTTTTGTTTCTTAAGGTTGTGAGGACCCGTATCATCTCACTTTTTAAGGTCACTAGGATACGGTATTATTAATATAATGTTAAGTTTCACTACCCGCTGCTTGGATGATTCATTGACCAAGAGTTAATAGTGTAAATGAAAAATTACGAATTAAGGATTTAAATAGTTTAAGGGAATTCTTTTTCTAATGCTTTGGATAAGGGGTTCCATAGCTTAGAGGCAGTGATTAAGAATGACTTTTGATAGATAATAGTTCGGGGAGTACGAAAATATAATGAGCGAGGGTTAGTACGGGACATTTTCTGGAAGATTTTAGACATGGATTTGAACACATTGAAGGGATATTTCGGGATTTCCTTCCGGATTAATGTAAAATGAAATGCTCACAATAAGTATTTCCCTCTGTCAGAGAGTTTGAGCCATCTTAGACTATGAGAACACTGAGATGCATGATCCCTTCGGATATCAAGCACAAATCTTGAAATTTGTGACTTTGTGACTTCTGATCTAAAAATTAGGCACACCATTAAAGGCCATGATGCAATAGTCAAAGAAGAGAAATATTAGTATTGACGTTGCTATTTTTCGGGTGGTGACTCGGAGTATATGTTTTTGAAGTTGAAGCTTATGTAAAGTTATTTATTTACTAAGTCCTTCACTGCATATGTTCTTAACGCTATGATCCAAAGAAATTCCTTGTGAGAGTGAATGCGAGGTTGCAATCGGAATCGCCAGAAGATATTTTATAATCAACCTCTGAGATCTGAGGAAGATTAATTTTCTGAGGTCTTCACTCAACACATGATATTTTCAAGAATTTTTCTACCAGGGAATGAACGGATATTTGAGGGCCGTCAGCATATACATAAGGCCCGTCATAATATATTTGGAATTAGCTATTAGCCATGTAAAGTTAGTCATCGGAAGTACCTTAGATCTTCGATGGTTAAAAAATCCACCGGTGGCAATTACTTTGGTACAGAAATTTTTCCATTGCAATGGGTAACGACATCCACTTCTAGTACTGTAAAATTTTCTCAAATTAAAGCCTCCTTTTTCTATTAATTTTTGCCCATTTTTTAGAATTTGCAAACTAATAAATATGGTTATTGCTTAAAAACACGGAAAAGGAAAAGATTTGAGATAATACTATTTAACTGCGTTACGAATCTCAACATGGCATCGCTAAAATCCTCCCTTCTTTATGAAGGCTGACAGTGAAATTCGACGCGTAAACGGGGATATTATTTTAGGAACTCAGAGTGCTAAGCTTACAATTCACCATATTATATAATTACCACTAAACCTAAGTGGGATTCAAACCTTTGGGTTGAGAGGCCGGCTCGACGGCCATTAAAAGATGCTTATAAAAGAATTTGGATACGTACTTCAAGATGGCTGCCTCCACACTAAGGCGAAATCAGTATTTAGGATACAGCTGATTGGTCAGTTCCGATACGGCTGTACTATTTTTGAGAAAGCAATTAAGAAAAAATCATTCACCATGACCGAGACACGAACCCTAAAATTTTGATTTCATAGTGGTGATCCATAGTTGTTAGGTTGCAATAGCCATAATTTATCAGTAGAAAGTAATATTTTTTCGGTATTTAGGGCAGTTTTTATATAAACTGTACTAATATCCGTCCAAAGTAATAACAGCTCAACTCGATAAGAGGTCGATAAGATTGCGGTTTAGTGATAAGCGTGTCTGGCTCCTATGCCGAACGTCTTCGAGAAGATGAAAAAATAGGAATCTAAGGAGTCTTGAACATACAGCGCTGGAATAAGAAGCCAGGGGCAATAACCACTATACCATGACGCCCTCTTATTCGCCGGGAAATTTCTTCAGTTTACTGCAAAAACTGCAAAAAAACGGAACAAAAAGTTACTTTTCATAGCAAGGATGTAGCTTATTCAACTATTCACGAGATTCACATTACCTGAGCAATTATCGTCCTGTACATGATAAACAATACGGCATACTAGACGTTGCTGAAACGTACGTAGTCTCCCATGTCAGTCATTTAGGTAAAGTTTTGAACGGGATAGTGCTAATTATATTTAGCTTTGGATGCCACCAAGCCCGGAAGTGTAAGAAAGACACGAAGGCAATTTTGAATATTTCGTGGTGAATGCTTCATGGCATCTCTCTCAGAGAAAATTGTTTCCAAGATCCTGGAAATGCTACCATCCGAATCCTGGAAATTATGGCTACTGTTCTCTCTTCAAAATACCTTTTGTCTCTATGATTAACCGTAGGTGGGAATATGATTTTTGATATGATTGTTTTTTGTTTTATTTACTTCAAAATTTTCTCACTAAAGTTTTTTTTTCTTAACGGTAAGCGTCTTATCATTTGCCCCAGTTGCCTCGGTGAATGTCCTCCTCTTGGGATAGTTTCTTTGTTTACTTGACGAGCCTTGGAGTTGACGGTAAGATGTATTAAATCACCGCTATTCATAGCGTTCAAGGACACGTTATAAATTATCAAGATCGGTAAGGGGCAGAGGTTATGATTGCTGCTAGATTATCTCACCCAAAATGTATTTTAGATAAGGGATCTAATTAGCTATTTTCTTCAGATAACAGTAGTTAGCATAATCACCAGCATTTGATATGTATATTTCCCTAAATTCCCATTCAAGCTTCCTCGTGGATATTAGAGTGTGTCAGGAAAATTTGATCTGTGCTATTTTACTTTCGGCTATCATTTTCCTTCAAATCATCACGCAGGCTTACCCAAATTTCGGGGCAACAATGAATCGTAACATTTCTTTTTTTGGGCGAATGATATTTTTATAAAATTCTTTATTTTTAAAGAATTGATATGATTTGGAAACACTCATAAATGCCAGGAACAAATTTCACGAATTATGAGAAATAAAGATAAAATTAGAGTTGGAAATAGGCAGTATACCAAACATAAAGTCCACCGTCGCGTCACCAGACCTTAACAATACCCGCGCCAAATACATTTTAATACGTGGCTCAACTTATCTGACCTTTTTTGTTTGTTACAATTATGTTTGAATGTATAATAAGATGAAGAAAAATCCCCCCTCCCAGTGGCATAATTTATATATTTTTTTCAATGTGGGCGATGAACGTGAACTTGTAGTCTTTCTGGGGCATTAATTGCATGTCAACCTATGGAATCTAAGATTCATTTGTTTAAACTTTTTACAATTTTTTGGGCTGATATATTCATGTTAGATGTGAGTAAATAATTAAGATCCACACTTATCAGCTGCTTCTAAAATTTATGATGTTTTGAGGTTTCTGCAGTTTTTCAGCAATTCTTCAATCAAAACAAGTACCATCGTTGATGGATCCTTTACAGTTTTAGTATTAATTGACTGTGTTTATACTTCCACATACATCAAGTTATAAAGAAAATACAAGAATAAGAAACACAGTATGAAAAAGGCTTGAATTATTTTTACTGCTTTTCAACATCTGCCCCAAGGAAGAATATAAAGGGCCTAACAGAAATTCAAGCATACGTATCCTCAGAGGAAAAATACCAATGTGCGAATTTAAAGCATCATAGACGTCATGGCCGAGATAAACCGAAGTAGAAGAAAGATACTAGTTAGCTAATTGTAATTATGGAGGAGAGGTCGTCATAAGACTAGGACGAATCAAGGGTTATTATATATAGATGAGAGGAGATGAAGACAGATTCTATAGCAGGGGAGTATAGCATGAAAAAAGTGAAACTGTGATATCTGGGAGATAGAATAACCGCCAGTGGAAGAAGAAAAAAGGAATTGGCCAATGTAGACTTGGGTGGCTAAGTCTATCTTGCACCGTGTAAGTTGAGATCTTAACCGTAGGACAAAAGCAACCTACATTCCCTGGATGAGATTCGATGCCATTAACCTTTAGGCTGACTGGAGGATTACCAACCTGGCTACCATGACTGAGGAAATGGAGAATAAATGAGGTCTATAAGGCATTATATGAAAAGTTTAATGCGAACTGTAAACTTGAAAAGGAGCTTAGACTTAAGGAGGAGCATTCATTGATTCATTAAAACTTCCATATGGAGTATCATTTTTGATAGGCACAGAAACAAACATTTTCCATTTTATATTGATGGAGGTAAATGCTTGAAATATCCGACTGGGCCACTACACAGCTTTTTCTTTTTCTATCATTGTTATTAACATTTTGCCGCGCAGTATTTACACTGGATATATTTTTATGCAATGAGAGTATTTTATTTACAATCAAGGATGCTTTTATACCCAGAATCTGGCGTTTGCTTAAGTTCAGCTTGATTTATGCATCAGTAGCCACCCTTATGATTGCATTTAGAGGCGAAGTTACTGCTAATTTTATATCAACCCTGCGCAGAAAAAGTTGTTATTCGCACTTATAGGAGCAAACGGCCCTACCTTTCCTGCTCATTTTGCTACATTTATAATTAGTGGAACCATAGGAAATTTAAACTTCGCTACTGCGACTGATCGTTATTCCATCGGCATATGTTAGCATTAGAATATTTGTTTGTCAAGAGAATGTGTTTAAAAAGCATTTGGAATGCAGGTGGGAAACCTATTATCTACTTTCTACTTTTATCCTACTGGTATGGCGCGTGAATTCAACAGATTTATATTTTGATGCGAGATAATCTCACCAGGAATGGCCAGCCTTCTTATCTCATCTAAAAATTATGTAACGTGTGGCATTGATCGTACCTGATGAGTGTACTGTCACAATAGTGATTGGAGGAGAATGATTTGTATCACCAGGGTAGTGCTAAATACAAATTATAGATAAAATGTGATTTCAAAATGAGAAGCTTACCTAACCGTGGAACGGTCTTTAGAGGGGTATCTCACTTTCAGCAACTTTCGAAACATTCCCCAAAGAGTTCAAGGATTGGAATTTAAGCGAATTTTGGGCCAAACTTAACGCCGTCGTGGTCAGCAGGCCACTGCCCTAGAATGCTGCTTATAGGGTCAAGCTTTTCGATTCTTTCATTTTTCTCAGAAATTAATGTTTTAAAATTTTAATCTTTATCAGAAATCCAATCGGGTTAAGGATCAATTAGAGGGTTCAGGTATACATATTAGGTTCTTAACGTTAGTGGTAAGTGCTACAAAATGTATGCTGATTTTATGTCGGGGAACATGTCCTGCAGACGGAATATTAGATGACCGGATGGAAAATTTGTTTTTATTGTCCTGAAACATTGACGTCCCTTGAATTTTTTCTATTTACAGGGAATACGAAATGGCAAAAAACATGATGCTGAATAGGTCAGAATAATTTATGAAAGCCATATGAAGGTACACTGTATTTTTACAAATTTAAAGATTGTGTGAATGTTATTTAACAGTTTACAGTTGTACATATCTGTTATGGAATCTTGTGTGTGTAGATCGAATGAGATGCAAGCATCGAGTTCATTGACATTTTAAATATATCCCTGAATTTGAGCCCAAAGATCTTTGAAATATAATTTCATGAGAGAAATTCGAAAGCGAGGTCATTCGAAGCTTTTATTCCCAGCTCAACATTTTTCGCCTGATTTTATTCGGACGGTAAAGCTTGGGATGGCAAGAAGGCCACTAAAGTTTGTTGCCCAAGTGGACGAGGAAGCTGGAGTTGGTTGGGGAAGTGGGTTGGTTTCCCGGTTGCATGCCCTCCAATGCCCTTCTCAGGGTTCTTTTAACAAGATGGACGTTGACTAAGCGCAGCAAGTAAGGAGGAAGGAGATGCTTTGTCTTTTGAATAAATGGAAGGAGATGAGTCAGGAACAGGTGGTCGTCGCGGAGTTACATTCCGTGCGGCAAGATCACTACCATTGGTAGGTCTTACAGTAGATATAGAATAGGGTATTAGAAAAGGATGATTTGTTTGGGTAATTTATCGTAAAGTTTTTATGTTCGCAATCATTGGAATCGTGAAAATCGCTGAACAAGATTTATTTGAATCGATGGCAACAGTATTCATCGTGGTTTAGATTTATCTCTCATTCATAATACTGGAAATCAATTATTTTCACTTAACATGAAATCTTCATCAGGTTCTTACTGAGCTAGGCCATAAGGCCATCAGAATATGACATTTAAGGACGTTTGAAAAGTGTTTTCAAGAAGGGAAATGATATATAAACTGATCAATGCCTGGATGAAGCAGGTGTTATTTAAACGGGATTTACGAGTGATTTCGAGCTAAGTAGTACCTAAGTAGTAACTTCTTCTTTGGTTACAGTCACATTCGGTACAGTGACATACAATAACATTCTTATCCGGTTACAGATATAATCTGATGCATGACTAATTTCAATTTCTTTCATAATGATTTCACCTTTTATATGAGATATTTATAAAAGAAATTCTTATTATTTCAATCTTAGTCATTTTTCTCTTTTCTTTATTGGACAAAGAATATATAGATACTAGATTTAGTGCAATTGCCCCACGCTGCTTTCATTTTAAAATATGTACTTACTTTTTTTCATTTCACAACTCTAGTTGTACTATTTATGGTACATTGATTCAGCGTCTTTGTAGACAATCATATTAGGATAGAGTGTGAACTAAACACTAGGTGATAATAGACAAGGAAAACAGAAACTGAAAATTGTTTACATTTTGTAGTCATTTCTACTACCCTGGTTTGCATTTTTAAGTGGTAATATCATAAAATTGCCTTTCTAAATTGCCCTTGCACCCACTTCTGCAATGTTCAGTTTGAAATGACTTTAGGCTTTAAGCAATATACCTCTGTCAAAATTATAAGCCTTATCAAATGCTTGATAAACAATTTGGGGTAACACGTATCTTGGATACCATACTATTTGATTACATCAGATTATAACAAATGGGTGCTTTCCATTCAAGCGACTCATGCGTCGTCTTGAGTTAACTCGCGGAAACTCAAGTCGACTTGTGTCTTCGCGAATGGAAAGCAAGTTTCAGTGCGCAGAAGCTGATGCGCTAAGGACTTTCACGGGGACTCGTGATTGGTGCGTTTTTGTGGGAAGGAAATTGAATCCACAGATGTTTCCTTCTTGTTATAGCAAGATCGTTACCAATAAACAAAAAAATGAGTTGTAGGATGATTAATTAAGAAAATACTTAACTTAAACATTTGTTCTGATTTATCGGTTATTTTCAATATGCCTCTTGCAGACGTATTGCGATTTAGAGCTTGCGCCGTCCTTCTTTCTTTTTTCAGTAACTCACCATCACCGGTGTGTCACCGTGTGTCGACTCGCGTTTGACACACTAGCGACACACACTGATTGGAAAGCACTACACGCGACACAAGTTGACTTGTGTCGACTTGCGTCGATGATTGGAAAGCACCCATTCCACAGAGAAAAAATCATTATTGAATATTTGTTATAGTGCAATTTCAGCGGGTAACGCCGCTAAAGTTTTCACGGCTAGTACGTGATCTTTAAATTCGATATATCAGATTAGACTAGTGTACTGTATTTGTTGACTTGGACAAAGAAAAATGAAGTTGGTTGAATATTGTATGATCATTTTGGATCGTGATTCTTAATCTCATTCTCAAAATGACATCTTTTAATGAGAAAATCCTCTCCGACAGAGAATTTAGTGGTTTTTACTGGTGTATTTTCTCCGGTATGTGAAAAGTTCTTCCAGGGGTTTTAAGTTGTAGAGATGGTATACATTTGTTTGGTGTGAATTTTTGTTAGTTAATTGTATTAGCAGAATTTGTATTTATTCAAAATTATTGCTTAAAAAAAGACAAAAATTTTTATAAGGATTTAGATATGATTTTCGGAAAGAATAAAATTTACGCGAAGAGACGAAAAAGTAGGCTTATTCTCAATAAATAGAGCAATACACTCGTATATTGACGAGACTTTCCTTTTTCACATCTAAATCCTTTAGCTTCAACTTATTTACGTAGCAAATTATCGTAAAAGACTTAGGCGTTAAATTAACAATTAAATACATGCGGGAAAATAAAATATACAGTTTTTAAAATTTTTCTAGTTTTAGCGTGAATTATATGATCGAATTTAATTTAATTTTTTTCAGCCACCAAGTAAACACAATAATACATATTACGTGCCCTTTATGAAACTTGAAATGAAATTTATTTCAAGTACCAAAGAATTGGGAAAAGTTGAAAATAAAGTTAAGTTTCTAAAAACACACACAACACCAAAACTCCACATGATTTTAAATCTTGTGAAAAAGTGGAAGTGCTGTGTGAAGTATTTTGAGTGTCTTCCACTATATCAAACTTGAATCAGCTCAACATTTTTCTAACTTCAAATCTCCTAAGTCGAGCATGAAAACTGGATTTCTGTTTGTTATAATTTTTTTAATTGTTATAATTTATTATTGTCTATATTTTTCCATAACCCAATGTAAAGGCCTTGGTAATTTTCTTGGTGTTAAATAAATAAGACGACTCTGCGCTTGGAAAAATTGGGATAACTCGGAAGTATTTTGAATAATTATATAATACTGATTATTCAGGAGTCAAGATAACTAGAGTTAAAAATAATGCGAAGTTTCTTCAGGTGTTTAACATCATAATTGTTTGCATTAATATACCCCTACGTTTTTCAAAAGTCACTTTTCAATGCGAATAATGCCCCTGCAAAATTTTTAGGATGCCACTTCTATCCCTATTTATTCCCTATATATCCGCACAATAGAGTACCAAGAGGTGGGGGGCGGCCGCCCCGGTTGCCGTAAAGGGGGGCGCTAAAATTAAAAAACATCTTTAGTTTAAGAAAACATAATTTTTTTCTACGGAGGGTGGCTACCTTCCAGTTAGCCCCGGGCGCCAAGGTAGCCTTGGTACGCTACTGCATTGGCATACCATTATTTTCAGTGTAGATGGTACTTAAACCTGAAAACCAAACCTCGTATCCAATGCACATATATGAGTGAAAGAATTTGCTGTTAGTGATTAAGGCAACAGAAAGTTGAAGTAGATTAGAACGACTGAATTAAGCGGCCAAAGCGATTACTCACATCCCGTCTAGCACTGCTTTCAGTATTTATTCTATGAGACTTTCCATCCGATTCCGTTGTTAAAGGGAGGTATAGGTATTGCAGTAATTTGCTCCAACAGACGGCATTTGAACTCAAATTGTTCGTCTACTCGCGTACAATGGATGGGAAAACTACATCTGTCTGATGAACCCCTCAACGAAGCTATTTTTTTCCTCAGGGGTACGGGATAACATTCGGTAATCCATCTTTTTTAAGTGCTCGTTAATGCTTCGTTCCAGTCACCTTCCCTATTCTCCAAATTGCGCTTTGGTGGACTAGTGAGAAAAGCACCAGAGATAATGGAGTCACGAGTCTAGGCACGAATAAAACTATCGAGTCGAGGGAGGGCTGAGCGCACACGCAGGATGTGAGTCACTTCCGGAGAGCGCACGAATTCGGCAGAATAATTTCGAATTAACATTTTCTCGCTTTTATTGGATCGGAACGTATTGTTTCCTGGGGACAAGGTTTTTTTTTATTTCTTCTCTCACCTTAGAGCTGCTAGGAAAGAGTAGTCTCACACTTGTAAACTTGGCGCGAGAGTGATCTATCTACTGAGCGATCTGTTGTGAAAACTTGAGTGATGCACACGCGCACATTCTAGTCCAAAACATCGCCTGTTTCAGTTGTAGGTTAAAGTTATATCATACATATCAGATTTGCTTACGTTGCACTTGTACCTCATGCTTTCTACCATCTTTAGAGGCTGGCTTCAAAATTTTCGGCAGCCTTCTTCTCCAAGATGGTAAAAATATGTACAGGTTGTATATATGAGGTTATGTCTCTTCGCGTTCTCATCGCTCCATCGTGAGCTCCCCTCGATTTTACGTTTTAGGCTATTGGAAAAATTGGATTGAGATGATGTATTAGCAGATCGCTGGTGTTATATTTTGTATGACGCTTAAGTCAAAAGATGAAAATCAAAAGGGACGTTAAGTACCTAACGTTTCTCAGAGTTTTTCTCCTCCCGTACAGGTATACCTCTCCTTTGGTCATTAATTGGTTCCATGGAATGGCGTAAGTTGAATTCTGGTGTGAGTTGAATTTCAACGTCCAAATTCGATGCAACTCACAAATAACCAGTGGTAATGAAATGTTCACTCTTCAATTACATAAAATAAACAAAGTAAATTAGCACACTTTTTTGCATATTATAGTAAAATATTATTAACTCGAAAGAAGGAAGAAAATAGTAACAATCCAATTTCAAACACATTGTGAACTCTTGCTAGCATATTTGCTTTCATATTCGCCTCCGCCCTTGTGGTTGACACTTCTTGAAATAGCTAAATAAAACGTTTAGTTAGTTTAGCCTCGAGTTTACGTTTTAAATAAGTGCAAATATAAGTTTTATTGGAACACTAGGAACGTATACTGTCATTGAATATCCCCATTTATTATACGTTTATTACCATTTTCTTTGATTTATATTAAAATATACTCTCCCCTTGCTCTTTACTGATATTGAATTTTTGTTGCGAATCATCTCAATTTAATGCGTATTAAGTTTAAAATTTCCAAGCTCAATAAACAACACAATTATGCCCACGCTCGGTTAAAAGATCGTATATTTCATTCCTGGTGGCGTGGTAGCCCAGTGGTAAGTGCGTTTGGCTGCAGACCTGAGGTGCCTGGTTCGAATCAAGGGATCGACATGCCTTACCAAAGCCTAACTGCGCTATTATCAGGGCACGACATAATAATGGAAAACTATTAGTTGCACAGGGAAATGAATTACCACCCCTAGTCTGATGTGTGAAATTCGCATTAAATTGGGATTAGTCAGTATTTGGTGAGCTCTACTCTCACCAACCTCCGGGTTGAACATGTCTCACTTATGTTTCATTCTTATGACATTTTGCTTCCAAATTACATTAGTGGGGTTAAATAGAGGTCATTTACTTCCTTTTACGAAGAATTTGTAAATTGAACTATTAGAACCAAAGTCATATCGTGGAATATTTAATTTCTTCTTTACTTGCACGAATAGTACATTTTTCAGATGGCAGCATTGATAGGATTTAAAGTGATCATAGGTTTTTCTATGCATATTAAATTGTATTAATTTTATTCATTACTAATGTAATTATATAATCTGCGAAATCGGAACCTTTAGGAATTCAAATACATAGAAACTTTATAAGTTTAAAAAGAACATTTATAATTTTCATAATTTGAATTTGGTGGAAAACCAAACTATATACGAGAATTAGGAGGCAAAAGATATGGAATGAGAAGGTAAATCAGGGCGAGGGAGTTTGAAGGACGTGATTGAGGGAAGAATTTTGGCTCAGAGGGGGGAGAAGGACAGGTATTTTGGATTTGAATACTGCGAAGTAAGAAGTATGAGGGTCTGAAGAAGGAAATCGTGTGCAATGTAGGCGTCGTGGAAAGAATTGAACGTCCATTTAGACCTACCTTCACCGATAGAAAAGTAATACATTAGTAAAATAACAACGAATTATTTCTCAGTGATTGGCCATTCATGGCCAAAATCGTACCTTGAAAATAAGGTAATGGACCAAATTTGTTTTGCTTACAATAGAATGTTTTTACAAGTATTTACTGAGGCTAATCAGTCACATGAGAAAATCAATTACGTGTGAACGGGTATTAAATATGCCCATTTCCATGTTCGCTCAGTGTAAATTCGAACAATGGAGCTAGTTCATCTGGTCTTCTATAGTAAAAAATACAAAAATGAGTTTATCTGAGCACATTGTGTAAAAAATAATAAGTATAGCAAGAACAAAAATTAGCCCTGACTACGATGTGTGCTAATAATTCCAATCGTTTTACCTCTTTAAAGAAAATACATTATTTTGGCAATTGCAGGAGTGCTTGATAAATACTTTTCATAGCAGATAATTAGCGACATGAGTAACCATTGGAGAAAAAAAAATAACATAACTGGTGGACGCATAGGTCGCCAGTTCTTCTCGCGAAAATACCTTCTGTTCCGCAGTTATCGAGCGATAAAAATTATAGGGCTAATTAGCAATGGACGTACGAGATACGCGATGATACATGGACATTGCGTGTTTGCGGAGGAAGGGAATTGGGGTTATGCGGACCGAGAGGTGATGGGAGAAGCGAGCAGTGGGGTGAGTAGGTCGGTGGCACGCAAGCTCACGTCCACGCAGGTGATTCTTCTCGTCAAGTTGAAGGGAGGATGAGGATCTAAAGACGGAAGGGACACGGGGGAAGGGTGTCTCATCTACTAGGACGGAGCTTACTTAGAACAGGCCCATAGATTATGACATGATGGGGCTTCACGTTTTAGTATTCGAGTCTTATTTACATAGGAGGCATTAAAAATCGCTTTAGATACCCATCAGGCTAACTCCGAGCGGTTTTTTTTGCGGAGCATCACGATAGCTCGTTGAGTATGTCCTATACGACTCTAAGTTCAGTTCATTGATGAAGAAAAGGAAAGAATAGCATTGATGGAGAATAACAAACATTGTCTCAAGTTTGAGCCTTCAAACCTGAGACAATGTTTGCCATGCTGCTTTTTATTATTATTTTATCCACAGACTATGGAGTTCCAGATTTAATTGCATGATGTCGTATCATCTCTGGGACTATGTAGGAATCGGATGAGGATAAATCCATAAATATAATCACTAAGTCATTTTCTGTCATAGCTGAACGCTGTAAACAGTATTGAGAAAACGCACTTTTCAGTGACGGCGAATGCTGAGTTTTTATCATTTTTCCGTTCATTCAGATAAAGTTACTTTCAATGAAGACAATTCAAGACGTGATTGACACCTGCAATTACGCATCCAAATTCTTTGGTATAACAACATTTCTATGACCAGAATGGAAAAACAATCATAACCCTATGCTTCATGTAGACAAAAGTAATGTGTACTCGAGTTCGAAGGGTGTTAATGAAGTAACAAAAAAATTTGCAAAATATTCAATTAAATCGTATTTTTATCGTTTATTTACGTTGATTATTGTACACTTAAATTTTAAAAAATTACATTTTCGTAGTTATTATAGTTTGAATGGAAAAAGCAATGGTTTTATTACGTGTTCAAGAATTAGTCCAACTTTAAAATTTTATTTCTTAAAATCCCATGACCTGGCCTAATCCAAATCTTAACACGACAACCACGAAAATATGCTTTTATAACTTTTAGAAATTAACCGTCCTAGAAATGGTAGTGAAACGTTTTTCTCGGCTCTGAGTGGTCGATCAAACGTCATGTCAATATCCTAGGAAACTTTTCGTATGCAAATGGTGGTAACCATACGTTTTATGGATGTAACTACTTTGCTTATGCTAACTTCACTTAGTGAATTTATTATGAAATATGAACAAACGTGAAATTCCTCACGATTTAACGTTTTTTCATGCATCGTTATAAAATATCATCGTTGTGAACGCAATTAAATCACCTTTTTTTAATACCTATGTAAATGTATATGAATGGAATAGAAAGAGACGGGTCAGCCGCTATTTGTTCCTGAGAAAGCCATGTGACGTTGTCGCATGCAGTTTATAGGTGATAGAGGTGACATCTTTGTTTGGGATCGAGAATCATTATAGTTCTAAAGTCCAGTGAGTCATAGGAGCAACGGGGGGAGTTGGGGAGAAAAGTGAGGAGGCAAAATGATTAGGGCACAGTACGGCGTGGCGTACTGTGTGGATACGGCAACGTCACACGACTTTCCTAGCACCAAAAAGCCGATGACCTGTCTCATTCTAACCCATACAATTACAAGATAATATGAAAAATTACGTTCATTACGATGATTTTGTATGACATTTGGATATCTAAGGATTGCCACACATTTGAAATGACATTTGTTCGACCACCAGAACCGAGAAAAACGCTTATGATAAAAATTATTCCAGCATCATTTCTTGGGCGGAACGAATTCCTAAATTATTATATAACGTATATAGCATTTTTTTGTGTACGGTGTGAAAAATTTTTACTTGATCGGATGACGAATTTTGAGAAATATGTTTTTAAAATAGGGGAAATTGTTGAACACGATAGAGATCAATTTTTCCATTCCAACTGTAATAAAATTACAAATATATGATTTAAAAGTTTTAATTGTATAATAATTAGCATAGAATTAAACCATAGAAATGTGAGAATTGACTTTTTTGCATGCATTTTGGTTTCTTCACAAACACACTTCGAACTTGATTGCACATTTTATTTTGGTCGACGGTAGAGTGCTTGATGAATTACCATACCAAGCTCTCATTATCATAATGACTTCTATTGTAGACACTTCTTTGAATTTACGCGTGTGCTAGAAATAAGGGTGACAACATCAATTGATCGGTGGTACGAGGGAAAATTAGGGAAAGAGAGGGCTGAAGGAGAGGCATTGTAGGTGGAAAATTTCTCTCCATTCTTTTTCAAAGGAAATGTTTCCAAATAATTGCACTTCAATAGCTACATTGAAATGCAGACATTGACAAGCATCACTTTTTTATCCTTTAAACTTCTTCATGAAACTCCATTAAAGAAGAAAAAATTCCATGAGAGCTAACCAGGTCTCGATCAACCTGGGAAAAAAGAACCATGAATAAATAAAATGAATAAATAAACTCTTGACTTACAAAACGTACCTATGACCCATTCTTGTGACATTTTTTTTAACCACAACTAACCAGTTGATGTGGGCTAATAGTGATAGTTGATGGAAACTCGGGTTTGGAAAATTGCCTAAGATAACTGGATAGCTGACGTACGAATCCACGGAGAGTACTTCAAGGAAGGCGAGGTAGTGGGTTGAAGTGGATTTTCCTCCTGTGACACACTCCAATACGTCGAGTCAAAATGCATTTCTCGAGATAACAAGAACAGAGTGTATTAAGGTAACGGGTGGCCTTTAATTGAATGTATGTTTCAAGAAATCCTGCATGGAGGTTTTTAATTATCATTTTCGGCTGCTCATCTGACGGGGTCATTCTCTGGGATGGATTACCAGTGGTAAAGGAAGTCGATTGCGCGAGGGGTGAAGAGTGTGGACGGGCAGAATGTACGCTTTTGCGGTCTGCTGGGCTTTTAGGCCTAATTAAGACGCGCGTCGGAGGCTCATTATCTGATGCTTGAGATAACCCCCTTCTTCCCATCGGGCCCCCCTCCGAGCAAGGACTCGGGTTACGGACGAATTCCAAAAAGTAAATTCATGGTTATAAAATTTTGGGGCGCTTTGGATTTCGGCGCTCCTGCACCGTGCAGAATTTATCAGCACCTCTCTGAAGTAGAGTGTTTTGCATTTAAGGTACTATAATGTACTTTTGACCGTATATATTCGCTGGCTAACGGAATTTATGCTCAAACATGAACTTTCAACCGTTTTAAATTCGATGGAAGACAAGGAAACTTGGGATATATTTCAGCTATTTCATTTATTCATTTGAGGACATCTTACTTCTGCAGCATATGGGGTTTTCATCTCTTTATACTAATTATAATTCTGATAAGCATTTCTAAGCTCAAAGTTACAATTTTTTGCAGGCGTCCGTTTAAAATATTAGATCATGCAATGGTTGATTTTGAAACAATAAAAAATAAAAAAATGAAAAAAATATTTTTAAGCATGCTTTTCTAAAAAAATTAAAGTCTAAGAAAAAGAAATATCTTCACATCGTACTAAAAAATTAAAAATAATATTTTTTAAAGTGAATTTAAGTTTAGCCTAGTACTGGAAATAATTAAATGAAATTCAAGGAAATTATCCACACGATGAATTATTTACGAACATTAATGGGAAGTAATTTTGGTTTCAACAATATAACATATTAAAAGCCCTCTATTTATGCGAGGCCACAACGAAAAACATGGGGTGCTCTTTCGTATCCGATATCAATATAAATTAATTAAATATAAAGATATTGGTATTCAGTGGAATAGACCCGAGGTAAATAGCAACAGTATTCATATGGTATTTATCAGTACTCCGTATTCATGTATTGATTAGTATCGCAAAAGTATTTCCACTGAGACGCAGAAATACTACCCAGCAGTATTTATTGATATTCATTATGCATCAATCAGTATTCCACTGGAAGTATTTATAGCTATTGCTTACGTAGTATTCGGTTTTCTTTATGCAGTATTTATATGCATCTCTTTAGTATTTATAGATATTTCTACGTTGATTTGCAGCATGAAAAATGAGACAATTAAATGTCTGAATTTGTACATTACTAATCACATGTTAATGACAAAATTCAAATGCAGGGCGCCAAAGGAAAGATACATACCATCAAAATAACAGGAAGTATCTACTGTAGCAACTCACAATTACACATTCTCACACGTTTTCACATTTATGGGTCAGATGTGAATAAGATATTTGCTGTGGAACCAGTCAACAAAGTGGAGATTGATGATTAAATATTTATGGGATCCACACAAATGAAATACAAATTTAATAAATTTATTCTCTTGTTAAGACTTATTTATTTCTTAATCATTGAGTTTTGATTACAGTGTATTATGGTGTATCATATTAAAATTAATGCCAAAAATTAAAAAGTTATATGTGAAAGTCCACCACCTCATAACATTATGCAATGAAGTACCTCGCAATGCACAATAATTTTACATTTGAATGCAAATACATATGCTCATCAAATTTCTAGTGCCTAACATTTACTCAATCATTCCAGATTACGGTATTATCAATGTCTCAGAGAAACTGCTGCAGAGCTGAAGAAAATTTTACTTTTATCACAACACTTTCTGTTTCTAATCATGAACGGCACCTTTCATTGGCACTTTCCACTACCTACATATGTAATGTTTATTAAAGAATATAAAAAATTCAAATCCTTGGGGGGACACATTTCATCTTAGGGGTACTAGGTATCAATGGGTTTATTTCAATTTTGCAGAAAATATGTAAAATGATAATGAAAAGGGAAACAAATTTTTCTCCCACCAAATTAAATATCTTCAAATTTATAGCCTATAGCATCCAACCGAGTTGCAGACATCATGTACATGACGCAATTATATCTCTAAAGTTTGCTATCAAAATTTTGAAATTTATACTTCACGTAGAATAATTTCCTCTTCCATTTAAGATTTTAGAGCCAGTAGTCATTGGTGTTGAAGATATGTGCAAACCATTAGTGATTCCCAGTACTGATAATGAAATACCTGCTCCACAACCTATACGTTATCCATATCCATTTCATTCATCTGTCATACAATTTCCTAGGAAAATGAAGAAAACCGAATTAACTCATAACAAATAATAATTAAGTAAACAACTACAATTTTTTAGAGAGAATGTATATTTTGCTTTGAACTCCAATTGAAAAAAAAGGAAACTTCTTCATAGCAGATATTTATGCCTCAATTTTCTACATTTCTATTCCTCCAACAGGTATTCAAATAAATATTTGGGAAGTTATTATTCATTTCTATACTTAAATCTTGACACTCCACATTAACCTACATGCACCTGATTTAAATAAAGCAAGTGATGCACCAAATTTCCCACCATAGAATATACTAAAACTTCTTATTTTGTAAGAATCTTATTTATTGCGACCCATATCACGTAGCTTTTTGGTTATGTCTACAAAAATCCAACCTAAATCCAGAATCATAATTAATCAAAGGGGAATAGAAGTAGACCTGAAGAAGCAAGTAATTTTCTCCCTCCTTCCACGAACTAATTTTGAGGCAGGTTAATCAGGCCTTCTAAGTGAAGGTAATGAAAAATCAGACACCCCCTTGTGCCCCTTGGGTAGTTGGGAAGCACTGTGTGTGTGGAGTATGATGGATGCATGACAACACTTTGCCATTTGGGATGTATTGCCTTTTTGTTATTGGTTTATTAAGTATGCAATTGGTGTCTGGTGGTATAACATCCTTCAAAACATCAAGGTGTTGAAATATAAATGTTGTCTGCCAAGGAATTATGTGGATGTTTTGAATTATTTTTGTTAGGCATTACTCTGACTGACAATGGAGAGACAGTGGCTGAATGTGTATGAGTCAATCCCGCTGTAATCCATTCATAAAGGCTTATTTGTCTAAAAAAAATACATACATACATGGCAAGGGAATGTGTCACACAACCACAGCATGAGATATGTCCTGCAATTACCATACCCACAACACAGACTTAAACTAACTATGAAAAATGTCCTTAATACATGGGTATTAAACTCTATAATAAGATACCTACACACTTAAAATATAACTCGATCAATTTCTCAAAACAAATATACAAGAAATACTGACCGATGAAGCATACTACTCTATTCAAGAACATCTGGATGATGAAGAACATTTATGAAAATGCCAAATTGTATCCATGTACCTCATATTATGTATATCTCTGAATGGTTTTAATTTATGTACCCGTGCACTAAATGCCTAACTATATCCTAATATTTCAAACTATGTACATCTCTGTAAGGTTACAATGCATATATCCCTAATACTGTATATATAATTCCCCAATATTATTTTATTCTTTGACAAGTCACCAACTTACCCTAGTCATAGTTAAACTTTTGCAAGTGCGACGTGACATTAAATTATATTATTATTATTATCATGTGCTTTCCTGCAGTCACAGAATAATTACAGCCACAAAACAACAACAAAATCACATAACTAAACAAAAAAATACATGATTGACAAAAAATGTAAACCATATAAAGAAGAAAGGACCAACAAAGAGTCTAATTATATAGACATCAATATACATTAATAGGCAAAACTATATTTACATCATGTTTTTGCAACATCCATAAAACATTTTATAATATATATATATTTCCACATATATGCTAAGTGTATTGCAATAAACAGTTTCTGTTATTTTATAGGTATTTATTTGTTTCTTTTTTCTGTTTACTTACTGTATTAATGACTATAGAAGGAGGTGGTGTTGATGAAGTTCATATATTGCTAGGAAACTTGTATGGGGAGTCTAATTGCCCCATCATAGCTGATCTTGTCATGAACCAATTACTTGATGAAGTCATAACTACATTTTATGCTCACACATATATGTAAATATGTAGATGACATTGTTCCAATTTTGCCCAACAAGATAGACATTGCTGTAGAATTATTCAATATCCTCCACCAAAAATTGCAAAAGTTGAAATAGAAAATCATTTATGCCAACTTCCTTTTCTAGTTCTCCATCATCATGAGAAACAAAGATGGTACACTTAGCATAGACTGGTGGAGGAAACCCATGAAGAGTGACAGATATGTCAATTACGATTTCCACCACCTCTTAAAACATAAAATTAATCCTGCATTAACCCTACAGCATAAACCCTACAACAAAGCAATCCTGCACCACATTAAAATAATATTAGCCTAGTGAGAAATATCCTTTCTAAAAATAATTTTCCCAATACACTCATCAATACCATCCTTTGTAACAACAAGATCCCCATGCAGAACATTCAACATACTCAACATTAACTACATTGCCCTAAATATTGTAACAACAAGATCCCCATGCAGAATAGTAAACACCCAACATTAACTACGTTGCCCTAAATATAAAGATAACAGTAGACAAAGGCACAATTTCCCACATAAATTCCACCCATGACAAACCTGACAATGAATCCATAAACTCACAACATATGCAACAAATCCAAGACTCACAGTAGCATACCATGCATCAAAGGCTTGTCAGAAATACTACAAAAGCTCTCAAGGAAAAAACATTGACTCATTGCACATTCTAAGAACTACAAACTGAATTTTTTTTTATTATTCCTCAAATTAAAAAGTCCTATCCCCAGAAATGTCAAGAGTAATCTGGTGTATTCAATATATTGTAATGATTGCAAAGGAAATTATGTACGACAAACGTCACAATACCTAAAAAGCAGGATATCACAAGACAAATAAGATGTACCTAAAAATCAGACAACTTTCTGTGCACTTCAATTTCATTTCACCTTCAATTTTAAAAACACAAAGGTAATAGACACAAACACCACAAGAAAGATCAATGAAAGAGACGATACATATAGTCAAGGACCCAAACTTGTAATAAAAGGTGTGAGATTGCTCACCTAGGTTGCATTTATGTGAATTTCATTTAATCTGTTTAACGAATTCCTTCGTCAACAAATCTTAATTGGGTGATTATTACAAGCTGCCTGACAACATATATAATAAAACATCACCTTCTGGTTCTATAGGCATTAAAACAGAACCAAAGCAAAAAGAAACAAATATGTAAACTAGAAAATGACAAATGAGAAAGTTTTTGCAATACATTTGTATGTACGTATATTTAAACACCTTGATGTTTTGAATAATGTTACACCACCAGACACCAATTACTTACTTTATAAACCAGAACAATTTGGCAAGACATCCAAAATGAATTGACAACGAGACAGCTACCGCTTTGAGAAACAAGTCAAGAGATTTGGTTTTTATATACAATGTAACTCACCACCGTGGGTCCTCTGGGTAGAATTGTAGAAGTGACCTCTAATCTTCTGTAGGTAAAATTATTACTTAACGACGTTCATCAAATAGCATATTATTCATAATGAATGGCCACTCGGTCAGGTAATGCTTCAACGATAACCACAGTCTAGCATCAATACATAGGTACCAGTCAAACTACATTGTATGTAGGAAATGTAGACAAAAATCTCAATGTCTATTTAAACCAATGCATACGTGAAACACTCACCCATATACCCACACAAAATGTTTACTAAACGTAAATAGAATGCAAGAATACTTCACACAATATCACAAGCCAATACGGTATTACCTCTAATTAACATGCTTTGGCAAAAACACAAAATGTACGACACTTGTGAATTTCGCTTGTGCTATTTTCGGTAAGGATCAAAATGAACATTTGGCGTGCAACTATTTCAAATATATTCTTAACAATAGAACGTATACAACTAACATAAAGCAGGAGTGTCAACAAATAACTTGGGCAAACACACACAAACTCCTGGCGTGTACATTAATAAATTGCCTACGTTCACTTCAAACAATCCAATCCAATGTACATGGCTAATAATAGTTCAATAATCATTTAAAGTTAACAACTAAAATGTTACACGAACAAAGCCACAAACTATTCTCTGCGACCAAAACTTCGCGGTGAACTACTCGCAGCAGCTGTTCGCCGACTGACGACGATAACGATATTCTATTATTCTCACCGCAATAGCCCGCCAAATTCAAACACATCGTTCATCCACTAAAATGTATCTTACCTTATAATTTCCCGTTTTATGGTATCGAACTTTGTAAGTGGTTGATTTATTGGTGATAGAGGATAATTGCATTTCTTCAGCCTTTGTATCCCATTTCGAACAGAAGCTAAAACGGAATATACTCTCCATACAAATGTTCATATTTCCTTCGTACCTTCGTACTCATCTTAAGGATGTTTTGCAAATGACTTTGAATGACCTGAAGAAAAAATAATAGAGAATTACTACGAGTTCTTCGTCAGATGAATACAAGATTTCCGCCATATTGTTTGAATATGGTTGTCAAGGGAAATATGATGGTATTCTCTACGAATTCTGTGCCTACCCAACTACTGATAAATACGATACTTTTTCCAACGAATACTGCTATGCAGCGCTGTTCGTATTCCTTGCATTCCGTGAAATACGGAAGTATAACTAATAAATACTTCACCCTGGACGAGGAATAGGATCGAATAGCGTAGAAATATGGAAGGAAAGGGGATAAATACGAATAAACACGAGAGGGTTACTAATAAATACTGTTGCCATTTACCTCGGGGAGCGCTTCAATATATTGATATATAATATATAATACCCTATATATATAATTTATAGAAAATCTTTAAATGAACTAAAGTTAAGGAGCGAAATAGAGGTCGCACCCCATGCTTTTCGCCGTGGCCTTGCATAAATAGACAACTTAAAATATGTTTAAAATCTTTGAGTTTGAATTAAATTAATTGAAATCTTAATTTTTTCAAGTGGAAAAGAAATTGCCGACTGGAGGATTCGAACGTGACTCCCTAACATGGCAAACCTAAGGCACTAACCACTACGCCATGCGAAGCTAAGGAAATTAAAGCAACTGAAGTATATTATGGCTTTAAAGTGGTAAACGTGGAAACGGGACCCGTGAATGGAACCGTGGAGCCATGGAAAAGCGAACTAAAGAAAGGCATGTAAAAAGGCCGAAAAACATGTACCTCATTCATTGTAAAATAGCTAGTACTTAAAACTATAAACTGGATCCGTATTTTCCACGACATAATGGAGTGTAACACCCAGTTCACCAGTAATCCATGCTATATCATTTAAGCTAATCAATTAAGGGGGTTATAAGTTTTAATTTAATAATCCAAGATGGTTATTTATACTCTAATTGATGTCGATTAATGAAAATGATCATTAGCACAATGAGCTGGGAATTTTGTCGTGGGAACGAATACAGTTTACTGTGATTTATATTTTACCTAGACAATACAGTGTGCGCTGGACAGTTTCCTATATTCAATCGATATCCTCTGATTCAATTCAATGAATAGAGCTGTATCTCTTGAAAAAAATATTATTTACAAGCATGGAAATATTCCACAAAGTTAAGGCCGAGGTTGTTTCATTAAGCTGTACCTCCTTCCAAAAAAGGAATTTGATCGCTCTTTTACTAATGCCAATCTGCTCTGTTGTGGGCCTAGTAAAGTTCGATTAACCCCCTCGTTTGAATGACTTAGTGGGAAAAAATAATGCCTTCAAAGTCATCCTTTGGGCTTCCACATGTTAGCGAGCACTAGTTACACACGCCTTAAAATTTATTTACCAACAGCTTGGGTAAAATAAATCTACCAGTCTTCTGAACAATTTTTATGTCATGGGATGATATTTTGTCGGACTATTGAAATTATATGTTCATCACAAAATTGATACCTAAAAAGTTAACATTTTATGAGTGTAGGTTTCAAGAAAACTCTATACTTATGACCCAGTGTCAAAACCTGGGCTGTTTCCATTAATTCAAAGTGGTTTTCACTAAGTTATTTCTAATTTTTTCCATGATAGTAACCTCCACCATAATGAGTCTGAAACTGTTTCCTCAGCTCAGGTTTTAAAACATTCTGCGCTGTAATTGAAAAGGTGTAATACTAGAGGTTTTTTCATTGGCTCTGCGGTGACCATTTTTTGAAGTTTTTGATGCTGATCGTGATCCTCCTCTTACTATCCTGATTTTTGATTGAAAATGGATACTTTGAGCACTTGAAATTTGACATTTTTTTACGCAAGTGAATATTTAATGATTTCCACTCAACACTATTGGATTTAACGTCTATGCCTCTGACTTGGGGCCGCCAATTGCAGGGCAATGATGTGGAGCGAAGCGTTGCGTCCTGGCATTAAACTTCCCTGAGAGGCCGTTGTGAACCAAAGATTCAATTTTCCGCCGGGACGAACAATATCATAGGTCAATTCCTCATGTCCTCATGTTCCTACGAAGTCATTTACAAAAAAAACTCAAATTCTTATCTCATACGAGGAAATTTTTCAAAAATAAATTACTATCTATTCCCCCATCCCCCTAGGAAGAATGTGCTTCCGGCTCGAAAAAATTGATACACTTCCCGGTCTTAAAAATTACCCATTTTCTCCTCGGAAACAATGGGGGGGGGGGGGGTTTACATTCCGCGATTAAGGAATTTAGACCCAAATTTACAGGGAGGGAGTAAGGCGACGGCGGGTGGGAAGAGAGGAATAGGGGGAAGTTGGAATGAGTTGGAGGAAGAGAATGACTGAAGCTTGGAGTCATCGGGCCAGAATAGAGCCGAAGACGACAGTATCATTAAACGGGAGGAATGAGATCTACTACCCTTTCCTCCCTAGGAGCGTGCTGGAATATGCAAAACGACTCGTGTCGGCCGCGACGACGGCGCACCAGGTGATTATATAATTACTCCGGGGGATGTGTCTTTCCCCCTTCCATTCTACGGACTCCACTCCCCCTTCTTCCGACTTCTGAAGACTCCTCTTCGTCCAAGAGGGTCCGTCCACACGCTTTGGCCCCAAGACGTGAATTTAAGGAGTCGGCGGGTGAAAGGAAGCAGTAGGGTAAGGGGAAGAAGCAGGTGCGCCTCTTTTTCTTTAATTTTCACCCGTTTTTTTATCCTGGACACGAAAGAGAGGATAAGAGTCGCCCGTAAAAGTTGTGGCGAAGATGAGAGGAAGAGGAGTAAGAACAAGCATGCCGGACTGAAATATTCGAGAGTTGACGTGAAAGTTGTACTTATCAAGATATAACATTGCAAGAAATGGCCGCAGGATATTCAGAGCATGATATCAAGACATCATAAGTGTAATAAATTGGAAAATTCTATTTAAGGGATATGACATGTGGCCAAAAAAGAAAGAACGATGTTATAATAGGCATTAGTAGATTAATTATTTTTCTTAAATCTAAAGTCACGAAATTAAATGCCTGTGTAATGTGGTGGACATAAAATATTCATCATCAACGGTAAAAATCCCAAGATTGATTTGACGCAGCCCTCCACTCGATTTTTCTATCGGCCAACCTCTTTATATTAACGTTATTCTTATGCATAAAATATCATCCTCGTGAAAAGGAAAGGTTGCATGGGAAGTTAACGTATTCTGCAGACTTCTGTAAAAAAAAATCAGTCTCTTCCTCCAGGGTATGCCTCATGCGTAATAAAACATGCTGGATTAGTTACTACAACGGACTTAGGTTACTACTGTGTGCAGGGGCGACGTGGGCGCTATGGGGCCCGGTTTTTGTCCCCCTCCCCCCCTTCTGAAAACATTTTAAAAATAGCGACCTGAAAACGCGTTTCAGGTCGCTAAGGGCAAAAGGTTTGCAAATGTTATATAAACGACATAAAAACTTTCGCTGCGATAAACGTTTTATTTGAGACGTAAAAGGTGCGGGAAGCCCCGCCTTCCCGCCCTGGCCACGCCGCGCCGCCCCTGACTGTGTGGCACATCAGTATGACCAACATGAAAATGAGTAGTTTGTTTATTGACTATGTGACGACGAAGACTTTTCACCCGGGGTAGTGTGCAAAGGATGGACATTGTTACGCCATACTCGAGAATAGTCAGGGATTCGGTGAATAAGTGGATGTCTGCAAGGGCCAAGGTAAGAAAGAAATGGAACTCGATGGCAACGGTATTGTCGGAGGAAGAACAAAGGGCGGGAAGAAGTGTGGAAAGACGACTCAAGTGGAGATCCCAAGCGGTGATGGAATGTGGACGAATGAGCGAGGCACTGACGAAAGTTTTTCTCCAGGTTGTGCGTTAGGTTCCTTGCGTGCGTTCCTTCACGGGGATCAAGACCCGATTATATTATGTTCGTTTACCTTATTCGGGATTTTTTGAGGACGCTTAGTTAATCTCGTGGTTGTCGGAAGTTCTTATTTAGTAAAAACCATCATTCTGTCTGTATATTCAAGGATATAAAACTACTCCTTAAGGTCCTGCTAATTGATCATAGTATTTAAAAATTTCGGTAATTTTATTGGTTCCTACCATATATACCCCACTCTACTCAGTCAGTCTTGAGTTTTCAAACTATTGACTGACCCTCAATGGAGGAACTCCATGGTATTAAATACGGAGGAATAGCAAAGATAATTACATACCTTATAAATTTAACTATTTTGTTGTTTCATGGAAGCCCCAGGGGGAGAGAATTTCGCTAGTCAAGCAAAAGAACTCTCCGTTGCTCAGTGATAGGTACACTTGGGTTATTGAGCAACAATTTGAATTAATGTGGAAATTCAGGAAACAAGAATTCAAAACCAGTTAAGCTCCCAGTCAATGTTTATAAAAAATAAGGAAATACATACTATTGTCAAATTTGAACGTTTAGTAGTGCTAAAATTAATTCTTCAAAGTTATCAAATAATTTTCTATGCAACTCAAAATACTTGTAATCTTAATGAGATGTTACGACCACAAAATTTGCAGATGAATCAAGGGAATAAGAAAATCTCATCGATTCATATTTGCTTGAATCCCAATGATTTAAATAACTCTTTTCCGCCTATATTCAGCCATCCTCAGGGCAGAGCTTAAAGCCTCTGAGTGAGTCCATCGGGCTTGCGGATGGTAGGTCGACCTCTAATAGAGGTTTGATGTGAAATAAGCGAGTTTACTCGTCGAATAAGCAGTTGTGGACAAAAAGCAACGTCACTCCGAGGTGATATTGGTCTGTCATTGGGTAAGATAGGCCTTTAAATGATACAGAAACCTGTAAAGATGTCGTGACCTGGCGACGGGAGATCTCCAACACAATTATGCTTCCCATCACCCGGAGGAGAGGGCTTCTGCTCTTCTTCATATGAGTGAAGGTGGAGGCCACAGTGGTCGGTACAGCGACACACATTTCAATACAGGTGTTACTTTGACTTCAACGGCTGTAGCACTGTGGAAGGCAAGGGGAAACCATCACATTATTATCCCGAGACGTCGTAGCTACTCCCCTCTTTTCTTATATCAATGTCTGATGGAAATGTGAACTGGGGGGATGGAAAAGGCAGGCCTCGTATGATATATGGAATAAGTTGTGAAGGATGTAATAGATTATAACGAAGTTTATATGAATGGGTTGGCCGATAGAGGAATCGAGTGGAGGGCTGCGTCAAACCAACCTTAGGATTTTTGACCGATGACGATTGTGCCATCCCATAATATGATCCAAACTCATGATATCTATGAGTTTACTTAACATTTTAGTTGCCGATGATGGCAATTAGCAACAGTTTTACTTTTTGTTGTAAAAGTATTTGGCGTGTTCATTCGTTTTGATCATCATCATCATCATGGGTCAACAATCCTTACGTAGTTCCTCTCTTTCACGTCCCTTACGACCTGTTTTATACAACTCATACGAGGCCTGCCTTTTCCATTCTACCCGTTTACTTTCCCCTAGACGATTGTCTCCATCAGGGGTATGGCCGATTAAGTTGTCCCGTCTTTTTTTATAGTTTTCAGCACTCTTCTCTTTTCTCCCACTCTTCTTAAGACTTCTTCATTTGTCACTCGGTCGATCCATTTTATCTTCATCATTCTTCGGTAGCACCATATTTCATATGCTTCCACCCTTTTCTTCTCCGCTGCTGTCATCGTCCATGCCTCACTGCCGTAAAGAAACTTACTCCAGATATACATTCTAATGAATTGCTTTCTTCTAATGAAATCCTTACTTCTAAGCTTGCATTTCCAGCTGTTAGTAGATTCTTCTTTTGATGGAATGCCCTCTTTGCTTGGGCTATTCTACTGACTATTTCTTTCTTGCTTCGTCCATTGCTGGTTACTCTGCTTTCCAGGTAACAGAACTCTTTCACCTCTTCCAGTTTCTGATTTCCTAGTTTAACGTTGGTTTTTGCCTCTTTTTTCTTGCTGCACATTTAGTCTTCTTATCTTTATCTTAGTCTTCTTCTTATTGACCTTCAGCTGATGTCTGGCCATTGTCCTTTCCACGGTTGTTAGCATCTTATTCAGATCCTTCTCTGTCTCTGCTATGAGAGCTATGTCATCAGCGAATCGTAGCATGCTGATTGTTTCACCGTGGGTGTTCACTACAGAACACTTTTCCTTGATTTCATTGATGGCTCTCTCGGAGTAAACATTAAAAATTACGGGAGACTGTGCACAGCCTTGTCTCACTCCTTTCCTTATCCTTGCTTCTTCAGAGCTGGCTCCAGATTTTATCACAGCTACTTGGTTTTATACAAACTGTGAATATTATTCGGTTTTGATCATAGTTTTCCCTTATTCTGAATACATTAAGGAATACTAGCTACATTAAAATAATTGGATAATTGCTATATTTCCATATGATTGAGAATATTTTTTGTTGAAACGGGAAAAAGAGGTTTCATCGAGCACGGAGCATTTAGTGTGAAAATGTTGATGTAGGGGTTACTTTTCTTTAAGGTAATGTTTACGTATCAAGTCTCAATATTTCAAGATATTTTTCAAGAATGTCTCAGCAATTTCGAGAGTCAAGTCTCAATTAGAGTATGTGACAGCAAGAGCCCCTCATATCATGAAATATGAGTGGCTATCCTAGGAACTGCACTGTGGAACAATTCTATCTCTTTCAATGAGTTACCTGCATGAACTTATCTTGACTTATTCATAGCCTTGATTTTGAAAACTGATTCACAAAGTAAACAATAATTTCTCATTGATTCATCGTAAATATAACTGTAATCTATATTATTATATTAAAAGCGCAACTGAAGCTTAAGAAAAACGGAATCGAGAAACACACTCAAGAGATTTTATCAGATCCGTAAAAACGTTTAAATATTTGTCAATAACTTTGCTACTACCAAACGGTTTTATAAGTACAAATACCAGCTAATTTGCTTAAAATTTGTTTAAACACATTTGTCATCAATTTGAACCTCGAAAAATTCCAGGATTGACTGTTTGGTTTGAACAACTTAACTAGTACCAATAATCCGCACTTCCGTATAATTTTGTGGCACGCACGCAATACTCTTTAGCAGAATGAGTTAATAGCGTGGTATAGCCCGACGTTCTGACTCCCGCGCATATATTTCGTTCGAAGAAGTTTTACATTTATCAAATTTTGCTTCCAGTCATGTGAGGAATAAAGAACTTCCTCGATTTTGGTCCATCCTTTTAAAACACTTATTATGGTGGTTTACACTTTGAGCCATCTGGGATGCATGCATCTTTTATTGCAAATCAGTTTAGTCTAATATTCCGAATAATTTTGAATATTTTTATCTTGCATTTAACTTTCATAGCCGTTTATGAGCTATGCACGTTAACCAATTCTGAAACATACAGGTCCGTATCTTATAGTAACTGAGAATGATATTTTAGTTATGAAGGTTTTTCACACCCCTTCCTGTGAGGGTTTTTTCCCGCTGTGGGTTTTTTCGTTAAGGATATGAGACTTTTATCCTGTTTACCACACCTGTTTATATATTTAATGCACATTTTACTGTAGTGTAGGATGTCGGAATACGTATTATTTTCAATTACCTCATTTTAAGCTAGTTAGCCTTACCTTATACCTAAGTTACTTCCCTTTCAAGTGTTGTAAATATAAAAATGATTTATTATCGTTATTTGTATTTCAACAGTTCATATTATCATTCTCATTTTCAAAACATTGTAATTATCATTGAAGAGGGGTCAAATAGAAGAAGGGAATATTTAGTCTCAATTTCGCTCGAAATAAAGACAGTGTATTATTATTATCTCTTCGTCATCATGGCAATATTCTCTCCCTGTAACTCTAAGACAGCTCTGAATTTTGCTGAAAGAAGATGAAGTTTTACATTGGGTTCGGTGTCGTGACAGAGGACGTGATATTTTATCCTTGACGGCCATTATTTTCATTTTCAGTTAAAGGTAATCTGCTGTAGTTTGATGTATTGCCTGTGGTGTTATATATTGGTTTTAGAATAAATAGATGGGCACCATTTACTTTTAAATGCACTATTGCGGCCGGATTCTCCTTCTTTCCCGTGAGGTTATTCATTAGCTCCACTTACTTCCTTTTTCTCGCCTCTCTATGCAGAACGCCAGTTCAATTCCTCATTCTCAAAACATTTTTTCCTCTACCACGACCTTCAGAACATAATCGAACCTAATCACCCACTTCTTATCCTTTTAATGTCCTCTAAGTAGCTTCCTCACTTCCCTTGACATGGAATGAATTTCCTCCGGTATTTTCTATTCCATCTATCTTGCTTTTTCCATCAATTTACTATCTTGAGCGCTTTAAAAAAAATATTTGGGAGAAATTTTAATGACATCTGAGGACTCTAGGCGTCTTGGAATGCAAGTGCATTTCACTGTTTTAGTTAATACAAGCATCAATATTAATAATAAATAATTAATTATTGATGTGATCATTAGAAAACTTATTGCTGCTCTTAATGCATTTACTTTTCGCGGTAGAAAAAATATGTGAAGGATTTAGGAGCCTAAGACTCCTTATGGTTGACTACTGTAAGAAAACTGATTTGGCGTCTTGATAAATCTGAAATATCTTGCGTGAATTTAAAATTCATCCCATCAGATCCTGTGATTTACTTCCTTGATATTGTGAAGATGAAACACTGAAACCTTTAAGTTTCTGTTTCTTTGAATCCGAGAGCCATAGTATTTTATTAATCCGTTGCCATTTTCAGCTACAAATTAATAAATTATGTTGAAACTCTTTTATCAGCGAAGGCAGATATAATTAGATGCATCACATGGAATTTGTCCTCGTATACTGATAATTCGGATCATCAGTTCTTTAAGGTTTGAGTTTCCAATTTCTAATATTTCTCCCGATTTTTGAGGCTCAAAAACACAAGCTTTCATGAATAAGGGACGTGAATGGTATTCTAAAATCTTAAGTATTTGTCCTGTACCACCTTAATCCTTATAACATAGTAGTTTATAGGTGTCAAAGACCAGGTAAAGGAGGAAGTTTCCACAAAGATGTAGATTTTATCACTTGCCCGATTCGAATATACAGCACCTCAAGCATCGTAAATAGCAAAAAAATGCTTGAAAGCAATATACCGTACTATGAAAACAATATACTCTGGTCGGAATACAATCTATGTACATATATCTGTACCGAATGCTAAAAACTTAGCATTCGGAAAAATTATCTAATACACCATTCAGGTAATATGGATATTTTTTTTAGTTGTACTTGGTAAGTCCTCCTCAACGTTACTGGAGCATTAACTCCTTTGATGAAGCAATTTTTTCCTTTTTCAAATAAGCTCTCTCCCATACTTAATGTACAGGAAAATAGTTTCCATTAAAATCTTGATTTCATTTTCCTTAAGTGGTTCATTATACTGAAAGCAGATCAGATTTCGATGTTGTCGTACGGCCATGACATTGTCTATCCCTTTCTTTGTCACTTCCTTCCCTTCCATCCCGAAGGATCGGTTACCGTACTCAGCCCCCCCATTCCTCTCTCCTGAGTCCTTTACCGTTTGTGCCTTGTTCGTCCCCGGCATCTTCACTTCGATTGTGGATCCTTACCCAAATTCCTGTTTCCTTCTCCATCTCCATCCACCCTCACCGCCACCGCGACGTCATCACGTGCCTCCACTCCCTCTGTCTCCTTGTTCGGCACATCGTGCTGGTCGGCTTCCTTTTGATTTCGGGAAAGAGGGGGACGTCTCTCTCTGCCGCTCCTTCCCCACTCCCTCGAAGGCGGAGCGGCGGAAGGTGTGAGGCGCGCGCGGGGGAGTTTCCTCCTCCGCCCTTCCCTCATTAACTTGGATCTTCCGAGGCATCGCCGCCACCGTCTCTGCCGTTGCCGCCTGGTAGCCGCCTCCGCCAAAGGATTGCGTGCCCCTGGGAGAAGGGACGGGGAAAAATACTCAAATCCACGGCGTTCCCTCGTGGGAGGGGTTCTCCGCTGTTAGGGGGAGGTTCCGGGCAGGGGATGTGGGAAGGGAACGGAGGATTCCGTGAGGTGATATTCCCTCTTTCTTCCTCCCTTTCCCCCTTCTCCGGACACCTCCCTCCAAGACCTTTTTTTGAGGTTTCAGAAGGTTGAGAAGCCACCGACCTCCTCCCACTGGTTCACACTCTCACCTCTTGCAACCCACCCACTACTCTCATCCCCTCCCTTGGTCCTCGACGTTCGTTTGTTTCTATTCGACTCTCCCGGATGCCAGCGCGTGTGAAGGTAGCAGCGGCGGCCGCCTCTTTTGTCAGGATATCTGATTTTCTGGAAGGCTTAAGGGAGAGAAATGTCGGATTGGGTTGAAAATTTCGGAAAGTAGAAATTCGATGACGTCTTATGGGTCGCAGCTGACGTGTTGGGACGCCGCTGGGTGACCGTGGGACAAAAGCTTTATCCCTTGCTTGAATATTGGCCGTGTGTCGCCGATCGGCATTTTTTTTGAAGTGCGTAATATCACCTAGGCGTGAGCGGCAAATGTTACCACTCTCACGTGAGCGAGAAACGCTTTCGCAAATGTCATAGCTGAAAGTTCTTGCGTGGCCATGGACATTGTGTCAGCCAAGAATAAGTCCCACACTTCTGACATTACGGTCTAAAAACCCAGAAAAGTATGAAGGTATACTACAAATGAATTTCACGTCACAGAAGTTATTGAATGTTTATGAAGCTCATGAAAAACATGAAGTATAATGTTATATTTTATGCCCGCCTATGTATACAATTTTCTCCTTTGTTATTCGCATTAAGTTTCATTGTGTGAGAAATTAAATTCGTATTTCTCTCCTGCCCCGCGCTCGTTGGCGCTCAATGTAAAGCGCTGAAGACTTCTTTTATGATTACATAAGTCATGGAAACTGTATTGCCTACCGCTAATTTGCTTCAGTATACCTTTCCCATTGATAGCGGAATATACCATATCTTAATAATGTAATGGATAGTTGTGTCAAATAAAAATAATCGGTGAAAAGTTCCATATTATCCGGCAAAAATGTATAAAATTGAATAAAAACCTCGACAATAATTACTTATAATTCGATTTGATTCCCAATTATTGAATAGGTCCTCCAATTAATCATTTCCGCTTGCTTTTATGTAACCATTTTCTGGAATATTTTTCTTACAAAACAATATTGTATTCGAAGATTGTTAACAGGTGGTGTCTCATCAGCTTCTCATAATTAGCGCGTGAAGAGAGTTATGGCTTTTAACTTTATAAGTAATTCGTAATTAGTGGAAACGATGTAATACCCCAGGAATTTGGATGGTATAATTTTTGGAATGATGTTAATTATTTCTAAAAGTTAAAAGGAAGCTTTAAATTTACCTCAAAGTTTTATTTTTATTTGCTTCCTGTTTCCAAATACAGCTACTCATTTTTTGACTTCCGGGAAACCTCCACAGTCCAATGAGACAAGAATTTTCTGAGACGAACGTTGGAAAGAACACTAGTTTTATTTGACCAAGCTGAGTGCAGAGACACTTGAATGACCCGATAGAAAACTCAGTATTTCTATCATGTGAAGTGAAGGCACAAAAGTTGAAAATAACCTCATTGTAGGAATTTTTCAATATTTAGTGTAATAGCATTGCATAGGATATTCATTTTCGGCATTTACTTTTTTTCTTACAACTCTTTTCTAGCAAGCGTGCTAAAGTTTTTATTTTAAGGATAATTAGAAGAGAATTGTCATTAAATAATTAATAGAATACTGCTCTCAGCTATGGCATGTAAGAAATTCGAAGAAAAGTGTATTTTTGCAAATTCTCGTGCTTGTTTTTCCGTGGAGAAACATTCAAATTTATGCATCTCAAAAAACAAAATTTCTGTTGGTTTTGTGCTCTTTTTCTTCCATCTCGCTTTTTACTGCAATTTTATGGCATTTTCCTAAAAATTCCTGAGAAATAAAGTCTTCATATTTATGATTGTGCTAAAAATTCTCACTTTGCCGCTACTTCTTTATTTAGCGCCAGAAAACGAAGAAAGCACGTCTTCACCCAGTTGCGTGTGTGCTATCGCAAACTGTATCGAATGCGAAGTTTCTCTTTTTTTCGTCGATATTAGAGCAACTTCCCATTTTCCTCCTTTTAGAAGAAACTTTTCCTCCTCCTCCTATTGGGATAATAATTGTGGCAACCTCTTTTCCGTTCGTAAGCTTAAAAAAAAGGTGCTATCCAATTGTAACTTGCCTTTAATCATCAATAGTTGCACATTTGGACTTCTGTTACTAGAACTGTCCAATTGCATTGGATTGGTCTTGTGGCTAGAGTACTGGCCTCCCATTCTGATGATCCGGGTTGGAGTTGCGGTTGTGGGGGATTTTCAATTGGTATACCGGTCCCTACTCTAATTTAGCGTGGTGGGTGCCGAGAGTTCAATCACCGTCCTTCGGGTGGGATGTTAAACCGGGATCCCCTTCGCCTCTTTCGCTATGGGTAGGCTAATGCCGACGCCATGTTTCTCTCCACCCTTCTGCTATTCCCAGAAAAATCGTACTCTACCCAATCACGAATCTGCCCTAAAATGACGCAAATTATCTCAACTTTCAGGCACCCCTAGATCTCCGAATTACTACTACGACTATTAAATTCCTGCTGACAGTATATGAAGCAGTGGTACGTGATATTTCTGAGGCATTAAATACTAAATGGATTTTTGTGATAAATGAAAATGATTAGCTCTTACGGCTTAATAATGTGAATGAGTATAAAGTCTCCAAAAGCCGTGAACAAATATACCTTTCCAAATATGAGTAGGGTATCGACATTTTTAACCAGAACTAACACCCCCATTAGAGTTTTCTGTCCAGGAGAAAATGCCATCTAGTAAGAGACCAGCACTTACGAGTCACATTCACCTAAGTGATTTAGGGAGAAGTTAATCCCGCGCCGTTGATCGATTTACAACATTCACACAAACGCACACAGTCAAAGTTATGCAAACACACTATCCGTTAGAGGTTCTCTATCCGGGAGAAAATGCCACCTAGTAAGAGAGCAGCAATAATGGGTCACATTCACGTAAGTGGTTTACAGAGATGTTAATAAGTAAATAGAATAAAACGTTTTGCCCTTCCATTCACTTTACTCATTATTCCCTTTTCCTTTTTCAGAGATGATATGAGTATCTTTTTGGGGTCGGAATGGTTTGGTATCTGGGTACTTCCTATGCCGGAGTATTGGTTTTTTGTCCTTAAAGGATAGTGGTTGTTTCTCTTAATACCAGTCGCTAATTGATGTGTAGAGAGTTTTGTAAAGTCCATTATTTTCCTCTTTAGATAAGGCGGTAAGCGATGAACTATACACGCTTTTCAATAAAGGTAGACAGCCAAAGCAGATTCCGAGTGACTACCCACCCTTTCTCCATTCCCTAAAAGGGACCTACGTCTACTATCAGTCAATCTCCTATCCTGAAATGTAGCAATTACTTCTGTTCATTAATTCCTCTTTAGAATCTCACTGCTACTCTTACAGTCTCTGTTAACTAATGCGTTTTCTTCACAATGAAGTAATAAAGTTTTTGTTTGCAATTTTGTGTGTTGGGCCTGTTCTTTCTATGTAAAATAATGACGTTTCATAGAGACATATTTTTGTATGAAATGGTATGTGTACGTCGAGGTTAATCTTATAAACTATGAGCTTTAGAATTTTTAGAGCAATATTGTACTCATATCTGAACCTTGGAGCCTTTTGTGGATCCTTGGAGCATACACAAAATGTTATCCAGCATTTCCTTATCCTTATGATTAGGGCTTTTACTTGGCTATAGATAATTCTAATAGTTTTCCAACGCACTCATTCAAAAGTACACTTTCGTACGCTATTCTTTATTCGAACTCACTCTGCCCCAAGGACAACTGAAACCAAAAGTTTTCCAGAGATGCAAGCCTGTGATAGTGGCTCCCAGTCGGGAGTCGTGGGTATATGTGCTGGTATAGCCATTGTCATTCTACTCTCCTTAGCGACGTGTCGAGAGAATAAACAGCATACCACACACACCCATGTGTCCCTCGACTGCTGACTCTTTGACACCTCCATCGCTTCGCCCCCGTAAATATGTTATGGCTTAAGGAGAGGCGATTGTCATTCAAAGCGGCACCACTCAATCCTTTGGCGGTGGATGCGTACCAGTCTTCCTCCTAACCTTTCTCAACTCGAGCTGTCTATAAAGGAGAAAAAAGGGATTTTGTCTTTCGCATGCCATTTACGCCTTGTTCTGCGTCTTGTCTGGTAAGAGAGAAAGAATCTGGAATTTATTTCTCCCCCCCACCCACCCGACTGCTTCCGCTCTTCTCTTTGGGCCCACCAGCTCAATCCCCGTCCACCTCATCTGTCGAATTTCTTTGTCCAAGAGATAGCGAAGGGTGACGCTGCGTGAATTATAAATCGGGGAAAACTGTGCCAAATATTCACATTGCGACCAAAGGGAGCCGCTCTTGGGTGAAATCCATAAATGGATAAGTGGAGAAATGCGTTGATGACGAACACAGTTTTCATCACTTTTAAAATCTTCGTATTTTCTGAGCCAAAGTGAATGCTGGGTCTTTTAGATCACAGTAAAGTTAAATACCATTTTATTTACCTTGCAACTGATTATTGTGTTCAAAGAAGCAATTTCCCCTCTTTATTTAATTTATTGTACGAGCAAATTGAACCGCGCTACGATGAATGTTACTGTCCTCTCTCTGTTCGACAAGTCATGACGGTGTATGACACGTCAGGATTTGCGCATTAGGCTTGGTTTCAGGGGTTCCATAATATGTTCCAGGTGAAGAACCTGAACGCCTAAGACATATTTAATTTAATTTAAAAGAGACTCGTTTTTTCAACGTGCGTGATTCTACAGGCGTCTGTTAGTTTCAATCTCGTTTATTTAATATGTTTACATAATAAAATGCCAATATCAACGATTTTCTAGGTTATTAAACGATGAAAATGACCATATCCGTCGATGTATTACACAACTACAACTACCTACCTTATTTATGAGTTCACTTAATTCTTAAATTCACTCTCACTTAATTTCGATACATACCAGCATCCTTTTTGTGCATATTTGGTGGATTATTTAAACGTAAAATGTTATTGATTTTTTGGTATCATATATTTATGAAATATTGGGTGAACAGGGGTTGAGGATTTACACGTCTAAGATAGTGTTTCAGGCTCTACTTTATGGAGAAGACCCTCTTTTCATTATGAAGAAATGAAAAATGTTAATTATCAATTTCCGCTCTTTTATTATGCTCTTCCATTTCCTTTGAAGATATAACACATTCACGAAACCGATTGTCTGTAAAATATATTCGATAGTTACGTTTTTCATTGTTTCACGATTACTACTAGTGCTGTTTATCCATTATGTTCCATAGCCTGCTAGCAACTGATGAGTTTCACTCTTGTAGGGCGAATTATAGGATTTTCGGAGAGCTATTGGGTCACAATATTGAATTTCCTTGATATAAACTTCTAATAGTATTCATGAAGGTTGACAATCATCTTGTTCGAAAGGTTTAGTGAATTCCACCACCTTGATCTACGGATTTATGGTGTCTCGTGAAAAGGTGTGCTAAAGCGACGGCAGGGGTAGAGTACTACCCTATGTTTTATTGAACAGCCTGACATATTGTCCTCTTGCATCGTCGTGCAAGCCATGGCCTCGAAGATTCGACCCACCCCTGTTTTTCCTCGCCTCTTGTAGAAGGAGAAACTGGCTCCCTTTGGCAACGTATCCGTTCTTCACTACTGCAGAGAGACAGAAGGTAAGAGAGGGAGACTCCTCGGAGAATAAATCGTCCACGCTGGAGAGGTAGAACTTGACGACTTGAGGGAGACTATTTCACTCCCGTCGGTGCACGGCACTCTGCCTTTTAGATCATCCTGTTTATTCCTACGTTCCGCGGCTTTCCGCTCCCGCCTACCCGAGGTGAGAGAGTCTTTTTAACTCCCTCCTCCGTAGTCTTAGTGTCGTTCTTACGCGGACGCCTCCCAGTTCGGTGGCTGAATGGGGAACGCGATTGCTGCTTCATGATACGGAGTTGGGAGGGGCGATGGAAGGGGTTGGGGTATTAGCCTCGGGAGAAGGAGCTGGGGAGAAGCTCTAAGGGTTGTTGCGAGGCTGAAATAGGGATTCGGATGAGCAGATACGCCCCCGTGAGACTTCCACACCTGAAGGGCGGAGTCTACTCTCGCTGTGGTAGTAGACGATCACAGCTGAAGACATTCCGCATTCCGTCTATAAAACTCACCATTAAAACGATGGTGACATGTAATGGAAGAGAATACAGAGATCCCGGAGTTTGGCGGATGTGTGATATGTATACGGAGTGATTCAATCGTTGGGCAGAATAAACTTAAAACTTTAAGTTTCCCTACGTAAATCCATTATTATTTATTCAAAAGAAAACATAAAATAATGGTATGGAAAGAGGCATAGAGCGCATAATGAGCAATAAATTACAACATGCAAAACCCGCCTTGTTGCTCTTGTCATCCTCCATAAGGTGCAGTCGTTGGGAGGAGGTAGTGACTCTGTGGATGACGACAGTGCACTGTGTCCTCACCAATCCACTCAAGATCCTTATGCCTCTCCGTTAAGAGTCCGTCATCTCTTTACAGAATGTAGAATGCACAGCGCTACGTGTGAATTGCGAGGCATAAGATTTGCCACGTTATAGGTAACGTCGTAAGTGAAAATCACTAAAGTGATATTTTTACCTTTAAACGTAGCGTCTTTTCAAACGTCTTTCCAAACTCGTTTAAAATGTTTTGTCCCATTATTCTTTAATCTGTATTGAAAAATATAATGAAATTCTACAGTACCACTTTTTTTTCCATCGTGTCAATACGAAGCTAGTGAGGTGCGAATTACCTAGGTAGTCGAAGCACCCTAATGATTGTAATGCTACTACACTGCAACTCATAAATGGGTACTAGCAGCCTTCTTTAATAATGTAGACATCAGTTTTCTCTGAAGATATCATTGCCTTTGTATAACCATGCGACTGTTAACGTTGATTAATCAAGTTCTCAATCATTACCTCAAATGGTGCGGTAAATCTATGCGGCTAACTTCGCTTTTGCTTTTTGCGGCTTACTTCCATTTCCAACATGTATTAAATAGTAAATATCATGGCTATCCTTGTTTGCGATGTGCTCCGAGCAGTACGCACATATAAGATCTTATTTAACTGATATTCCCTTCTTCGTCGTTCCGTTTTCCACTACCTTCGAGTGCTTTCATATCTAGAGAATTTGTGATAACACCCTGATTCATTATTCATTTTAATTAAGGCAACTTTCACAGGGTTATATTTTAGTAGGATTTTACTTTTGCATCACCAGAATTTTTTGTGTTGAACCCATATCCTTAATCTCTTTATTATATTTTTAATATGTTATACTATGGAGGGTTTTCAATGTTATCATTCTTGATATTTATTATCTTTTGGGTCATTAGCAGGTAAAACTGAAAATAACTTCATCCAGTCGATTACATACATGTTTTGATGATACATACCCCCGGATACTAATTATTATCTATTAAACGGCTAAGATGTTGTGGACTTGAAATTGATGGATCAAATGCATGTTTATAGTGCATGCTTGGTCATCTTCACCCCTTGCCACACACCCTCGCGGTGACTTGCAGGGTATCGCGTAGATGTAATGTTTCCTCAAAGTAAAGAATTTAATGGCAGTCTAGGTTTCGGTGTACTTAGCCACATTTTGGTTAAACATTTGCTTTGTGGGAATTCTTTATTTTCCGGAATATTTCTTTGCCATTCCATTCATCTCTAAGTATTCTTGTCTTCTGTGGCTCTACTTGTGATACCTACCTCTCTGTGGTTGGGTCACCTAGTTGTCGTTTAGGTTCGCTGTGAAACAGTTCGGTGCCAAAGAATTACATCATATTCCTTTGTCTACTTCGGGATCCATGTTAGCTTCCAATAAATGTATGCGTGAACATCGTTCTACGTCAGGTATTTGTTCGGAAATCATTCGAGTTCTTCATTTGAGAAACATGGAAAATAGGATAAAAACCAACATTGAAATAAATTATGTGCTCATGTTTACGAATTACGAGGAAATAATACACTTGGGCATGATTTGAGAATGGCTTCGGATGCCTTAAACGACAGGTTTAGCATGTCATCTTCCAAGCACTTTTTCTCTGGAGTCCATTTAGGCGATAACTTTGTACCGCCCAATAAATAGAAAATTTGGCTTCAATTTTTACTTGGGAATATGACTCATGGTACAGAATTAAAGCTAATGTCCCTCAGCCATTTGCTTGTGTCCACTGTGCTCTATATTATATTTTTTATTAAATTCTTTCCTGTCATCAGTACGTCCTTCTTGACTCTAAACCGTCTTTTTAACCAGTCGATGACGTGTCATACAACACTTCTCGCAGTTTATTTAATCATTTCTTCACCCCTATCGCCCATATACTCCTTTATACCTCTCCTATTATCAGTGTGCTCACTATTTCCGATAATTTTCCCTCCCTCACATGCAACCGGAGCGCATGGTCTGCGGTGGCAGAAGGCATAGCGTGTGAGAGGGTTGGAAAATCACCCTCTCCCCGCACCCCTACACGCGCTTGCTCTCCACACACTCATCCTTTCATCCCTCTGCATTCATCGGGTATCTCCTCTCCCTATCTCATCCCATCCTCCGCCACACCCGTTCATCACAGTAATCAGCCACCCTTAAGAGAAGACTGCTTGAGGTCGATGAGGAGGCTGGGAACGGGGTGTGAGAGCCGGAGAAAAATAACTCCCGTCGACAGTGTGATTGAGATCTGTTGGTCAATATGAATTCGTCCCGTATTTTGGGTAACATTTAGTCTCATGATTGGCATAGCAGTGAGTAAAGCTGAAAAACCTTAATGCAACGATCAATGCTTTATAGAGTTTTCCCAGAAAATTCACGGCAATACGGTGTTTTATGAATCTACATCAATTATTATACTGACCAGTCTCCGGAAATGGTTATGGTTTTGGATTGGCGGGTGCATCGGTTTAAAAATAGAAAGGGCGGGGGATGATGAAGAGAGGAGGGGGGTGGTTAAGCCCCAGAGGAATATGCCCAAATAAGACGAAAAAGAAATAAGGAGGCAAAATGAAAGGACGCGGGGCTCTGCCCCGAAGGCGTTCGTCTTTGCTCGCAGATGGAGATTAACGTTGGAGGAGTTAGCGAGGGGACTCCCTTCTGATTCGGAGTGTGGAAGGAAGCCAATCTTTCGTTTCTACGAAAGGATCCGATTCCATCGCACTGCTCCCCAATTTATGCCTCTCCGATTACAGCTTACCAGTCCAACCCTGCTACGGAGGGTTGCAAAAAAAAACAAGGGTAGCCGGTTAAAGGAATTCTGTTGGGACCTTTTGCCGCGGCTTATCTTGTGTCTTTCTTGGACCGAGGGGAAGATACTGCCTTAGTTAACTTCTTTCCCATCCTCACTAAGAAAGATGGATTTGGGCATTTTGTGTAAGTGTTAGCATAAAGAGTCAGGGACGTAAAATCTGTAAGCGACTTCGAATGAAAATCTCTTCATTAATTGATTAGCATTCACCATAAATTGAGTTTCATTTACCTTTTCTTGAAACTTCTCCCGACTGCGTTTTTGGTCCTTAATAAATCGACGGTGTAAAATGTATGTGGTATCAAATATTTATGTAATGCAAGGCACGCGAAAACTCTAGTTTTAATAATTTCGAAGCCCGTGTAGGTTTCACAATTTTCTCGCAACCCAAGTGGTGTTAACATTGCTCTAATTGATAAATTATAATAAAAAACAAGATTTGCTGACTTACCGTAACATCTCTTACGGAGTCACTCGCTGGTATACACAATAGTAAAATTTGCAACGAGAAGAAATCATCCACCTTGACCAGAAGGTCCCGGTCCCAGTCAAGGTAGATGGTTTTTTTTCTTTGCAGTAATAATTCATTTTAATCTACCAGTACCACTTTTACTTCTGATAAAAATTGTCTGAAAATTCCACGATTAATCAGATGTCATGAGTAATTCGATCTTGATTGAAAATATGTATGTGGTTCATTACCATGCACAATTTTTATGGATTGTATTTGAACCTTTTAGATATTATGGAAACTAATTTTAGTTTTTAAAGGGAATGAGTAATATTTTGTCATGTAATTCAGACCAATTGAATAAATCCTGTCCTTAATAAATTAGTTGCTAATTTACGAATGTTTATGCACATACTAGACCTTCAGGCTTAAACGCTAACGAACGGAAGTAAAATTATGGTTTTCATTCTTCTTCAAAATATTTTTGGATAGGGGAGGCACACCTAACTATGTCGATATACATGTCCATTTTTAGGCTATAGGTACGTATGACATTTTTTTTCGATTTCACAGCAAGTAATATTTTCATGAATTGCGCTGGTTATGCAAAGAACTATAATAGAGAATATTCACGCTATGGTATTTAGGATAAAAATACGAGATTACTCATGAATATTTATACTTGTAATATGAATAATCTTGGAATATAAGTGTAAATATTACAGACTAAAGCTAAAAAGCACCAATTACTGATTGTCGTTCCTATTAAAATTCTTACTATTATAATTGATAGAATAATATATTTATGGCCCGTAATCCACCTCAAATACTAGTTACGTCATCTGTCATGCATCATAGATGAGGTAGCTTTTGAAACATTTATTCTGGAAAATTATTGTTCTTACTGAATTTTCAAGCATATTTTCCATTTATTCTATTTTTTAAAATTTTCATTTCGCAGAAAGATTAGATCATTTAGAATCAATTGTATAGAGTATGTGATTAATATAATATCAATACACGTTGACGCTAAGTTAATTTGGCTCTAGTCGAATCTTTAGGTTACATGAAGCATGTCAGACAAGACATTAGTTGGCATGAACGTTAACTGTAAAAGAACGTTATGTCGATTATTTTTGTCTGGAAAATATTGTAGCAGACATTACAAAACCGGACCTTAAGTTATTGATATAATATCTTTTCTGGCCTTTAATCCGTCATATGTGACTTTCTAAAGTCCTATTCTATCATTATCAATATCAATAAACAATATATTATTTTAATTTGTAAAGTTTTAATTCACTGAAGGTCATTTTTTAATTTTATTGTTAACTAATGCTGCTCCCTTCACTTGGTTGTGACGTGCCTTCGGCACAATTCGTCTCATGGTGGCAGAGGCGGCGAAAGGAATCCAGTAGGAGACTCTCTTTCAAACCCCCATTCCGGTTCTTCGCGTAGGTCGTGTCTTTACAGAGTACGAGAAAGTGCCGTTAATCTACGCTATCCCGCCGTATCTATTAAGTTTTTATTACTTGGAGCAGTAACGGCGCCGCTCGAAGAAGTATTGCTGCCCATAATTTCAGTTGATGTATGGTTGGTGATCCATATATCGCTATAGTTCGCCATGAAATCGTGACGGAAAATTATTGAGGAAATATTCAAGGAGATTAACTGCCGTGGCAGAAAGTGGCGTGTACACAAAGTGAAATGGTTATTATTTTCTGCCGACGCGTAACCCAGATCCCCGAATCCTTCTGATGAGGTGGCGCGTTTATTCGGCAGTAGCCAGTTTCTCCACCCGCAGAATGCGTGCCTTTGCAATTAAAATGGCTTTCTACATCTTTAATATCATGCATGGGTCGAAGTGGCCACGGTTATGTGCCTTGAACTCTCGGAATATAATTTCCTTAATAAAGACACCCGTCTTCAGGAGTTAAATATCGCAACGAGAAAGCTTGTTTCTGAGGTTCATAAGCTAAAAAGCACCAATTACCAATTCAGTTGTAGGAGGAGAAACGAATTTTTAGCATAAGTAGCGGACGAATTGGTACATGTTAATGAGAAACAAATCAGATATAATTTCATAATTTTCTTGCTCTTCTGCGTGTACTGAGCATGTACTATTTCCTTTGTTTTTATGAATGGAACATTAGACGGTATTAAAAATTACGAAACCTTCAATGTGATGAAAAAGATGCAATAGTGTTAATGGCTTACTATTTTAGCGAGGAAGATAGATAAAGAGATTCAAAGCCTACTCCTTAAAAATATGGCTTGCAAAACAGATTATCAAAGTCAACGTTCAGATATAATCCATGCTGAGGAATGAGATAAATATATAGCTATTAATTAATATTTATTTTAAAACATAAGGCTTACTGAGTTTAGGTAAACGCTTTAAGAATTGAATTCTGAAGTGTCAGGTGTGGTATAGTGGACTTTGTACATGGTCATTGACCAAAAATATAACAAATTTCTTCAAAGATATATCTACATAGATTGTATTCCGTCCAGGGTTAAATACAGTGCGGTATATTGTTTTCAAGCATTTTTTGGCTATTCACGATGCTTGAGGGCGGTGCTGTATTTTCCAATCGGGCAGTGATTAAATCTACACCTTTGTGGAAAATTCCTCCTTTACCTGGTCTTTGACAACCTATGAACTACTATGTTATAAGGATTAAGGTGGTACATGAGGCACGCCAATTTATACTAAGAAATAAAAAATTCGTGATTTTTCCCCAGGGATGCTGAATACCAGGTTAATTGATAACTATTACCTAACAGGCATTACCATTGACGATAAACTACTCTAGATGAAATTTTCTTCGAATGAATTAATGAATTCCAATTGAAATTTATTTTATTGTTCTATCCTACATATTTATTGGGAGAGGGTGACTATTGGCGACATTTGTTTCAACTTTTAAAATGAAATGATGCACCATAAATTTCCATTTATTTTACAGAGCCTTTTCGGAACAAATACTCTGCTCAATGCCATTTCATCGTGGGGCATATATTAATATCTGTCTGTTTTTTTTATCTAAGAATGCAATTTTCAATCACTTAACATTGCTCTTTTCGTAAGAAAGCTCGCATTATCTGCGGCATCACTTTCGGAGCCAGAATGGGCCAGTTATGCCGCGAAACAGGGCAGGAAAAAATGGTGGGGGGAGGGAAAGGGTGACTGCGTGGGGAGGGGGGAGGACGCGGGGGTGGAGAGAAAGAGCGAGAGAGAGGTTAGGGTGGGTTGGGGAGCGGGAGGTACGGATGGAGTAGGGGAGAGGAGAGAGAGTTATGATTAAGGCGCAAGCGCATAACTGTGGCTCGGGGTGATTTTCATGAAGTGAAAGGTCGAGTGTGCCACGGTCCGACGGAGCGCTGCCTTCGGAAGGTGCTGACCCTCGGAGACCCGCGCTTGTTGTGGCCCGGGGAGAGAGAGAGCAGAGCAAGATGGGGACTTATGGTCGGCTTCTCAGTCTGCGCGGTGGGCGGAGGGAACGGGAGGGAGTGTGGGGCTCTTGGAATCGTCGAGGCATCGAGGGAGCGTGTATAATGAGAGGGTTGCTTTGAGGTGAGCGTTGCACGGCGGTGGGGGTGTGGGGGGCTCTCGGCGGAGGGCCTGGAGTGTGCGAGGGATGAGGAGAGCGTGAAAAGGGACGGGAGGGGAAGGGGTGGAAAGGGGCTGGGGGCAGCCTCCCCAAAACCGGGACGCTGTAGCGTCGGTTTCTCGCGAAGGTTCACTTCCGTCGTTAACGGTACAAGGGCCACAATAATGCCGCCACCCATGCGGGATGCGCTCATAATTAGGAGCCCACTTTGGCCGTGTAATAAAGGAGGGGGTGGGGATGGGGGCGGAGCGGGGTCGATCCGAACGAGAGGGAGAGGGCACGGTCGCGCGACACAACGACTCGCGCATTAGAAGTGGAGTACGCAGGTGATCGACGGGGAACAGGTTAATAGCCCAGCCAATGGTCGTTGAGCATTACTCTTCCACACTGCTCTTCCATCGATTGACCCGTATCCAAGCTTCAAACATGGCAGTGAAAGTGGGGGAGGGGTAAATATGCCATCCATTGAATCCGTGTCGTAACTCCTGAAGACGAAATCGTAGTATTAGTGGTAGATTTGAGTGAAAATTGAAACCTAATCAATGGTTTAACTGGGAGTTATATACCTACTACAGTATGTATTGCGTGTGCAAATTTTACATTTCACCTGAGTTTAATTAAATTACGATTAATTAAGATATAATTCACTAAGCAACACAGCTCTGCTTGAGTTGCTTTTCTTGAAACTGTTTTCTGTCGAATGCGAAAATCTTTAGCCAGAGTTTCAACCAAGGGAACAAGGTTCAGTGATCTTGGTTTTTTTATCATGGAAATGGCACACGGAAAGAATAATTTTGGTGCAAATAAGAACGCCAAAAATTGAGCTCGTATGAGAGGTCAAGCGGAGAGCATGACAGGAATGAGTGAAATTTTAAAAGCGAAAGAAATCGGTATTTTTTTCATAACTCCTCTTCCGTCCCTTTATGTTCCAGCTCCTATCTTATATCCTTATTTTCGACTCATGCTGAAAAATTTACGCCCCATAATTTCCTGGGTAAACGGGAATTATTTTTTATCTTACAATCTTCGTACTAGAGCAATTCCGGAATCCACGGAAACCATACGCAGTAAAAGCGACTCATCGAATGGTTACCACTCCTCATGTATTCCATTCATAGCTAATAAAGTGATTTATAGCTATTTGTAACCAATTGCCTCCTAAGAATTTTTTGTCGAGGGAAAGGGGATATTGAATTAGGTAAAAAATGTTCGGAGCCGTATTGTCTATAGTTTCTCATTGCTTATTAAAACAGTAGCAAAAGTATGAGGAATAAAAAGTCATTTTGTGGTACCAGCAAATAAGTTGATCAATCTAGCAGTCAGCATTGATAAGGAAAATGTCAAGATCAAAATTTATGAATGCCTATCTGATATTTCCGATAAATTTAATTTCTGGAAAGAGCTACTATAGTACTGAAAAATTTTTAATACGTTTTCTTTTTTGTCATATACCTACATCAGCAAAAATTCAGTGTCAATTTTAAATTGCAACTCACACCAGGTTGTGTGAGGTAAAAATGGGAATAAAGGAATTCGAGGGTGTGGAGGACCCTGTCTTTCTTAACGACATAGGGCAATGGTTTTAAAGCTCTACGCTCCAGGCGAAGACTCAAGTAGTAAATTTGAGATGTTTTTTTAAAAGACTTTTAAGTAAGTTCCGGAATTTTTCTTCGAAAACTCTCATTTCTGTGATTTTGAAACCGAGCTACCTGGATATCACAATATAATAATCAATCCTATACACATAGCGTAAACATAATCTCTTGAATTTACACAATTTCGTTCATTATAATTTAGTTTAAGATTCTTAAGTGATTAAGAATTCAAACTTAAGTGATGAATATTAATATTATACTTTGCGAAAACTTAAAAATTATGTACATATTGCACATAAATGTGAGTACATTTGGGGTTAAATATGCTCAGATAAAGAAAATTAAGGGAATGTATACTCATTAATTAATGATTATGTTACTAGTATGCTCCTGGTATAAACTAATGAGAGGTGCTAGTTACTTTTCCTTTATAGCCTAGTCAAATGCGCGTTTACTAGTGACTTCAGTTGCAATTAATCTTAAGTTAACAGTAAGGAATAAGATAAGGTACAGCAAAAGAAGCCAGATACCTAAAATTGTCCAAGTAATAGTGTAAAAGACACTGATGTGTGGTTAAAGTAAATAACTAAAAAAGGGTTCAAGTATTTCTCCAACGTCACTAGAAGAACATTAAATTTTTTATGCAGTGGTTATAAATATTAGTGATGCCTGAAAAAAGCGGAGCTTTGGTAATTAGTTTCTTCATATTAAGAAAAAATCAACATTTAGGCATAATATCATGATAAAATTTATTATTTTTATTATTTAAATCGCACATTGGAGATTCAGAAAGGGAAATACACCCAATACATTTTTGGGACTGAATCTGGGGCTGAAGTTATGTTTTTCACATTTGTGACAGTTTTGATTGGTTTGTTGGTAGTGAAGAGATTGGAAGAAGCTGGGGGAGATGAGCTGCGAGATGCGGGATAAAACGCATTTTTGGGAGGGGAAAAGAATGTTGTTGGTTAATTGAAGGAGGCTGAAAACGTGAAAGGCGTGTATAAAGTTAGGAGTAAGCGGTTAGGAGTTTGTGGAGTTATTTAAAGGAATAATTCAGTTATAACTGACGTTTTTTGTCAAATCTTAACAATATGTTAAATATAAAAAAACTGTTGATAGCGCTAAGGTAATCTCGAAGAAGAGCGATGGATTGTGTATTTACTTCCATTCTATGTTCATAGATCGTGGGCGAGGGTTATTAAGCGTTATTGTTTAAAAATGAAAACATCGATGCCATACTGTCTTAGTTAGGAATTAAAGTTGCACAATTTTTTAGGCTCACTAAGTTTTTAGGTTATTTTGGAATTTATAACCAAAACTTAAAACGGAAACGAACACACAGTACGAACCCGAATAGTGATTTGAACCCCTAACACTAGGGTTGATAGACCAGAACGTTACCGATCAGTGTACGGGCTCCGTGTTTTTCAAGATACTCTATAAAATACTGCCAGTTGATATACGAGCATAACCTCGAGACGGAAATCTGAGAAACAATGAAATTCGGCTACGTGGCCCATGCTTGTGAAAACCCCTGGAGCTAAATTGTAATAACGATCGTAGCCGTGGATAGTTAAGCCAATGTTCAGCTCATAGAGACGCTTTTAATCGACTCTGAGAAACATAAATTATTGCTAAATGCTGAAGAACAAGGAGAAAGAAAGAGGGATACAGGCGTGGAAAGATTGAAAAAGTAAATATAATTTCGAACCCCATCATCTCATCTACCGGTGGGAAATTGGGAGGGCGAAGCACCGAGGAAAGAACAGGGATGGAGCTTCAAAGAGAGGAGAAGAGTTGCGCTATCCAGCGCATTAATCACGGGAACAGAGGGAGAGAGAGAGATGGGGAGATGGCGCGCGATCGGGGCAGGCCGTAACAGTGAGGGAGGAAGATGGGATTGGACCGATAAAATTTGAAGCGATGGACTGGAAAGGTAGGCGCTAGAGATCGAACGAGCGGAATGGACGCGAAATAGATGAGTGCCAAGGAGGAAGGAGGGTTGAGGAGGAAATAGGGCGGACTTGGGCTGTTTGCCCACTTTATTTGCATCACCAAGATAAGAATGATTAGCCATGACGAATGGTGCGAAAGGTGGCGACGCAGAAGCATTGAAAGAAGAGGCTGCAATAGGGGCGTTTACTCGGAACCGAAATCGCAATTTTGTACACGAAATCGTTAGATGGAAACGAAAAAATAATATTAGTGAAAAAATTAATCTTCTAACGACAACCATTCACTCATAAATCAAAAATTAAAATCAGCAAAAGGTGACGCCCACCGAAAATGCTGCTGTGATAACATTGACGTCATTTTCCTCCCGTCCTTGACTGCTTTCAGGGTAGGGGAAGGGAGTGGAGGGGGACTCTCGGAAGGTCTGCTCGCACAGATGCTGTCGAAATCGCTCCCATTGGCAGAGTCAGCTGTGTCCCCCCCATTGCGATAAGACGAAGTAGCTTCGCGGGCTCAGTTGTGATTGGACGAAGTCGATATACGTCAAGAGGTGGCACCACGCCCACTTCTCTGAAAGGGTTAAAAACATCAGTTTTTCGCTGCTTATAACTCGGGAAATAATTGTCGGATCAGAAAACGGAAAAATACGGGTCCTTTTATTTTACAAACTATCAGATTCGACAATAAAAAAATATGGTGAACGACCCCATTCGGAACTACCCCATCGCTATCGGGATACTGTGAATGTCTAAAAAAAATTGTGAGCGTAGTTTCCTGAATATTTTCTATATTTCACGGTGCGAATTAATTCAGTATGTGAAAATCAAATCATTCTGTCGAACTCATGGCCACATGAGTTTAGTACATGATCACATATTGTCTTTATTGCAACTGCATCGGTCTGCACTAGCAGCCATGATGAAATGAAAAAGGTGCATGGTGCATGAGGTTTCAGAAGATGCCAATCCGACTTTAAAATCCGATCCGAAAACCATCACATCAACAATACTGCTTTTATTGAGCTGGACTTCATGACGGGAATCCGAATTTTTCTCCCAAAAAAAAGAAGAATTTTGAGCATTCACATATGAATTCGGGTATTATATTTCCAGAGTTTTGTTTAATGTTAAAATTATAAGGCAGTGGATGGTGCTTCCGAATTTATTTTCGGGGATCCTTCAAATTCACATATCCCGGAATGTGTATATTGGGAATATTATGTACTGCAATCATATATGAGAGAGAGCCAGGTTTTGTTTGATTATTGCTTAACTAGAAAGAAATGATTCAATTGAAAAGTAATATTAAAGTACGAGATAAGAATGAAAAAAATGTTAGCTACATTCATGACTTCACCGCTCTAGTAGTTTTGGTACTACTTAAAAATGCATAAAAAAGAAGTAAGTATTCTTGTGTATACGTTTACGACTACGAAATAAAAATGAAAATATGCTAGAATTCATAACTATGGAAAAAATACAAGAGATTTTGAAAAATTAGTGAATTATTTTTTGAACGATTAATTATATTATTGTATATTTAAAAAAATAGATTAGATTTTAAAATCATGCTTCTGAATAATTCCTCAAGTTAATCCTTAATATAGCAGTCATCTCTGATGGTAAAGCCGTCGAAGCCTTGCAGTATAAACTGTTCGTTAATATACTATGCGTTCACTCGTAACGTCAGAAGCACATACGGTGAATTACATTTGCTTTTTTCAAGCAGTAGTATTTCCCCGAAAACTAAGGACGGTATTTATTGGAGAAAAAGTTAGAAATAACATTGAAAGATTTCGTAAACTACTGAACTTCACTGAAAAAATTTTAGCATCAATTTTGTGTCTAGAAATATGAAACTACATTTTAAATTTAATGACGACCTTTTTCATTCCTAGTTAAATGAAATAGATAACCTCAAATCTTGGATGGCGTGATGTACTGATTGAACTCATTGAAATTTGCAGTTAATTACCAATATTAAAATTAATAGATAGATGGTTTTTTCAGGAGTTTAGGTCCTTGAGAAATTGAAATATTTTAACTATTAACCAAAATTGTAAACAATTCACCTCAAAAGAACTTAAAGCTCCGAAGAAGGAAAAAATATATTTTCCGAGACCGGCCAAATAGTTAAAATTTTTCATTTTCTCAAGGACCTAAAATCCTGAAAAAACCATCTATGTTTTAAACAAGAAGTCTGGAGATCAGCTTACCAATTAGAATCAATAATCCTGAGTAGACTTAGGTAGCCAAAAACAACTATATGTGTACCTGCTAAATTGTTGTAGTTTTCCTGCTGCAGAAAATAACTGTACTTTAATAATGGTTGCTGTTATGCAACAATAGAATAGTATAAAATCATGTGTTCATTTCTTTTCGTATCGCTGCGTGTATCAAAGGGGTAAATAGGCGTGCTAGCCAGATGAAATTATAGATTTGATGAATAAATTTAAAAAGACATTCAGAATAAGGAATTAACAGTTAATTGGTTTGAAGAAATATCAAGTTACTGTCGAAAAGAAGTTAAACTTTGGAATCAGGCTTCTGGATTATTCATCAAGCTTTAGTTCACTAAGAGATCTCAACTGATAAAATAATGCTAATAAAATGGCCATGCCTGAGCAGCCGTGTTGAACGAATAGGTGCAGCTCCTGAATTTTGGACAGAATAATTTAGATTTCATTTAATTTTCGAAAATTAAATCTTTCAACATTCAAGAAAGAATATTCATTAGGATATGGAAGTTTGTGTATCGCACAGAGTTACGTTCTGCCCTAACGGTAATAAATTAGAGTCCAATTCTTACAGGTATTGATGAGAAATGCGTTAGTTTTAGAATTAAAAGAAGATCACAGTACATTATTTCAAATAACCCATATTCCAGACGTCATTGGTTCCCGTAACACGTCGTAAGGTTATACTATTACATTATAGAAATGGGCTTCTCCTAGAACACTTTTGTAGTTGTCGCGGCACCCATTTTTGCATCCTGATGACTTCAAGTACCTCTGTCCCTTGCATTTAGATTCCCAATTTTCTCGAGGGTCTTGTTTTGTCCGCATAGCATTTCTTTAAGTGTAGCATTCCAAAGCGAACTGGCTAGAGATAGTACAATTTGGTAAATAATATGAGGAAGAATATGTAGGCCAGGTACCCAATTTAGAATTTATCATTTCTTTCTGAAAAAAATAATCATAAGAAAAATTGATTCACTAGTAAATGTATTTTAAACCTCAGGGAAGTGTGGTTGGTAACATATAGGGATGACATTTGTGAAAGTGTTGGCTTAGATGTGTTTCCCGCGAAAAGTTATTGGACGAAGTTGTTGGAGAGATAATTAGGATATGTATGTAGATTTGAGGCATTTTTGCATCTAGGCATGCATTTATAAATTTTTGCATGATATTCTAAATGTTAACTCATTTATGTATTCTTTTTATCTATCTCTATTACCAAGTACTGGAAAGTAACCAGAAATATGTGTATGGGATTTTGGCTCTTAGCCACGGTGTTAGTTTGAGATAAGAAGTTGATTTCGAGGCGTAGTTGACGTGTTTCTTTGGTGAATTAGTTGTTAACAGTGAAATGTACACCTAAAGCATTCACTGACCAAATGATTGTTTACTCAAGTATGTCTTGTGCATATTTAAGCATGTCTTTTGTGGGATTATCACCTACAACACACCCATGTGGTGCCTGAAAGGTAAAATGAAACATCCATGCAAACGGGAATCGAATCTACGAACTTCGTAACCTCAGGCCGATGCGTAACCACACGATGACCGCGGCCTGCAGCTTACGTATAACAACTTTTAGTGATGGAAAAAAGAGGTTGGAGAAGAACAAACCAATCCATATTATCGGATTTATTTTTAGGAAGTACTTCAAACAAACGCTAGAGCCAATAAAGTCCTAGCATTATCAAAGTGAAATACCTTCTGCATCTTATTTTTCTCCCTCTTGGATACCTACTTATTGGAATTTATCTCGACTCTCCAGGAACCCTTTGTTGGCGTTTTCGAGAGCACGAGCCATTACACCGTCATTGCTCACGGAGGAATGTATACTCAACGAAATTTCCTGTTTACAGCCGAAAATAAAAGCTGGGTGAGTGTGGTCACCAAGTTAACACTAAGTGGGAAGAGTAATGCACAGAAAAAAGGGAGCAAACATATGTGTTTCCACAATGGGTTGATTATATTCCTCTGGGCCATAACTTGGCATTATTTTTCCATAGACGAGGAAAAGTGTAAGATCGTGGAGATATAGTCTTATAATGTAAGGTCCCTCGCGATTCTTTCCCCATCGTATTCTCCTCTCAATCGAAGCGTGCAATCTAGAGTTTTCTGACCGCCTCCCTCCTTCGAGTAACATGACTTCCTAAAAATTTCAAAATAAAATAATAATTCCCCCTCCCCTGCTCTTTTCTCCCTCCCTCCACTGCCTCCATCTTCCCCCGAACTCCCTCCCTCTCTTTAACTTCCAACCTCCTTCCAAAAACCCCTTGATTTTGGTGAAATCTATTGTTTCACCCTCGTTAATTTTGAAATTTCGATGTTTAAGATGGCAGATAAGGGCGAGGAGATTGACGGCCCCGACACGATAAGGGGTTTTCGACCCGGGTCGTTTTTCGGAGCTCCATGTCAAAAGCCTTTGGTGCCAGGAAATGCGCTCTCTCAACCAACCTCCTACCCCTCTTCATCTTTCTATGTTTCCCTCCCCCTCTCCCTCGCTCCCTTTATCCCCCACCCTTCCTCCCAGACTTGTATAACCATAAAGCATCACCTCTCCTTCGCCTCCCGACTATTCCATTTTTTTTAACCTCGACACGCATCTGGTGGCGCTGAACCGCTTCCGGCGCGAAAATTTCGTGCGAAGATCAAAAACTCACCTCTCCTGCCCCCCCCTGACTCCCGCAGCCCTCCCCCACAAACCACCATCAAAAACCCTCCCCTTGCCCCAACCCCTCTTGAGGGATCCCGTGCGTGTGCGTGAGGGTGTGTTACTTTTCTACGTCCCTCTCCACCCCTCCCCCTCCCTCACCACCTCTTCCCCAACCCCCCTCATCCCCCCCCCCCCACCCTCTCACCTCCGATCGAAAACACCACCGGGGGTGACCGGGTCGTGAAAATAATGTTCGTGCCTGCGAGAAGCAAGCGGGAGAGTTCCTCTGCCACAGTCATCGCTCTTAATTTCTGACTTTTTAATTGCAGGTCAGGGGAAAATGAGGCAGGGGATGTTGTGGAGGGGGAGTTGGGAGGAGGAATGGGGGTGGGGAGGAATGGGATGGGGAGAGGGGGCGAGCTTGCGTCGCGTAGCTTCGGAGAGGAAATGAAGGCTTGGCGAGGCGAGGAGTTGGCGTGGTGGAGTGATGCGGGGAGGAAGTGCTATAGTTCGCTTCCCACGTTCCCACCCCTCGCACCGGGATTTAGCTATTATACATGCACCCGGCTCAGTGTCCCACAATGAGCCATAAACGGTGTGGTTTAGAATGTAATCGGTGCGAAAAATCAGGCTTATAATGTAACTCCAGGATCGTCATGACTTTCCCCTCAGGTCAAAAAGGGTTTCGGGTGCAGTTATATTGTTTTGCGTAGGATACACCCCTGTTGTACCAGCGGATCGACATCAGAACATGTATTCTTTGGTTTTATTGCTCCCCAAAATTAATGTAATTTCGTGAAATATTTTCAGGTCATAAAAAATATTGAATCGTTCCTGAATAAATACCACTGTGACCTTTTACATGCAAAATGCAGTAATTACGACCACAAGTTTTAACATTTATTGCGTGCATATGCTTTTGAATCTAATATTTTGTTTTTGAGATATAAAAGCGTAAAGAAAATAGAATACAAAATTTCATATATTTGCATCATTTCAGTAATCTCATGTTTGCCTACCGCGGTAGATACACCGGTAACGCGCGGGCTGGCAACCCTAAGATCATGGGTTTGAATCCTCTCTAGGGCATGGATGTTGTGTATTGTCTCAAGATTAAGATCTTAATTTACGCGGTGCTATATGAACTTAGCCGTTGGGGCACCTACAAACTCCAATCCACTACTACCATGTGGATTTGGTATTCTAGTCAATCTAAATTAAGGTCCAAGTTCTAAGGTTCATTTCTTACTAATATAAACTCAAATTAATGTCTTTCTCTCTATAATTTTATTTATTTGCTATCCCAAAAGTCTTATTTTTCAATGTATACCTACGTATTTCCTCAGCAGAAATATTGGATAATTTATTTATCGGGTACATCATAGATTTACCATGGGTAAAAATGAAATATGACTCGACTGCGCATCTGCCGTTGTACCACTGAGAGTTTAGCATTTCTGCCGATAAAATCAGTTTAACTGTGATCAACCAGGGGATCTCCATAACGCGTGCACTCGAGTAATGTTTATTTTTGATGGTATTAAAAAGAGCGAAAATATGACTGCCATACTTATAATTTTGCCTCCAAGTGTTTAATCTCAATCGGTATTACGGATTATTCGGGCGCTTGCAGTTAGCTGTGGTTTTCTGGAGTGGTTTACGTTACCGGTAACGATAACGATGACTCGAAAGATGAGTCCGCAATCCCGTTTCAGGACTTCATTCATTGACCACACTCGCTCATTAATTTCCCAATTTGTTTGCTGTACTAGCATATAATTTCTATGTCGCTGAATTCGACATAAAAATGCTGGAATCGGTGGCTCTTCTATTTTCTGACGCATTCTACATTCAATGACCCACGATTTTGGATTTGATTAACGATTTCTGTCATTATTGCATATCTCACCATACTTAGCAGTGAAATGGCTTAGTGTATTATATAATACGGGCTCCTACCCTCAAAATTAAGAAATCGGCTTCCACATTCACACACAAGATTATGACGCTTTGTTTAGATCTAAAAAGTTACTTATTGCAGTAATTTATGGTGTAAGTAGCAAATAGTCGAATCAAAAGTGAAATGAGATCACAAGTAATAATGATATTTATGAGATTGCTGCAACAATCAATAATTTATCTGCTGTTCTCAACCTGTGTACACAAATGACGACTGCAAATGAAATTAATATGATCCACATTTTTCTGCTTCAGTATTCTGTTCCTTAGCCAGTTGTATTTTGTCGAAATTTCGATTTGATCAGAATGTAGATTGTCCTAAATAAATGCCCTGCAGAAAATTATCAGTCTTGCTGGTTGCGAGATTGCAAGGATCTACGCAGATGTGGCTCAGATGTGTCAATATCAGCCGATAAGAAGATAGCACATTTCATGCACATTTACTTTTATAAAATCCAGTCGCTGAAAACCAGTGGCGATTACATGCGTATTCAAGTTTAAATGACATCGTAATCACATATATCCCATAAGTTTGTGTAAAGCGTGCTGCACCATTCTGGAATTTTTTTCTGCTTAATTTACGATTATTTTTACGACCGTAGCTACGACTGTTTGCTGAGCATTGATTTCATCTTAAAACTTTTCTGTTATATGTCAATTTTTTCTGGATTTCGTATGCGAGCCTCGAATTATGCGTAGCTTCTTTTAAGAAAACACCTAGTAAAATGGAATACTGATAAATTCCATTCCTCCACTTAAGTTAACTTTTGCGGTCCCTAATATGTGGAAAGGTCGCTCTGTCACACCCCCTGCCACACACCCTCGCGGTGGCTTGTAGGGTATCGTGTAGATGTAGATGTCGTGTAGACATATACAAAGCCTAAAATGCGAGTTTCTCAATATTATCATGTTAATACAAGCAAAATCCACGACCTGTGTTTCTTTAAAAAATGAAGAAAATGCGTATGCGAATTCCTGATCAATGGAGAAGCTGTGAGTTTGAATCCACGGACATGCCTCGTGCCACTGGTTTAATCTAGAAATCATCGTGAGCGTATTAATTAAGCCAAATCCGTTGATAGTGAGTATATATTCGTCCATCCAAATGGAAGGTAAGGATTCAATTGTGGAGAACGAGCACGAATTTTTCTTTTGGAAATAAAAATCTTGCTATGGGGTTAGGCCAGTGATATCACTCAATTAAGCCTCTTCCCGAGAGTTGTTGAGATTAGAGCGGAAAAGATTAAGAGAGAACAATGAAAGTGTTTTAAGACTTACTTCAAATCTTTCAGAATATCTGGTATTCAAATTTATTCTAGATGAATCGATGATATCCGTATCATTTCAAGCTCTTTTAAGCAATCCACTTTGTTTCCGTATGAAGGCGTCAACGAGAACCGTGATATTGGATGGGATTGAGGATAGCATCTCGTAAGGGTACGTAGGTCGAGTCTGCAATGAAGTGACTCGTGGGAGCGAACAAGGAAAAAGTGTGTTCGAAATGCACTTCCAAGTTTTTTTCCCCGGAGTGACTCAATGCCGGCTGGGAGCAAACAAAAAATCCAAGGGTACGCACACCGACGCGGGGTTTTCACGCAAACACTCCGTGAGGCTGAACATGACAAGTTGCCTCCCATTTCTTCGGCCTCCCCTTTGCTCTAACTGGGACATTAATTTTTCTCCTTATAAAGTAGGCTGCGGAAAAGCGTAAGTTTTCCATGCTCCCATATTTTAGCTGCGGCTATTTGACGGGAGCTGCATACCCCGCGATGACGTCCCTACCTCCGAAAAATTGAAGATGGAAGGAGGTAAAACGGGTATGTGGGGTGGTTGGTGTCATGAGGGGAGGGGAGATGAGGAACATGTTGTTGAGGCGAGTAAGCGAGGGGAGAATGTGCTGCGGCTGTGGCTTGAAGGCGGCAAAGGTAGCGTTTGATAGGGCGAATCGAATAGAAGCAGAGGGCGAGGAAGCGCGCGGGGACTTGGTTTCGAGGGGGGGTCAAGCGGAAGTAGGACCTCGACGAGTTCGGGGGGGAGTGGATGGGGGGAGCGCGAAGGGCAGCGGACACGCAACTTGCGTGCGACACGGGAGGCCGGTGGCAGCGTCTTTCTCCCACCCCCTTCGCGTTTTGCCCTTCTTAATTTGTGAAGAGCGGTGAGACCCTTCCTGGTCACTCCCCCTCGCCCTCTTCTTGCTCCCCGAATTTCCTCCTCCTTCCCTAGCGGCTGAGTAATTGATGCGTCTGTCGTGATATATGTCCAGGGTAGCTATTGACGCGTCTTTCAAGACGGTACTTTTTATTATCCCAAATGATTGTTCGTCAAAATTGAATATTCAAAATGGTTCTCGTGGTAATAAACCTGGATAATATTTATATGGAAATACGTGCGTATGAAAATATTCGTCTGAGTGCTTTCGCTTTTTGCCAAAATTTACGTTTTTTCAACAGTGAGGTGGTGTAGTCTTTTTGAAATTGGGGTCAATAAACATGGTTTTATTATTTAATCAAAGCTAGAATTGCCGATCGATTTCTGATAATTTTTTAAACAATGACTCTAATGGGCATTATTTTTACTTCCAATTTTCTTGGCTTTCTTCGGATTATTTCTGATCACGGGAAGCTGGGTTAAAGATTCTGCTAATAAATCAATTATAAATTTCTGTTATTTCGGATTCCGCAGCTGTACCTTAAGGCATCTAATTCTTTCTTTAAGGCATTACTCAAATTAAAAGTTTTTATCATATTAAACGCAAGAGGAATCCTAAGTAAGAAGTCGTCGTTCCTTTTAATTGTATCATTTTTATTGTAATGCGTAGACTAGATTTAACATAGAATTACATAACTTGTAGGTATGTCATCAAGTATAAGAGTATTGAGGCTGGCAAAATTGGCGGCCGTAGGGGTGACAATCATGCAGCCACTGGAGTCGCTTCCGAGGGAACGGAAAGAAATCACATTCGCCACAAAAAGTTCCGTTATATTCCTTATAAATACGTATAATCGCATTCGTGGTCTAACGCTGAGATGTAATTTCATAAAACATTTTTTATCTCGGAACAAAATACCCCATCATCATTAGTCGTCAATCCTCAGATAGGTTTGACGCAGCTCTCCACTGAGTTCTTCTATCGGCTAATCTCTTCATATTTACATATTTCTTCTCTTTCACATCCTTCATCACTTGTTCCATATATCTCACACGAGGCCTTCCTTTGCCATTCTTCCCGTTCACTTGCCCTTCAAGGATTGTCTTAATCAGGCCATCATGTCTCATGATGTGGCCGATTAGGTTGTCCCGTCTTCTTCTTAGGGTATTCAGAAGACTTCTCTTTTCTCCCACTCTTCTTAGGACTTCCTCGATACTTATTCGGTCGATCTATTCAATCTTCATCATTCTTCTGTTGCACCACATTTCGAATACTTCCACCCTTTTCTTTTCCACTGCTGTTATCCATGCCTCACTGCCATAAAGAAACACGCTCCAGATATACGTTCTGATGAATTGTTTCCTTTCTTCTACGCTTATAACCTAACAAAATACCTATAGGCTAAATTTCAACTCGGGAATCACTCCTTTTATATGTACCCGGGGACAACTCCTAGCATCGCTATGATTACGAGTGTTTTGGTCGATGTAGATTGAAGTTCAGGCGAATAATCTCTTCATAGCTGCAAGTTTTTCATGATTGTCTTGAGGGGACTTTTTTCGACACTTGAGAGGATGGATGTCGTTATGGGTTATAGATTTGCAGAAGAAGAGTAAATTGAAATTTGTATTTAGAGTAAAGTGAAATAAGGAGAGGGTAAAAAAAACTTGTTAAAATTTTGCTATCCAAATTATTAAGGTCTGCAAACTCATTCATTTTTCCCACTACCTATCCCCTGGTAGAATCCATCATTGCTTGTTTCTTCGAATGGTTATAACCTCTCCGCTTATGTTTTAGATTTCCCGTCAAATCTTCCAGTCATCGATGTACATACCTACACCGAGTTTAGGCAGCTGGAAAACGAGTATGAAGATCCATGAGTGACTCCATGAAGCTGAAAAAAATCTGTTTCGGGATAGACCTTTTTTGATCAAACACTGCGCCCACGCACGTAACATTCATTCGTACCTCTAAGCCGTGAGGGAGACCGTAGGGTTAGAATGGTTCTTTTGCCACTCACTCAGCTCTTTCTCTCGTTTCCTCAGCCGCCCACCCAACCGGGGCGGCGCTGCCATTGGCCAGCGGTCCACCTCGAAAGGGGGCGGAGCTATAATGGGGCGGGGTCAGGCGACGGGTCGGGAGTGCGGAGGGTGAGGAACGCGAGAGGTGAGGCGAGGGTTTGGGGAGGGAAGGAGCACACTCCACGGAGAGGGGAGGTTAAGTGACGGAGAACGAAGGAAGGGGCAATGTAGAGATAGATGAGGACGAGAGGAGTGCGGAGGCCGTAAGGTCCCGGCAGTGAGGAGCACGAAATTCGCGATGGGAAGGCAGTGACAGGGGTTCAGCCAGTTAGTTATAGCATAAGGTGCAACTCAGTCACAAATTTCTGTCTGTTGCCTACATTAATATATTCCCCTGCTAAAGACCTTTATGGTGGCTTGCAGGGTATTATGTAGATGTAGAAATGTTTCTACTAGATGATAGAGGGCCTTTCTACTAGATGATAGACACCTTATCTGTTTCGATCTCAAGATGAGGAAAAAGTCGAAGGGATAGGCAAATTGAAAAATGGCGAACTATAATTGAATCTTTAGCTGTTTCAAAATCTGCCAGGAAAGAGGAAAATATTCCTCTGTTATTGCAGACAGAAGTAGATACCGTAAAGTTAATTAACAGAATTAGTGCGGAAGCAAACCTTCGAAAGCAAAATGACTTTTCGTCCACTGTGTGAACGAAAACCCATTATACTTCCATCATGACGAACGTAGAATTGGTATGAATGTCTTAAAAGCGAGGGCTCATTTCAAAACCTCAATCTTAGTCCGGTAACTCTCTTTGGCAGATGGTGGCAGAGCTCGCCTTTTGCTATGCCCCAGTGAAATTCATTTCTGAGGCTAGAGGAGAAGGACCCTCTCCCTGGCTCTCCAGATTAGTTCTCCATGAGCAAGTCGTTCACAGACAAATCACGAGGTATATCATGCGTACTGGGAGATGCCAAAGGCTATCTTTTTCGGAAATTACATTTATTCAATTCTCTGGCTCCTAGGATAATCGAAAGAATTTTTTTAATGAGACGAAGCATTTTTTGGTACACAGATTTTATTGCTCACTATTCGGGCTTTATCGCGTTACGAAATCTTTAGGCATACAAAGTTTGCTTATCATGCCTTACATGGAAGATTTCCCTATAAGGGGGTTAAGAGAACCTACTCATTAACTTCCACATCCACCTTAACCTTTTTCATTTATGAAACTCTCTGAATCAACTTGTATACTTACCATAGGTCATGAAGTGACGAAATTGGTTCGCATGCCACTTACTGTATTTAAACTCATTTTGGCTTATCTTACTCAGTGTAAAATATATAATTCATTACATTTTAAAGTAATTTATCACAATGTTGCTTCATATTGATTCTATTATCACTACTGATCAACGAGCCCTCATGCTGATTTACTTCCTAAAATGAACATTTTTCGTTGTCCTTCAATATCTGCACAATTTTGGACCTTATCTTTCACAAAATTCCATTTTTTCTATTTCCATTGTGCCTTACTAAAAATATACTATGTTTGTATCCTTACTTGACTAATAGCAATTAGTTCTCCAAAATCACATATGTTAAGAATCTATTCCTTCTGGTAAACCTTTTGGCGTTAACTGAATTTTTCTCCGCAATTTTTTCTACTCAGCCTTTCCCGAATACTCCTTGTTTGTCTTCTTCTCTATTTCTTTTTTATTAATTTCTTTACGTATTAAACCTCCTCTTTGCGATCGTTTCCTTTCGTAGAACATCAGATATTGAGGCAATAGTACAATGTTTTATTTAAATAATCCATGCCCGAACTTTCGCATACTGTTCTCTAATGAGCATTAGCAGCCGTCCTCTCGACCTTGCTGGTGTTTTTTATTGTTGAAGTAACTATAATGATGTAGCGCTTCTGTGTCGCTTCTAACTGTAATGCCACTAACTCCAACTGCCACTATAACTCAATTGATGCGTCAACTCCACTGTTGTTCAATAAAATAAGTAAACATCCTTTAGAATTCCAAAAATGATGCACATGACGTTGTAACGTGACTAAATATTTGCGTCCAAGGCACAAAAGATATTTTTTATCACTTTGTCCCTTAAAATGAATTCCTTAAAATCAGACTATGAAGTCTATTTCCAGATATCATTTGGTCGACCACCTGATAGATCCGAGGCTTTATTCATGAAGGACTCGAAAGTCTCGTACGTACTTCTATGTTGTGGCTTCAAGGTGTCAATAAATTCGAATGCTTGGATGCTAACTATGATGTGATTAATGGGCAAACCAAAGGGTAGATACAAAACAGAAGTTTAGCGTGAGTAAGATAAATAAAAGACTATGGCCAGAAAACTCTTGAGTTCTGCAGACGGAATATTTATGTAGAAATTGAGACAACGTAGAAGCACCATAAGAAAACATTTCAAATGCCAAAGACAAGCATACTGAAGGACAACCATCAGACTAAAATGTAGTCAGGAATAGATTCACTCTGACACTTTGCACCTTTCTGGGCCAACATCGGATTCGGACGATTGAATTTGCAGAGATGAATAAGATCAGGTGAAAAAAGAAAGGCGAATGAAGAACGAAGAGGAAAAAGTATTTTATGGAGATTATTTTAAGGTGGTAAAATTACTGAGGCAGTATTACAAGACTCAAAACAGAATAAGGAGCTGCGGGATGCTGCAGGCCAAGATAGTAAGAAGAAATGAAGTTGGCAATGCGGACAGTAGGGAGTCAAGAGTATTTCAGATGGCATTATTTAAATTAAAGTGCTTATTTTTGCCAAAGCCCTTCCATGATCATACATGTTACGCAGGCTCTGCGCTGAGAATTATTCCACTTCTTTTTGGTAATCCAACTTCTTGAGCTACATCGGTTTGTCTAATCTAAAGTTAAAACCGAAAGACAAACACTGCATAATTGGGACACGAACCCGTGGTCTTATGGCCCCAGGCCAGAGCCTAACCGTTCTGGCTAATGCAAAATCGTATTAAAACAGTCTGTGCATTACTGCAGTCATCTATTCCAGGACAAATACACTCATTAAAATTTGGTCAAAGACAGCAGTGAATAATTTGCATTTTTATGAACAAAGATAAATTATACTACGGAAAGTTCAAGATGGACATGTCTACGTTGATGATATGTGTACCATAAATCGGAGATTCTGATCATTATGGTTAAAACCTTATGAATGATTCATCTGACTGGTCACTAAATGAAATGACAACTAAATGAACTTTATTCAAACAGCTCTTATTGTTCACAATTAAACTAAATAGTGATATGACATTTACTATCTCCCCAAATGGCATTGTTTACTTTCTCTTTGTTAATCACCTTTTTACCAAATTACCTGTTCATCTGTAGAGCTCATACCCTTCTACTCTCACCTATTTCACTGTAAATCAGAATAGTCATAATTTCATCATTAATACTCTTCTTTCTACTCAACTTGTGTGATCTTTCCGTATTTCCTTCTCATCTCGGAATTCAAGTATCCATAAATTACGCCTGAGTTAAGCACCAGTATCGATTAAATAAATTAAGGAATTCTAATGTTGGAAGAGAACCATAATAACGGCGTGAATATAACTGACAATAGTTTTCGGAGCCTTATTTTTTTGTTAATGGCTTTAATAGGAAATGGTGAGAAAGGCATTCCGAGGGCTTTCTTCACTAAATACAGTTGTCATGGCGTGGTAGATAAAAGGTTGTTAAAAATGTGATTTCTGAAACTATGCCAAGTGTCATTTTATTAGTTCACTTACGGAATACATTATCTGAAATTATCCACTTTTGGATGTTATTACCTGGGGTGACAGTTAATATTCCATAAAATCGGACTCTATCATCAATCCAATCTCAACACACGCTTCCATATTTGATTCAAGCATGGTCTATGACCTCTTTCATTCAAAATCTATTCTTTAAAGTGTTATATCATTTGTTATCCATCCCCGCAAACCCAAAAAATATATCTTACTCTTCAAGACTGTGATAACGGTTTCACATCATATTTCACGATTGGAAAAATCACATTGTCATGAAATTAGAAGGTGAAATTTTAATGTTCATTAAATCCAATTTCTTTATCCTTTAAGAGTATTGCGATACGTTTCAGGTGGACTCGAAAACTATTGCGCGTGATGTGGTTTGTCAGAATTATTCTAAAAAAAGCCGCCGTCTTGAATCCAGGGACCGGAAAAAATCGCATGTTGCGATAAACGCGAATTTTATGCGAAAATTCTGGGTAAAGGCGAAATATCTGCGAATTTAGTAAATATGCGAAATGAGGTTATGAATACCAAAACTAGTAGGAAATGGCCATAAAAATATATTTACATGTTTTTATTTATTAAATATCCCTTTTTATCCATTAAAACTCTGATTATTATCATATGAACATATCAAATTATCATATTTTAAACATAAACGTAATAAAACACACATAAGTACGTGAATTGATTATACCGCTCAATGAGCAGAGGAGCGTTGTTTTGCGCATTTTGTTTCACCTTTGTCAGTAAACAAAAGTGTTTGGGCGCGCACTTGCATTCACATTATGCATCAGTCTTTTGAAGCAGTGTAAATGCGAGAAAAGCCGAGGATTCAGGCTATAAAACTTGGGTGCAACTGGGTTATCCCATTTATCGACAAATACGATACACAATTAAACTTCGTGTATGCGTTACGGGAATTTGCGTTTTCCCGCGATTTACAACGTTTTTTTCGGGTCCTATCCCATTTCCTGTATCTCTACTATGTAGCTACTACCCCGTATTTACACCATGACATTTTCCGTTTTCCCACTGTGCGTTTTCCTTTGTGTTAGATGCGGGTTAGAATGTGATAGAATTCAAACAATACAAAATTTCAAAAACAAAATTCCCTTCTATGACAGTTAGCCATACATACTAGTGTATATAAAACACTTTTTTACCCCTTTTCGTGCATATATACCTACTTAAAAAACCACGAGAGAGAGCAGAAATGTGCTCCGTGTAAAACACACTGCCAACTTGAAAAGTAGTTTTTAAGTTCTAGATCGTCAAGTACCGCCGTGAATGGCTTCGTCATAAGAGAAAAGGCATTAAAAAATTTATACGTTTGGGAATTATGGACTTGACAACGTCCAATATTTCGAGTTCAACCCAAACCCAACCAACCATATGGTTGGTTGTTTGAGTTGGTTCCCCTTCCCCATTACTGGCTTGCTTTTTATGTAGGTACTTGAACCTGGAAACAATCTTTGATATTATCAGTAGGTATTAGCATGAAGTCGTATTGAATTCTAAAATAAATCATCCGTAAACTAGACAATGTTTTTAAATAACCATTTTTTTCTATAGTAAATTAGCTAAAAACTTCGTGACAGTATTTAACCCATATTCTCATGTTAGAAAAAATTGTTAGTGTCAGATTTATTTGTCATAAAAGGGATTGCATAGATTTAAACAAATTTATCGATTTAAGTAATGATAAATTTGCAAATTGTGCAAAAAAGCGTAAGAATTGATGTTTAATTCCAGGTTATTCGATTTTCATTTTCAGGAAAATAAACGCTAATTTCGTAAAAAATAGATACTAATTTAGCAAAATATAGATGCTATTTTTTCCGTTCCTTACCTATAGCTATAATTATGTATTTATATTATTTCATAAACAGTGAAAATATAATAAAAAGGAATTTAAAAACAAACGTAACTGAAGGAGAAACTGTTTTCTTTGAGAATATCATTATTTAGTACTTACTTATGGACATCAGCTAACAAATTGAAGCTACTGAAAACTCAGTACAATGTTATGGATCTACCCCGAATAGTCATACGGTCATGTGATAAGCGGTGTGTATTTATGCCAAAAAGTCATGCAACAAGAAGCTATCAAAATACAGTTGGCTTTTGGGCAGGCAATAGCAATTACGTGGTGGTTGCGTGAGGTCAATGAGGATTCATCTCGGGCAAACGGCCGTTGGAGGCGCTGCCGTCATTCGTATTGAGTTATCTACAACGGAAGTGTCGCCATCTCATTTCCTTCGCGGGATACTCGCTCCCCTTTGAATTTGCATATCCACATGCCGCCACTTTGCTGCGGAAACTACGCTATCATTTCCGATAATCGCATCTACCCTGCTCAGACTGACCTAGCGCAATAGCGGGCTCACAAACACATTGTATCACATCTCTTTCAAAGTACGTACGTGCTTGTTCTCCTCCATTGTGAGTTGTTTGAATGCTGCGGCACACCCTTGTGCATCAGGACTATGGAATCTTGATATAATTTGAATCCAAAGTCGGAGGCACGTGGGCTTATGTTTAAATAAACCCGAAACTTATTTTTGAACACGGTCGAGATGATAGGAAGCGTGAAGCGTTTCATAATACTTCCTGCTCTACCCCGTTAATAGCTTCGGGTGAATACAGTTGATGATAAACCTTAGTCGTGCTAACTGTAAAGAGACTGGCAGTAAACTGCTTACTCTCTGGCAAGACGACATATCAATGGAATATGAAAAAGTGTGAGTTGATTTTGGTAAGTGTATCCTTAGAGTAGTATTGATTAGTGCAGTATTGAAACATTCTAGTACCTCAAGTGTATACACTGCAGGTGCGAACTACTAAGTTAACTCTGCGAAACTTCATCCCTCCACCCCTCTCATTACATCTACTTTCCCTCCTCAATGTTCAACTCATTGTATTGTCTGAAAAGTGAGGCTAGAACTCACCTCTCTCCAAAAACCTAAGTCTTATTCATAAATTTCGGGTTTTTAGGCAATTCCTTGCTTGCTGCCACTTGTACTTTCTTACTTCATCCTGACGCTCATGAAATCCCACGCCTACGAAGTTTTCATTTGGTAGCGCCAGAAGAGGCCTCGTCTGAATTAGAATCTGAATTCAAGGTCTTCCCTACTTGGTGTATCACTCTTCTGAGTGTACTGAAATGGCTTGTAAAAATTTTATTGTAATAGAACGTGTATATATCTATAAGTATTTGGGAATTCACCTGGATCAGTATTTGAAATGGGAACACCACATTAATACAGTAACAAGTAGTTTCAAATATTGTAAAACTAAATTATACTTTATTCGCAACAAATGTCCTATACACTTCCGAAAATCAATTTACTATGCATTAGCCAACTCCAAAGTAAACTATGGACTATTATGCTGGGGAGGTGCCTACCAAAATACCATAAAAAGAGCAGAAAATGGTCTTAAGGATATTGTTCGAGTAACAGCTCGTTCGAAAAGTTCTTCTTGAACCGTCCTTCCCTATTTTTAAGTTGCAAGGGCTATTACCGCTGAGGCACCTGCATATATACAAGGTGTTAAGATTATTTTTTATTCGTAGTGGCAATGCGCCAGAAGCATATCGAAAACCACACACATATAGCCTTAGAAGCAATTCTTGTTATGTTGTGCCAAAGCCGTGCTTAACATTATAACCTTTATATAGGGCCAAAGTCATTTTATATGCTACCGAGGAATGTCAAGAATGCAAAGAGCTTTGTTAAGATGTTTAAAACAATGGCTACTGAGCATAGAAAATGCAAATTGTTTCTTATCTTAAAATAGGTTGTTGTTGATATTCCTATGGTAGATATGTATATTTTTGTACCGAGTTATATTGAAAACATATCCTAAAGTTATATAATTTATATGCATGGTGTTGTGTGCAAGGTATCTATGTTTATGTATTATGTTGAAAGCTGGGTCAGAAGTATTGCATTTTTCTTTTTTGAAAGTGTCCCCACCTTCAGGCCGATTGCCTTTGGGGACACTTAGAACCAAACTAACTTCAATGTGTGAGTTTGTAATAAAAAAATGTTCTTTGTTACGGATAAATAAGTTTCTGCTTCTATTTACTTAGTCAACGCAATAGCTACAGAACTACCTACCATGGTTAAATTGAAATGAATAACCTTCGAGGAGGAGCTCACTAACTTATTTAATCCAACTATCGTTATTTAACGCCTGGTTACACGATACATTAACACGTACGAGTTAATGTGTAAATGCATGAACGCGAGAAAGAACGCGAAAATGCACCGTGTAACCACACCAAAATGTACAAATGAAAGAATGCGTGAACAGAAGATAGAACCTGTTCTATTTGGTTCATGCATTCTCACAAGTTGCGCTGAAACCATTCACGCAAATGTACGCGAACCCGTGTGTGTTAATGTATCGTGTAACCAGGCCTTAATAGAAGATTGAATCGAAAATATAATTTACAGGCGTTTACTCATGTTTCTTTTCTGTGTAATATCGCACACCATTCCGTTCCTTTTTATCCAGGTTTTAATTATATGCATATGTATTCGCAACAGCCTTTCGCGTCATCAGAACCTCCGTTAGTCATCGATCATCTTCCATGTACTAAGTAAAAACTTATCTGTCACCGTGGAATTTGTGAAACGAGAGCTCACATATGATTTCGCTTACTGCTACTCGTTGCTTACATCGCACGATAGAAGGGCGAAAAAGCTCTTGATATGTTGGTTTATCTTGGAATTATGAGTGCACTGGCTCGGAAACAGCCCAAGGCATCGCGGACGTGTGTAGAGACTGGAAATGGAGGCAAGAGAAAATTTGAGGGGTCGGAGGTCATATAAAACGAGGACCAAAGACGGAGTAGTGTGGAGGGACAGAAGATTTACGGGGTGGACGAAAGGTGAGGCGGGAAGGAGGATTTAAGGGAAGGGAACCGCTCAAAAAGGCTGCGAGCCTTTTGACGCACACGTTCTATGAGCTGAATAATGAACACCGTGGGGCACACCCGACAAGTTTGCGGAGCAGGCATTAATTAACATATCTTTGGCAAATGAAAGACCCAGGCTCCCACTCTGCTTGTAGTGCCGCACCGCGGGATAAGGGTGGTGGGGAGAGGTGTCCACCTCGCCTTTTTCTCTCTCTCTCTCTCGGCTTCGCCACCTCAGCCCCTCCACGCCTCTCGCGAGGCCCAACACACCTCGCCTCCCTCCCCCAGGCACGCCCCCTCATCGCATTCCCACCACTTCAATCACCGCCTCCTTTCGCTGGGAAATACCGAGGGCTTTGGGGATGGGTGGGAGGAGAGGGTGGATGGACCCCTTCCCACCCCCGACTCCAATTTTAATGGATTCCCGGTTTAAGTTTTCCTCTACTCCTTTCAACCCACCATCTTGTCCACTTTTTTCCTTCAGTCGTCCTCAAGTCTTGTGGGATATCTCATTCTTTGACTTTTGCTGCTAGTAAAGTGGCCAAATAAGCTCTCAAGCTACTTAAGGAAGGGGATGATATAAAATAAAGTAACAACCTGTTCTACCTCTCTCAATTAAAATCTTTATTATTTGCATGATTGAAAAAGTGAGGCTAAGTCTGCCTTATTATGGTTTTCATTAGCAGTGAATTCTTCACCATTTTTGGTCCTATTGTCCAACGTTATAGTTTGGGAGTGCACTTTATTTACTAGTTTTCTAAAGGATGATGACTCGTATTTGTCATCAAATATATGTACGACGTTCATTTAAAACGAATATCGCTACATTGTTTGCGGGTTAATACGAGTAATCGATTTGGTTTATGGGTGCTTCAACATCCAAGGTTATTTATTACCGTCTAACCTATGCATAAACTTAAAACCAAGATAAAATACCGAGGTGATCCGAACCCACGCCCCTGACGTTGCCAGGCAGGCACGTTATCAGCCTGGCTACCACGGCCGGCACCGTTCAGCAACATCTTAGCTGTAAGCGCTACCAATCATTAACTCCGCTATGATTAACTCCGATGAAAGGCCGGGATTTGTTGCTTTATTCAATACTCCATTTATATGGAATACAAACTGGAGGATATCTTTTTCTTTTCTGAAACTTACTTTCAGTGAAGTATCCAACAGAAATAATTTCAAAATCTAACAATTATCTGCCAAAATGCATTTTGATTCAAACTCATATTTTTATTTCTTATGTTACTTTTGTCTACTTTTATTGACCTATAGATGTCTTTAAAGTACATATATATTTTAATGATTTACGCAATTCAAATATATTGTTTTGTAACTTATATTGTTATGTTGGGTCGTGGGTTTTCTTAGGCTTCATGAAATATTTCCAGATATTATTAATTTAAATATTGGTAGTTTTGGAACAATACTATCTTCTGAATACTACTAACTCACCACCACCCAACACCACCCTACTTTGTGAATCTGGCATAACAGCCCTGGATCCCTCAAATGTTTTTAAATGATCTTTGAATATCACCTGCGTTCTATGCTGTAGGTACTATTCCCACAGTTCCCTTCCATTTTTGAAGAATAGGTGTACACACTGGTTAATTTCCGAGAAATTCCATAATATTAAAATATGAAATTAACTGGAATAGGATAATGTTATTTTGTAACTCATCTCCCGTAAGTACCCATCCTTTACCCTGAAGCAAATATATATGTTTCGAGGAGAGATCTAATTTCTTCTGTAGCAATTAAAACACTTAGTGTGAAATGACCATTCACTATGTATTGGGTACACGAAAATGACTTGAAAAGAGTATTGAGCTATTTTATTACCATTTTATATTATACTGAGCTAATGCTTCATTGCTATATTGCATCAAATGGTTACTGAGAAATTTTGGCGACGTGTTATTCTATTATTTCTATTATGTTATGAATTTTGCACTCAACTCAATTTCATATTAATTCACCAGCTCTAACATTTAATGTAATTAAATCAGAGACCATTATAATCGAGTTGTTGGTGTGTAGAGATATTCGATTCCGCATGTCTTTGAATCACATGATAAATGCTTGACGTGAAATGTCTCCTAATTCTTTCCTCTACTGGATCGCATGCGAATAATTTTTTGATGCAGTGGGGTTTTGCTTAGAGCCGATTTAATTATATCTAATATTTTCTTTAAATTGTTCAGTGTCCTTTTGAAACCTCTGAAACGATTTGACAAGTTTTCTGTTTCCAAGCTTTCTTATTTCTAAAACTTCTTTCAAATATTCCTTTACTCAATTAATTATAGGATCAAATCTTAAAGGTATAACGAAAATTAAGTCATTCATTTTTCATGCGTCATTGCAATATGTGACGGAGGAAGTATTCCTTCAAAGTAAACGTTCACTCTTATGAAGATAATGTGAGTAGCCACTGGCAGATTCATAATTACTTCTAGCAAAATAAATACTTGCGCCATGCCAAAATATATAATTATGGCAATTTATTATGGAGGTTAAAAGCGTGCCTGTTACTACTGAGCCCAGTGCTTTGAATCGTTTACGTCGTATTTTTTTGCGAGACAACCATATACAAGGAGGAGTGCCATAATTTCTTGAGATGAACTGAAGAATTACAGCCATTTTTTATCACTATACTTATTTTATTAGTCCAACCGTCATAAAAGTCATCCTCCTTTCCCCTCTCTTCATTCATTTCTCGTTCCTTTGACCATCGTGTGATGTCTTTTGATTCTTTACAGCACTCCTGACTTTCGTGGCATCTCTCTCTTTCTTTTGGGTTAAGCTGCACATTTTACACCCCGATATGCTCTACATAGTGTCATCTACCGTTCCATCTAAGTTTTCCCCACCTTGCGTCAAACTCATCTCCTCCAAACGAACAAGTGATCTCTTGTTGTTAGAAGTAGGTGTATATTTTTCGGGAAAATCATTTCCAATTCTGCAATTCAAAGAGTTCACACGGCTCATCGCCACATCCGTTTTCTTGCCGACCCGTAACTTCGCACTTCGTAAAAAGCTTATTGCTTCCTCGTCCCTATAGAGTGTGGGACAGCCGCGGAATTTTTTTGTAGGCAAAGGGGGGGAAGAGACGGAAAGAGGTTGCAATGGGGTAGGACACCAATGGCATGGAAGTGATTTCCATTATTGAAATCCACATCCTCTCACTTCAAATTTACTGTAACGAATTCCTCACCTCGGGCACTTTCCATTCCTTCAATTGCGCCCTTCTCCTCTTCCTCTAAGTCCCTCTCCTCCGCCACTACACGACTCCCTCCCCACCCCGAGGTCCCCATAACCTTTTTCTTTGTTTCTCCGTTTCATTTGGCGCGTAATTTACTCGTGACATGGCAGAGCAACATAATAATTTACAGCATTAATTGGTACCTTGGCGTCGGTGGTGTGTTTCCCCGATGGGATGGTGTGAGGGCTTCGAAGGGAGCGGGTTATTGGGCGAGCGGGGAGGAGGAAGTCGGTGGGGGTAGAGGGGGTTATTGGAGGTGAGAGAGAGAGAGAGAGAGAGAGAGAGAGGAGACAGGAGGCGGGGGGAGAGTAGAGGGCGTGCATGAGGAGGCGGACACCGGGAGGATGAGTTATTGACGGAGGGAGGGTGCCGGGGGTGGTGGGAAAGGGGGGCGGGGCGGGGGAGAAGGCGGGAGGGTGGGTGGGATGATTGTGCGAGGAGGGACGAGATCGGGTTTTAGGGATGGGTAAGGGCCGAGGGAATATTGTGTGGGAAGGGGCCACGGGTGGGAGATGTGTTGGATGCTAGATGGAAGGGAGTACAATATGCTCAAGTCTTTGAACTCGGTGTTAACGGGAGCTGTATTTATTTAATCGTAACATAAAAGCAGGCAGTATCGTATGTCAAATTTGCTCTTATTTATCAAAACGTTTTTGGTTGAGCTTTCATTTATTTAGTTTCATGATAATTTTTAAACCCTTTAGTATTAAACTGTGCCCGAAATGAAAATAAGCGCAAATTTCTTTGGTTTTTGTGGTCCCACTGGTGCTTTAACCATAAATTATTATACGATCTTGTATGTATATGGGGAGTGATAGCTACATGATAGTATTTATTTAGCAAAGTAATTCATGATTATATCCTTGATTCATCAGTTATATTGCTGATATTAATAAATATAACTCAACTCAAATCTGAGAACATCTAACTTCATTCGAATAACATTCTCGATCGTGTCTCAGGTGGTTAGTATACTACCTGAAAAGGAATCACAATATTTCCCGTGGTAAATCTTGGTCGGAGAGAATGCCTTAGGAGGCATTACATTTTTAAGGTTATTTGAGAATTAAAGAAACATGTAATACCTATATGTATGTGTCGCATATGAGAAATATGTATGAAATATGCGGTGAAATTTACAAACTGAAGAAGGAAAAGAAATGGCAAAAGAAAGAGTGTAAGAATGAGATTTAGATAGTGATTTCTCTACGACTGAATGTGCACTATGTTGGGGGGTGGGTGGGTTGGGAAAATGTGTTGAAGGAAGGACTGCAGTTGGATGGAGAAGGCAGGAATACAGAGAGGGAAAGCAGCGGAGTTTGCCGTAAAAGGGGGGATGCCTCGTCGGTCAAGTGGTGGAATATAAGCGCATGCGGCATAAAAAGCTCATCCTTCCTGGCGGGGATGAGTGAATGTGATGTGTATCGCGTCTTGAGGTGCGTGAGAATTTGATTTCCTCCTCTCGTCCAATCTAGGCTCGGTACTCGCGCAAACACTTGACTCAACTTGCTGCTCGCCCTCTCTTTTTTTTTTACGTTTTTCACGACCTCTCTCGTCTTTCATCCTCGTCTCACTCTCACGAATGGTTCTTGGCAACAAAAAACTTCTTTACACAATCTTCCTTTCACAATAGTTCCGTGGCAAGCTCGTCTTAAATCATCCTCTTCTTCTTACGGAAGAAGGTTTGGTTGGGTTGGGGATAGCCCGCCAGAGCGAGCTGTAGTATTTAGGGAATCCATTTACATATATTTCATGATGCCCTGTTTTTTTATGCGGTTCAAAATAGCATCGCGTTCCGTTTCCTTCTTTAGTTTTTTTTGAGCTGCCAGTACGAATCCGGAAGGTCAATTATGCAGGCACATCAATGGAATCTCTTAGTCGTAATGAGATTTTAGTCTTTACGATTAAATTACTATACGTTAAAACAGCATTATTTCTGCATTTACTTGGAATAAATTTCATTAAAATTACTAAAACAAGAAGCGAATGAGAGATTTTTTCTCTTTTCATTTAAAGATGTTATTTTTTTCAGCTTCGAGCCTTAAAATTAACCCAGAAAACAGTGTTTCTAGGCCTCATGGATACAAATTCGATTTTTTTATATTGCATGGGTTAGAGGTCGTTTAATCAGGTACAGTTAAGCAAATGAAGGCCGCTCATAAATCCTCTTGGGTAGGATATGTTTCGATATATACCGTGAATTTGCGACAACTGTTTATCATTAAATATTTTCATTGCATTGATCAAGAAATTATTGAAATGTATCGCCTTCCCATTTACGGATCCTAATTACGGGACCGATGAGATATTCAGAGAAGAGACCAGGTGCAGCCTCCCTTAATTTAGAAACATACCAAAACCTAACTTTAGTCAGGAAAATAGTAGCCAGTCAAAAAGAATCCACGAAAAAATGGAGGTTGTCATGTTTTAATTGTTTGTAGTATTTAACTTTAAATTTTCATTCAATTGGATCTATTAATTTGCCTATTCTGAAATAGATAACGTCTGGTAACGTTTTCTAATTTATTTCCCGCCTTTCCAGCTTTTTTTAAGTACGTCCGATAAAATTCGGCTGTGATAGCTATAGAAATCAGTGGACCGCTGAAATTGAGACGTTTAACTTGCTTAACTTGAAGTCCAACGTTTGAGAGCCCTCGTTATCGCGGTCACATCCGCACACCTTCGCCCACTCGGATCCCTTTGTTTTTGATCGCCTCTAACTCAAGTGTTCTCTCACTTTCCTTCAAATGGCTGAGATCGCTTTCGACCCCATTAATCTCCGTCATCGCCTTCCTTTTTTTTTTTAACTCGGACTCCTTCAACCACCAACTCCCGATGATTCATTCACGTTACAGCTTCCATTTACTCGTTAAAAATGCCATTTCCCAAATCATTTATTCTCCGCAGCACACCTTCTTTGAAGGGCATTGAAGGAAGGAGAATCGAATGAGATTACGACAGAAGAAGAAAGAAGCCAAGAGCGATGATGATATTGGCATGCTAAAGAGGCTTAAGCAGCGATTGATATTTGAAGGTGTGAGAGGCACAGACCACCGGCTTGGCTCGGAGGAAGGTTAGGTAGCGTATGGTTATGTTTATATAAGGGAGAATACTTTAATGAGAAGGGAGAAAAAACTTATGGTATGGTCTGTTGAACAGGCATCTAGAACGTGGTACTCGGGCAATAAAAATGAACGCCAATGATTCTGTTCTAGTTTTAGTTAATGACTTTGCTTAAGTTACACAACTAGTCCAAACCTTTCCCACGAATTACTATATTCTTATGAGAGGAGTTGGAAAAGAATAGAAGCAGTTGATAATAGGCAAGTTAGACTTTCAAGGGATATGGTTTGAAATGACGCATTGGCAATTGCGAAAGCCAACATGACCCCGGTTTTAGGGTTCAAGTCTCTTCTCAGGCATGAGCCTGGTCATGCTAAATGGTGTTTTTGTTGGATGGAGCTATATAAACTCAGTTGTTACAGGACCTTAAATACTTAATTAGTACTACTATGTGGCTTTGATGGAGTGTTCTGTACGGTAAAAGAGAAGGAGTCAAGAAGAGCAGTCTAGGTCAGGAGATGTTTTTAGATGGAAAACAAAAATATAAAATGTAGTTGTGAGCAATAAAAATTTTAATTCTATTAGAGTCACCAAATTTTAGATACTCCGGTAAGAAGTGACGATGGTATTTTAGCAAAGTTATATCATGCTAGTGAAAATATACTGCGAAAGAATTTCATATAGAGATAATAATTTGAAATTTCTTGTAATTTACGGAAAAAAAATCCAAAATTATTATCCAAAACGTTTTCATGAAATTACTATATAAACGTAATTTCTACATAACTATAATCATGTTAGTTTTTCATCTTCGCAGAACCGATATATTACAACTGAAAACTTAAGCTAATATTACGCTCATGGCACTAAGAGGGAACATTTAATTTAATATCATCGCTTATTTAATGTCAAACCCAGAAGGTTGGTTAGGAGATGACAGGTGAGGGTGAATCTCACCCCGCTACTAATTTCATAATTTTCCGAGTGAAATAAATTCAGGGCAGGGAGGGCAGCTCATTTCCCTGGGCTACCTACGATTTCCCACGAATTTGTGACAGTCGGAAAATCGCATCGCGAGAATTTTAGGTGGGGACATAAGAAAGACATTACACCTTTCATCAAATTTGAACCCGGATCCCTCCGGACGTAGCCAAGCGCTGAACCCACTAGGCCAACACGACCTATAATATAACAATGAGTGGTAACATTTATGAAATCTTCAATTAAGATATGTAAAAGTTGATCAAAAAGTTGCTCTCATTTGTTTCAACCAGTGTGTACAGTGAGCTTGTATTTCCATAGTTAATGTCTCTATATCCCAGTTTAAAGCTAATATTTTGTAATTTAAGGCGCAATTACAAGTTGACGCCTGTAAATGAAACTACCGCAGTTTTATTAACTGGTATATGCTTTTATAGATGAAACTGATATTTTAATTTTCAATTTCACTCGAGAGTCTTACTCAAATATACGGTTACTTGTACGGTTAATAACTGCGGCTAATTGTAAGAGAGGGCTTTACAGTCCAAAATTCATTGTATTAATAATGGTATGTTTAATTTTAATTTAATTTCATAAAGGTGGGGCTCACAATTCCCGCATGTGGCTTACAAGACGCGGTCTGCCCATTCCTTGTCTAGAAGAAAGACTTGGCTAGGCTAATGGCAAATTGAAAATATAGAGTGAGTTTCGCCAGCCTGCTGTGGGTAAAACCAGGGGGAGAAGAATGTGGAAGGAAGAGTGGGAAAAAAATCAAGAGAACTAAGTGGGAGAATGCGGATGGGGCAGATTGTGAACCGCGGTGAGAGTTTTCCTGTTGACGGCGGACAGTGAGGATATGGTAGTGAAGGGGGGGGGGGAGTGTGATAGCTGGGATAAAGAAGGAGGTGGAGGAGAAAAGCATGGATGGAGACAGGGGCGACGGACGGTTAAGGGAAGGCAGAGAGAAAAGGAGATGAGCGAGGAGCAGATGGGGGACGGCGAGGGAGGAGGCGGAGGGGATGCGGGGGTGGGGGGGACGACTCCGCCTTTAGGTGGAAGGGTGTGAATACGTGCCCGCCAGCGTCCGGAGCGTGACTTTGCTTTGCACCTCGGCGTACGTGTTAAAGATTTAACGAGGTAATGACCTTTCGACGGGTTTGTCGGACAACTTCGTGAAACTATGTTACTTCAAATACCTTTCCCGCTTTTCCCCCATACTATCGCACTTCCCCCCTCCCGCCACTAAGTATCTCTTCTCACTTTCTTTGTTTCCGTCGTAATTCCTCTCACCTCGGATACTATTGCATACCCCCTCCACAGTTGTTCTCCTTGTACTTGTCAAAAGTTCGAGATTATAGATGCCAATACAGAGGTGTCCCTCGGCATACGTAGTTGAAGCTATTCCTTTTTTTTGGATAACTTTTTAAGCTAGTTGATCTCGGAAAATAAAGATTTATCAGCAAACATAAAAATACTTTATTTTGAAAAAAAATGTAGGCTACATTCGATGTTGAAGTTTGACTAACGTTCATGGCGAATATTTTGCCGAAGATTTTTTGTAAGCCTAAAACCGAATGGCTTTAAAAGCAATACTCTGATCACAACACAAACCAGTTACCCTCACCTACCGCACTTACTTATTATGCCAACTATACTTAGATATACAGATATGTGTATTAATCATTCACTCAGAGGCTCAGATTATAAACATTAAGCATGGGAAGTTGCTTCACTAGATTTAAATACAAACATTGTTTTAAAATACGCCTTATGCGTATAGCTAAATTGAAGATGTGACTGACTTAAGAGCTTAATGTACGGTTATAAAATGCATAAGGCATGAAATGTCAAAAAGCATGGAATACAATTTCAGGCGTTGGTAGTTCTTTAAATTTGTAGTTGCTAACAACAATGATTAATAACATAAAAATACTTTATTTGAAAAAATATAGGCTACATTCGACGTTAATGTTTGACTAACATTCATTGCGAATATTGCGCCGAAGAATTTTTGTAAGCCTAAAACCGAATGGCTTTAAAACTTTGATCACAGCACAAACTCCCTACATAAAAATGAATCCGCAACTCCTGTCTTCTGGCTATTTCTTCAAAATTTAATGATAGTTATAATGCAAGTCACCTATAATCTTAATAATCGTTAGTCCTAAAATGCAGCCATGGCAACATTTCTGAATACAGATCTAGAATATCAAAGTTCCTTCTAATTCATTGAGTAAATAAGCAATGATTAATGAAAAACTCGTACTTTTGAGAGTAACTTTCTCGACTGATTTAAATACGACGATAAAAAATGGTGGGGAAAAATATGAAAGTAGAGTAGGTTATTTTTGGAACATGACCAAGGAATTGGAATGTGAGTGAATGAATTTTAAAGGCATGGCTAACAATGGTAAAACATTAGTATTATCCCAAAATACTCTTCGAAAAGAATATTACATAATTTTTAATGATGAATCACTGAAAACTATGCCAATAAAAATTGAAAAGTTACCCTGTAATATTCAAGGAGGTTGCACTTATTGTCATTTGAAGTTACAAAACTTATCTTCCGCAGATTTATTTAATCCAATGTCTTCAACAGTCTCAATTCTTCAAGTCTTTCAAAGTCAAAGCATATTCATACATATCCTTTACCTCAGATAGCAACAAGCAAATAAAGGCTCAATAAATAATGTTTTATTAAATCACCGCAAGCACTCTTAAGCATTGAAATTAGTTAAATATACGTTCTAGACTTCCCTGAATCTTAGCCCCATGATTTGATTCAAACAATGTTTGAATCGTGATTTGATTCAATGTTTGAATCAAATCACGATGAAATTGTGTCGTTTTGAGCTTTAAAGCTGAAAATATTAGGCCTAAATTTGGAGGAGTGGCTAGATAACTTCTACTTGACTTCCAATCAGACCCTTTCTTCTTGCTGAGAGCACGAGTGAACGTAATTGACTGGGTGTGTGAGTGTGAGAACAAACAGACTTTGGGTGGGTAGGATGGAAGTGGAACTCCGCTTCCATCTCTGCGATCACCCCCCTGGAACGGTTTTCTTCCCCATTATCTCTCTCTCTCTCACTTTCTCTCTCGTTCTCACCTCACGCTCAATTAGTTCCACAGGTGGCCAGAGTGCAAATTAATGGGATTTTACATTCCTTGAAGACAACGGCGCAGGAAGACGCTGCTGCTTCTTGTACGCTATAGCTTTACGGTATCCAGTACAAAATGCATCCCGACCACTGCATTAATCACTTCCTTTCGTCATTATTCAACTGATTTTTCTGTCCATTTCTGGTCTTTCAAGAGAAAAAGGTGAATGTGGTAGTTTTGAGGAAACCCTTTGCACCAGGAAACTCATTATTTTGGCACTTTATTTTTTCTTTTTTGTCTACTTGTATTTGTAGCGGTGAACTACTGTTTTTCCTTAATTATTTGCAGCTCTCAAATTCACGATGCATTCTAAGTTTAAAGAACACTGCACTGTGGGAAAGTACTATACAAATTATACGTTGGTGGCCGAGTAATATATTTATAATATATTTCTTCTAATGCATCGCAAAAAGGCTACAACTCCCAGTTGTAAAATATCTGCCTAAGTTAAATACATGAGTTAGGGATTGATTACGTTTTACTATGAACCGAAAAAACTTGAAGATTACTTTTTCTACATAAATTGTGTGTTCATTGAAGAATTTTATAGGGTTACCTCAATGAAAAAAGATGTCTTCTAGCACCGATGCATGGTAAGAATGAGTGTCTCGAGTCAAAAGTTTCAATCGACTGTTTAAATCTTTCAGTTGTGATCTAGGTAGAGTTTAACTGTTTTTTATATATTAGCATTTTAGCCTAAATAATAATCACTGAACTATGACCTCACTCAATGAACCTAAGGACCAGGAAAAGAATTGTTGAACTGCGTCGTGAGAAAAATAATTAATTCATATTTTATTAATTTTTTTATTAAATATGAATAATATTGAATTTATTTAATCACATAGAATGAATAAAATATTTTATGAATTTCACATTGAATGAATAAAATATTTTTTTAAATTTCACTTTGAACGAATAAAATATTTTTAAGCAACTCTTGGGACAGGGTTATTGTTGTAAATCACTGATGTTGATTAACATTTTAATTATAACTCTGTATTTCATCACCTATTTTCAATGCCGTTGTCTATGTGACATTAATGCAGGAATACCATAAGCGTTTGGAAATGAAGGAACAAGGCAAACTGTGTTTGGTGTTCTAAGGATATAAGATTTGAACGAAGATAAATGATGCTTTCCGTAGGGGCCTATGAAAGGTCATGGGGTGCACCTTATTGTAGGAGTCTCGGAGGCGTGGCGTCGAATCGTAATTCACTTGACCATCTAGGTCATGCGCTGTCTCCTCACGCAATTGCGCTACCTTCACCTTTCCTATTGCTCTATTTAATTCCTAGTCCGTACCCACAAAGAACCAATATATCATCTTCTTTAGCCATATTTTTTCTGGTGGAAAAAAATGTGCAGAGAAAACAGCTCTTGTTCGTGCTATGACGAATCCTAGATGTAGCCTATAGTAGGTATCAAAAGTGGAATTCCATCTTCGAATTATGAAAATTATTTGAAGAACAGATAAAAATCTTTACATATGGCATCGCAATTGTTATAGTAATAGCGTTTAGTGAAGAATATATCCGAAAGGTTGTGTATCGAGGATTTAAAATTATGAAAACTGAGTTTTTTTTAACAACACTAAAACAGATTTTCCAAGATGAATTGAAAACGATATTTATGTTAATTTTCCAAAAGAACCTACGTAAATGAAAAGTTAACAGAAAAATCAGAAACATAAACGTGGCTGAAACGGAAAGTAAGCTCAGCAAACATTTGCAATTTTTTTCTCTTATGATATTGATTTTTAATAAAATTGATGCTACGGATGGAAGCAAAATATAAGTTAGTTTACCGATTTACCTTCTTGGGAAGCTTTGACTTCGACAATTTTATTGACTTGTCCCTGTGTATAATTTTTTAAAAAAATTCTTACAATAATATTGTTTTAGGGCTCACATTTCAAAGTGGAAATGAATTTAATTTGCATTTGAATAAATGAAAGCCCAAGAATTCATAGTGTTTTATGATAAAAATCTGTTGATATAATTTTACAAATGCTTAGCGATATGCTAACACACAAGAAAAATGTGAGTATGCTAATTAGAAAAATTAATTCACCAGTACCCTTGAGTATAAAGCGCTAGTGGCGCTGTTTATTGCTTTTTTATTCTTTCTTTTGTTCCAGTGGCTATTCTATTTTAGATCAATAATATCGATTTTTCTTCCGTTTTTAATTATTTAGTGTGAGTATAATTCGCTGTTCCTCTGAATTTTAAGTAAACGGATATTCGAAATTATGAGCAATTTTTTAAATGCTTATCCCGCATTACGTGGCCGTAACATTTGCCTTGCACCCAGCTAGAAGAGATTAAACTTAAAAATACTGAAAGAAAAACCACCGTTTTTCACTATTCGATACCCTTATTTTATGAAATACTTTGTATGTTGGCAAAGTTATCTCTACGGAGACTTCATCAGCAGAAACGCATCTTTAATCATTGCAAATATGTTTTCTTTTCTCGAGAGAAATATATAAAAAATTGTACTTTATCTGAAGCCTCAAGCAGGGAAAAGTTGCTACAGTAGAATGGTAAACATGTACATACTTTAGCAAGATAAACAGGGAGAACATAAAAAAATGAAAACATTATACTTTTTAGCTGTTGATTTTTCTAATTTTTGTTACTCAGCTAAGATGCATGGCATTTTTGTGTCTAGCGATGTAGCTAACTCCTGAGGAGCATAACTTCAAACCCTATCCATTTAGACATGTAATTATATCGTCTTCGGGAGTTGACTCCCAGTCAATGCTCCATTAAAATTTTTCCCAGAAGCACCGAATCAAATCCACTACCTTATAGGGGAGGCACACAATGAATATTCCATGGCGTGAATGTACGGTTGCCGACCTTTACAACGGGACAACAGCGCATCTCATCTCCAGGTAGCTCGTCTTTACCATCAGCTGAGAAATTTTATCGTCTTTGGATATAGCAGCTTGTACCTTTCATATTTTTAAATTTTAATTTACTTTCCTTAATGCAAGTACCTTCGATACATATCCAGCCGTTAATTCATTGAAGCCATTATATTACTCCTTCGTATACATATCATCATGCATCCATTTCAAGTTTAACTTTTGTTTCGTTTACCGAATGCTCTTGCTGTTAGAATGAGTATTGTGACTTATCTACTGTGTGGCACTCTGCTTTTCCTGTTCTTTAATCAACGTTGCGTGGCCAAAGAGAAGAAACATGTTGACTGATTGTTAATACTGTCGCATTGTCACGCTAAAGAAATTTCACGAACAATTTAGCGAGTTCATAGATTTAAAAATTATTCTGTAACGTTATATACTAATACCAGTTTCGTACCTTTAATGCTCTTTTTCTTTCCCAAATTGTTTCATTAACACTCCTCTCCTCACCTGCAGTTCCAAGAATGTTCACGCTCTATGATTGCTAAAACCATTCAGTGCAAATACACGATGGTGGGAATGTTTTGGTCTTGTTCTTTAGTGCATTTGCATGTTGTATTGTAATAAACTCCAGTTTTTTTAAATGGTCAGTAAGTTCCTTTTCGCTGGTTTACAGAGTCGACGATTTCCAGCCGCAACCGCGACGGTCAAGTTGAGATTTCGCAGAAGCTTCGGCATTCCGCAACCTCCCACAGTTATCCTTCTCCGACTGCGAAGTTTGGCGCGGCGTTGGAGGTAAGTAGAGCACTTTGGGTGTAGATGACGTTGAGCTAGTCAGTAGGGTTTCTTGCGCCTTTATTTTTCGGGATGGATAATTGTTCTGGCCCTGGAGGCAATGGCGAGCATATATGCGAGGAGGTAGATGTTTGGAGCGGGGGATGGGGGTTCTTGAGGAGGGGGAGGAAGGTGAAACAGTCCGAGCTCAGACGAGGCGGCGCGAGGATGTTGCCGTGGATAAGGGAAAAGGGGAGTTCGAATGGGAGGCGAAGGTATCCGCGGAATGCTAGATGCGTTCTGATTGGGGGATTGCCCGCGGGATGGAGAGGAGCCCGGTGCACGTGGTCAGGTGGTTATTCTTCTTCCACCGAGGGGACACCGGGGGTGGGGTGAGAGTGAAGGTGGAGCTGTGGCGAGAGAGGGAGAGAGAGGGATGCCCAAGGGGGTAGGGGATGGGGTATTGGGGCGGGAAAGGTCGGGTCGGGGGAGGGGCGGATAGCCCTTGGCTATTCTTCCACACGCACGCACACCTTACTCGACAGCCGTGTATGTATATCCTTCCATTTCCCCCTCCTCCCTCTAGCCCTTTTATTCCTCATCCCTTCTAAACTCGCGCCGGGTGACTGTAATATCACGAATGTGCTGGCCTCCTGCAAACAGGGACCGAGAATCAAATCCAGCGACGTCCTCTCATTCCAGAATGAATCATACATGAGTGCTCCTTGTGTGGTCGAATTGAACTTAGATATTATAAGTGGTTCATCCGTGGACTAAATGTCGATTCTTGAGGGTGCATAGACTTGCAAAGTGAAGTTCCCCTTGGTAACAGAGCTGATATATCAGCTCTAATACCAAGGGGAACAGAGGTGATGTCTCACCTCTGCATGGTCTCATAAAATTACTTAACTCATATTTACTCCCTGGGGTCTGACTAAAGTTCCATTGCCTGTCACAGCAATGTTCTTTCAGTTAGTATTTAATTTAATTGTTAAATTAAAAATTAAATTGCAATTACAAGGCATTAATACAGTACAGATGACTCACATTAGTTAGTATTTAAAAGGGAATTTCAAAGTTCAATACAGATTTCAATCCCAAGGCTCAATACATATATGCTTATATGATAAAATTTCACTCACAAAAATAACCTATCAATACAGATAACACATAAAAAAATAGAGAAGCATGACATTTTCAAAAATACCACATTAAAAAAATACATAAAAACTATAGGAATAGCTCAACAGTCAATAAAGATATGCATAAAATTTCTGATTACCATTGAGGATGATCTAAAAAAATCAATATCCTTGCAAGTAACGTTTGCATCCCGCAATAATCTAGATATTGGTGACCAGAATGAGTAATGACTTTGGTGATAAGTAATGCATGAAACAGCATTGTCCCTATTACCACCTCCAAGTATATGACCCATTTCTTTCGAATAAGTGTCCAGCATGGGCCACGAAACGTAAACTGACACTGAACTGTACCTGTATGTTCCACAGTAAATTATAATTCCAATTTTCCTCTGGCTAATTAATGATCGATTTACCGCTAGTTTCCTTATATTGCCGAATTTGAAAATAAATATTTTACGGCAAGCGTACGTTGCATATATTGGGGTATTTCTTCAGTGGGGCAGATTGGGGGACTAATCACATGATCTCCACGAAGGGTAAGGTAAAGGGGTTGAGGATTGAGGAGTGTGAAATATCCAACGGTTAAGGAAAGGAAGTTTCCGTTTAGAGGACCCTGGAGGAAGATTTGAGCGTAGTGGAAGCAATTCATTGGGCGTAAAAGACTAATTCTAACAAAAGAATAATTCGGAACGTAACGATGGTCCTCTTCTTCTTTCTTTTGGATTCGGCGTTGAACGTATTTTGTTATCCTATCGGTCTTGTTTCAGTGAGGGTAAGAGTGGAGAAGATCTCCTCTAATATCTATTTGTCCATCCACATGAGAAATACTTTCTGAACTAGATTTACAAGCCGTAAAGAAACGATCTCAATTTTTGGTTATATCTATGCCAAAAGTTGTCCAATTCCTCCGTGCAAAACTGACCCTGATTAAAATAAAATTTATTGCTGTTTTCATGGCGCCAGTTCTATTTATAAGGAGAATTGCCCATGCCTGGTAAACCATGGTGGCTTGAAACCACTTAGATTGAAACATTACATAATTTCTAAAGAAACGTAGCTCACCGCAAATTGGGTTTGAATACGCTTTTTATTGTTTTCCTCATGAGAGACCATTGTTACAAAAACATGGAAAAATATCATCAGAGAAATTTTGTTAATATTTACTGTGGTAAAAATGGATTATAATGATCTAAAACGTGATTTGATTTGATTGTCTTTCTTCAATGATTTTTTTTACAGATAATGACATTCAATAAAGGCAGTTCTCACGTTTGATAAATGTTATTTTCAACAATAATAAAGATTGAAATTCCAAACCTGCCTCCTGAAGTTGAACAAAACTAAATTTAAGGTGACAAATTAGGAAGCTTTTCAAAAGTTAAAATAACGGTTCTAGATATTGGTGAGTGTTTTTGGCATGTAATGTTTGCGAATAATTAGAACATGTGCGTTGAAATGTTTGCATGAAAAAAGTGGGTCTTAACTTCTCAGAGGAGGTGCAACCATTGTTGCGAGATCTTTTTGCTACTACGTACGATGAACACGACACGTAGTACGGGTCTCTATTGATAGTGTGTGCAATAAAATTGTAAATATTAAGTATCCTCTCAAAGGCTAATATTTTGTAATTTTAAGGACATAAATGAAGCTTGCAAATTATTTTCTTGTTTAACTTATTTTTACTATTTTCCTCAACAAGTCATTTTGAGTCAGATATCAACAGATTTATGAATAGTTTCTGCCTGAAATGTCACACCTTATAAGTGGTAGGTATCTCATCTTACATCCCTACCAATCTACTTATCCCAAGTCTCACACAATTTATTATTTTGTGGCTATCTTCAGCTACATGTACATATGCATATCGACATAATACCTTGCAAGCGACTATAAAGGTGTGTGGCAGGGGGAAAAATCATATTAGAATTTTACGGATTCAGACACTATCACTGTGCTGGGTGAATACGGCAGATCACGGAAAGATGGATCGAGGTATGTTTTTTTGATTATTAAGTTACAACCTTAAATTGACAGTAAATTTTACACTTACCTTGTTTCTCTATGTTGTTGTAAGTGAATAAACGTACAACTCGATCAAATTACATGAAAAATGAGTTCCTAAAAATAAAATGTTGGACCTCACTTTTTCCGAACAATGCCGGACACAACTTTGTGTGAATAATTTAAGGCAGCAAAAACACGATCAAAGTCGCCTCCATGCAGGTTTGGCATCATACCCTCAATGGGTACATGCATCAGTTCGGGCTGTACATCTAAAGTTGCATGTTATGGTGCACGCGAATGGACACAGGAGGCTTCGGATCGTGTCAGTGATGGAAATCAATACCTTTATCTTACATACCTCATGCTATGCCATGGAAAGCGTACGCGCTTTCTAAATGTAGTACCGTCAATCATTCTCATCTCGGGAAAGATGTAACAATTCTTATATGTTTACCTACGATTGAATTATTAATAGCGAAAAACAGTCATCACGAAAAATCTGTTAATGTGTTTTTTCTTTGTCTGATGACTGACTGACTGATGACTGTTTTTCGGAACTGATGCATGTACCCAATGAGTGTAGCATGTAACCTACTTCACCTCTTGCATCCTTATTGACACCTCTCGGGGTACTCCTTGAAATGAGCTTTACAAAGGCTATGGTCTCACCCAGGTCCGGTTCTAGGCCCAAGCGACACAAGCGATAGCTCGGGGCGCCAAGCTGAGAGTGGCGTCAAAGTGTGTCAAAAGAAAAATACTGAATTTTTTTGCAAAAATACAATAAGTGAGTAACAAAATTTTAACCATAATTTTTATGGCACTAACAGGGGTACTATATGTGCGGTTCGCGTAAGAGCAAACACTCTGCGACGAATAATAGCTAAACTATCTGCACATATATTCTATGTCTCAGGCTCAACTTGGTGGAAATTCGTAGTTATTAATAAAGAATACGTAGTAACATCCTACAAGATTTATTCTTATAAACATATGAGAAATCTCATATGTTTATAAGAATTTCAAGGATGGCATATCATGAAGTATTTTAAGTGGAAGAAAGGAAAGAAGGTTGATCGGAGAAGCCCGGATAAGAAAGCACGAGTGGATGTAGGGATTTTTGCAATGTAATAATTTCCTAGGAGAGAATGATTGGGTAAACGTGTAGAGGGAGCAAAAGCGTAGGTGATCTGGATGGCCTGACATTTAACTTTTCTTTTTGTGCCATTCGCCGAGAAGAAACCTAATGGTGAGACCAGGGCCGGTCCGAGAGGATTTTTCCGCACAAGCGGGATAGCGTTTGGTGCCCCAAGCATTTTTTTGGTTCCCCTCGTAAACAATAGTGTTTTTGTTGTTTTTTTACGATCTGAATAGGACCTTCGAGCCTTAAAATAATAAACTCCTACTTACACCTTATGGACATGGATTATTTCTTCATTTATATTAAACATTGCGAATACATTCCGCCGTAATTTTATTGATTTATTCAAGGGGATACTGTTATTTTTCAAAGTTTTTACAGAATAGAAACAAACGCCCAAAGAAATACTTTATTGATTTTGATACATTTAAAATTTTGAAAAAGATGTTTTAATTCTAATTAATAAACTTATAGGAAACTAGAGAATAGATAGTGAGTTAAAAGAACAAATTCATAGTTGAAAAAAATTATAAATGAAACAAAGTAATGCAATAGCTTATATATTTGTTTTTTATCGTGTATATACTAAATATTGTTCTTTTGAGCAAAAAAAATTATGCTGAAATTTTTCTAGCCTTTAAATTCGCAGAATCTTTCAAAATAGAAATAGTGTCAATTAACTTCAAAGTGTCGCTTTCAATGGCTAATGTAACAGACCAGTCCGTCTTATCAACTCGTTCAAGAGAACGTCAGTTAGACCTTCACCAGTGGTGTCTGCAACTGGAATAAAACCAGGAAAATGTTCTTTAATAACAATTTCTTCACTGCTTGTAATAAGAAAATGATGATCAACACCTGTTCTGCACGACTGAAATCTAGGGTAGAGTCAAATAATATTGAGTAGTATGACGCTTTTTTAAGTTCATGTAAAACATGATCTTGAGTGCGTGTTGATAACACAGTAATGAATTCATTTTGTATGTTTTTACTAAGATAATGAACACTAGATTCATTAGAACTTGCTCTTCGCAAGTGTTCTTTGAAGGCAACATCAAATGTGGCGATGTGCTCTATTAATTTCAAGAAATTCCTCTTATTCTTTTTCAGTAGTGTATCTGTTGTTCCTCGAAATGCCAATCCCTGAGTCCCAAGGAATTGCGTTGCATAAAGTAACCTATTTAATACTTCATACCAATGTTCACTGTCACCATGAATGGTTTGCAAACTTTGGTTTGCATCAACTGTTTTACCTAGGCGTAAGTGCAGATGAAATTCTCGCCATGATTGGCATGCTTTCAAATGGCTAGGGGATTTATCGTGCTGGGCTAGAAATCCGGACATATTTCGTCAGTCTGATAATCCAGATGTGCCAGAAAGTGAGATACTTTCAGCACTAATTAGTTAATAACAATAACAAAAAATTGAATTTTTGAAACAGAATAAATCTACCACTCTCTGCGGATTTCTTCTCCGTTAGATAATTTTCCTTTATAGTTTGCTGGAGTAAATCTTCTACCAGAATTATCGCCATGAAATTCAGCATCAGTTACTTGAAAAAGGCCTCTTTCCACAATTGTTTTTCCCATGCCATCAGTAATTTTATCAGGCCATTTTTCGCAATCATCAGTTGACAAGTCAACAAATAGGTGCGGCAGGTGGTTCTTCCTACAATTACAATGCTAAACGTAAGTTTTTAAATATTGAATACGATTTATGTATGTTTGCTATGAAAATCACCGCACCTTTGTCAGAACAAGAGGATTGGATTCATCTAGATTATCATTAGGTTCGGCACATTCTGACATCCCAATCAAATTACTGGCACTGCCATATTCCGTTTCTATCGGGGACTATTATTTACGATAAAAACAAAGAAACTTGATTTATTCATCCTTACTCATAAATAATAAAATATTTCTCCAGACTTTTTTTTACGATGCCATTGAATCTTGCATATTTGGTGGCTCCTGATTTTAATCTCTCCTGATTTTAATAAAAAGTTTTTATAATTGTAAAATTAAAAAGTATTCATTTAAATTTTTTTAAATTTAAATTTTAAAAATACAAACCAGAATATAAGTTTGATAACAAATTAGCAATAAACAAATGAAATATGTTCTTTCTTGTATTGGTATAGCTTCGACTCTACAAGAGACAATTGTAGTTCCACTGTCATCACCGGAACTCTGTGTTTCTCTGTTAGATGGTTCCATGCTTGTGAAAAAAATTCTCATTGCCTTAGCTTGTTTCTCATTTTCTTCAATTTCCTGCGTTTTTTTCGATAAAAGGCACCGGACGATATCATTTTGTTACACATTTTCGTTAGTGAATCAAAAGATATTAATAAAATACTGTAATTCTCAAATGCACCCGAAAAAAGTACTTATTTGAAATTTGTAACATGTACACAGAACAAGAGCACTCCACAGCATTAACTGAAAGACTGCGTCGTTGTTTCTTTGTTTTGACTGTGATAAGTCAAAGCCAGATACGTTTCGGTGGCAACGCTGGCAGAGGGGCACCGCGGCACGCGAGCTCTAGAGGGCGAGCATTCTAGAATAAAGATTGCTTTGTAATTTATAGAACGAGATTATTTAGTATACGACCGATTTCATTGCATAGGTGACATCTCAGGTGCTTATGTGATGAAACCGGTGTTATACCAAATAAATCTTGTAGGACGTTACTACGTATTCTTTATTAATAACTACGAATTTCCACCAAGTTGAGCCTGAGACATAGAATATATGTGCAGATAGTTTAGCTATTATTCGTCGCAGAGTGTTTGCTCTTACGCGAACCGCACATATAGTACCCCTGTTAGTGCGATAAAAATTATGGTTAAAATGTTGTTACTCACTTATTGTATTTTTGCAAAAACATTCAGTATTTTTATTTTGTCACACTTTGGCGCCACTCTCAGCTTGGCGCCCCGAGCTATCGCTTGTGTCGCTTGGGCCTAGAACCGGCCCTGGGTGAGACCATAGCCTTTGTAAAGCTCATTTCAAGGAGTACCCCGAGAGGTGTCAATAAGGATGCAAGAGGTGAAGTAGGTTACATGCTACACTCATTGGGTACATGCATCAGTTCCGAAAAACAGTCATCAGTCAGTCAGTCATCAGACAAGGAAAAAACACATTAACAGATTTTTCGTGATGACTGTTTTTCGCTATTAATAATTCAATTATAGGTAAACATATAAGTATTGTTACATCTTTCCCGAGATGAGAATGATTGACGGTACTACATTTAGAAAGCGCGTACACATTCCATGGCATAGCATGAGGTATGTAACATAAAGGTATTGATTTTCGTCAATGACACGATCCGAAGCCTCCTGTGTCCATTCGCGTGCACCATAACATGCTACTTTAGATATACAGCCCGAACTGATGCATGTACCCATTGAGGGTATGATGCCAAACCTGCATGGAGGCGACTTTGATCGTGTTTTTGCTGCCTTAAATTATTCACACAAAGTTGTGTCCGGCATTGTTCGGAAAAAGTGAGGTCCAACATTTTATTTTTAGGAACTCATTTTTCATGTAATTTGATCGAGTTGTACGTTTATTCACTTACAACAACATAGAGAAACAAGGTAAGTGTAAAATTTACTGTCAATTTAAGGTTGTAACTTAATAATCAAAAAAACATACCTCGATCCATCTTTCCGAGATCTGCCGTATTCACCCATCACAGTGATAGTGTCTGAATCCGTAAAATTCTAATATGATTTTTCCCCCTGCCACACACCTTTATAGTCGCTTGCAAGGTATTATGTCGATATGCATATGTACATGTAGCTGAAGATAGCCACAAAATAATAAATTGTGTGAGACTTGGGATAAGTAGATTGGTAAGGACGTAAGATGAGATACCTACCACTTATAAGGTGTGACATTTCAGGCATAAACTATTCATAAATCTGTTGATATCTGACTCAAAATGACTTGTTGAGGAAAATAGTAAAAATAAGTTAAACAAGAAAATAATTTTCAAGCATCATTTATGTCCTTAAAAATGTAAAAAATTGGCCTTGGATAGGGTACTTAATGTTTACAATTTTATTGCAAACACTATTCATAGAGATCAGAACCTACACCTTGTCGTCGTCTCTGAGAAGTTAAGACCCGCTTTTTTCATCCAAACACTTCAATGCGCATGCTCAATTTACTCGCAAACATTACAGTTACTTTTGAAACACCGCCTATATTAGCACCTTAAATTTAATTTTGTCCTTCAGGAGGCAGGTTCGGAATTTCAATCTTTATAATTGTTGAAAATAACATTCACCACTCCATTTTATTCTATTAATTCCAAATAGATGAACTGAAGGAAAATAACGATAAAAAAAAAGAGGACATAAAACCAATGTAGGATTTTTTTAGTTATTATTAGGATAAATACTCTATCCGTAATTAAAGGCTTTTTGACAGAGTAACTTCCGTATTTTGTTATGTATTATAGTTATCACTGAAGATGCAAATAAACCTTAATGATACTTTGGCAACGGAACTCTAAACCTAAATTGACTGAAATATCCAGATCAAATGAAATTTTATTTATAATAAGTAGTCAAGAAACGAACTAATTGCGTCTTATGTGGTATATTTTACAGTTTATTAAGGCTTTTTGGATTGGAGTTATATCTCGCTAAGGTTTCCTGCCTGTTGTTTTTTTTTTCTTTTAGACATTTTATCGAAACATTCTATGGAAAACTCAGGTGAATTGGTGCGCACCAAGGTGATAGGTTTTTTGAGGTTTGAAATGTCATATTTGCAATCTACTTGGAGGCGTGGTAGCCCAGTAAGTACGACATTATACTACGAAGTGGTGGTTTTTATCATATCATTGGCAAGCCTCTCCTCCTTAAATCCTCGAAGTATGATTTTCTTTATATTGAGTATTATAAAAAAAAGCAGTGTTCAATTTGAGGGTCGGTATGGTTTGTGCGGGTTCATCTCGCCAAGGAGTGATCCCTTCGGCGATTGAAATTATTATATCAGGGATGGAGTTGAGGGGGAGGGTGATTCCTTTCCTTGCGCTGACAGAAGGTTCTCAGAAAGACCGATATCAAAGATAATCATTGTGGGTGGAGATCAACGTGTCCAAAGGTCAGGCACCGAATGTAGCCAAGCGGTCTACTCACTACCACACCGTCCTAAAGTTGCTGAAATCGAAAAATCAATCAAAAGGTTTTTTTAGCCCGAACCTTGAAACTTCGCTTGGAGATTCTCCATTGTAAGGTAAAAATGATGTTACATGCCGTTTGTCCTGGTTCTCTATTATTAAACTTAAAATTTCTCTGACATTAATTGCAAGGGGGTAATTATTGATAATTTTGTGCAAAAAACAGCATCCTTCAATTTTCCGTAAAATCTAGAAAGTCAAGCCGATGCTGACCCTTGGAAGAGAAGATTTTGAGGTTATAAACGATACCATAGTGTAGTGCAATTTTTAGCCAAAAGTAAGTGTAAGTTACATGACTATTTTACAATGTTTACGATACATATATAACAAAATGGCGGACCCTAATTTCAGCGAAATTTAGTCGTCAAGAAAAAGTTGAGTTACCTCCAGCTATAATGAGGTACTTGTTTTACATTATTCTAAATAGTATCCTGAGTTAGAAACTGTTAAGAACTTTTGCGGCCGTTTGTGACACCGAAAGTAAAATCGATTTTTTAATCGCGCGGCGTAGTCACTTAAGCCCGCCGGCAGCCGGAATACACCTTCGAGGCTAGTATGCTGATGTGTATTGGTGTCATAAACTTCTCTATGGTTATTTTCATAGGAAAAAAATTGAAAAGGCCCTATATGGATTCTGCTATGATGATAATATAGGGATATCGATGCCTTCGATACGATATATACCACTATATCGGTTGCCAATCATGTAAAGTGGCCTAAAAACTTCTTTTTCCCATAGCGTTTCGGATCAAACGCCAATATTTCATGCATAAGGCTGACTACGTCTTTGGTAGAATATGTATAGGCACAGACATTGCATACACTTCCTATTAGGCTAACGATTTGTTGATTTAGAGTCTACCCATAGAATAGAAAAATAACCGTGTAGGCTATGATGGACAGGCATCCCCTGATATAAAAATATTTTTTGATTTTATTCATTGGGACTAGTTCGTCAAGGCAATTAAAAACTACCAAATTTACAAATGAAACAATTGATGTCGTGTAAAGTTATACGTATAGATATAGTGTTTTCTATTTTATTCTCCTTGAAACGTAAAATTGAATCGTAGTTTAGAGGGAATAAAATTGCGATGAAAATAAAAAATTAATGAAAACTTCATCGAGTACCAGGCAGTATATTATGTCATAAGCAGCACTTTCTTTGAAGATGGTTTTCTTTTTTGTCATCTTAGCATGGAAGAGAAAATTTTTGAGAAGAAGAGGGAATAAGAGCGGGAGAAACCTTGCTACTGTAACTTAGATGAAGCTGTTAAGAGATGGTTGGTGAGAAGTGTGATCTGAAGTGCAGCGTTGTAATCTGGTCATCGGGGATAGAGGATGAAAGTAGTAGATTGGAGACTTTTTAGATATGGATTTGGAAAACAAAGGAGAAAGTGCGATGGATGGAATCGAAGACTGATGCCGACGATTATGAGTGGTTAGTGAGGAAAGAATGCTGGAGGAGGAATAGTGGATGAGTTAAGTACATCTACATCTAAATCTACACGACACCCTGCAAGCCACGGCGAGGGTGTGTGTCAGGGGGTGAAGATCACCAAGCATGCACTACTGACATGCAAACAAGCAACTATAGGGTCTCATGCACCTAGATTGTTAGTATCTATAGTATTTAAGGGGTTAATGCATGCATCATGCACTACAGACTACTCTAAAATATTTCCCCTACCTATCCCTTTGCTATGCTGCCTATTCTGTTCTCTTATAGTACGGGGGAAAAATGCCATTTTGAATATATCAGTACGACAATGTTATTTATCTCTAATCTCTAATCTTATTTATCTGGTCGAATCTAGCATAATACGCTGGTGTTTTTAATATGTGCCTAACATCTTCAGTAAAGCTATCCGATTGAAATTTAACTAATAGATTTAATCTGTACCTTAACCTACGCTCTGATAATGATTCCTACCCTAATTCTTGTATTAATTCTGAAACACTACTCAACCTATCGTAACACCTTTTAACGAACCTAGCTGCTCTACGTTGCACACTGTCTAGTTCTCTGATCAAACCTAATTCATTCGGATCCCATACACTGGCTGCATACTCAAGGTGGGGCCTAACTAGTGAAAAGTAACATCGCTCTTTTGTCTTCTCATCACATTTCCAAAGCACTCTTTTTATAAATCCTAGCTTTCTCTTCGCTCAACCGCATATTTTCTGGATGTGTCTTCCCCACGATAAATCTTTAGTGATTGTTACACCTAAATATCTTATGGTTTCAGCATTTTCGATCTTCGTGTTACTAATTTTATTGGATCGCTCTAACGAATTATTCCTCCTCCAAATACTGATAGCTACACACTTTTTAAGGTTAAGTTCTAACTGCCATTTGTCGCACCACTCTTGAATTGCATCTAAATCCTTGCTAAGCGATTTCCTGTCTTCTTCTTTTGATATACCCATATACACTACCGTATCGTCTGCAAACAGTCTAAGATTACTACTAACTACGGTACCCAAATCGTTTATGTATAAATAAAATAGAAACGGACCTACTACGCTACCCTGGGTACTCCCGATGTGACTTTGATTGTATCCGACATGATACCATCTATGACAACCCTCTGCTCTCGCCCACTTAAGAATTCTTTTACCCAGCATACAACGTCTTTATTTATACCAAAACTCTCTAACTTCAAGATTAATTTATCATGAGGAACTTTATCGAATGCCTTTTTAAAATCTAAAAATATCGCATCAACTTCGGTACTCTTTTCGCCGTAGACTAAAATATCGTGTACGAAAAAAGCTAGTTCTGTCTCGCAAGATCTAAGTATGCTCTTGGAGAAATTTACTGAATGGTGTTATTGAAAGTAGAATATTGAATAAACAAATAAAGGAACGATAAGGATAGATACATTAAATGCGACGAAGGAAACGAAAGTATCCTAGATAGATATACAAATATCATCAAGAAATAAACATTTTAAAATGATAAAATGTTTAAAACTGGTCTTGAAATCTGACGGTTGAATCTTTAAAAACCAGCAAAAGTTAATCCTCTAGTTTCACTTTTAAGTTTCCTAAGCTGACCCCAGCAAACTTTCTCCTTCCATATAATCCCGATATTCCGAGCTATTGATATTGTTTCAGGTGTTTGCTGTAGCAATATCTGTGGTTCCCTGAAAACTATTTATTAATTCCTTTTTCATTACTTCTGAGTTATTCTTCCTGTCCCATCCGAAATTTTATCATGAAATTTCTCTCTTGCGAAAATATGTTGATGCTATTTGGTGATAACTATGTGGTATAAGTTGATACTTTCCCCTCGCAGAGAATTTGTTCGTCATTTTTCTCCAAATATATGCTGTAATTTTTTATTTTTATTTTTGATGAACTCAGGAAATTATGTTCCTTTGAAGCAGGTAACGCTCTCCATTAACGCTCTCCTTTTTCATTTTCTTACGTGAAGTGGAATTCGAAGCCAATTTATGCTAAATCACCATTAATTTCAATGAAATTATTTCATTGCCTTTTCGTCACCTGTAAAATCGTAGCAAAACAATTGCAGTAAAATTGTTGCAAGCATGAGCCTGTCTACGTCACTGATAATAGCGGCGTCGCCATTTACTGCCATCCCAAGAATTTATTTTCACGATCTATTTTGAGCATGGAATTCAACGGGATATTCCTATTTTCTACTGCTGTTCCTCAGAGAAAATCGTAAATTGTTTTAAATTCACAATTTAATTACGCTAACGTTGTCAGTACAGTCCAATTCTATACTTTCTCTATGTGCTTGTGTGTACCTATAAAGTTTTTTGTTGTTGATGTCTTTTACCTTTCCAATTGCTGTCAAGTCGAATTTGCCTATGCAGATTACTTTGCCATATCATCTTTTGGTACCGAACACATACATATATGTACTGTACTGGCATGTGGCAGCTTTAATTTGTTTAGTTCAAGTTAGACCCAAACTATTTATTCATTTTTTTGAGAATCCTAGTAGAAATTTTTCGCACCATTTTCAACTTCTATTTCCGTACAAATGTTTACAATGACCCTTTAAGCAGCAATTAAGTACGCTGAAAGTTGGCGTCTCCTCGGTTCAATAGGCTATTCTAGAAATTTTGTAATTCCCTTCCTATTGCTATCGGCAGTTCGTAAAGATGCGTGCCAAAGTCTCTGCCTGTGTGTAAGCATATGCTATAACTGCCTTGCCTGTTGGGTGTCCACAGATTTCAACATTCATCAGGCAGCAGGGGAATATTATCTTTTAGCCCTTCAAGCCGCAGACTTGGCTCGTCTCCTTACCCTGGATGGCCGTGCACAATGGAGCTTGAATAAATAAGGGATAGGACAAACGAACCAGCCTTCCTCTTAATCGTCCCTCCTTGACGAGCGGAGAGGACTTCCTTGGCGAGAGGGAACCCTCCTTTCATCAAACCTCCTCGCGTCCTCCCCCTCGTCTCATCCCGCTCACAAATGCCAGTGAGGTTAGTGATGAGCGTGTGGCTCGGGGTCGCATCCCGGAAGGAGAGCGGGAAGGGAGGGAGGCTGCGCCGTGAGCGGGTTCAAAGATTGGCGCGCTCATCGCCTCCCGCTAATCCCATTTGGGGCGTCTCCTCTCTCTCTCTCTCCATCTTCCGTCGAAATCGCCCCTGCATCCCACCACCGCATTCGGCATGGCCACTTCCTTCCCGACGACCCCCGCTTCCGTCCGCGCCCGACGTGGGAGGTCTTGTCCGGGACATTGCCTGCGCACGTGTGTATGCACGAGGGCCGACCACTATTTTCCATTCAATCCCCGCGGTTGTTGATTCTCTGCGTCAACGCGTCTCCGTGGAGTCTCCGCCTCTCCAATCGCTGGCAAAGTTTCCCTGACCATCCCAGTCCATTTCTGCACCAACCAGCGTCTTCCGTGCATGACGAATGTGCAATGGCGATTGACAACGGCGATTGGAGCAGCCACCCTCCCCGACGAGTGCCAGGTGATTTGAAAGAAAAATATCATTTTGATATGTGCTGAGGCGCTCCAACTTGAGTGGTCATATCGCACCATCTACGATGAATCTCTCCTGCCGTCATTAACTCACTATTTCCTGAATTATCCATTCTTCGAGCGAAAACATTCAATTTTTCCACCATCTCCTCGAGGATATATTACGACTAAACATTAGAAAATTTTAAAAATCAGAATCATAACAAAAAATGCATTAATTTCAAGAGTAAAAAATCATTAATGAGTTTTTACACCGTCAGGAAGATTAAGCTAAACATTGCGCTTAGAGTGCAATCATTGGCATGTGGACCAAGTCCGAATCTGGATGGGAATTAAGATTAAAACAGGATCAGTGGCAAGGGCATTGGGAAATAAATTACTTCGCCAAAATAAGAGGGAATGAATATTGCGAAATTTGGCCTTGCAAAGAGTGAGGATGAGCGTAGGCTAAGCATCTACATCAACAAAGTAGGTATTCAAAAAGGCACCTTGACGGTTCTGTCAGGGGGTGAATGGTAACCAAATATGCACCTGCATATATGCGCTAACGCACACGATACTACTTGAACACTCACTTTGCCTCAAATAAGCAAGAGCAACTTGTTGATTTGCAGAACATTTTGGGATATGGGTTTGGAAGAGAATAAAAATGTTTAACTGAGTATAGAGAAAGATGAAGGATTAAGTGATTGGCAGGGTGGGGAAGGATGGGAGTTGTGTCGAAAAAAATGATTGAGTCTGGATAAGTGGATGAAGAATGAATTAGCGGGCAATGTTTTTTTTAAAAATATTGTGCATTTTAGGGAAATGTTGGGCAAGAAAGGGAAGATGGCGGAAGAGAATAGGGATTTGATCAGTATGAGGGAAGGTAGGAGATAAGAAGATCTTCCACAGAGCATTTGCGACCTGTGTACTTTTAGGTGTCGGGCAATGGCGAAGGGGTATATGTGTATACCCCTTGAGGTAGAAATCTTTTTTATGGAGTTGTTTGGTCGTATTTTTGATCAACGTCAATTTCAGCCAACGTTTTGCCTCTTGTATTTAGGCTTCTTAAAGGCTATTAAAGGCTAGGCTATTAAAGTACATAATGTAAGTTTAACAATTTCAATTACATTAATACACATCGATAATAATTTCTTTTTACATACCTCTGGTGACAACATTTTTAAAAACAACAACAATGTTCACCTTCTTAGATACATGAATTCATCAACCAACCTTTTTATATAAAAAAATGAGCAATCAAAATTTAAATGATTACATCGAATCCTTAACAAACTTGTTTTATCAAAAGTGAGTATTAAATGAATATTAATTTACATGTTAATGGCTGTGTTCAGTTAGATACATTTATGTTGTGGAAGTTATGATATTATGGTTTATTTTGCTTAATTTCTGTGGATCTATTGTATTATTACATAGAGTAGGATTTTTAATTATGTGAACCATCACTTTAAAGAGCCTCTTTTGAAGGTTAGCTTCAAAATAAATGGATTTTGAGTCTTCAAATTTAAAGGAATAGTTGTTGTCTAGAGCATATTTTGCCAAGGCACAGGCTCCGTTATTTGTTCTAATTTATGTCTTGTGGGCATTAATTCTATTTTTTAAGTACTGTGCGTTTGTTCAATATAAATTATTTTTTTGTAGAGCAGGTATAAAGTCCAACAGTTACTCATCAATGGCGTATCAGCCTTGGTGATGATTCTCACTACGAATGGGACTAAATCTCTATAATCTTCTGTCTTTGTGCAACCAAAAGTTACAAAGAAATAATTCATCTTTAGAAAAACGTGTGCCTGTGCTCTTTTTATAAATTTGTAATTTAACTCCACCTTTAAGTGCATTTTGGCATCTGAACTGTAAATTGAGAGTTAGCCTTGCCCGGTAAAGCATACTGATTTTAATTTAGCACTAGAATATTGTTTTTAGATGCTCAAACCTCTAAGGTTATGTCGCACCATCATGCAATAGTTAACGTAAAATAAACTCAAAATCCATGTCGAGGTAGGGTTCAAACCGGCGGCCTTCGGATTGCAGGGCGCGTTTTCACCGTGTTCAGTGAATATTTTGAATATTTTTCTCTTAGCATTAGCCTTCCTTACCATGCCACCCATAAGTTAAGTGAACATTTTTCTTTGAGTAGACTCTTAAATATCTCATGACTTCTACCTCTGCGCGGCACTTACTGTTCGTTCTCTGAGAGTTCAGTAATTTCTAACATACAACCGTTGGACAAATGTTTCTTTACTTGATTGCCGAAATTATAGTATATTATTTTCTGAAATATTAAATAGCATTTTATTAATTCTAACTGTTAAGGTCTGTTGCAACAAGCTGTTGTTAATATTGTTAACATGCCGGCCCCGGTGGTGGCGGGGTAAATTCATCGACTATCGATTCCAAGGTCGTGGGTTCGAATCCCGCCTTGGGGATTTTCACTGTCCCGGACATGGAAGGTTGTGACATCCAATTTTTTAATTGTAAGAGAGTACTAGAAGCCCTAAAATCGCAGAATAAATATAGGCAAGTTTAATTAAATTTATTATTGGAATAATCGCCCTTATAACCTTTATTGTGTTTTTCAATTATCATTTTTGACAATTGTAGATGAATTTTGACTACAGATATCATTCAATAAGGGATTTTTCAAGTGATGCTTATTTCCACGGGCTTACCCAAACAGACCTAAGGGCTACTAATTTGACACATGATGACTCATGTGTAACTGTGATTGGCATGTATAACTCATTAAAGTAGTGGATTATACCACGATAATGCTTACCGTACTTAATTTATCTTCCTAAAAGTGGCAAAAGATGTGAGCATCTGGCTAATTATTTTATATTTATTAAATTGATATTTGGTTATATACTCAACTATTTTTAATTCCGTGTGATGCAGCACTTAATCTATTGTTAATGATATTTGGTTTTCCTATAAAGTTCTTTAATCAAGAGCTGTTATTCAGTTTAAACCTCATCTGCTTTTGCAGAAGAAAAATGTTCTCTCAGCGTTCCTCCTTGTAGAACTGAGAGATAGTAACGAGAGGTCGGGAATTCCTGGAACTCATGTTAATTTCCCGCAGTTGGAGCACCCGGTGGTTGAATATGCATGTCGTGTAATAGGACTCGTTCGAAGGCGTCCTTCTCCCAAGATAGAAATAATTCAGCGTGGGAGGGAAAGGGTACCTAGCATCGTTCGATGGCGGAGATAAGTGTCACCGCCCTTATTAATGAGCTGCTTCGGGAGCCATTAGAGAATTTCCCCTCACAGCTTCTGACCTCACTTTCGTAATTCCACAGAGATGGTAGCTCATATGATGCGCTAAATTTGCTCTTGCTCGGGATTCTGTGTCCCTCATGAGGGAACAGTTCGGTGTCTAAATTAAAGTTTATACCTGACGGTTAATATTATTTACTCGCTGAGGTGAAGAATATGATTATAAAGTACCGGTACCTGTGCATTTTTATTGCTATTAATGCACTTCACAATGCTGCTTAATTTTGATGCCTGCTGTCGCTTTTACTCCTAAATTAAAAGGACTATCTCTGTAGTTTTTAAAGCATTAATTAAAAATGTGGGAACAATCTAATTTTTTATAGTGTCTTGGTGAAGAATTAATACCAGTGTCGTGTAAATCCTTCGAGGAAGAATTGCAGCTTTATGGACATGCTTGCACCTTTAAAGCTTCAAATTTGTCTCTTGAGAGATATTGAGACCATCAAAAATCACCATACATGGATCATTATTAAACAGATGTTTTATAAGTACATGTTTTTCACTGTAAAATACGTACAAATGATCAATATTTGTAGAATATTTACATTATCTTTTTCTCCCGGGCTGGTTACTTGTATCATTGTGGTTAATAAACGGGAATTTATACCGGTTCCCTGTATAACTAACTACTCCATCAATTTAGTACTTCATTTTTAAATTTATTCCCAAATTTAAATTCCATGTGCTTAAAATACCATTCTTATTTACTCGCGTACTTTTAATGTAGTTCGTGTTACAGTGTAAGTGGTGTGTGCAGCATTTGCCTATTTCAACTCGTTAATATAGAAAAATATTGGATTTGAAATGTTGAAGTTCATGAAAGGCGAGCTAAAGGATTGCCTGTGTTTTACGGATGAATAAATAGATTTTGGAGAAGGAATGCCCAAACGGGTAAATTTTCCATCACTGCCTTCCTAGTTCAAAGTTTTAGCACCTGTCCCCATACATAATGCCTCATTCCCCCAGCGCACAATAGAAGCTCAAAGCCTCCTCTCCTACGCATAACCACCGCCGATTCCCTTTTTCAAACCCCTCTCATCACGCACGCACAGAAGAGAGGGTTGACCACACCATCCTCTCACCCCAGCCCGCTGCTTGTGGACACCGCCACTTTTTTGGGGGCGCGCGCGAGAGGGGTGGTTGGGAGGTGGCGGGAAGGGTGGCTGCCGGGTGAGGAGGGTGGTGTTTCATGCCAAGTCTCCTTCCGAGATGTCCGTCCTCCCCCTTCAACCCCTCGCACATGTTATGCATCCACGCAGTGCATCCACCCCTCTCCACGGCCACGCCATCCCCCCGCGCCGGGCGATTCTCGGAAAGCCGCCTCGTCTCCCCGGCCTCTCCTTCCCCACATCCTTTCTCCGCCTCGCCTCCCACTCTCCTTCCGTCCCACCCCTCCCCGCCGATCCCTCCCTTTATCGAACGCCAATCGCACCCCCTGCAACCATCCCCCTCCCTCGCTCCCTCCCCACTTCGTCCCTCCTCCGTCAAGCATTTCAATTTTATAGACCCGCAGCTATGAAAGTGTGGTTTCTGCGTAAAGGAGAAATTCTCTTCGACGTGCGGTATCAGTCATTTTCTGGAAATATCCACGCTCTCTTATCTTTTAATCTTCGTTCTTCTGCCAGGTTGGACACTCGTGACAAAATATGTTTTAGCTGATGCTGTGGTCCCCAGGTGTGCCCAATGACACCGCAATGCCTTTAAAACAATTCTATTATGTAACGTTCAAACTATAAATGCTTGTAAAAATTTGTAGAATTAGCAGTTAATTAACGAATCTTTATACTAAACATGGATTAACTCGTTCATATTAGTAATATTTCGAACTTTAACGGAAATGAGGTTCAGAGTTCATATAGATCTTTTTGAGTTAGTTATTAGGGTAGGTGACCCAGGGAAGGTAATAGTGAAAATTTATAGGGAACATAGGGAAGGCGGAGAGAAACCTGGTTTCCGCATTAGTATACTCATGGCGAAAGGCAACATGGAGTCTACGTTTAGAGTTTAACGTTCCACCCTACGGAAGAAATAGTGGCCTTCAATTGATGGATCTCCACACTGCATTGATGTAGGGACAGGTATTCCAAAAAAACTTATCCTTTACCTTCTATTTCGGGATTCCGAGATGGAAATCCATCACTTGAACCACCTCACCAATTCGATTTCCAGTAAATGTAAATCTAAAATCAATCGTTGATAAATGCGAAGGAAGCATTCCTTCTGTTCCAAAATTTATACCTTTGCTTCAAAAATGTATACTGAGAATGTATATTGTCGATGAAGTTATTTGTTAGAATGAGGATATTTTCCGTGAAGGGAGGTGATTCGAGGTGTAATTTTAATTCATTTTAAGATCACGCTATCAATGATTCAGAGAGAGGAAGAGAGAGACCGAAGCGGTTTTAAATTCATGCGGCCGCTTTTTCCGTGTAATTCTCTCCTCTTTGAGGGTGGATGCCGAAAAAAATCACACTTTTTGCAGCAAAAGTTTACTTTTGAATTCGGAAACTCCAATCATCCAATTGAATGAGTTTTTTTTTCTCGCTAACAGACGCATAGATTTCTCCAGAATCGTGTATGAATCTAGTGGGAGGTGGGGATTGGTGGGGTGGTAAGAGTAACGGGTGTATATTGCAGTGTTGAAAATGGACAAGTCCAACGGATATCGAGAGGAGAAATGGCGGAGTCGAGAGGGTAGAAGGGGTGGTTGTTGGAAATGCTATCGGCAGGACAGGGTGAGCAGGAGTAGGGTCGATGGGGGAGTGCGAGAGAGTTAAGAGCCTCGCAGGTACGCGGACAGGAGGCGATACAAGGCAAGATAGTGGGGGGGGGGTCAGTGCGGGGAACCATCGCCTCGTCCTAGCCGTCCACTTTTTTATCTTTCCCTTCCCTCGCTCCTCCAGTCTACTCCCGATGCTTCTTCTGTAGCCCAGCCACCCTTCTTACTTGAGCCCTGCTTCTGCATATACCTACATATACTGTATTCCTGTGCCGTAATCCAATCATTCTATACAATGCACTCGCTTCTTGCTACTCTGCCTATTTTTCTTACTTCCATTCCGAGTTTTCTACCATTTTATGTTCTTCTTCCTTTCTTTTATGTCTCTCTCTCTTAGTTATTTACGAATTCCTCTTTCCTGTGCCTTCTTTCCCTTCCTCCTAAACCCTTGTCCCCTCTCTCATCTTCCATTCTTGAACTCCGGTTCCCATTACACTTTCTTCGCTATCTGGTGGCTTTACTTACCCTCAAAGGCACAGTTCCGTTAGCTTTTTATCGGTTTTAAAGAATGTTCCTTGCGGAATACAGTAGGAGTGGAAATTGTCTTCAAAATAACACCAAAATTCAGCTGGGGTCGATTTTGAAGTTGTCTCTCATTTGGCTGAGGGACGGCATAACATTCTCTGGGGGGAGGGACAAGAACCTAGTCCTGCCCCTCCCCTTAACCCTTTACCTATAATTAATTACATAAAATTTTGCATAAATAATTGTCAGGAGCTTACATTTTTGCAGTACATCTCTGATCCGTGGAGTACCACATGAAAAACACGTGCCCAGTAACGTGTGCTCTTGAACAAAAGTGATCACAACAACCAAAAAATAGCTTTGGCATGTGTAGGTGGCAACAAATTAAAAGGCTCATAAAAGTCTGTTGTATGATAAAAAGTTCCAGAAAGTCTCTGAATTCGTCATTAAGAACTGTTTTAATAAATGAGATTTTTGAACATTTTTATTTAAAACTACTGAAGTTCCACTTTTACAAAAAGTCAAAAGACTTTTTTTGAATGAAAACCTTGGGAAATCGTCTGAGCTTACATTTTCTTTTAGCTCAAAATGCATTTCCGTTGAAGCGCATCTTTCAGCAGTCTCCTCCTGCCCACTATATGGCACGTTTAATTTACCCGCACTAATGTTATTGCTCTGCTTTGGATCGTGAATTGCCTTTCTAGTCTTTCTTCATCGTCTGAAACAAGGCGTCACAACAATTGGTGAAATTTCTAGAGTAGAGAATTGGCTGCTGGTAGCGACATTTACTCTATGGATATCATCATGTTTTATGTTCATGGGGGAAATTCTGATAAACCTTAACCATAAAAGGGTAGAGACGCAACTCCCGACCTCCTTGTAACTTGTTCAGCATGATTACAGCTGGATTTAAAACCAATGAAGTCCCAATTTTACAAAAATGTCAAAAGACTTGTTTTTTGTAATACTTGGCTATAATATAAAATGCTTCACTTTGCATAAAATTGTTTACAGAGTTTTAAGGAAAATGCGGATGTGAGCTGTGAAGTATTAAGGAGGGGGATATTGCCATTTGCTTAAATATGAAGGTGTAAATAGTACGAGAGAGTTTTCAGTCAAAAATGTATCTATCGAAGTAATGTACTTTGAATTGCTTCGTAAGTGCCATTATATAAGGAAACTAAATGAGAAAATAAAAGAAAACATTCTTTTCGTGTTCCTCTTCAGTGGCAGTAGAGTTTACTTATTTGGAATTTATGGGAAAGTTCCCCATTTCTTCCCCATAATCATTAACAAAATCATTAGCTATTGACGTCTCTGATTGTATTTTCTGGAGTCTAAGGGAGTTAGTCATTGTTCGGCCCACGTTGACGCATTACCTACCAGCATTAGTAGAGATTTATTAGGGTACTGGTAGTATCCTTAAGATGATCATTCCATTTTGTATTAAGACATCAATACTTATGTTGAGGCATTGAGTATATTCAGAAGAAAGTTAACGCATCAGTGATTATTAAAGAAAATAAAGCTTAAAAAACGTGATATCATTTACTTCAGAAACATTTTGTGAGCGTATATTTAGAGTTTTCCTAATACTGGCAAATTAAACGTTGGCCGTTTGTTTTTGTTTGGGGCCTTAGACTTAGCATAGTGGCTTAATAGATAAACTCTGAAGAAATATTTACTGTATTTAATTTATATATGTATGTAAATACTTTTGCCTCACTGATAATGAAACAGTTTGATGTTCGGCCTGTTTCCAGACACCTTGGCGAGCAAGAGGTGTCAAAGCACTCAATTGGTGAAAGTGGTTTTTATTTCAAATGGTATACTTTTAATATATTCTTCTTTCCTTAAATTTAGAACTCATGATACTCGTTTTTCAAATCCCTCCGACCCATAAGTATCCGGGAATCTAAATGGTTAATTCAAATGCCTTCATTTATCTAATTCAAAACCATTGACAAATGTAACGGTAGGCAATGGAAAACAAAGGCCGCATTTATATGTCAGCCGACTTTTTTCAATTGATGGTGAGTCCCTAAGAAGACCCTATGAATCGCAATGTTTACCTTAGGGTGCAAAGTTTGGGTGTCTATCTTATGGGTTTTGAGTGGCAGGAGAGGCCCAAATTGGCCTCCAAAATCTCATTATCTTAGAGGTACAGTAAACCCTCGCATAGCGCGGTTCCGCAAGACGCGATTTCGTTAAGACGCGGTCATAGAAATGTACCCAATTTCACAAGATGCGGTTTCAGATATCTGGATCGGAGCAAACCTGGGAATAACTCTCCATCATGATACTATACATTGGTTCAAGGATTAGGAGTAATATTCAAAGTAGTGCATTTGTCGAATCAAACCACTTAGTGAGCAAAGAACGCCATAACTCATGACATTGACTGCGTATTCATCATTTCATTGCGATACATGTAACTTTCAGTAACTGATACATGTAACTTACGGAAAATTAAAATTTTATACAAACTGAAATCAGGCAAAAAAACATATCACTATGGAGAAATCATGGGATAAACGAGTCAACATACGTGCTATACGAACAAATGAAGGAAAAATAAGTAATGACTTCAGTGCAGAAACGTTTGGTGGCGATAAAATAAAAGGATTTCCAAAATAAATGTAAATTTGTGTGCGGTGGAAAAATGTTAGTGACTATGGATATTTGTGGAAAATGCTTTATGAAAAATTTTTGTGATCAAAATCAAATAATGGTGATGGTGAGTTTAGCAGTAAGGCGTGTTCAGGCAATGGTTTTACACAACACCTTATCTGCGCAAAATCTGGAGTGTTCTACCAGTGCAAAATTCATTGCGAGTTTTGAATGGTTTAAGGAGCTTATAAAACGATACAATAACCATAAGGCGTGTTCAGGCAATGGTTTTACACAACACCTTATCTGCGCAAAATCTGGAGTGTTCTACCAGTGCAAAATTCATTGCGAGTTTTGAATGGTTTAAGGAGCTTATAAAACGATACAATAACCATAACATGATGCTAGGGGAACATGGAGAATGTGCATCTGCTAATCTTCATTAAGTTTTCTGCCATGATTGAAGGGGTTATCTGCCTTAACCAACTTTGAACGCCAATGAGACAGCCATGTTCTGGAAAAATATGACGAAGGTAACCTATATTTCAAAGCAGGAACGATTTTCACCAGGACTTAAGGCCACTAAGCATCGCCTTACCCTGTTTTTTATAAATAAAATGAAACTGTAGGCCGATACTTGTTAGTGCTGAAAATTCTAGAGGTTTAAAGAAATAAGCGTAAGTGATCCTACTTGTGTATCGGAAATCAAATCAAAAGGCGTGGGTGAACGCAGCTTTGTGCACAGAGTGGTTCAAATTTTGCTTTGTTTCCGAGATCTATAAAGAACAACGTGAATTTTAAGGCCCTGCTAACATTTGATTATACCCCTGGACATTCAGTTTTTCTGCAAAATGATGGCGAAAACATTGAGTACTGTTTCTCCCTCTAAGTACTACACCCGTTGACCGCCACTGGATCAAGGATTAAAAAAAAACCTTCAAATCCTACCACACTAGGCGCACTTTCAAGAGATGGCTGCAGGCGTTTGAAGTAACCAACCCCTTTTGCTTGATCATGAATTTTTGTCCTTCATTAAAAATCAATGATGCAATTAACATCGTATTGGATTCATGGAATGAAGTGAAGGAGTCTACATTGAATAATTGCAAGAAAAGCCGTTGTTCAGCGGTGGTGATTACTTTCCTCGAGTTTTCTTCATTCGAAGAAGAAATTACTAAAATCGTGCCTGGCAATAGCTAACGGGGGACAAGGATTTGATGATAAGCAGGAGAAGGAGGTAGAAATACTATAAAAACCATATCACAAGGAGGTGATGGATTCTGCAGCTATTTCGGTCAGTCAACTGTTTCTGATAGCTGCTGGAACTGGAATTAATTACGGCCAACGAAAATACAGAGGTGTGAAGAGGATTAGTGTATTCAGATGAAAATAAGTGTCTTAAATTGACCATGAAATCTCTCGAGGACGTTTTTAACGCACTTGATGAATTTTAAGAAAAATTACGTTGAGACGATCCATACATAAAAGGCAAATTTACCACCTTACTGTGAGCTATAGAAAACCATGAAGAGTGAGGTAAAACAGTTGCATTACATAGTTCATCGAGGCTACGTTTTAAAAGGCATTTTTTCTCCGCTAATTGCGTCCCGGGTTCTAAAGATTCTACATCCTCTACCAAGGTTAGTTTATGAAACACGGAAAATAACGCTCAACACGGCTATAATTAAAGTCTTGGGTGCATCGGCTGTCAGAATAAATGGCATTAATTTTTACATTACAAAATGGCAAGCAATATTATTGTTGCAATCCATCTGATTATCATGATGCACGTCCACCGATGATGCTGCCTTAAACTTTTATTGTGGTGAGCGTTTTCAATTTCTGCACCTTATGCAGTGTTTGTTGAAAGCCAAATTATCGTGAATTTCATTTTCTTTTAGCCAAGATTAGCTATGAAGATGGAAACGGCTGATTGTTCTATTTTTAGAGGTCCCATAAAATAGGTGACAAAAATTTCGTGCTGAATTTTATTTTAAAATATTTTGTTGCGCGTGTGCCCTGTATTGTTAATATGACCTAAAATGCTAAAATAATTAATTGAATAGCATGATTTTTATTTGAAAAATGCAATTTTATTATTCTAGACACCTTTCTCAAAAATGCGGAAAATCTCTTCTAAACGTTGTACAATTACGAAATTATTTCCCGAAGTGCATATTTACTGAGAAATAACACTTTCGGCCTGAATCACAAGTTAGGTGTTAAGACTAAGTAATGAAACTCGGTATTGCCATACGTTAGGTGTTGAGAATACGGAACGAATCTCGGTATTTCCTCTTTACTCTTTGATTCACATAGCACGATTTTACAAAACGCGACGATTTCAAGGAACTTAACCTCGCGCTATGTGAGGGTCTACTGTATTACACACTTAGGCGTTCATCATCTCACGCTGGAGGGATTTACAGATCATGTTTAGCAGCAACTACTCCCGAAAAATTATAGCCACAGTTTGATAGAAATTATCGATTTCTTTCCAATTAAGGTCTCCTTGGGTCCTGCATCAAGAAAAGTTAGGGGAGATACGTTTAAAACAGAGAGGATGACGTTAAGTGGACGTAAACGATACTATTGTCACTCGGTCATCCTAAGTGCCTAGTTCTCTCGGACGGCTGTTGAATAGTTTGAAAAGTGCTTTGAATACTCATTCATTTTCATACGCAAATATTCATGATGACTTTATCACTCCATTTCATCTCAGTCAGTAATTTTAGTCACCATAAATAGCTTTCAAAATAATTTCAGACAGTTATAATGGTGTTCCTATTGCCAATGAATTTAAGTGGTGAAAAAATACTGATAGTAGTGCTGCAAATGAAATCATCCCATTATATCTGCTATGAAACAGTTATAGTGGTAACTACAGTCAAGTAATATACATTCTCTGCACTGCACTGTAATTCCATAGAGTATCAACACATATATATTAGTAATTACTATTTTTTTCTTTATGCTTTCCCTTTCAGTGTCTGTCATCGTGCTCTTTCCGTGAATGCTTTCCTTTGTGTTCCCAACATAACGTATTTTTATTCTGATGCAAACAATTTTAACCTCTGAAAGTGTTTGACAGCTACTTTTTATGAGAAGCTATAGTGTAGCTGCTACTTTTTTGACAAAGTAGCTAATAAGCATTAAATTTGTTATAATATTGCGTAGTTAAAGAGGTAATTATTGTGCATGGCGATTTTTAAAATGGTTTTCATTAATTCTTATCCCTTTCTGTCGGGTATTGCAACCAGTCTTACAAGTTTCTTATGACGAATTCTTTCAATCATTGAGTAGCCCTTTTAAAAACGATAAAATTAAGGTTCTCTTCGATTTTGTGGCAAATTTTTTTCTTTTCATTGAAAACTGATTGGATAATGTTATCCAGGCTTAATACATGACCTCCAACTTCCATATTTAGTTTATTCGTCTTATTTTATGAATACACCTCGTCATCTTCGTCTCATTTTGAGTGAAGTTCTCTCCAAACTTATCTAACTAATCCGTTGATGAGCAAAACAATGATTTTAATATCTTAGCTGACTGGTTAGAATTCAGCCATAATTCCCAGGCCCTGTAAAATAGTTTACAGGTATGAATTTCACTATGAGCAGGAATTTTGTGTCTTAGGAACTAACATATCTAGGTTAGATGGCACTGTTAAACCTAAATAGGAAAAGTTTACTTTTGAAAACGAAAAATTTACTTCTATTCTATGCGTAGCTTCTTTAACGACTTTGCTTCCACTTTTCTTGTCAATTACCAAGCCGGAAGGCACCAAACAAGTCCAAATATCCTGATAATATGGCACTTATTTCAATTTAAACCCTTTAAATTTTTACTTGGCTCACTCCCTTCCCTATCCATGGCCCAAGTACATCCTAGTGAGGACTATAATTCACCAGATCCTATTTGTACTTCTCTATGCTTACCACGCATTAAATTCAGTTGATGCCCTACTCTTTCTCCTTCGCTTTCGCCTACGGTTCGTGATGGGAAGTAGTGCTACTTTAGATCTTCTGCGCAAACTCTAATGATCCTCATCTGTCACTCGATTTTTCTAACGGCTACATTTTTTATATGAATGTGATAACTTTCTCTGCCACCACATCAATTGGTTGGGGATAAAATGTAACAGGTATTTATTTACCTGACAACAATCTGATCAAAGTGAGGCTGCATTAAATGCTTTCTAGGCACTCTCAAATGGTCGTGAATAACCGAACCGAGGAGTAAAAAAAGGTACGGAGGACAACTTGGCAGCTAATGTCCTTAGTTACCCACCCCCTCCCTGAAGTCACCCGAGACTTGACAGGGAGCTATAAACGGAAACTTTCGTTGAGAATCTATTCAAGAGGCGGGAGGAATTCCGAAAAGCTAAGACTTGGGGAAAGCATAAGATGAGGAAATAAAACACAAGGAGTCAAACTTTTTTGACTTTCATATTAAGCGGATGCGGGAGGATAATAAAACGGAGTTCAAAGGGAGAAAAAAATCGTATCTATCTTGGAAATCAGCGTGGTTGGCGGAAGCCTTTTGCTCAGGCAGGGAGGAGCCAAGTCTCAGCGACCACAGTAAAAGGAAATAAAAAAACTGGAAATGTGTCTGCGATAACAATCGACAATGCGTGGCGTGTCTTTAAATTAGACAGGGATGAAGAAATGTTAATGAATTTGCGAAGGTAGCCCGCGGGAGGATTGATTGTTGACACCTCGTTAGACGTAACAATTTTTCCTTTTTGCTTTGCATTCTTTTTTTTAAAGAGCGCTGTAATCATTGCTTCTCCGTTATTTAAATATACAAATATTTTTACCCAAGCAATATTTCGTGAGGAATATATCACGTGTTTATGGAGTAGGAGGAAATCCTTGTCTTTCTCGAATGTGCATATTGAATATTATGCCGTGGACAAAAACTATCATTTGATTGATTCACTCTTTTCCTTTTGTGCATGTACATTTAATGTATATATAAGATGAAGGATCTGAAGTCACAGGGGTAACAGTTGTACATTTAGTAGCGGTTATCTATTTCATTTCATTTGTGAGCTTCCCTCTTTTCCTTGGGTTTTTACATTTTTTCCTCTACCGCCTGTGGGCTCAGTAAGTTTATTTACTCTAAATTTTTTGGTAAATTATATATTAAAACTTGTGTATATATACCTACATATATGTATTACCCTGCAAGCCACTGAGTCTTCAACTTCTACTTCATAGAAAAATGTTATATATGTAGGTACATATTAATATATATGAGTCTTATGCAATTAATTAGTTATTATTTACAAAGTAATTAAGTGATAACTGGTTATATTGTATGCATGTACTTAAATACATGTATTGTATTACCCTTGTCCGCATGGGTTAGTAATGTTAAAACATGCTTCATGCACTACAGACTTCTCTAAAAATTTTACACCTTCCTATCCCATTGCTATGCTGCGTATTATGTTCTCTTATGGTGTGCGGAAAAATGAAATTTTCAGTCTATCGGTACGACAATCTCTTATCCTGTTTAACTGCTCATACATAGTGTAGTGAATGATACATCTAAATACCTTTCTAACATCATTTACAAACCAATCAGATTCTAATTTACGAATTCGAAGTTCTTAAAGTGGGAAGGTAACTATCGTATTTTGCCTCCTATGGATGCTGCCATGACAATGATTGAATATAAAAGCTTGAGTTTAATTGATTAAGCTATAAAAATTAAGTATTAAAGCTCTTTTTCTAGTTTTTGAAGCTAATAAATGCCATTATGCCTGTTTCTATGTAATAAGTCCACTTGTGAAAAAAGGGTACTATTTCAATCAAAATAAGCTTACTTGATACATTTTAAATAAATAGTTACGTATTTCTATGTAGGTAAATAAGTAATATATAAAGAATGTAATATGAAATCCTTAAATATTAGACTTAACTGAAGAAAATATAGAACTGCATATGAACCAGGTATCTGATATTGATAGTTTTCAGGACAAATGGTGCCCTATTTCCCTTAAAATTGTTCGCTACGCTAGCTAGCTGGCGCGTATGGGAGGCATGCTTAAACCGAACATTATGAGGCTCATTCTACTATTATAATATTGTTGATTCTTATAGTAACCTATCTTATTATATTCTAAATACTCAATTCAGACCTGTAGGCTCTTGTATGTGTGAAATTTTAGCTGGATGAATCGTTGAAATTCAATGCCATAACCTTCGAGTGCAAGTAGATTAACTCGATATGGCTGGCGACAGTCAGCTCCGCTACCTTTGGATAATGGCTTCTACGCAACATATATGGTGAATCGTCGCGTTAAAGCACCCCCACTAATCCAATTGGACATGCCCCAGGACGGGACGACGATGGTGCCAAAGGTGCCACTTTCATTCGCATACTACATTATGACCCGAAGGGGAGTGGTCAGGTTAGTCTCGAGGAGAATGAGCAGTCGATCCCTCTCTCAGTCAATCTATTTCCATCTCCTTTACTCCCTTTCTCTTCTCTCCTGTATCTCTCTCTCTCCGCAAGTACGCACACTGGCTCTCACCCCAACCACCCTCTCCAGACCTCCACCCTCCTGTTGGGTGGCGACCTTCCTCCCACAAAGGTTGATCGAGGAAGCATAAAAAAAACTCCGTTAAAGCCCAACGGAGACAAATGAAAAACGCTTTCCCCCCGTGTCTCTTTGTTTCTACTTCTGTCGTGAGCACCTCTCCATCCTCCCATCCCACCACCAGCCTCCCCCCCCAAACCCAATTGCCTTGAGGACGAGGACCGTGGAACAGGCCCCGTCGCTTCTGGTATCCGAAACGTCCCAGCCCAGACCACACCACCTCCCTTGTCCCCAGCGCGCTGTCACTTATTGGAATTGAGTTTCGCGTGCTGCATAACGAGACATCTGAAAGGCGCTCATGAACGCCGATCGAGATGAAGGGGGAGGTAAATAATTTTCGGTCCTGTTGCTGCTGATAAGAGCTGGACACCCACCCGAGGATTTCGGGGTGGTTCGTGCGGACGCTGGTAATGGCTAAGCTACCAGTTAGTCGGCCGCCCTCCCACCCACTCCCTCCCTTTCTCTCTCGCCTCGGTCTGCATTTCGGGGACGGAAGGGTCGTCGGGGGCATGGGGTGAGGGGTAAAGGACGACAGGAAAGAACAGGGCGACACCAAAGGAAGGTCTGGAAAAATAAGTATCGGCTGCCCGAAATTTAATGAGAACCCTTGACAAGGTGTGCTGTGGGAATGGGTCGAGTCGGACGACGGACAGTGGAATGGGCGACTTGGGTCCAGCGTCGGGTGGGGTGGGGAGTGCTTGAGCCGAGGCGGGAGCGTTGTCGTATAACTGGCTCAGGAGGATACAATGATGGAAGGAACGTTTTTCCGCTGCGAATAATTGAGAGGCATTTGGATGTGGCGTCATACGATCCGGAGCCGAACGCCAAAAATAGTTGATTTATGGTACGGGCTCGTTGTGTGCTTCGCGAGTTTTTTTTGCTTTAAATTGAATGCCGTTGTACTCGGAGGGAGCCTTAATGTAGAGGTACGGTAGGTACTTCAATAATAGCAATAATACAGTATCTTTTGATGGCTGCTTGTATATGATGAGGTAAAAGTACTAACTTCCACCTACCTTATATATACCTATATTATAATAAAATTTTAAATATTAATTGATACGTTATAGCAAATTTAAATGTGAAAATGTCAAAATATCCCCCTTCAAATCACAAATTACTTTTCGACCACCTATTTTTCACTCTCTTCATGCCGTCTTTTTTTAGTTTTTACCTACCAGGTTGAAATCGATACGGAGGAGATGTATCTGACAGTAGTACCTGGTGAATGACGATTTTTAATTACCTATGAATATAAATAAATTCCCTTAGAATTATCTAATAATATCAGTGATTGTTGAATCATTTGTTAGTTATATTCAATTTTAGATCGCTGAAGTTTTTGATTGAACGCTTTAACACAGCTGTTGATTGAATTTTTTATTATGATATATGAATCATACTCATTACCTTATTTGTGACCACCTTATCTCCATCGAAGCAAACTTCTGTAATTTACCTTTTTAACAGTTTTTATTCCCTTTTGTGACTCTTTATTGCTTCCTGCTTTAGGTTTGACGCTTCTTGAACACAGATTGGATAATTTAATCATCGCCGATAGTTAATTCATGTGGATTAAAGCATTGGTTTCTATGAATGTCTCCAAAATTGAAGAAAGATCTGGTGCTTTCCCGACGTATCTGCTGCGTGAAGGTTTCTCGGGTCCTCCATCGGGTTAATGCGTCCATATCCGCCGACGTTTCGATCCCCGACTCGGCAATCGAAACGTCGGCGGACATGGACGCATTAACCCGGTGGAGTACCCGAGAAACCTTTACGTCTCCAAAATTATTCATATTTTGTGCTAACCATCCTCGGTTTCCTCCTGACATACCTAAATGGGACAAACGTTGATGCAAGTTGATCTTGGGGCTCGAATTTTCGGTATAAACAACCTCATCTCCAAACGTTCAAACAGATCCTCTGGCTGGATTCGCAGCTTGGTTTTCGTGTTAGAACCGCGGAGACTATGCGCCCAACTTCACCTGCCGACGAGAGCACTCTTCAGGCCGTTTTACACGGTCATTGAAACTGCGCAAGGTGATGTTGATTCCGTTTGAGCAGTCGTCTGCGAAAGTCCGTGACGTAGAAAATTGCGAGGACGCTTGCTTGACAGCTTTACACGGTGCAATCGTCGGTGCATTATGCCAGTGATAATATACCTACCATTCAGTAGCGGTAATACCTTCAATATATCGCATAACGTCAAGATCTGTTTAGTAGCAATTACTTTCACGTGAAATAAATTACCACCACTTTAAAATATGTTTTAAGTCGTAGTCTAAACATAATAGTGGAAACTTTAGTCCCGTATACTTAGCCCAAAATTTGCACCTCGAACGAAAGGATGTGGGCCAAGGTAACAGGTTCTTCCTTTACGCACGAAATTTAAGCTTCTATGAGATTAATCGCCCAGCTCATCATTATTGAACTTTATTGACTACCCAAGGAGTTGAGTGCAAACAAAAACACACAACTCAATCGTACCAAACTTATTTAATTGATAGAATTCCCCAGGCAGTTCGTTGCCACTACATCTGCACCATCTAGTGAGAGAAATAATTTTCAAACTTGCTCGAACAGATGTATTAGACTAGAACATGCTCTAAATTGCTCGCAAGCGTTCGCGCAGTGGTGCTGCCTATCCTCGTAAGTCGTCACTTTACACGGTGCAATATTTCTTGCGCAATTGTTCTCGCAACAGCTTACGCAGTATCAATGACCGTGTAAAACGGCCTTTTGACTGGGGAGAGAGCATTCTGCTCGCGTCTTCGCTGTCCCCTTCCGTCTGCAGCCACATCCTCCCCTTCCTCACACCCCACCCCCCAAGGTCCCGGGCCCGGCACCCACCCACAGGTGCAGCGAGCTCACCTCAACCCCCTTCCCATCCGTCCATCCATCGTCATTCCAGAGCGTCGCCGGCTCTGCCGGGCACCCGACCCTCTCTCTCCGAGGCACGCACACAACCCCATATCCGCACTACTCCGAAGTGGGCGCTAACGCCATCCTGGGAGGTCCTTCCTCCATCTGTCCCCTCCCTCTACGTCTTCCCTGACCCTTCCACTCTTTTCCTCGGTATTTTTTTCCTCGCTCGATTCCGATATTTTGTTTTTTACTTCCAGCATTCTGGAATTCTTTTATTTCCGCCCAGGCACCTCGAAAAACTGTTGGAATCCCATGAAAATACGTTGCTGGAAAAGCAAACGCTTCCTGAGATCTCCAATTCTTACGTCAATAGACTTGAGTTCTGTGTGCTACTCCCCTGAACCGAAGTGTTGGTCATACCTTATGAATTTTCCGGCTTGGGATAGGGAAGTAACTTAGGAGTTTAAAAGAAAATTTAATCATTGGCATATTTAATAATGAGCGTCGATGAGTATGGATCTCTTCTATTTTGCTGGGACATCGTTATCTGATGGATAGAAAGTTAACGCATACTTTAATTTGACCTAAAATGAACTCCATTTAAAACTTCCGGTAGAACATTAATGTCTACAAGCAAAATACACTGTAATAATTATTGATTACAGCGAAACTGAATTCTAAAAATTATCATACGTAATCAGCCTGATAACGTACGCTATCAAGATACAAGAAGTGGAAGATTTTAGTCTTGATAGACGTTCTCAACATTTGTCATTCCAATATTGCTTGTAATTGATAATCTCCTCATATTAATTACTATTTTGAGAAAATATCGGTAGCGATCAGTACTGTGAAGAAACGCTCGCTCCCATTGTAATTCACTACACCTGGGAATAGTAAAATTACATTTGCATATGTTGATTGAGAACTATCTATGAAGTAATTCTAAATTTATCTAATTTAAGGAAAACTAAGGAAGTCACATATTCGCCCTTGGATGCCTTACTTCCTTTTTAACTCATTTTCAGAGTAGTTGACTCCGAGAGTCTTGAAATGTGCTTGTAAGAGGGTAACGAAAATAATTTGTCGGAAATCATCGTGACCAAAAGTAGAAGGGAGAGAACTAATGGTGGCATGCATGCCATGGGTGAGGAAGATTGGAAATTTTTCGTGCGAAAGAGCGAGGAACAAAAGATGTCGAGTATTGAGTGAGGGGACCACCGGCGTTGGTGTCGCCATCGATGATAGAACTGTCTATGTATCTGGGGAACTTAGCAGCTCTCCCGGAGTGGAAGGACACCGGTCCTTCAATCCCTCTCTCGTTGATGATCCGCAAAACGATTTCCTCCTCAATGCCTCTTTGAAAGGCCCTCCTTTCCAGAATCCTTCACTTTAGAGAAAATGCCTGACCATATGTCGTTTGGCTTGTTCTTACCCTCATTCATGTTCTCATTTCTTCCTTTCTTATCCATCTTGACTCATCTTTGTTGTTTGAACTATAATCATCATCATCGGTCAACAATCCTAGGATTGATTTGACGCATCCCTCCACTCGATTCTTCTATCGGCCAACCTCTTCATACTTCCTCTCTTTTACATCATTCACAACCTGTCTATGTAACTCATACGAGGCATGCCTTTTCCATTCTTCCCGTTTACTTTTTCCTTCGACCATTGTCTTCATCAGAGACTTCTCTTTTCTCCCACTCTTCTTAAGATTTCTTCGTTTGTCACTTGGACGATCCATTTAATCTTCACCATTCATTGGTAGCACCATATTTCGACTTCTTCCACTCTTTTCTTCTTCGCTGCTGTCATCGTCCATGCCTCAATACCGTAAAGAAACATGCTCAACATGTACGTCCTGATGAATTGTTTCTTTACTTCTAATCTTGTATTTCCATCTGTAAGTAGATTATTCTTTTGATAGAATGTCCTCTTTGCCTGGGTCATTTTACTGACTATTTCTTTATCGCTTCGTCCATCGTTGGTCACTCGGCTCCCCAGGTATAAGAACTCTTACACCTCTTCCAGTTTTTGTTTTCCTAGTTTAAAGTTGGTTTTAGTTTCTTCTCTCTTGTTGACCACCATTATTTTAGTTTTCCTCTTAGTGAGCTTCAGGTGATATCTGGATTAAAACAATATAGCATCAATAATGATTGCATCACTACTGATTTCCAATTTGGCATGCCAACTTCCCGTATATCTCCTTAACTGAGGGTACTGTCTGTTGTGGACCTATCCTTGACTATATGGCTATTCAATTATGGGAAAAGGAATTTTGCTTTTCGCAATACTAAAACAATATCTAGGGGAGTGATTTCATCTGGAATATAATTTTAATTTCCCTGTAGATATCTTCTAATCTATACCCTGCATCTCTGTTTATTTTACACATTGTCCTTCATGCCCTTCAGAAAAAATTGAGAACAACATCGTTTCAACTTTCGAGGCGAATTTCAGTTTTGTAATTAAATTTGATAAAAAGTTAGCATATCTCCTTTCGGAAACTTTTGATGTGTTCCATTAAGCAATGCTAATGTCAGTATCTGGCAGGAAAATAACCACTTAATTCTTAATCTGTACACCTTCAGAGAATCAGGGCCGTTTCAAATTTCAATTCTAGAAGAAATTGAATTTTCCAGAGCAGGCAGTGCTTTCATTTTGTATCTTGGATTCACCATTTGTGGACCAACATGAACGATTGGGGTAATCCAGTTTCTTTATTTTTCCGGTTACGCGTTAGGTTACAGTTTTGGTAAAAAGACGAATATCTGCGACGAAACCATCACCCTTCATTATCTTTTTTGAATCATAGCCGACCTTCCATTGATAACAATGTGGGAAGATTAAATTAAACGATACCTTCGACGAGTATTCGTTGCCTCCTAACAATCTTAATGAAATCGCTCTGTAATTTTAAGATAGGTTCTGGTTCTGAGTTGAGCTGAGCTTTCAGAGGCGCTCATGTAAATTATAAGCCGACAAGATCTTGCAGGTTCAGTCATTAGTGCCTGGCAGAAATGCTTACCTTTCAAGCCCATGTTGAGGTTCTTGATGTGAATTTATCGTCATAAAATCTTCCCCACATATTTCGGAATACGAGTTTCTCAGAAGATACCTACGGAAAAATTCCTGTTATGATTGGTATATTCATTCAAAAACAAATCCAGTTTTTCAGAAAAACTCTTTGCCACTCTTTCTGATGGAATTTGGTTTTAATTGAGAGTGGAAAAGGATTAGTTTGAAAGGATTCACTGAGCCCAAGGGTTTGCATGAATTCCAAAACTATATTGCCATAAAATAGCTGACTTTGTATGAAACTATAAATTATACCCTTTTAAGTTACTTCACTCATACCTCAGTTTTTTTCTATTTTTTTATTTCTGGCGTTCCTTCTTGGCTTACACCAAAAAGGTTGGAATTGTTACGACACTCATTTCTGGTTTTACATCGGATTCCAGACAAGACCCTTTCATATATCTATCACCGATGTGAGGCCTCCGGTATATTTCGCTTTTAGTAGGCTAAAAACAACGCCGAATTTTATAGCATTCCTTTACTCTCTCTCTTAAGAATTCTACTAATAACCATTCATTGATCTCCTCTCCTTACTGGCGCAATATTTGAATTGGCCTCAGATTAATGTTTGACTTCCACAAACACAAATACTTGCCTATTATCTCCAATGCAATGCCTAAAAATCCTTCTTTTTAACTTAATAAGTAAAACAGTACCACAACTCTTCTATTCCTACCAAACCTATTCTCCTAACATCCTTTGAATTCTCCTGTTTACACAAAAATTACACCTCTAAAATCCTTTGAAGACATAACCAGTTATTGCAGGTCTCTTATTAGCACCGAAACATAAACATATGCTATTAGTTCTTCATGTACAGCTTCATATCACCATAAGAATGACTTCAAGGGTGATTAACAGAACATTTACCAGTTGTCATGACATGATTAAAAGGGGAAAAGAGGCAGAAGAAAAATGGATGCTAAGAGATTTAAAATTGTAGGTATTATTTAGTGATGCTAGTACTACAGTCTTAGATGGTGATTGGGATAACGAATTGTTAAATCTTTCTGGCTGATATTTCTTTCTCTCTCACTTTTCCGCTCCAGCTGTTGGAGTGTGGTGGTAGATAATATGTCTGCAATGTCAGCCTCAAATTTGTACTATTTGTGTGAATCAGGTAGCTCCAGGAATCTCTGTTTCCCAATTCTAAATCTCAATTTTCAACATCCTAATGACACTTTAAGTTCATTATTAGAATTTTCAAATGAATCCTATTGCTTCTTTAGTAAGGGGGATCGTGTTGGTTTGGTGTCCGAGCATTGGTAGGTAGTCTATCCCAAGGGCTTGGTTTCCAATTTCGCAAGTGATAGATATTTTTTATTGATATACCTATTCCAATTAGAGTGATTACTATATGGAGAGTACTTTATAGTGCAGGCTTGAGGTATGCTATTCTGAGAAGTTTTTGAGGAAAGAAATCTTAGATTGCGGCTAGAAAGGTCCATAGAAAGCCTTCGTTACGGAAGGATATCGCTAAACCAACCCATTATATTCTTCTGCTTTTGCGAAATTATATTGAGTATTACGGTAGCAAAATAGCTAAATCTTATGTTTATAAAATTTATTTGACAATTACGCCGACAGTATGTGGGTATGAGAATGTTTTTTGATGCTCAGCATTATCACAGAAATACTGTATTTGTAAATGTGAAATGTGTATGTTGCAAATTGTGAAAATGTAAATTTTCACAATAAGTTTAATACACCGGCCCAGGTTTCAGCAAGACATTGCCATCATTACCTTGATAATGACAATGTCTTGCTGAAACCTGGGTCGGTGTAATAAACTTATTGTGAAATTTTACAGAGTATTTCTGTGAAAATGCTGAGTGTCATACATTTCCACAAATTATCACCTGATACGTTAAATCTGTATTTTTTGATAGTTCTAATTGCTTTATTTGTTGCTATAATACCTCTCTTCTTGTTCAATAGTGCAATTTTGTCTGGAGGTTACTTTTCAGCTCCTTTATTCCATTTTTACTTATGGATAGAGCTTTATGTATTCAGTGATGTTTTAATTTTTCTACTATTCTTGTATCGCTAACTTTGCGTGATTTTTTTGGTGATCACTTTTCAGTTACATTTGGTCCTCTCCCACTTGTGTGGCAGGAATTCATCGAGCCCCCTTCATTCTATCCCATGTTTCTTTCCCGTGACCAGTCCATTCCAATGTCCGCCCGGTATCCCCACCTTATTCCGCCTACCTTTTTTTTTACATTCCATTGTCCATCGTAAAAATTCTCAGCTCTTCGGATAGGTACACTCGCCTTAATTAATGCCCTGCTCGACATCCTAATGTGATGATTTAAGCCGAACCCTCCAGCTGTTGATGGCCTCAGAGGGAGGAGGGAAGGGAGAACGAGACTGTTCAAACACCTTTGCGCTCTCATAAAAGCATTGCTCGGGTTTGAATTATTTATATTTAGAACTGAGAAGAAATATTTTTATTGTGTTGCATCATCCTTATGGCGATTAGTCCCCTTTCACGATGGGCTATGATTACGGTGTCCTTCTTTCGAACCACCGGAACGAAATACGATAGAAGAGTGTACCCTTCTCAGCTACTGTGCGCATTATAATTCAAAATTCCTTTTATTTTTTACCAGAAATAATGTTCACGAAGAGCTTCTCGGCATGTCAAAATTATGTTTCATGGTAGCAGAGTCAGAATTGCTAGTTATACTCAATGTTGGGGGAATATGTTATGGTTTTCATGTATTTTCTTATCCTTCGACAGGTTGTGAGTTTTTCAGTGTGCACTCATATGTAGGAGGTATGAGGAGGTGTAGGTGGTGTAAGGGGTGAAGAGGGGCATTATGTGAAATGTAGGGTTGCGGGAAGAATTCAAATGTATTTGGACTTCACCGGTAGAATATACTGGTAAAAATATAATACTCATATCAAGAGAAAATATTTCACCATTCCAGATCAAACTTTTGAAAACGAGCTTATTCCCAATGACAATGGTTATTTTAATTTTCTCCCTCCGAAGACCTTGGCTGAAATCTGATGTTTATTTTTTTGTGCGCTTTCAGTTCTTTTGGTACGCAACCTTGCTTATCAGATGGGGTTTGTAGCTGCATGCACCTTATTGGCTTTAGCTAAAAATAGATTAATGTTATAACTTTTACTGCCATTCCTTCCGTTGCCAGAATCATGCTTTGCCTTTAATACCTACTTATATTTTTTTACAGTAAATTTAGCATTCGGATGCCTCCAGTAATATAACTAACAATACCAACCAATATTTATTCAAATGTTTAAGGTATTTAAGACTTATTCATCAGCCAAATATAATAACCAGGTCAGTAACAAATCCAGCGTTGCCAACTGAAGTTCAAGCGCTCAAATCCGCTTGGGGCATGGATGTGGTTCGCCAGGTTTTAAGTATAGGCTATAGGGCAGAGGATAGCCTGAGCAGGTGGAGCAGGTAAAAACTTTATTTGACTCTTACACCTGCGTCATTTAGTATTTCAAAAATTTATCTGCTGATGACAGGATTGGTAAATAATTCGTTGCACCTTTTTATGCGAAGGTGAATAATTCGCTGGGGCGATGGGCTAACTTCATGGCCAAATGGTTATCATAGAGCGTCACAGAATGTTTCTTAAATTTGGATTGTTATTGGTGAAAATAGATTATAATCTAATATAGACTAATAATTATAGACTAATAATTATTAGTCTCTCTATTCGGATCCTTTGTCTTGTGTTTACTATAAGATTTCATCTCTTTCTGAATACTGATCCCTAGCTTTGGCATTTTTAATCATAGCACTGATGTCACCACAATGCTGATTGTTACTGAGCTTTAAAAAAAAATATTGGTCATTATTCTACTACACGATATATCATCATCGAATCGCAGGAGAAAATCGTATATTTTCTCATACCTTTAGCTTCATATACCTTCAGAAAACATCGTGAAGATGGAATGGGTAGAAATTACTCAGCTACTCAGGGATCTGCGTTTTGCGTATGTTAAGTCACTACCAAGAAACCCTTAGGGTTATCCTAAGGGTAACCAAATATAAGTTTACGCTAAAAGGGGGAGGGGTTAGCCCAACTGTTACGATAACTATTGACAGGGAGGAAAATCTAGCTTTGTGATTTGTAGGGAGAAAGAAACACTATGAATGCATTCCCATTTGAATAATCATGATATTACAAAAAATCACTGCCAAATATGTAGTGGCTACGAGAACCAAAAGCAGAATTTATTGAGAACTCTGTTTCATCATTGAAAAAATAGAGGGTCTATTGTAAGCTTATGTAATTTTGGAGGGCTTTTAGAGCATTATAGAATATGAGGGGGAAGCAAAGTGGAAAGAATGGCGATAGTCCTAGCAATCTTATTGCTAGGAAGCTTATTCTATTCTTGAAGGAAAATTTATACAGGTGACTTATGCCTATTATACAGTGAATGCCAACTTAACGCACATTGCCTCTCCTATTCCACAATATTATCACTCCTTTTTCTTTGAGGCCAGCGTTGGAAGTAGCTCAGAAGGGAAACAGGTATGAGGAGAACAGAGGAGGAAGCGTCCTCCTTTTTATAGGTGCCACATCTCCAGCGTTTTCAGATCTTCAAGTAACTTAACGATCGCTCGTTTACATGGAGAAATGGGAATTAATCGCTAAAGGAGTTTTGTGATGGAACGAAAATGACGATAGGTTAGGATGTGGACGTGAAAGGGGAGGTGAGTGGAGGGGAGGAACGACGAAAATCCTTCGGCGACGGCGGGATTTGGTCAAGCTCCGAGCGCGGCAAAGGGACCGTGGTCAAAGGATAAAAAAGAGACGGTGCTCGCCATATGAGGAAGAAGGCGGGAAAGGGGGAAGGAGGCCTTCAATGGAATGGATTATGCAAAAATCCCATCTCTCTGGGGACGTATGCCGATGGGGAAGAGTTTGGGGAGGCTAAAGGTGGTGGAGGGGAGGCAGGGGCGTTGGGTGGGCGAATAACGATAAGAAATCGGGGTTGAAATTGAAAAAAAAGGGAGTGGAGGAAGCCGATGGGGCGGTGGAGGTCAAGAGCGAGATTGCCCGTTCTGGCCCTTTGGGTGGAGAGTGAATGCTTATGAGTGCGGCAGGGAGAAATGGTGGGGAAATAAAATAATGCAAGAGCAAAAAGGGAGATGAAAGTGGTAGCGGCGCGTTGGTCGACATTGGGACGACTGGACGGACAGATGTTCGGCGTCCTGAAAGGGAAATAAAAGTCAGGAGAGGAGTAAGAGCAGGGGGGGGGGAGAGAGAGATGAGCCGGATGGAGTGATGTTTGCCGGAGCCGAGAGAGGAGAGGAGAGATAGGGAGAGGAGGACCGGAATAGGAGAAGGAGACGAGGCAAATTTGTCAACACGATCTCTCGTGAGGACGACGTTGTCCCTCCCTCGGGGATGGTCTGAGTGCTTGGCTGCTACCGTGGATGGCGGGAAGCACGGGAGCCATGGAGGTTATCTTCATGGAGTAATGGAATGAGGAGGGGTAGGTTTCAGGCTTGATGAGGCAAGATGTTCTCGTGTCCTTAGATTTGTCCTTATCGCGATTCTTCCGATGCTATGTCAAGGAGAGTAAGCTGCTGAGGCATTGCCTGGGTTTCAATTTATCTTTGGGTGACGGTTTTTAATCCTTGTTTGGAACGATTCTTAATATATTTTTTCAAATAATGCCAGTTATGCCTTATTTTCTTGGTATATTCCAGGCTAGAAATATATGAAAACACAACCGAACCTTGACTTCCCTTACATCTGCTCTCGCTGACAGTTAACAGATTGAACTTTCATCTGACAGGTTAATTTCCGCGAAGTTCTTTTAGTCTTTTCGATGATGCACTGTAAGCAATGCATGTAGAAATCTCTCTACTTTCACGGTAGCTATAGTTTGACTTCTATAGAGGGAGAAATAGCAGAAAATCAGGCCTATGAAAATTTTCGTGCAATATCAGCCTAAAAATTACATTCTCATGCCATGCTGAAATTGAATTTTGTAGCCAAGGACATCTTTCTGCAAAGTATAGATATATGTCAGAGATGGTGTTATGAAGCACACGCCTTGGATTTATGTGAGTTGCACCTAACTCTTGAGCCAATGGGGGCGTTTACTCGGAACCGAAATCGCAATTTTGTACACGAAATTGTTAGATAAAAACGAAAAGAGAAATTTAGTGAAAAAATTAATCTTGTAACCACAACCATTCACTCATAAATAAAAAATTAAAATATGCAAAAGGTGACTGAAAAAGCTGCTGTGATAACATTGACGTCATTTTCCTCCCGTCCTTGACTGCTCTTATGGGAAAGGGAGGGAGTGGAGGGAGGTTCTCGGAAGGTCTCTTCGCAAAGGTGCTGTCGTAACTGCTCCTATTGGCAGAGTAAGCTGTGTCCCCCATTGCGATAAGGTGAAGTAGCTTCGTGGGCTCAGTTATGATTGGACGAAGTCGATATACGTCAGTGGTTGCACCACACCCACTTTTCCGAAAGGGTTAAAAACATCAGTTTTCCGCCGCCTATAACTCGAGAAATAATTGACGGATCAAATACAGAAAAAATACGGGTCTTTTTATTTTACAAACTCTATCATATTCGGCAATAAAAAAATATGGTAAACGACCCCATTCCTACGGCGAGGAGGGTGGGAGATTGATGTGCTCCAAGTGAACTGCTCCCATCAGTGACCCAAGTGGAAGCGGCACGGATTGTGGGCGCTCAAACGGCCTCGAAGGTAGGAATGCCGAGTCCGAGGGCGCGAGGGTGGTGCGGATTGCTGAGATCCGGCCGAAGTCACAGGGAGAGGCGCTGGGAGTGGTGGCGGATTCGTCGCCGGGGGAGGAGAAGGAAGGCGCCGTCGGCTTGCGCATGCAGCAAAGCGGAGGCAGGAAGGTGAGGGAGGATGGGGTGTCGGCGGCGTAAGTGAGGGAGTGGACTGGCCGTTGGGTCGTGGACAAATCGGGGGAGCGGGATGATTAAAGAGGCTGTGTGCCGCGGGAAGACGGAAGGGTGAGGGAAACGGAGGAGAAGCCAGAGGGAGCGGGGAGGGGCGGGAAGAACTATGTAAATAAGGGAGCCTCTTTTCGGAAGGAAGTAGAGGAGAAATGCGGTTCCAAGCGTTGCAGAGACGTCAGAGAAGAGAACATAAATGTCTCGGGAAGGAAATTCACTCCGATTGATATCCGCGACCGCGTCTCACATGACTCTCGTTAATGTAAGATTACGAGAGAAGAGGAGATGTCTGAACTTTGTGCATGGCTTGCGTGTCACAAATACTCTTTTATGATACACTAGCGATGAAAATTTATTGTTGTACAACTCGTTAAGTCTTGGAATTAGTGAACTGACTTAAATACCTCGTGCACGATAATGTCCCTTTCTTGAAGATTCAGGTGCACTAACTGTCTTAAACATGATCAGAGGTAGGGTAGAGATGAGAAGATGAGGCTCATTATTCCTGTATTCATGAATTCTCGCGGATAAAAAAACTTTAAGTTAAAGAAAAATTCAGTAATATATATGAGACTTAGAATCAAATGAGGTGCATGTAGGGGTTGATATCTACCGTTCCCTGGATCTCTTTTTTGACAAGGATTATATTTTACGCTGAGCGTTCACTGACCAATTAATTTAGCTTCACAATGAAGTGGGAGGATGTAAAGGTTATCCATACTTACCTGTTTCAAATGTATATTCATTACCTATAACCTCTTTGATGTTAAATTTTTTTCATTTACCGATTTTGGTAAAAAATTGATGTTTCACACGAATTCCATGTTGTTTTTTGATAGCTCACCTATGAAAAACTCACACTTGGTTAATGGCCTCAAGCTATAGGTGTGTGAAATCCACACATTCAGGGTAGGGTGGAGAGTTCCTTTCCCTGGGCCACCTGCGATTACCTACGAAGGTCTGACATGCAGAAAATCAAATCGCGAGGACTTTAGGATGGGGTGTCCAGAAGGGCTCTGCCCAGGATATGAACTCGGGACCCTCCGATCAGTTTCTCAGCGTTCTATGCACTAGGCCACCACGACTACGTTTGTTCGTACCTATCTAGAAATAAATTGTTTTAGTTTTGCATTTGTTACTTAATTGTGGCAGTGACTAAATATTAATCATTTTATATATCTCGGTTATATTATTGCACAAGGAAAGGAATCGTAGTCTAATAATGGTATTTTGCATATTTTAAATTCAATTATGAGAATAGTATGTAGAAAAATTAAACTGTTTTTACACCTTAAACCTCAAGACAATTTGTCAGCCAAGCATGAAAATATTAAATGCATAAACTCAACACATCTTTATTGAAAATATCGCTGCTTATTTTAGCAATAATACTGGAGGTATGGAGTTTTATTGATTAAAATTCCTATTTATTGTTTTAAAAAGCTTTCTCAAAATGTCAATTACATTCTTCAAACTACTTGGTATATTCAGCGTCTTTCCTATGATAAAAACATCAAATTCATTTAAAGCTAAACGTTTGCTGCCAACATATAACTTATGCGGGATCTTTCTGACGGTGGAACTTGTTTTATATTACTTTTTGGAGGATATTGTCAAATGTTCGTAAGTAGGTACTAATAGATTGTTATGAGGCAAACGATTTAGGAAAATCTTCAGTTTCGAATATTTAAGATTTTCTGACGCGCAATGATCGAGAAAATGGAAGGCAGGTGAAGTTAACGATGTTACTCAAATCTGCAAAATCACATGAACAACCGGGAAAGCAATTTTCGAATTAGCAGAGGCGGACCTTAAAGGAATGATGCTGAGGAGTAAGTTGATCTCGCTGGCGGCGTCCATGAACTTAATGCACGAATACGGGTCATTCCGATCGTGGAAGGAGCGGAGGATCGCGCGGAATTCTCGTCATCTCATCCAGCCCCGCGAATGGAAGAGGGGGAACCACCACCTCTCCCCCACTCCTTCCCCGCAGTCCCTTCCATTGCCTTTCACCCCATCTACTCCCTCGCTCGTCACCCCCACTCCCTCGCTGTTCGGGGTGGCATCCCAAGACGCATCATGACTCTCGATTGTCGCATTACGCATGCGCACTCCTGTGTGGTCCCCTCGTCACCGCTCCCGCCTCATCCGCGTCGGATGTTATGTCCCTCTCTTCCCCCTTTTTTTACTTCTCTTTCCTCTCTCTCTCTCTCTGCTCCTCCTTCTCTCATTCCCTCCATTCTTACCATTTTCCTTTCCGATCCCCCTCTATCCGGTCCTCGAGCAAAACCTTACCTGTCTTTTACCTTCAGGTCGTCAATCATATTTCTTTCGCGGTCATCTCCATTCTGCCCTCGGCTCTCATTCGCATTCATCCCTCATGTTTACATCACTTTCCAATTCAGATGATTTTTCCGTCACTTTTTCAAAGAATCTCTAGCCATTTCACTTTTATGCATGTATGCGGTATAAATAAGCCTTACCGTTTTTTGGGGACGTGATTGCTTTATGGCGAAAAGGACTCTGGCTTTGATTTAGAAAGAATATGATGGAGTTAGTAACGCTTTCTAAATAGAATACGTCTCCACTCATTCCTATTGTACATTGTTATGTTCCAATTAATAGGGGATTTTTCATCACAACTCCACTAACTTGAACCCATTCGCTCAATCTTGATTTGGATGTGATTATTATAGTTACCACTACAGTTGATCCTTGAGCTGAAATTGTGTCATAGTTTAGCAATTTGAAGGATCGATTGCATTAGAAAATTTTTATATTTGCCTTGTGGAAAGGCATTTCATGAAAGGTTTAGAGGTCAAGTATTAATCAGGAATTAAATAAATCTTATAAAATAAGAACATTAGTCTTTTATGTTCTTCTCAAAAAAAATAATATGCCTATTTTCTGATAAGCCCCTTGTTGTAATTCAATACGTTTACGTTACTTGACACAACCATTTTTTAAATGGAACAATATTGTGGTCATGATGATTAAATAAAATAGAAAATGTATGTGTAAAATATAATGCAGGTTTACTTATTCATAGTTCTTGTCCCTAAACAGAGAAGATAAATTATGCTTAAAGCCAAGCCGGAGCCAGTTTATTAGCATACGACCTACGAAGATTTTAAAAATGCCGGTAATTTTTGGGGATTCAAAAGTCAGGAAATAAATTCAATAATAAGATACATAAAATTATCAGTCAATTAGCATTCATCAGTAGCCTTTTATAAAACATTCTTTACGTGGATACCCATAACATTTACGTTAATTAGCGGTTAAAGTGACAATTTATTCATATAAGTTGGAACATAAATTCATTAGATTATCGCGCATATTGGAATCCCTATATTAGAATCCCTATATTATGGAATCTCCATTTTGGAAAATGTAATACATATTTATTTAACTCACATATATTAGCATCCTTCTCGGTGTTTCAATTTTCTGAAAAATATGCGCTTATATAGAGTCACAAAAATCAATGCAAAGTGAGTTTGATTCTTAAAAAGGAAATTCGTCATGATGGTCATTTTATTCCCTATAGACAAGCATTACCATCACAAATAAAACCCTACTTGAATGAACTTCGGCGGAGCTTGACATAACCCTCCGACAGGAACCATTTTCTAACCAACGGTACACCCTGCCAATACCTTGAGTTTAGTGAGTCCGAAGTCTAAAGGGATCTTAATACCCGATGTAGTTTCTCTGTTCGCCGCCTTTATGCACAGTCATGGTTTACGTTTTGTAATTCTAGCTCCGAATCCGAGCCCCGACTTGGCTGCGTTTTTTTTCTCCTCGTCAATTTAGAAGCGTATAATCGAACAAAGGCTGTTTTGACGGATGATGCATCGGCTTTGATGAGAGCAAACGAGGGTCTTTGTGGAGACTGGAGCACGATATGGTCGGCGTAGGCCGGCTGTGACGTGGAGTTCTTCATCCCCGTGGCGCCCGATTCTTAAAAAGCGTATATAAATATCCTCGCTCTCGAATAGGCGAGTCATGGAGGGGAATTAGCCCTGCTCCGCGGGTGGCGGGAGGCAAGGGGCCGAGGAAAGCTGAAGGTGATGGAGAAGTGAGGGACGGGGTGTGAGGTTGCTGGAGAGGAGAAAGATGGAGCGGATGTGGGTGGGGCAGAGGGAGGGATAAAGGAGCAATAGAGGGAAGGAAAGCAATTAGCCCACGAAATCCTGTATCGAGTTGTAATTTTTCACCGGGGACATCTGCGATCTGACGCTATTGAACAACGTTTCCGCAGTTGTCAGACGACTGTGAACCAAGGACGGAAACTAGATATGGATTGATACTGGGCATTACTTGTTTCTTAATGCCACTACTTCCGTTCTCTGTGCCCAGGAAGGGCAGTATTCTTTCCTGTTTATCCAAAATTAGTGATTGAATGCCAATTCCTGTTCTTTAACCTCACAATTTTGCAAAATTCAGTCCAGTTACGGGAATTTTCTCATGTTCCTATTTGCTACGGATAGCCGAATTCTTAAAGAAAATTGGAAATTACAGTTTTCAAATCAAACATTATGCCTCTGTTGATTGTGTAGGTATAAATTCAGTTATCGTAATTCATAACGTGTAGAAACCAGCAATCCGAAGATTTCCGTTCAAAAGAGATAATCACGCTAGATTTTATTTCACCAAGTATGGAGTTGGTAATTTGGTAAATAATACCAAAACATAGAAGCAGTGAGTTAATTTCCTACTATGAGTTCAACGTGCTGATGTTAGCCAGCTAAAAGAAGTAACAGTTTTAGGTCTAGAATTACCGGTTTCTTACGTAATATCGCGTCGTCCAACCTTTTGTTGTGCTCACCGTAAGGCAGGACACTCATGTTCTCGGTGGAATTTGAAACCACAATATTTGGGCTGCCAGGTTGGCTCGTTACCGATTTGCCTATCACGGCCGGCCGAAGAGGATTTAGCTAAGCTAATGAATTCTGTGCCTAATACCTTAGTGGACTCGTTAAAGGAAACAACATTTTGGCAGCATTTAACATTGTTTTTAATACAAATATTTAGTTATGCCAAGTGAATTCACTTCTTGTTTCAAAATAAAGATATTCATCTGTCTTGACTATGATACATTTCTTGAAGTGAGACGTAACTTTTGAAGAATTTTTGAATTTTCATTGTCCGGCGGAGTGAGAAAACGAAGGCTGCGAGCGATTGGTAGCATAAGAAAAGAAAGAAAAATACTTTTTTTATCAGCACTTCATCAGTAGCACCTCTAAAGGGACCAGTCTGGTCTTGCATGTCAGTAATCATGGTCCGTAGCCTCATCCACAACGTGGCAAATGCTCATGCATTTGTAAAATAAGGGTATTTCTTTCCCTTTAAAGTTTAATGCGCAAACGAGCTGTCCAATCGAGGGAGTTCAAGTTTAATTTAATAGCCACTTTTTATATACAAATATTACGATAGAATTAAATATTAAAAATAGCATGAAAATTTAATTTTCCTTTTTTTCATGCAACCAATCGCTCAAGGCCATCGTTTTCTCATCAACCACATAATGAAAATTCAAAAATTTTCAGTTGAGTTATAAATCAGAAAAGAGAAGTTATGCATCACTTCAAGAAATGTATCGTAGTTAAACCAGATTTACCATATTGAAATGACAATGAGTGAACTTACTTGGTATAACTGAATATTTATATTAAAAAACGATGTTAAATGCTGCCGAAATTTGACCGATAGTTATCTGCAGTGATGATACATGAGTTCCATAGAAACATTGATATCATCTAACATCTAACCCTCGTTTTATATGTTTGATCGCGGCATAAGCTACTGAGATTGTTTATTTAATTCAGTGTCATCTATCTTGCGTGTAGACTAGAACTTGCTGGAAATAAAAACAGCAAACCTTGTATCCACGGTAGAGTCAAGAGTGAGAAGTTATGGATATATGATTCACAGCTGAAGCAGAGAGTTTAGGGTATGAGGCTTCGGTTGGGTTTTTGGGGGGTGGGGGAAAAGGGCAGCAGCCATTTCCCTGTCGTCGTCACGATGTGCTTCGTCACCTTTGCGGTAAATGGGCTCGCCCCAAATCAGTGGGACTATACCACGGACGTCCGTCACTTCCCACCCTCCTTCCCGCCGCAGTCTTCAATCCTTACCCTTCCATCTCGCGTCTCACACTTCCATCTCCCAATACACCCGCTGGGGAGGAATCAATGCCTCTCCCATCACGGCGATAATTTGCCTCATGGGATGGTTGGGAAAGGGGGGGAGGGAGAGGGAGAAGACGGCTACACATATTATAATGCAATTCTGCTCTTCACTCCTCGTTGTCCCTCCTCCTTGATTTCATTCCTCCACCAATTCTCCGCACCCTCCACATTCCCTTTCTCGCGTTATCTCCTTGTTTTCCCAGCCCACTTGCTCCTTCGATGTTGGGTGTCTCCTTATTGCCCTTGTGTCTTTCCGTGAGGCCGCACAACGGGGGGGGGGGGGGGAAGGGGAGAGGTTGGAGGAGAGGGAGAGGAACGTTGGAAGGCTAGTCGAATGGAGTCGATAGGAGCAGAGGGTGGGGATGCAGGCGTTGAGGGAGGGAAAGGGATGGAATGAATTATCCATTCAGAGTGGAGAGGTAGGTAATTTTCAAGCAGATTACGCATGATCTGAATTATGGTTCCTACAATAGTTTTCTATTGCATATGAGGACATCCCACTATTAAGAATTTTTGTTCTGAACTAACGCAATTTACTCTATATTAATTGCAGACTATTCTTAATGTCAGCTCAATTTTAAGACAGACAAATAGAAACAAATTTCTCCGCTCTCTCTATCTCTCAGTTTAATGAACGCTTAAAGGACTATCACTGTTTATCAATTAATTATATGAGTATACTTAAACTACTGTATTTTCGCGTAGGTTGAATCCGAAATAAATAAAAACCTTTGACTGTTTTGCCTCCAAGAAAGCAGTGTGAATAAAAATATATAGAGAAGGGTTTGTGATGTGTTATATAACTTGTGGTAACAATTAATGAACCCAATTATAGGCTATTGTGAACGATTTTTTTCTCAAGCAGGTGATTCAAACCTTAAATTTAAATTGACTTATTCAAGTAGTACATTAGGTGTGTTTAACCTATTTACACTCTTTTTCCAAATGTAACTCTTAACTTTTTTCAAAATTAAATTCATGTTATGATTGTTTGCTCGATACTCGCGAATTAGGTTGACTTTGTAACATACTATAGTGTGCTGGTTTACTAGTTACTTATAATGAGATACTATCGAGCCCGCTCCGTGGGAGCGTTTACACTTCTTATTGATGTTGGGAGAACAAAAGGACACTAAAGTTATATCTTAAGAGTAGTTACTACTTAACTCTTATTTTATCAAAATGAATAAAATAAAATCTGATCATATCGAGTTAAACATTGCAGTTGCAACTCTGTCATGGTGCATACATATGTTTTTCAAATATCCTGATTTATACTTCAATTATTACTCTCAGCAGAGTGAATGACATTCACACTGCTGAAAGGATTTCAAAGGGGCTGAAATTCTAAGACCTCTTTTTATTTTTGAAAATTAGTATTTATGTTGTCCAAAGCCATATCGCGCTTATTTATAGGCATGTAGGGAGGCAATCCAGTAATGTTGGAGAAATTTCATGAAGCACACCGCTGAGCAGAAAGTAGTACTGTCTACTACTAGTCAAATACTATTGCTACAAACATTTTATAAATGGCATGTACTAGGCTCTTGCATGAAGCGTATACTACCTAATGCTCACAAGAGGCAGATAAAATGGCCCAGTTTTTGAAATGCAAAGAGAATAAAATATTTCATGATTTTATATCTAAGGTTTATTTCACTATCCCATGAGTTGCCTTAGTTTGTTTAAACTTGAAAACATAAAGGAATGTTTATTATGTAAATTTCATGGATGCGACGATTCACAAAAACAATAGAGTAGGGAAACAGGATATTTTAATTTTTAGTTATTCTGCGGAATACAAATCACAATATTTACAATCTGTTCTTAGGAATTTATGGCCCTAAAAACACTACTTTTGAGTTTTCATATTTTCGTTACTGGTTCCTCAAAATAGGTTGGATCTCGCAAAAATGCAAAGAGAATATCCTTTTACTCCTTATAAAACGTACTTTAAAGGATATTTAAATTATTTAATCTATCATTGCATTAGAAAATCTTTTCGGGTTTTCCACCGGGTCAGGTTGTCCGTGGCCGACGTTTCGGTGCACGACTCGGGCACAAAACCTTCGATCTTATATCATTGCATTATTTGAATAAATTCCTTTATTAAATTTATAGATAATATCCCGACTAAACTGAAGGCATAATTCATAATCATTAGGTAAATGGCCCATAGCCTTTATTGGTGTAATTTTTTATTTGAACGTCCAGTTTTAGTTACTGTAACGTGTATCCTGTTTTGCATGGAAGCTGTGTGTAAAGTTTATCAATGCTTTGAATATTCTTCTCGTTTTAGCGTGAAACTTGCCCAGCTCAACTGTGATAACAATTTCTCTCATAGTGGCTATGACAGCATAAATTAATTTATGTGAAATGTGATCCAGGAAGACATCGTTAGGTAATTTTAATATGCATGCTCATTTTAACTCGGATTCTATTAAATCGCAATGTTCTTTTGCAAATTTATTTTTGTCTCATCTATTCACGGCTTTTGATTATTCCACATCGAATCGATAATAATGCTAGTGGTTGTAATCGAATGGCTATTACCAAATCTAAAGTTGCTTACCTTATATTAAACATCCTTCTGGGATATGATCATAGTTATTTTGATAGGCCTGAGATACATGCGATACGCCATACAATTGATTGGCGTTGAGCTGCCTCGTATCTGAAAGATTCTTTTGCCTCCTCGATATCACTGTGGATCTGAGAAGTTGTCCGTTCGAGTCACTCTTCAAAACGAAAGGCGCGTTAATTTTCATCACTTCATGTCGTGGGATAGATGTAAGGATATCGCCGGTTGTCGATCCTTCGCATCACAATATTCAAAAGTTAGTTGAGTGGGCATGAACCTGAAATAATGGAACCAGAGGAAAGCATAAAGCGAAAAACTATTTTCTCAGGTTCCACACGGAATGTGATGCAAAAAAATACCAAAATATACTTCAGTTGTGATATAAACAAATTTTTATTTAACTCCATTCAATATATTCCTTCTTATTTTTGGCTCTGAAAGGTTTATAATTTATGGTGTACCCAAGGTTTTGAATTCAAACATTTCAAACAAACTTCTGACGATCAAGTTTCCTTATAAATGCATACTTTTCATTTTATAAGTTCTCAGTTAATTATCTTTTAATCCTTGTAAAATGTCCTTTTGAAGAATATTTAACATTATTTAATCTACCATTGCATTATTCGATTGTATTTCATTATTAAATTTAAAGATAAACTCCAGACAAAACTGAAGTCATGATTCATATTCATTTTAAAGGGAATATCTATGCGTATTCATATAAAGCGCACACTTACAACTAATTTATGTGTAAGTAGATAACAAAAATACACTTTCAAATGAGAGCGTTACATAAGCTGGCCGGTAATAAATGTTTCATAGCCAGTATCTCGTAAACTGAAAACTTTATTATCGTTTTATGAAAACTAAGGTACCAGTCAATTCATAAAGATATGAATCTTATCGTTTTTGTGATACTTGAAGGCAATAATCCGTTTCCGCCCAGCGATAAGAGTGAAAAGAAAGCGTTTTCTGAGTCGAAGAGCAACTTGCGTTACTACCTTGCTTATTTAGGCAGGCACGGGGTGCTCAAAATAATGGATAGGTTGAGATGAAACAATAGGTTAGATTAGAAGACGGTTCTGGGCAAGGTGTGTTTTTGATGCGGGGTGGATAACTAATGGGGTTAGAATATGAAGAAGAGGACGAAGGCGATTGGGTGAATGGGGAAGGAGGCAGGAGGATTTAGGCGGCACTCGGTGAGGGGAGGTGGGGTTAAGGTGGCGCGGCAGTGAAAGGAGGAGGGGGGAGACGTGCGAGAGGGAGCCGAAGGAACTGGAGTTTAAAGCGAACGTATCGGAAAGATGATCAGAAGCGGCGGAATGAGAGGGGAAGGGTGTCACGTGGTGTGGGAAGATGGAGGACAGCCGGGCTGGATGGTTGACGTGGATAAATGGCCGATGGGTGGTGGATGAAGAGAGAGGAGTTCGGATGTGCGATGCGCGGGCAGAGGGAGGGCGAAGGGGTGGCGGAGAGGGGGGGAATCGGCCCTTGGGGGCGAAATGATGGGGCGAGATGAGGGAGGGGTGGCAAACGGAATGCTGGAAGTCGAGCGTGAGGCGCATGGCTCTAATAAGAGCCGCTTAGCCTGTTTGTATTACCTGCAGGCTTGGTTATTACGGGAGAAAATTATCCATCATGCGGTTTAATGAATGCTACCGGTTGAGCGATGAGGAAATCTAATCACGAATTTTAGAGCACCTATTTTAAATGCAGTTTTCCTGACCAAATAGTTAGGCTTCTACATCACTCAGCGGAAAGGACCGACCTCTCTTTGCTCCTAGACTGGACCGTGGTGAAGATATCGATCATTGTTATCTTTATTCTAAGATTAAAGATTCTCCGACGGCTCAGTCTATAGTATGGCATAATATATCCGAACCTTAATATATGCGCGACGTTTACGGCCTGGGAAATTTCGAATCCGCGACATTTTTGTTACCATTGTTTGATTATGCCAACCTACTACCCTGTTGGCAATGACACTCGTTTCTATGATAAGTACAATGCTTCTAACATTAGTAGTGATTGTTTCTTTGTGACTTTTCAAATTTTAGGAGTTCTATACCGATCTTAGTTTTCAAAAACAATGATGAATTGGTTGTATGCTGTGAGGTATTATATTAACATAATTCTCGTTACCTGGAATTGTCCACGAATTATTTCGTAAACACAAAATAAGCAATAACGAGAGTACCCTGAATAAGTCAAAGATAAATATAATTAGTTTATTAGAGAAATGAAAAATTACTATATTTCGTATCTTACCTGGGCGATAGTCATTATTTTCAAAATGTTATCGGGTGAATATAAATCTTATCTTTCATTGAGATGGATAGGATTTATAATGTATCCGATTCCATGGGACTCGTCGGAGAGCAAAGTAAAGTGAGGGGAAAGGAGCAGTCCTAAAGGGTGGACGGAGATGAAAAATTTAGTGTCATTTAGAGTAAGGTCGAAACACTGCCAGGAATCACTTTCGGGTTTCAAAATCTTCGTGGGCAGCCCCTCAAAAACGGACACGGATCCCATTGTCAAGATGAGCAAACTGTAAAGGCTTAGAGGAATACAATTCTTAATATATCAATTGTCCCATTCCGGAGACCTTGTTATCCCTCACCTGCTAGCGCGTGGGAATGGGTAGAATGTTTCGGGTCCGGGAAGGTGGGAGGGGGAGAGGACCGGAGCGAGAAGAATGAGATACACGCTCTTTCATTCCTTTATTCCTCGCCTGCGCCCCCCTACTCCCCGCCTCATGTGCCGCTCTCCTCCGCACATCCCGGGCTGTCCTTTCTCTTGTCACTCTCCCCGCGACACCCCTCGCAACGGCCCCGCCAAAAGCATTCGTCCTCGGCGTCCCCGAGCGATCCTTCACCCCTTGCCGCCACCGCGAGGCAAAGGCGCCTTCATATCCCATCCTCCCTTGCTTCTCCGCAAGATATTCTGCTGTCCTCCTCGCCGCTAGATGGATGGTAAAGCGGAGGAATTTGAGACGCTCCTGTTGGGAGTCAAAATCCATCAAGGACCCTTGATTTCATTTCCTTTTGATACTTTCTTTTTTGTCCTGTGTTTAACAAACGCATTCGGTAGCCGAGGCTTCTCAGGGAACCATTTAGAATCTAAGAAGTCGGCTGCGAGATAAGGGATTTTTTTTAGCTTGTAACCTGAAACTTTCGAGGGAATAAAGAAGGTATATTTACATGCTGTCTCCTCATTTGTCTTTGGGTTTCGTAGTAACCGAAGTCTTTTCCAAGGCCTCAGTCCGACATGTATTCAATTTCTGCACTGAAATTAAAACGTTTGCAACTCTTCTCAAGCCATACTCTGGTGAGATTCGGGGTGTTTTTTCTTAGCTTCAACGCGATTGTTTTCTGGAATGATTCAGGTTTGAGTTGGAGGGATTTGCTAAACATAATTACTAATGAATAGTGCTAAACTCCATCGTTCAATAGACATTTTCATTAGCTGTGGCTAGTTACTTGGGACTGGAATTGCTTGCATGAAAGTTCATAGGCGTGTTTGGCCCGGAGCTGATTGGACGGCGTCAGGTCATAGCAATCACGTTCTTTAATCGGACGCAGTTATCGGATTTTATTCTTCCACCTATGCCTTGTGAAATGATGCACACCTACCATGGAAGAATAATTTAGGCCCGTATTCATAGTCGTTACCTGGGGGTCCTCCGTTCGCTGGATGACCACTTAGCTCAGAAAGTGTATTCATAGTGACAACGAAGGGGACGGATGTCACCCGTCACTTCAGGCTCATCCAGGGCTCCCCTAACGTAATTTCAAGATGTCCGCAGCTATCACCTTAGGTATTATAAATGAAATATCACTTATGAAACGGCTTACACGCATGAATTTTAGTTTTAGTAATGCTAGTTTTTAATGAGCGGACGGCTATGATTGAAAATGTGACGTAAATTTTCTTTCTAATTCAAATTACATTATCCCCTAAACTTCCCGTATTATTATGTGCAACACAACCAATTTTCAAGAAATAAGTGTGAGTAATGAATTAAAAGTTGAGTTATGAATGTTGATTACGGAATATAATGCCCTTATTTCTCTATTATAAGAATAAAATACGGATTAATGCATTATATTGGCTTAATTACAATAAATTTTCCTCTTTTTACTCTCTGATTCAGAATGTTGAGTCGTTCAATGTATGAAGAATGTTATAAAAAGCAGAATGGTCGTAATAATTCTCCCGCGTCATGATTTACATCAAAAAATCACTAATCAGTAAAGAATTTCGATCGGAAAAGTTCAGCATTCGTTGCTGTCAGCAAAGAAGGCGGCGCGGCGCGAGGAGAAGCAACAAATGTGTTTCGTAAATACTGCGAGGCTTTCAAGAGTATGGACGATTACGGTGTCGGCCTTTTAAAATTAAGTTGAGGTCTATCACAACGAACTTCGATTGTTGCCCTATAATTATTTCCCTAAATGCTCAAGTATCATTTATAGAATGGCGTCGATCAACCACGGTTTAGTTATGGTTTTTCTCGAGTCTCTCTAATCCACATTTTACTCAGATGCGGAAATATTTAAGTGGTTTATTATGAGAATCATTAAACAATCCGAATTAATTTCCTAAGAAATAAAATAAAATATGGTGGAGGGAAAAAGTTTACCCACATTTTATCCGTGTGTTATCACATTCGTGATTGAGGTCAAAATTCGTTATTGCTACGAGTAAAAGCTTCCAATTCTTTGGGATTAAACATAAACGTTTTCTTAAGATTACGATCCTTTCCTAGAACTGCAGGAAATTATAGCGATGGCCTTTGTCCCTTCCCGAAAACAGATTTATTTTGCTATGGAGGGATACGATAAGGCTCTAGCAATATTTTTTGCCTCGGTAAACTCTCTATTATAAACATACACAAAGGAATGAATATCCTTTGAAGTCACCTTCTCGTTTCATCCTTTTTTCGTGAAAAACTAAACTGTTTCCTCACGCATATGGGCCCAATTGCCTCGGGCGAAAGAAAAGCTCTCCCTCATCAATGGACGAAGGTAAATAAATGGCGTATAAATCAGGCAAGGCGAGAGTGGGAAGGATTGGGCTGCCAAAAAACACAATCCATTATCTCAAATCGGATGAAGAGTGTGGGTGGTGAGGAGGTAAGAGGGGGAGGGGGGAGTGGAATAGGAGGAGTGGGGGCGTATAGTTGAGGGGGAACAAGGAGCTGAATTAGCGGAGAAAGGTGGCTTGGATCGAGCGAATTTAAGGGGATCAGCAGTTTTCTAGGTTTAATCAGCTGATTCGGTGCTAGGAAATGGGGAGATTCACTGCACTAAACGCTTTCGGGATAGGGGGTGTTTGGGCGACGCTGACGGGAATAGAAACTCTTGAGTTTGGGGGGGTGGCGGTGCAGGGGTAGGGGGCAGATGAGGGACGGGGAGAGAGATGGATCAGCGATGATGGGCGAGTGCTGGGAGCCGAGGAGGAGAGCCGAGGGTGTGGACGATGGACGCCCGCTGGGCTCCTAGAGGTTCCCGGACACCCATGCCTGAAACACCTTCGCCTTCCCTCCTATCTCCCACTCCACTGCCAACACCAGCGCACAAACCGTACGGGGGACACCCGGACCAAGTTATTTCCCTTTGCTCTTGCGACGGCATCCATTGTTTCCAGGAGCAGTGGGTGTGTACCCGCTTATCAATCACCGCGAGGAATCTCTCTCTCTCGCCTCTTCCCTTTCCTCGCCCCCCCCCCTGAAATCATTTCCATCCCTCCTTCTTGTCCAACCGATGCCCTTCCCACAAACCTACGGCCTGCCCTCCTCTCGATCGCTCCTCTATATTTCACTTCCATTTCTCTGCTTTCGCTTCCTCACATGAGACGAGCGAGGATGATTTTTTTCTGAAATCCAATCTTCTTACCGCTTCCCATTGTGAGGGGAGAATAATGATTTCTACCATCTTCTCCATTTCCCGCGAGAATAAAGCCTTAATAGTATTTATTTCTTAACTGCCTCATGATCCTTTTGAGAGTAATCCCTCAATGGATGTACACTTTGCTTGCCCACTTAGGTCTAATAAGATTCCTGTCCTTTTTATGATGTCACCCATGGGTTCTTAACTCTTTTATTATTTTTTAAATCCTCTTTATTTACTCCCCGTATTATCCACTCCTTCCATTCTTAACCATATCTCATTCATCTCCTTAATGGATTTTACTGCCATTTGAAATGCATCCTGTTACCAATTGCTCTGCATCTAGTTGCTCTGCCTCTTTCACACGATGAAGTGTATGGAAATGGTGTTCCATTGTGATATTTATTTTACTCCACCCATAAGCCTAATTATTAAAATGGCTCTCTCGAGCCCAGTAAGAAGCTAAAGACAGTTGTATACCGCTCTTTTAGATCTGAGTGAATACTCAGCTCTTTACAGATGTGCCATAAAAATGTAATGGTGAAATAAGCATTACAGTCCTGGCTTTGAAGATGCAGTCATTGAGGTGTGTGTTAATCATGTGAGTCCATTTTGAGGTTTGACGTGGCGCGAAAATGTAATGGATAGTATCTTATATACCGATTTCATTGCAAAAGCGAGTTTAGCATTTAAAAAGAAAGCTGTTGCACCCACATCGGTTGTAATCTTAAGTACAGTAATTCCATTCAATCGGACGTAGTGGATTGAACCACCAAAATTCAGGACGTCGTGGTATCCTTTCAGGGCATCGATTCTGGTTCGTGCTAAGAGTTAGAGAACGCTTAATTCAACTCCCACTAAGGTTCGTGCTAGGCCAGTAAATTAACAATGAATGCTTAGTATGGAGTACTATCATTCACCTCAACCATAGTTATTGTAAGTCACTGCTAATACAAACCGGAATAAAGGTTTTTGGTTTATTGTTCATCCGTTGTCAGGGGCCGCTATCCTAGCGTGAAGTTAGCAACAATGGAAATGGAATGGGATTTTCAGCATCATTCACTAGCACTACCACTATATGCACTTAGCCATCGCTAAATTATGGTTTGACACTAGCTTTATCTTTCATTTTTATCGCCGTTCCAGAGGAAAAATCTGTTCATCCGTTTCGAAATGCCATAACGTCAGCACTTTGGGCCAAAATCTAGCTTATCATTGTGAATTCAAGTAATTTATGATTTGGCTCTCTGAAATTCATAATGAAAAACATAGTGGATATAAATGGGTTCTAAATGGAATCAAATAGTACCTACAAAATGATTTTTATGACAATATGATTACACTTGATTATAATTTCCTTCTATATATTAGAATTATATGCTTGTAGCTACATTCCTTTCCCTGAAAACTCCTACCTTTACCAAGTTACCCACCTATCCTATCAAATGACTTCAGTTGAGGGTTTTCTCCTCTAAATAGCTAACTCTATTCATCACTTTATATTATTTAAATTTAATGAATCTATCGTAAATAAAACATTTATTAGGCATAAGTTAGTGTACTTATGCATGACTGAAAGCTATAAATTATTCTTTAAAGGTATTGAGAAAGTCGCTTACCTGTTTATTATCTAGGAAGGCAGTGATCGCCCACCGGCCGACCGGCGAACGCGAAGGAATTGTGTCTGTCGCCTCACTACAATATGCCACTTTCTAGTATCCAAAATTGTATATTACTCGTACAAAAAGGCTTATGACAAGGGATCAGACGCAAGCTAATATGCAATATGAAGTCATACCGAACTTATCAATAAAGTGGTGAATTGGATATCATCATTGGTCAACAATCCTAGGATTGGTTTGACGCAGCCCTCCACTCTATTCTTATATCAACCAACCTCTTCATGTTAACTTAGCTCCTCTCTTTTAGGTCCTTCACAATTTGCTCCATACACCTCATACGAGGCCTGCCTTTTCCATTCTTCCCGTTCACTTTTCCCTCGACGATTATCTTCATCAGGCCATCGTGTCTTAAGATGTGGCCTATTAGGTTGTCCCGTCGTCTTTTTAAGGTTTTCAGTAGACATTTCTTCTCTCCCACTCTTCTTAAGACATATTCGTTTGTCACTCGATCAATCCATTTTATCTTCATCATTCTTAGGTAGCACCACATTTCAAATGCTTCCAGCCTGGACCTTTCTGCTCTGTTATTGTCCATGCTTCGCTGCCATATAATAGAATGCTCCAGATGTTATTTCTAATGAAATCTTTCCTCATTCCACGCTTGTATTTGCAGCTGTAAGCAGAATCTTCTTCTGGTAAAATTCCCTTTTCGCTTGGGCAATTCTACTGGCAATTTCTCTTTTTCTTCGTCCATCGCTGGTTTCTCGGCTTCCCAGGTAACATAACTCTTCCTCCACGATATTTTGTTTTCCTAGTTTAACATTGGTCCTGGCTTCCTTTCTCCTACTGCATACCAATACCTTAGTTTTCTTCTTATTGATCTTCAGATGATATCTGGTCATTGTTCTTTCCATTTTCCTAGTGTCTTCTTTAAATCTCCTTCTGTTTCTGCCATGACTGCTATGCCATCGGCGAATCGTAGCATGCTGATTTTCTCCCCGTGGATATTCACTCCCGGAGACTTTTCTTTGACTTCTTGGATGGCTTTGTCGATGTAGACATTGAATAGTACGGGAGAAAGTGCACAGCCTTGCCTCACTCCTATCTTTAAGCTTGCTTCTGTACTGCTGGGTCCTGATTTGATTATGCCACCAATTGGATACGTAACTTTAGATCTGATAGTTGGTAGGAAGTATCACCGGAAATATATGTATTTGTCTCACAGCAGCAGCACATTTTCAGCAGGAGACATCGTGTCCAAATTAAAAATAATAACTATGCCTATTACCAATTAACTACCAATTAACATATTTGCTGATGATGCGCCCATCTGATGAATAGTAATAACGATGCTAATTTCGAGATTCCTCTATTGTTCTGAATGGTAACATTACTTTGTATCATGATGCACTCAATGCTATGTGGCGTAGCAAAGTGGAAATTCATCGTCAATTAATGTAACAAACAGAAAATTCCCAATTTCCACTTAAAATTAATTTCTTTAAATTTGAACTGGAATTATACTTACTGGTTTCTTCTTTTACTTTTTTCTTGGCTGAGACTTGAAATTAAATCTTAAAACGCACGGTAATAAACAAATCTCAAAAACTACGTTGCCTTCGAGTTTAAAAGGTTGTGTAAAGTGTATAAAGTTAAATATCAGGGCACTCTCTTACTTCAAATCCACTTTGAGGAAATCAGAAGCTAAATGTGACCATAATTATAAAAGTGGTCTAAGTTCTATATTTCAGGTTTCGAGATATTTAATGATTGATTAAATTAAAAATATTTTTATATCATGCAATATTTTAATTTAGAATTTTATTAGTCTTGATTAATGGAAATTTATTATGAATATGAAGTTTTGTCTGAATTTCATACGAAAATGTTGTTTTTAAAGTTTGAATTGACTTAGGCCATTTTCAAAATTAACTGCGTGTTCTATAAATGACTTAAAGCAATAAAATGTACGAGTTTAATTAGAAATGGTGATTTTAATAAAATAATTCATAAAAATTTATTAATTATTTTTAAAAAGTAATCCATTTTTATTATTTTAGACTTTTATCATTATGAGGTTTTAAGATTCTTAAAATGTTCCTGAAAAAAAATGAGGGATGTATGGTAGTAAACACATAATATCTTTGTTTTTCTTCCGTTACTGGTCTAGTGGTGGTGTGTAATGGAAGTAATTTAATATATCTGTATATTTTTGGTCTTCCTCTTTTAAGTGAAAGACCCAAAACATGGAATTTAGAATCATCTAAAGAAGTTTTATAGATCATATTATTAGGATCTATTTTCAAGAATCTCATCCATTGAATTGGCAGCCAACAGACAGATTCTCCCGCGGTATTTTTTATTCTTCTTGTCGTTGACTCTTGTAATAGTTTCGTTAAAATAAAATCCGGCTGCGACATTCGTTTTACCGAAAATGTATTTCTTCTTCTACACTTTTCTATCAATTCATAATAATGCGCAGGGTTGTATGAGTAACTTACTTTTTGTAATTTTCATTTCTATCAACTCAAAATCACGGTCATTTGGTAGAAAGCAATGACCAGATACCAAACGTTTGTGGTCTATCGTTTCAATATAATTATTTGATGACTGAGCAATTATCATCCATGTCAATGCTACTTTAATGTTAGGATTTTGGCCTGAACAACCATCACCGTAATCTATTACTTGATTTTCAGTAGTTATATCCTCCATATGCATTAAAATGCATGATACTGCTTCCTGTGCAGCTCTAGAAGCTGTTGTTTCATCCCATACATACATTTTGACATTGTCATCATGGAAATTATGGAAATCCAAGTTGAATACGTACATATTTCGCTTATAATAAGCTATGGAAACGGAAAGTTTTGGATACGTGTGTGCTTTTTGCAAATCATCTTAAGGAGTTTCATTTAGTAATATTCCCTGGGATTTTTTCTCCTTTTTCTGGTCTTCTGCAAGACAGTTCCTGCTCATTTGGCATTTTGCAAATGAAAATCATGACTTTGTCTAAGTTGTAACTTCTCTTCCTCATTACTGCATGCTTCGATTTTAATCTTCAGTAAATCGCATATTTGGCACGTTTCTTCTTGAGGAGTATGGAAATTTAAATTAAATTCAGTATTAAATACTTTCTTGTAGATCCACTCCCTAGCAAATGATTGGTTATTTTCGTCACATTTCTCTATATTTAGGCTATACATTTTACGAATAACTAAATCAGGACTCAAATATTTTCGGCCAGGAGTGTTTTGAGCTCTGGTGTAGAGGCTCTCACATGCTGGGAAACTTAAAATATGTTCTCGTATAGCCTTTATCTTAATTTTATCTGTATTTCGCGAAGTTCCAGGTATCTTCCCACGACGATCAGTTCCAGGTGTTTCAGCATTCAGAGCATGAGTTAATCGCCCCACAGAAATTTTAAATTGTCAAAAAAAACTTTCTCCAAACCGACACTTCTGAATTATTATTTCTTGACAGAAAATATTTGTAGCTGCATTTTCTAATTAGTCTTTCAAAAGTTCTGGGCTGCCTTTTTTATATTAATCGTTGATGAATTGAAGTTCATAGATATAGATTCTGGGTTTCAAAATCTTTTAGTTCCCAGAAATTATCACAATTATATTATCTTTCATTATATTATACGCGATCCATTTATTTGAGCAAAAGCAATCCTTATTATAAAAAATTTTGGTTCTCACAAGTTTTGATTTTTTTGTCGTTAATTCTTCGCCATTATTTCTCTTAATTTTCTGATACTTTGTGCGTAACTATCTTCATCTTCTTCGTCTTACCTGCAAAGAGGACCACGTGCCATTTTAAAGTTATGATTGTATAATTTCTTTAAATTTTTGACTTAGACCACTTTCATAATTAACACTACATGAATTCTATATAATGTTAAAATTACAACCACTATCTAATGATTTATTTTTTACAATATCATAAAAATTACATTGAATAAATTTAGTTTAAAGTAATGTGGTGTGAAATAACTGATAAAATAATTTTTTTAAAATTGTGATTTGGACCACTTTCATAATTATGGGCAGAAATATGGACAACAATGTTTATAGACGGGGATACCTTAAATGAATTATGGTAAAGTGATCCATTGAAGAAGTAAAAGAGATTTAAGTAGCTCTCGCGAGGCCTCATGCGGAGTACGTTTCCAGCATTTTGGATATAAGAATTCAAGGTTTTATTCAGGCACAGAATAATAAGTTGCTAAGAGTTCCGTAAAAAAATCTCGAATGCACATTAAATAATAACCAGTCGTCGTTTGGAAGGGCTTAGTTAACATGCTGAGGCAAAGAAATTGCTCACTTCAGTAAAAACCTATGTAGATTCAACTTGCTCAAGTTAGAATGTAATCTCACCATATTATGAGAAGAGACGAGACAATTTTGGAAAAGCCAACTGTCAAATTAAAAGATTCAAGAATTAATTTTTCACTTGTACCTTACAAACTAGGATCTCACTCCCTGACTCCCCTGCAGTACAACCTTATTTCTAGAGTTACTGAGCAATCGTGCCTCTCCATACAAATTTAAGGCTGTTTGCTGGATAGCATATCTATGTAAATGCGCTGCTGTTTAAAGTTCATGCTATATCATTTAACCTTTGAAAATATTTTTGTGACTCAATCATTCTTTGCTTTTTACCTCATTTTATATTTGATCATTTTCCATTAAAATTGAAAATACCATAGTCACTTTGAAATAACGCATTAATACTTTTTTATAAAGAAAATCTTAAGAGTTATTGAAAATCAATGAAACAAGTCTTCATACAGATAAGCCCATTTTTTTGCTAATTATTTTTGAAAGGTGAAAGAAAACTTCATCTGACGATAGCATAGCCCTTTTTTTTACAAAATTCCCGGAGCGGACGAACTCAGCGGATGAATTCTTTCATTTCTTCGTCAATACTTCGATTCTCATTCATCCTATCCTTCGCTTTCTCCTTCAATGGGGCCTTTCTCCGCTCATCGAGAAACCCAACTCTCGTCTTATCGCCTCAAAGCCTCACTCTTCGAGGGAATTCATGTTTCTCATTTGACGTCACCGTCGCAGACGTGTGATTTTTTGTACCTCATATTGCGGTCTTCGTAAGTCTTTTCCCAGCGGTTGGCATCCGGTCCGCGCTGGCCGAGGGACGGTGATTTGTAAAAGGGGCGGCGGCGGCGCTGATCCGAAGTGGAGAATGGCTGAGCTCCCAGCATTCCCTGCACGGCGACCATGCCTCCCTTCCCGCGTGTGCACTGCTTCATTCCGACTTCGGACCTCGACCCCTCCTCCCATCCCTCGCGCGCTCCACAATCCCTCACCTCGATCGGAATTGATGAAACAAGTCCTCGGAACCAATTGCAAGTCGACCAGAGTTGGGATTCTATTTACGTTTGAATAAAAAAGCGACCATGATTGAGCTCTCTGTCTGTCTGTAGACGACAGTCCCGGATGGAAATCATTACCATGAGGTGTTTATACAACGAATTTCATTTTTTGTGAAAACGAACCCAAAAAAATTCCAACACAGCAGTTTGTTTTTAATTCTCGTGATAAATATTATTGTATCCATAAAATCAGATTCCTAGAAACTGATGAATTATTTCAGAAGTTTTATTTAATGCAAACATTGCTGACCAGTTTCATTTTACTTCGTGTCCTTATTCGCGTTAGAGATCGTTGTCGTTAGAGATTATCCGTAAAAGAATGAAGTTTCTTTTTCGACTTAATTTTTAATGCTATATTCGACTTACTTTATAATCCAATCCAATCCTTGGATTATTGTGAATAAAATTCACCGACTTTATTTCACCTTACTTTATTTCAGCTTTGAAATTTTTTCCCCTTTTGTGAATATGAAGATCGAGTGTTTTATTTTTCCCTGAGTGTTAAATTCAATCGTCATTTTTGGGCCACTCACTGGAACGTGAGCTGTGATTCACATTTGTAATTCAACAATAATAACACCTACACTTTCTTGAAATTTTCTTAAATCTCTCGGTTTGATGCACAATTAGGCATTTAATTTTCCAGAGTTATCAGACTTAACTCCCAAATGCAGTGAGCAAAGAATAATTTACTTTTTATCGATATCTACTTAGGTGACTTTGCGAAATACATAAAATGAAAGATCATAACTTTTGTTTACTTATTTATAAAGCTTGCCTTCAAAATATGTGTAAACGGGTGTACACAGTACAGTCAAAGCATTGCTATATTCCGTGGAAGATTCAATTTTCTCGGTGAAGTTTTGTAGGAATAGCTTTCCTAATGATTTATTTATAGATTGCTCGTTGTTGTGAATTTTTGCGTTGATGTCGGCATAGCTGCTGTGGGTGACATGCCTCGAGGTAACTTAGATTTCATCGCATCGTCCGTCGGTGAATTTTATCCACAATCAACGAATTGAAGTTCATAAAACTCAGATTTTTTGATCCTGATGCCGACATGATTTCTATTGCATTTTTTAGTTCATATTTTATTTTGACTGGCGAATACTGCAATGAAATAATACACATAAAAATTAACGCTGCAATAAATGAAATAATTATATGAATAATATTAGCTACCACTAAGCCAATAGTAATTTTGGGGCGATATTTTTCATAGCATGCGAAGCATATTATCATTCATGAGAGTCCTTTAGCAGATCACGACAGTGCCATGACTGTAAAAAACGTTAATGGATAATAACACCAAAATGGAAAATGAAATCCTATCTGCAGCTCAATAATCCTCTCACGTAGGTAGAGAAAGGTGACCCCATCGTTTTACATGTTGGAAAAATGTCCTTGCGTACCTATTTTTAGCTCAAAAGATGGCACATACCAAGCAAAGTAATCAGTCAGTATTGGGCCTTTCAAGCATTGTAATCAGTCAGTATTAATCTTGAAGGAGCAACCAAATTGGAAACCATAATATTGTAAAATGAACTGTTTTCGGTGAGGGGCATGTATCAGCGATGTAGGATTTTTAGGTGGAGTTGAAGTATTGGGAAGATATGACTCATATTACTTGAAGCATAGGCTCGTTGAAAAGGGAAAGAAAATGAATAAAAAAGGGCAGGATTGTCAGAGGTATTTTCGTCAATTAGGTTAAAATTATTTATTATTTTGCAATATTTATACTGCTCGGGTGCGTTGGGGCCTTGTATTTCCCCTTCGCAAGGGAGGCTCTCGAATTGGAACTCAGAGATATGTTCTCAACTGTCGTTTTGCAACCAAAGAGGTTGGGGATCTATTCCGTAACCTCTAGAGCTGAAAAGCGTCGTACTTAAAAATGTTTAATTGATATTAACAATTATTTAAATATTTTAATGATTAAAACCAAATATATTATGATAATTTCGTTAGACTGCTAAGTTTATATTTATATGTAATTATCATCAGTATTTTTTCATCTTCATTGATCAACAATCATAGGGTTGGTTTGACGCAGCTCTCCACTTGATTCTCATATCGGCCAACCTCTTCATATTAACGTAGCTTTTCTCTTGTACATCCTTCACAACCTGTTCCATATATCTCATACTGCCACATACCTCCTGCTTTTTCCATTCTCCCCATTCACTTTTCCCTCGACGATTTTCTTCATCAGGCCATACACAGTTAACATATGGCTGATTTAGTTGTCCCGTCTTCATTTTAGAGTTTTGGGCAAACTTTCCTTTCTCTCACTCTTCTGAAGACTTCTTCATCTGTCACTCGGTCGGTCCATTTTATCTTCATCATTCATCGGTAGCACCACATTTCAAATGCTTCAAGCCTTGACTTCTCTGCTGCCGTTATCGCCCATGCTTCACTGCCATCCAGTAAAATGTTCGAGATGTATGTTCTAATGAAATGCTTCCTCACTTCCACACTTGTATTTGCAGCTGTAAGAAGAATCTTCTTCTGGTAAAAAGCCTTTTCGCTTGGGCAATTCTACTGGCAATTTTTTTTTACTTCGTCCATCGCTGATTACTAGGCATCCCAGGTAACTGAATTCTTCCACCTCCTCGATTTTTGTTTTCCTAGTTTAACATTGGTCCTGGCTTCTTTCCTCCTACTGCACACCAAAACCTTAGTTTTTTTTATTGATCTTCAGATGATATCTGGCCATTGTCCTTTCCATATTTATGTAAATATTTATGACCTTATATAAATTCCCATCTGTTTCTGCAATGATTGCTATGTCGTCGGCGAATCGCAGCATGCTGCTTTTGACCCCGTAGATATTAACTCCCGAAGCCTTTTTTGACTTCTTGGATGACTTTCTTAATGTGAACATTGAGTAATTATTTTTTCATTGGAGATATTTACTGCTTAAATGTGTGGCCATTTAAATGCTTTCGACAACATATAGCTTATCCAACTGCTTGATGGGGTGTGGTTCTTAATATTTAGTCAGAAAAGTCTGACTAAGTTTTTGAAAATAATATTTTTGATACACATTTTAAATAAAAATATTAACATTTCAAAGAAACGTAAGTGGACAGGAATAAGTTTTTTTATAATAACATAATACTTGTTTATGGGGGTACTTATGAGCGTGGCCGAAGAATTTATGTGAAAATATATTGTGCGATCACCATGAATTTCAGTCATTGGATATCAGTATTTAATGGAATGAAAATTTTGGAACTAATTGATTTTCAAGGGACCAGACACTAATAAAAAGGAAATCCTCAGGCTTCACTTGGTGGAACCGCATGATAGTAAATAGAATGATCACTTGGTAAGATTCCACAAATTTATTTTTCACCGACCTAGGTTTCGATTGTTTAACAATCATTATCAAGGTCTATCAGGATCATTATCACCTTGATAATGATTGTTAAACAATTGAAACCTAGGTCGGTGAAAAATAAATTTGTGGAATCTTACCAAGTGATCATTCTATTTACTATTAGGACCAGACACTCCTAGAAAACCCATAGAAAGGAACAAACTCCAACTCCAAGAAAAATAATTACTAAATTTTGCACGCCGTGTGGGATTCTTATTTGGGTAAAACCATTTGAACACGGTAAAGGGTTATCATAACACGATGCCGATATTTTTATTTTACCTCGGTGATTAATATTTTTTTTCATTTATTTAGCCGTTATTCACAGATTTGGTGACTGATAATACTTAATGCAGAAACGATGTTATTTGTATTATTTAATACTCTGAGCAATCCTAAGGCTCTGCTGGGTTTCAAGTTTTGTGCAAGGGTCAATACTCCAAAATGGCAAAGGTTTCTTCAATGCAATGTTACTGAAGCGAGTAATTTTTTTAGGGGTGCATTGGCATGGCAAATCTAGGAAGAAAATATGCGGCATAAAGTTTATAAATACTTAATTAATACTAGGAATTTATATGACCTGGCGATAATTAATGTGTATTTTAAGATTGGAAACTTAAACGATCCGGTGTCCTTTCATGTACTTAAAACGGCAATCTAGGTCACAGTTAATGGAATCGTTTTAAATAAAAGGTCAGACTGCTAAGTTTCCATTTACACGTAAATATCTTTAGTATTTTTTCACTGGAGATATTTACTGTTCGGGCGCACGATTAGTGAAATTCTTTCGTCAACTCATAGCTATTCAACCGCTTGATTGGCTGTGTTTGTAACTTTGGACCTAGAATTTACCAATCTTACCAATACCAATCTTACCAATAATTGGACCTAATCTTACCAATGTTTTGAACATAATTTTACTAATAGCTTAGATAAAAAAGGAATTAAATAATGATTTTTCATAGTGAATTATAATAATTTGGCATAACTTTCATAGACATACTACCTATGTTTCGACGTCAAGAAATCCTTCTTGAGGTGACTTCATCCACCTGAAGATGACGCCACGACACCGAAATCTAGGTTTATCGCATAAAAATCATTGTGGTATAACCGAGTTACCATTATTCATCATAAATATATTCCCCTAAGTCAGGCCTGAAGCTGCGACTGTTCTTTCCTTTTCTTCTATTCGATGTTAAAAGGGATTGTGTCTAGTTTTGGGTTATTCTGATCCCACGCATAAGTTACATCGACTCGAACATGACCTTCATTTGGAGATAACGACAGCATGCTAAACGTGATGATATATCGTTCTTTCATTTTAAGGAATATAATTTTGTGCTGCTGTGAAAAAATGAACTAAATTTCACAATTTTAAAAATCATGCACTTTATGCACAATTTTTCCTTGTGGAAATCATGCTATTGTGCATGTCAGCGCGTAACTCAGTTATTATTCGCTGCGAATGGCCTCTTACGTGGCCATGCCGTTGACTACCGATTTTTCACTGCTAGTTTGTAATCCTTAAATTTAATGTATTCCTTAGGATGCCTGAATTTTTTTTACTGAAATTTTTATGCTTGATAGGGCCCTTTTTTATTTGCAGGCTTCGCTCGTTCTCTATTTTACTTCCTCCTTAATAACCAAAACCCAAGTACTTAATTTGCATACGGCTTTTATGGTTAGTAGGAGTGATCGCGTGACCTCTCTTGGAATGAAATCGTGAATGAATAAAATGATGTATCAGTACTAAATGATTGGAAGCATTTGATATATTCATATATCTGGAATATTTTATTTCAATACACACATTGTGTGTTTGCACGAGTACACATACCTTAGTTGGATTATTTGGAAAAATAAAGATTCATCATTTTTCCTTTTCCTCCATATCTCGTCAGGTATTTTCATCGATTTCTTTGATTGTCTCCATCCCCACGTTTTTTCATTCACCCCTAATTCTCGGCGGCCTCCGAGTGATCGTGCATGCCTTGCTTATCTCGGGGCACGGAAACAACGGGAAGAAATATCGAACCCTCTATAAAAAAAGAGCAACAAATACAGTATTCCTGACAAGTGCCCTTCTCCCTCTTGACTCGTAGGTTGACGTTTTAATCGTTCATGGGACTTATCTCTATAATAACGGCCCCTTTTTGTCTGCTCTTTCCTACACCGGGAATGACCAATAATTCGGTGTTCCGGCGACCAACGTAATGTGGGAAGCTTTTCTACCCCCCCTTTTGACCACATGCCCTTTCACTCTTGTGAAGGAAAGGAATGAAGCTTAGTTAATTCGACTGCGTAGTGACTCTCATGTGAGGCTCCGGCCATTAGCCAGAATTTTCGCTCATTACTTTTCGCCGCTTCTGAGCACCTCAAATCTAGATATGGTCGAGGGAGAAGAACTCAAGTCGTCGATATTACTTTGTGTGTTCAGTAGTTGTTTGATTGAAGTTCCCCTTAATAAAATATTTTCCCATTTTTCCCCCTTTTGACCACATGCCCTTTCACTCGTGTGGAGGAAAGGAATGAAGCTTAGTTAATTCGACTGCGTAGTGGCTCTCATGTGAGGCTCCTGCCATTAGCCAAAATTTTCGCTCATTACTTTTCGCCGCTTCTGAGCACCTCAAATCTAGATATGGTCGAGGGAGAAGAACTCAAGTCGTCGATATTACTTTGTGTGTTCAGTAGTTGTTTGATTGAAGTTCCCCTTAATGAAATATTTTCCCATTATTTGCAATGGATTCAGTACCCGTAGTTCAGTACTTTGCCGCATGCAGCTTTCTCGTTCCTTTTGATTCAAAATCATGCCATCTTGCTGTAACCACACTCGCAGACGTTTTGGTTTAAACAGTCTCATGTCAGCAGTTTCAATCAAAAATACATCTACTTTGATGAAAGAAAATAAGTAGGCATTCGGCTCGTGTGTGCGTGAAATTTCAATTTAATTGACATACTTCCTAATTTATAATAGTTTATTTCTTATAGATTAAGCTAAGGAAAGAAATACATCTATTATATCTATCTATTGGAAATATTATATAAAAATATTTCGAATAGATAATGTTTAATATCTCCACCAAGAGAAACAAATGGTTTATAAAAGGCGCTAATAGGCTCTAAATATTCTTTCCGCCAACTTTTACGTTGATGTTGTTTCAAAACGCATCGTAACAAGAGCGATTATTGCTCGTTTTCAGTCCAGGGCAGTTCTATTTGTAACTAGCTCCAAGCACGCTTGTGCTCTGCACCGGTGGGTAAATCACGCCCTTTTTATTACCTTTCATTGCATAGCAGTTGGAGACTGAACCCGCGAAGTAAATTATTCTCTGAGCATGAAAATACCTCACCGCCAAATGAGGCAATAAAACTTCACGGTGGCAAAGAATTTGTCTCTTTGGGAACTATTTAATGAAAATAATTTTAGATAAAATCATAATAAAACACCAACTGAATAGAATTTGTTCTGAGATTCGCCATTGGAGGTGCTGGCTGATGATGCTTTACATTAATATATGTATGCCGCGTGTTGCTCTGCCGTGGAAGTCGCAAAAGAGAAAAGTATGGAGGATATTTTTTTAGCGTTTCGTTTATTTTGACCGATATTGTCCATGACAACGATTTGTTGGAGAATTCAGCTGTTGTTAATTCCCTTCCCAGGCCATAATGCCGGCCAGGAGATGGATAAAAACGATTTAAGATGCAATGGTTTCATTGATTATTTAAAGTATGCGCGCAAGTATCCGGAAAGAAACATCCTAGTTTTCCTGGGCAAGGGAATCGACATTTTTTCAATTGAAGCAGCCTACTGTATTATGCATTTATTGAACCGTTACTTCTTAGTTTCGTTGTTGAAAACTGTGCATGGTGGCTCTGAGAGGTTTTTGGGAAGTAAAAACATGCAGTCATAAAAACATTTCATACGCTATTGGGGAAATTTATAAACGCTGACGACAATTCACTGACGTCGTGTAAGCCATTTTCATCATTTATATTATTAATGATTGATAATGATGAGTTCTCGTCAAAAAAATTGAGGGATCTTTTGTACCGTTACTTTATTTCTGTCTGTGTTAAAAAGTATGCAGGAATATGATATTAAATTTATGAGGTGACATGGAATTCTTACTCTTATGCGTTGCAAAACCCAAAATATTTTGATAAACAATTTCTTCTTAAATTGACATAAAATGTTATTAAACAAAAAATGAGTTCATATTCCGAGGCATTTCTCCGGCAAGCCAAAAGTTCGAGGTTTGATTCTCATTCTAGGAAAATTTTTCCCTTTAGCAGTTTTCAAAAGTCTTGCTGTGTGTAAAGTAGAATCTTCCGAGGAATTTTTTTTTAATATATCACCTTTCAATTAACCACCGACTCTTCTCTTCAAAACTAATTTCCAGGATAATGATAGATTTGTTATGTCTGTTCATCATATCGATGGACAGTTTAATGTCACTCGTCTTGACCATAATACCAGTGGGAAAATATCCCGATACGAATGCCTTTAATCGATTTTTCTCTTCCATTTAGTTTGGCCTACTCTTTTTGTTAGAGCTAAACCGGTGATCAAAATGCCTCATTGCTTTCCTCTTCCGTGTTCTCTGGCAGTGAAACATTGCGCTTTACATTTACCTCAGTTATAATGAAATGAAATCACTTGAGATTCTCCGTTCTTTGAGGCCAGTAGATACATATCCTCTTGGCCGATTCAGTCCTTGCGAACTAATAGATACAGGAAATTATTCATTGTTACTTTTGTCTTTACTTGTCACTTTATGTTACTTGTCATTAAAGGAGATATTTTTCGGCACCACTGCACCTGAGAATAATTTCTAAATCAACAAATACTGTCAGCTTTATAGATTGTTTTCCTGTTTTCTTTTTAACCCCGAAGAGGAACTTATATCTAAGGATAAATCACCGTTAATCACCAATAGCATCGGACAAGTAAAACCCCTGTTCAAAGATGGCGATTACTTCACTCATTCCTATCGAAGATTTTTATCACCCCCGAGTCGAAGAACAAATTAGACAAAACAAAAGGAACTCACAAATCTGAAAGAGCAATGCGATTATGCCGTGACCCGTTAATTGCGTGCGCGATCTTCTCCCTCAGATGCACACGGGCTCCCCATTTATATGTATACTTATAATTTATTTATTTTTCTGGGGAAATGATGATATGTGCGTGCAGTTGGCCTCGTCTCGGAGGAGGAGAAAATGTACCGAAAAAAATCACCTTTCCCTCCCACTAAATATAAAAAGGAGAGAGAGGGAGAGAGTTATAGCCGTGGGGCGCGCGAGGGATGGTTGAGGAAACAGAAGCAACCGCCGCAGCGGCCACGGCATTCGCCAACATCCCCCCCCCCCCCCCCCCCTTGCCTATCCCCGAAAACTGCGAGGGAAGGACCCCGTGACGTGACTTTCGTGTGCTGGTCCGCGCTGCCGTCCCGTGCGGACAGGGAAATCACGCGAGCTGTTTCGTGAGAGTGCCCGCTCTCGCGTCCCCCCCCACCGTTTGAGTCCCCGACGCGGTTCGTTCCATTTTTCGCCTTTCGGGGTCTTTTCCGATTGTCACGCGGTTGTTCCGGAAGGTGTGTGTGTGTTTGTGTGCGTGTGTCCGCGCGCGCTCTCGAGTTTGGGAGCTTTCGTGGGAGAAAATGGTTCTCGGTTGCGGGCAGAAGTGGCAAGGGTCTTGGGTCCGTTGGGGGGTGGGATGGGGAGGAGTATGGCAGAAGGGGGAGGAGACGGAATATGCGGGGGAAATCGCCGTGGGCCGCACGCGGCGGCGTCCGCGATAAGGTTTTAATTTAATCTTTCTTCCTGGATCGACTTTCCCTGCGTCGACGTTTCGCGGCCCACTGCTGTCGCTCTTGGCACGCCAACAAACGGATCAGCTTTGCGGTCTTCCTTAGCGCACGCTACAGTAGGTAGTGCGGGGGGGAGGAGGGTTGTAGACTCCTCATATGTCCAATTTCCCCACGAGAACCGTCCCACTGGATCCAGGAAATCGAGGAAATAAGTCGTGGTCTTTTCTTATGTTAGGTAAAAAAAATTGGGGTGCCTTCTTCTTAATGCCACCGAGAGCGAATTAATGTTTGAAATTGTCAGTTAAAAGAGATTAAGATCGCTGCCTATTCTTTTAATTAACATTTACAAATTCTTTCAGCCTTCACTTTCTTTTCCCTCTACAGTGATTTCAATATCGAGAAAAATTTCCCACGCAACAGCGTGAATAAAATGTGTTCAAAAGAGAAATTATCTATTTCTGTAATTTTTTCGCGATAACAGTAATACGTCAGAGTTCATGTTACTTTGAACATTCAAGTTATATCTAACAAGCTCCAAACCACTCATCCCCGTGAGCGACAATTTTAAAATAATCATTTACAATTTTGAAAGGCACATAATGTATCCAGAAAGAAATATCATTGACCGTAATCTCTTGCAGCCTTAGAAAATTTTAATGCTGGAACATTCTTTTACATTGGAAACTTTAATATTGCATCAAGAAACAATGAATCCTCCTGTTGCGAGAAAGATAGCGGTGAGATTTTCATTTTCAAAAGATTTGAATTTTTCCTAATTTTTTCTAGTCATCATGAAGATATATGTAAATTCAAAGGCATGCTGTTTGGTGTATGGCCGTAAAGGGACAGAATTCAATGAGCACGAGATTAAGAACGTATCTATTATTCACATTGCTACCACAGACCTGCATTAGGACGAAAATGAATACAAAATGAAGCGTTTATCTTCAAGACAGGGAACAAGAATTTCTATTAGGGCTGAAACGCAAAGAGAAAAAGATGTTACAGGGAAATAATGAGAAATTAATTATTGGTTAATTTAAGTAACTTGTGGGATAGGTTTGAAAGTGAAATAAATTGAAAGATGTGTAAGGGCATGATGAAATAAAAGGTGTATGTAATAGATGCGTGCTAGTGAACATATACTAATATAGCATCCGAATGCGTTTATCCAAAGATGAAATACAGAATGAAGAACAAACGGAAGGGAGTAGGGGGGAAAAATACCTCTTTGATGAGCTCATTTTATTATTCTAGAAATGTGATGACCTCACTTTAGCCAACTGTAGGGGAAGAGTTAAGAGACGACCGAAGTACTTGATCAATCGAAGTTAGAGTGAAACTAAGGACTCTGTACAAAAATAATCTGTGCACGGGATGAATCCCTTGGAGAGTAAATTAAATAATTAAAATGATTTACTAGTTTTTCCTGCATTGAACCATGGTTATAGCATTTTATCTTATTAGTAATTATAAATGTGCAACATTAGCTTAATAATAAATTTAGACAAGTGACAATGATTTGTCAAGATGATTAAGTTTCAGTGAGAAAAAATGCAGTTCAAATTCGTCCAAGGCTTTGTGCGGGCTCTTTATCTTGATGAAATCTTTGCAAAAAAATGAAACGTCCAACATAGAAACGGTTTAATTCTAATATTAGTACCAGAAGTTGGGAAAAAAGAGGAAATTGGGAAGCAGTCAAGGAAAAAAGTGCAAAGAAGTGATAAATTACTACCAGGATAAAATCTAGAAATAAGAACTGTTGTTTTTAGGAATTATGTACTAGCATTCCCTAAAATAAATAAGAGAAAGTCAGGGCATAAGCTTTATTACTGGATCATTATAATTTTCATAGGATGTCTACTAAAGAATTATGCCTCATATTTGTTAGATAATTGGGATACACTCTAATCTCCAGCTAACGTCAAAATAGCAGTGTAGCCGAGAAGTTCTGTTAAAAGAGGGGTTTGCTTAAGTTATTAATAGTATTAAGACTATTATACTATACGGTACTTATTATTATGGTATTATGGTACTATTAAGACCATTAATAGTATAACGTAGCGGAAGTAGAGAGGAATCTGAAGTAAATAAGAAAAGCAGAATCTTTGAATTGAAAGGTATAGGATAAAGACGCGTCATTAGAAGAACATGTCATGAGATTTTCGAGACAGGGTTGTACATAGTTTAATATTACGGAGAGCGGCATGGATAATGTAAAATATTGAGTGCGTATTGGAAGCATTTTCGATGGAAATACGTATTGCAACCAAGACAACAGATGAATAGCGCTGGAAAATGAAATGGGAGGGAATACATGAGCGGGGCTGATGTGTGTGGATTGGAGATGTGGATATGGAGAATGGAGAATATGCCCAAGGGAGGGAAAAGCCAAACAGTGTGAAATATGGTTAGTAGGAAAGTAATCTTGCAGGGAAATCGAAGGTGGTGAAGGCATTGTCAGGATGATAAAGGGGATGTTGAAGGGAGTGATTTAGGGGAGAATTTTTGATGACTACGCAGTTGATAGGGATAACGATAGGATCGTAGGAAGACGAATTTAAAGAATATGAAGAAGAAATCGAAAGAGATTTAAAATATATGACTTTGAAATTTTCGTCAGTATAAATGTTACAGGTTGATGTGATGGGGAATCAAAATATGGGCCTGATGAAACATCTACCAATATTGGTAGAACATTTACAATGATAATACCCATGAGCGGGCTTCCAAACGGTTGACCATTGCCTGCAAAATTGCCTGTAAAACCTCGGTCGCGCATCTCAATGAGATTCTCAAGCTCAATTCGCAAGTGGCTCCCACGAGCCAAGACAACAGACCTATGGACGAGGAGATAAAAGCCCTTTACAGCCCGTGCTCAATCGATTCCGCGCCCAGCTCATTACATTCCATTCTTTCGATCCCCTCCTTCCTTGATCCTCTCTCGCCTCCTTCAAGATCAACTCTTCCGTCGGGTATCGCGATCTCTCAATGAGGCCTCAATCTTAGTCCCTCAATCGGGCTGTCATGAAGACAAATGCATCCTCGGACATTCGTGGCCCATGGAAAAATATAAGCGCTTTTTCATTGCTGTGCAGCGCATGTGTCATTCTAATTGCATAAATGTGAATGTAGCTGCATTTTCAATCCAAAATAATAGTGGAGCATTGGTTGAATATAGTGAATTTTATTATTTTTCAGAACATATTGTTCATCTTGGAGCTCATAAATGTGAATACATATTGGAATTTATTCTAAGTAGGAGGTGCAGATGCTACATTTAACTTACTGATGAACTTTTACATATTTGAGGAAATAACCTATATGAAGATATGTAATTGAATGACTACCAATTTACATACATATAATGCAATATACGTATAATGTACATGCATAGATCAATATACATAAAATTATATCGTAAATGAAAACCGAAAGTATATCATCATTTAGACTCTAAAAATGGCCACTAATTTCTCAAGTATTAGGGACTGGTTGTTTTAAGAAAAAGGAGATGTAGTTGATTTTCCTATGTATGCGGATATGCAGGAACGTAAAATGATTATATAGAGACTGCCTTTCATATTCCCTCGGTAACTAACAAGTCAGCCAATCCACGACTTACTCTTTTCTTATGTTACGAAATTTTCTTCAAGAATATAAAGTCAACTTATCAATAAACTTGATTCCACTAACGGTAGCATGAGCATCTTTGTAATTTTGTTGGGGCTACTTGAGTAACGGTAGAGTAAAGGTAAGGCCTAATTGTTGGGACTACGGTGGTTTTTAGGGTTTAATTAGAAGAAGAATGGCAGCAAAAATAGTGAAAAATAACTTATGCATCTGGTTTTCCTGAGGGGGTGTGCTTGAAACGTTTGAGATTGATTCCGGTACGGAAAAATCCCCGAATGCAATGTAAAAATACACGAGTAAGTCCTTAGTACGTACCGGAATCAATCTCGAATGATTAGAGCACATACCCCCAGGTCTCTCCTGCATAGAAAATTTTTTCGTATACCTAACCTGATGTTTCTTGGAGGAAGTGTACCGACAAGTAGTGTGGAGACATTAGGACACTGATGAAGGAGACAAGTTACACGGCATTTTTTACGTCTTTTGAGGATAGAATTTTGACAAACCATAAAATTAACAGCATCTCACTGAGGAGTCCCAAAATTCTTTAACCTTTTTCTTTGCATTCCTCATCCTCCACCTCCGTCTTTCTCTTGCGGCAAGCATTCCTCTAAATAAATAAGCATACATTATCAACCTTTCATTAACATCAACCTTTAAATCTCTCATCAGACCATTGTAAGGTCATCATATTTACTCGCCTACTTCCTTCCAACATAAGCCCTATCTGACCCTTCATAGATTATCTTATTCTCGACCTGAAATTCAAGGCTCGAATGTCTCTTGTTCGATAGACGTATTTCCTGCCCTCTCCACGGTTGGCCGGATTCAATGAGTCCAATAAACGTAGCCGGCGAAATTTGCTCAAAATCCTAACGCTACATGTTTCTCGGGCGCTGGAAATGTCGCGCCGCTTCTTTCCCGTCGTTGACAGGAAATCGTTTTACTAGTTGATGATCGATTGGCCTTTTTGTTTAGGGTACGAATTAGTGTTTAAACCTCAGCAATTTCTCCCAAAACAAATACCTTTACAAAATGTGAGGCACTGCTATTATGCGCAATCCTGGGACTCTCTTGTAGTCTTGCGTGGTTTCTTATATGTTTAGGTGCATTATTCATCATTCTTCCAATAATCTCTTCCTTAGTCTGTGAATTATATCTTGGCAGTGACGACGCTGAGTTGCCAGATTGTTTTGGAAGCTCCCTTCTTCGTTTCCTCTCGCACAGTTTCATGAACAATTGACAAACGTTTTCCGGTGTATAATCAAAGATTTTAATTTTAATATTCTACCAGCATATTTTTTTGGAAGTGAAGTTATTTTCCGTTAGTTTCCCGTGAATTTTTTGTCAGGAATTCAAGGCGTCCTCAATCTTTTATTTATTAAGGCGTATTCGCCACGATTCGTGCAAGTGATCTCTTATGTGACATCGGAATCAGCTTACCTCACTAAAAAGTTCAATTTCAGTGAATTAAGCAAAAAAGTGTCATGCATTAAAGTTATTAGGGTTGTATGAGTTATACAGAGGTATTCTGTATCCTTGGCAGTGTCTGTGATGGTAAATTTCGTAAAAATATTGTTAAATGTGAGCTCTGCTCTCGTGTGGAGTGTACTCTTCTTTTCTCTAAGTTTTATGCAGAATTCAGCCTGTATGAGCAATAATTTGAGTTTTATAGTCATATTTAAAACCTCCGCTGTTTTAATTCGAGTGGTTAGTGATGTTAAAATTAGAATGTATCTATGTCAATGTGTCAAGAAGACGCATGGGCTCGTAAGGTGCTCTGATATTTTGCCATTTTCCTCTGACAAAGGCCTCGAAAATGAAAAATAATGTGTTATTAAGGTTTGTGATGTTGATTTAATGTGGGATAAATGGTAGGAAGTGGATTTATTTTGATTTCGCATGAAGAACTGTAAAATTGTTTCGGTGAAGTACGAATTCATGCTCGGCATGACGACAGGTATATCTCTGATATTAAAGTGCAGCTGATGCAGTCAAAGTTACAAAGATAACTCTGCGTTGTTGTTGTGTACCTCGTAAGTTGGCAAAAAAAACTTAGCAAAAAAAACTTGGCAACGTGCGTGATTTTTAGCTTCTCTCATTGGAGGAAACACACAAAGATAGCAAGAGGGGATAATTAGGGAGAATCGGATTTAAAAAAAGTGGTTAGTCGTCGTGCACTGCATTATAAGTGAAAAAGCACGGTGTTTCCCGTGAGATAGGCACTGTTGGAAAAACATTTACCGTGTCAATAAAATCCTCATTGTTGTTATTATGCAAATGCTTTGATGATTTCGTGGAATTGCATTTATTTCTCGAGATAAAATGATAGTCAGTGTCATAAGTAAATTTTTAAGCATAAGTAATTTAAGTAAATGATAAGAAATGAGAAGTTCCTATGTGGCTGATGCCCATGATGAATGCATTGAGTGTGAACGTGATTTTCTGAGGAATAACTGTCTTAATACAAAGTTGAAGCGATGACTTTAGATCAGCGAAGAATTTATGAGCAAATTAATTTAAAATGTAGAATCAGCTTGGTGAGTGAGTGAATCATTACAAGATGCAGAGACTAATGCAAACTAAAGAGAATGATGTGGGTGCACCACGATTTATCGCTATGATTTAACACATTTATTTCAGTTTATTTGACGATTATTAATGTCTTGGGCAAGTTATCAGATTCATTGGGATCAAAGTTTGAAACCAGTATTAGTGTGTTTTTCTGTGTTAACTTCCTAAAGCCAGTTTTTCAATTCCAATAAACTTGTCATATTGTCTCATAGAATAAGAGCTTTGATCTGCTAATTGCTTTCCTCAGTAAGCTTTCTGTCTCGTCTGCACGTGCATAACCATTTGTTAGGAAATACGGTGGATTTATTAATATAGCAAGAGGGAATAATCAGGGAGAGGGCTGAGGTTGTTGTAATAAGAGTACGTAGTTGAGTACTTGGTAAGAATTCTTTCAATACGTGGGACAATTACATTATTTTCTACCATTGCCGTTAAAACCTTACGCTGTAAACCATTAATAATGCATTACACTGCCATGGAAGAAATTTCATCCCTTTCAAACGACTTAATGTTCCCGCAGGGTATTTCGCTGTCGTTCGCCGACAGAAACAGTTGTTCTGTGCCTCGTAAGTTGTCAAAAAAAAAACTTGGCAACGTGCGTGATTTTTAGCTTCTCTCATTGGGGAAAATCGACATGTCGTCATCAATTTCTATTGCGTCACTGCCATCTAAGTTTAAAGCCAACAGACTTAATTTCGGTTATATTTCATTTATCGTCTCTCTTTTGTTTTTTATCTCGCACTCCAGAGTGATGAATTATAAAGATTTTATTTATCACCTCTCTTTCATTACGCAGAACAATTCGACCCTTTTTAATAGCGACCCTATAATAGCTAAAAAGTGCGTACTGCAATTGGGTGGGGATTCTAAATGTGGAAAACATATCCCAAATCTTGGAAAGCCTATTGCAAACTCAGGTTCAAGTGGTTGAAATCCTTTCTTCTTGTATTTCAGAAAGCTTTCATCCCTAGATATCCTTTTCCACCATGTTGTATGCTTTCCACGATTCAGTTCATTCCAGTTCATTTTACCCAATCTTCTCGCATTCCGCGCTGACAATATTTTTGGTCACTTGATATTTTTTTTATTCTCCAATATTTTTTATTCCCTGAAAATATAATATTACAGAATTTTAGGGGCTTTTAACGCTTATTTTGTAAGTAATTGTCCAGTAGTATAAAGTGAACTTTCTATAAGATGCTGTTTTTCTTTCAACGGACGCCATACGTCACGTTTTCATTTTGAGTGAATCAATTTTTACTTTCAAAATAAGTTAAAAATTCAGAATTTTAAGAATGACTCATGAAAACAAAAAAATGTAACGAAATTATATGCAAGATATTTTTATAAATTTAACATGTGAGTTTTTCTGTCGCGGTGTTACTTGATTCAGTTTTACCTGCATTAAGTTACGCATTTTTAACTGACAAATGAAAGGGGCATCTTATTTTCTTACATTAAAAATTGTATAAGTAAATAAACGAGGACATGTGTCATTAATAGCATACTAAAATATAGATTTTCCTCTTGTTTGGAATGATTTTTCCCTCAAATATGATCATTCACCATCAAATATAGACGTAGTCCAGCTAATTGGGACATTTATCCTACAGCTGTTATAACTAATGATAAGAGTGATTCTTACGGTCATTGTCAATGAGTTTCCTGTTTCATTTATTCATTTAATACGTATGCAAATACGTGAAATATTATCACTGGTAGAATGATTTGTACACCATTTAATGAGTCACGCATAGTATTTATTATTTTTCACTGAAAGTCTCAATGGAGGAAGTAACTGTGGGATGATTTTCTTACCTTTTTTTTCTCCTTCCGTCCTTACGGCTTCCTGTCCTGCGTGGCCATCTAATTTGAGAGGTCACCTGCTGGAGAGGCAACAGCCAGTGTATCTGCTCTGAAACCATCGATTTTAAATCTGCAGTCCTAGTGTTCGCGTCGAATATCTCCCAGTGCCATTCAGACACGCGCGCACCCGTGCGTGTGCGGAGATCTAAGCGAGCAATCCCGGTTCACCCTCCCGGTGGTTCTTATTACCGGCCCGCCCTCCTCCCAGCCCACACCTCGAATTCCCCCCTACACTCCTCCCCCATCTGGTCCTCCTAATCTCCCCATTTACTTTGTGCCGCTCTTCACCTCCTCCGACTGCCCACTGCCGTCCTCTCTCCCTCTCGCTGCGTGAAACGTCTCAAATGCCGAAGATTAATGAAGACTCGAAAGCATTTTCAATCAAAGCGTTATTTATGAGGTAGGTCTCCGTCACTCGGTGGGATGGGCCTTTTTTGGAGCAGCGCAGGATTGGAGGTGGAGAAGATTCACCTATTGACGTGGTATTGAAATAGGTTCACGATGAAAATTGAGAAAGGAGAAGGGACAAAGATACGTGAATTTCCGAGTGGATTTTGCAAAGTCTTTGCTATGGAGCTATGGCAGTGTAGATGTCCTGTCATGATATTGCGATATCAGGAGGCTAGAAACCCACTGGTGGAGTCAATTTAGTCTATTGAATTTCCGTGAAATTCAATAGAATTACTAACGTGAATTTCCGAGTGGATTTTGCAATGTCTTTGCTATGGAGTGTAGATGTCCTGTCATGATATTGCGATTTCAGGAGGCTATAAACCCACTGGTGGAATCAATTTGGCCTATAAATGTTAATAATTATGAGGCTGAGAGTTTTTTTAATGCCACATTTTGGAATTCAATGCGGTGACGTAAATTAATTAATTTTCCATTGTTTTAAGTGATGAATCCTTTATGCTTAGAATACCCGAATTGAAAATACAGTAGGCTCTCGTTTACTCACTGGTATACGCTGTTACTCTGCTAATTTAGTTTCGTCAATCGTATATTGATATTTTATTTACTCCCAAATGCTCGATACAATTATGAGTACAAAAGTATATCGGGAGCTTTAGGTGGTCTCCAAGGCCATTGAAACTGAACTGAGCCACCAGCAACATACAAAAATGTATGCTATTATTAAAAAAAGTAGTAACAGTTAAACAATAATGAAAAAGCAATTAAAACAAGTATTCCACATTTTTTTTGGAAAGCAAGCCAATCTTTGGCCAGTTTTAGCATTTTTGCTATGGATTTACATTTTTTTAATTTTAGCGGGCAGTGCATTGCATATTTTTGGCCCCACATACAGAAATGAACGTTTATATAATGATAATCCTGGTCTACAAGTTACAATATTTTACAAATTCCTTTAAATATATTTACATTTGTCGGATAAACTTCTCTATGAACGTGTTAGGAATTGGAGACAGATCGTTTAAGTGAAAACCATCTATAGCTAAAATTTGCACAATGACGTGCTTCGCTACGTTCATTTAGACACATGGGCGCTGGCAGAAAAATTATCAGGAGAATTTGTCATCGGTATTAAGTGGCATACTGGGCCGCTAGGTTCCCAGGTGTGGCAATTAATCGCCGATTCGACTATTCTTACTAGATGCTGCTTTGATTTCTGATTTGGTGATTAACTGGTGACTAACGATTTTCTTTGGTTACATTTTTATGGTTTTTGGTTTTCACATGAATACAACAGTAGTTTTCCTAGTTGCTCTTATTTGTAATATACTCGTTTTCTAAATATACTGTTCCTATTTTAATTTACAAAAATAGTAGGTACAATCATTTATCAACATTTTTCCTGATCTAAATGAAACAAGGGGAGTCCCCTTAACTTCCATCCCATAGTTTGACAACAGTGTCGTCATAATGCAAAATGTAGCCCATCATTACCGCGAAAACTTACAATTTAACGCCTTTAGCTGTTGAATTTAAGCCTGAATTGGTCCTTCTGTTCTGACTTTAGGCAGTAAATGCAGCCAGGGAGCCTGAAATTAGATGTCCACTTATTATAAGCAAACAATGCTTGAACCCGTTGCAGCGATTATTTAAGATCCATTATCAGAAATATCAATGTCTTTAGCAAGCACTCTCCAATGCTCTTAAAGTTATGCTTCCACAGGGAATTCTATGGGTTTAATTGGATATAATGCTCACGAGAATTAGTAAAATGGGTGTGAACCTCGAAGGAAAAAAAACCGTAGAACAATCTGAGAGCAATGAATGGCAGTTTCTCCATTAGAATTCGACTTCTACATTAACTTGTTATAAAGAGAACTAAAATTTTGGCAATATAATTTGGCATGTATACAGTATTACTAATGATTTTTTGTTTTTGATAATATCTTGAATAATCTTTTAAAAAATAGTTTCACATTTTGGCCACGCCCATGTTCCCTACGTATCAGGAGCATCAAACAAGCGTAAATATCCTCGGTTAATGCCCATCACCAAGGTATCTTTAGGCTTTAGACTAGCACAGGACTAACCATGTCTCTGCACCTTTTGCTGCGAACGCTCGGGGCAGACCACCATTAGGGTCCCTTTTTTCTCGAAGCAGCGGGGGTCTTCCCTCATGATCACCTGCGCATACCGGGAAATGTGAGCAGGCGAAAAGTTAGTGTGGGACGATAGGGGATCCATGGGTGGCTGGCATGCCGCCGAAGCTGTCAGCATCCCCAGAGAGTATCCATCGGAAAACAATTTAGAATAAAACGATGTTTACAAATTATGATAGCTATTGTTCAACATTATTACCTCTCTCGGGCTGAGTGGGCTGTTAATGCTGGGAAGAATTCTCGATTCTTCACTTCCGCCACGAGAAAACGGGTTTCCTGGCTTCGTTCGCTCAGTGCCGCTTCTGCCACCCGAGATTTTAAGCATTGCTTTTGGGATTTGGGCGAGTGGAGAGGAGGAAGGAGCGGTGGCAAGGATTGGGGGGAACAGGGTGTACGAGATGATGCATGCAAGTGGGGAGGCGAGACGTGGCGAGGTGAGGATTGTGTCGGGCACGCATGCTGCTGGAGGCTCGCAATCATTAGTCCATTTTCGAAAATCATCGCTATTAATCATAGCATCGTCTTTCTCGGAGACGGGGCTGGCGAGCGATTGGGGAGGTGGGCGGGGTTTTTGGGGAGGAGGGTCAGGGGGCTCGCCGTGGAAGGGGGTGCGCCGGAGATCGAACGCAGGGCCGGTTAGGGCATGGGTGTGTTGGGGGGGCGGGGGGGGCTTCCCCTTCTCGTTTGAGCGGAGCGCCACACTCTCGGGTCGCCCACTCGGAAGGCTTCACCTCCTCCACTTGCCCCCCTTCAATTTCACTCCATCTCATTCGACGTCTCCGCGGGGTTCCCCTGAGTTTATTTCTTTTTTTTTTCTTTTTGAGCCTGCCCCTGACCCTCGGCGGGGAGCATGTTGTCATCCCGTCGATATTACCAATCGCCCTCCTGAGGGATTCTTTCATTCTCTTTTTTACTTTTGGATTCCCATCGATTGCTTTGGTAATGCATTGAAAGATAATGTGTGGGTGAGAATGGTCGGCGAGTAGTGTGACCTTGCCGTGGAGGAAGGCTCAGTGGTGCTAGAGCTCATAAGATGGCCAAAGGTCGCGTGTATCTATTATGGCTAGGGGACGTGCGTACGATGAACTGGCTTAGATAGGTGATTCTTGCGACAGAAAAATCGTAGAACACTTGAAAAGTTTGAAATATTTGTATCTGGTTTGTGTACACGTCAAATTTGATTAAGGCCTAACTCAAAAGTGATAGTGTTTGGTTTTCCTTTCTCAGCTTAAAAATCTCATGAAATTAATAAAATTAAAATTAGTAACACGAAGATCGAAAGCGTTGAAACCATAAAGTATTTAGGTGTAACAATAAATAAAGATTTATCCTGGGGAAGACACATCCGGGACATATGCGGCCGAGCGAAGAGAAAGCTAGGATTTATTAAAAGAGTACTTGGGAAATGTGATGAGAAGGCAAAAGAGCGATGTTACTTTTAACTAGTTAGGCCCCACCTTGAGTATGTAGCCAGTGCATGGGATACGAATGAATTAGGATTGATCAGAGAACTACACAGTGTGCAGCATAGAGCACTTAGGTTCGTTAAAAGGTGTTACGATAGGTTTAGTAGAGGATTATTATAAGAATTAGGGCGGGAATCGTTATCAGAGTGTAGGTTAAAGCACAGATTAAATCTTTTACAGCAATTTAAATCGGATAGCTTTACTGTAGGTGTTAGACATAGATAAAAAACACCAGCGTATTCGGCTAGATTCGACCAGAGAAATAAGATTAGAGAGATAGATTGTCGTACTGACAGATTCAAAACGTCATTTTTCCCCGTACTATAAGAGAACAAAATAGGCAGCATAGCAAAGGGATAGATAGGGGAAATATTTTAGAGTAGTCTGTAGTGCATTATGGTTGTATTAACAATCAATCCCTTAATTACTGTGTAGATATTGTCTAGTCGCCTGAGACCCTGTACTATCATGTTTGCATGCTTATACTCCATGCTTGGTGATCTTCACCCCCTGCCACACACCTTCGCGGTGGCTTGCAGGGTATCGTGTAGATGTACTTGCAGTAATAGGTTATACTCAATTATCATATCATCGTGTAGATGTACTTGCAGCAATAGGTAAAACTAAATTATCAAATCATTCTATATCTTCATCGAAAACGATTCAGAAGACTTCTATTGAAGTCAAAAGGTGTAATTAGAACTCTCTACTCACTTCATGACGTTGCCAAAAATATCACACAATATTGACCAGGTATTTAAAAACAATCTGATCAGGTTCATTTAATAGTTATTTCAGCCTATGGTAATAATTAATAGGGATGTTTTTCGTTTATTTTGTTATGAATTCCCATGGGTGTCTTCTTTCACTATTTTTCTCTATGCTGCATAGCTAGTAGCGCAACCAGTCGTTGTATGCCATGAATGATTTTGTTGAGTTATCAGCAAATCAAATGGAAAAAGCTTATGCTTCAAAGCTATTATCAATGTAGATAAACATACACGCCTACCTTCAGTTGGCTTCGGAAGTCAGGTTGAAAACGTGCCGGCCTGTCAACCCAAAGGCTTCTTTGGTTGCAATTCCACCTCTAATAGTTGTGAATATGTTTCTGTTACAACAAAAATAATTTTTGAAGTACGTTAGTCTAGATAATGGGTTGTCAAGTTACGGCTCGCGATCCACAACTGGATTTTTGTGTTCGTAAATGCGGCTCATTGTTTTCGTGGATGTGGCTCGGAAGAAAAATTGAGCATAGAAATAAAACTAATGTGGTTTCATTTAAATAGCATATTTTAGAATTTGTAAATGAGCTAACATAGCGTAGGAACTGCTCATGCAAAACTACCAAGAGTGAGTTTGGAGTGATTACTTTATTTTAACTGAGTTATATTTAATACTATAACTTGATATCATATTGCCTTAAATTTTCATTAATGTTAAAAAATCTATTGGGCTCACAAAAACCTTTTGAGCCTTTGTAAAGCAACGGTTTGGTTCTTTCGAGCCAAAAGTTTGCCGACTTCTGGTCTAGACTATTCAACGCAACCTTGGTGGGTGATATTCCTGGGTGTCTAATTCTTATAAAAAGCATGATGAGCATAAAGCTGATATGGTAGAGGAAGAGGTAAAAATAACAGTGACTTTAGTTAACTTAGGGAAAATGACGATAAAATATGGACAGGAAAATCACATGATAGCTACCAATATTCTTACTCATTTGGAAGTTTCTTAGTTGCAACCGTTAAAATTGGTCGATTATAAAAGATGAAAAATATGCTGAAGTTTTACTTGCTAAAAGTTTCTCCATGTTTTTGATATGAGTAAATAGATAAGGCAGATTAATTTGTTCTTTGTTCAAAACCTCGACAAAAATGGGCAAATATAGTACTGACTCCTGTAGATAAATCAATTTAAGGTAAATAATTAGAGATTCACAATTTACCGGTAAAACAGCTGATATGGTAGAGGAAGAGGTAAAAATAACAGTGACTTTAGTTAACTTAGGGAAAATGATAATAAAATATAGACATGATAAATTCTGAGGACAATCAAATTGAAGTAAAAGCCAATATGAAACCCAGGAAACAGGGGCTAGCCACGTGGAAGAATTCAGTAGGCAGAATATAACTGGAAATACAATCTTAGAACTAAGAAACCACTTATTTAGTATGTACATACGTCTATAGTATATTTTTTTATAGAAGCGGAGACTACATTCTTGGACATATCATTAAACTTGTGAACACGAACTCGTCTCTTGAAGATGCAGTTGATGAAAGCGCCGATACTTTGTGGAGCTCCATTGCTAGTAGGTGAAGAAAGACTTTGAAATTCCATTTTTTAGAAAATAAGAATTTATTTACTTTTTAATTTATTTATCAGTAATTTTTTTAATCAGCGTAATTGCAAAATCTTTTTTCACCTACTTGTTTCTTGATAAGTTTGGTGAGAGAGAATGAAAAGAAAGACCTTACATGAGAATTATGGAGGAATTGATGAAATAAGTTAATGGGAAGAATTAATTATGAGGTTAGATGATGGGCAAAAGTGCATGTGGAGTACTCCGTCAAAAGTCTTAATGACAATTGATATCAGAGAAAATAATGTAGGGTTTTAAAAAAACGCTCCTGCTCAGAAAATGTTTGACATAGTTTAATATATCATTACGATTTTTCTATTGGTATCTTAATAGCATTAATATGCTGATTAGAATTAAGCACTGAAACCAGCCATACAGCTTTTTATTGACAACTTTCACTCTATGTTTATAACTTTTAACTAATATAATAATATTTAGTTCCGCACTCAAATCAGACAGCCGACTATTTCCTCTCTTCCAAAGCATCCCACATTCTATAACGCCCTTGAATAAACGCCCAGCATCTGATCCTTTACCTTCCTGTATGTTCTTCGTTCCTTCCCTATCCTACTACCATTGATCCAAATCCCTAACATCTTGAAATTCAACGACGGAATACTGAGTTAAACCTTCCTACGGGTTAGGGATCAGGATATGTTCTTGGCGACGACCATGATCGTCTTAGAAGATTAGATCGTCATACTTTCGCTGAAAGAAACTGGTCTTTTAAAAACATGTAAATTGTACATAATGATTTTAATATTTTTCAATGAAAAATATTAAAGTGGTTGCGCCTAAGGACCCTAGTTATTGAAGCTTTAATCTAAACGTGTCTACCTACAAAATACTTAGATCATCAGCATATAATATACTTTTCAGTTCAAATGGCATATATCTGAGTCATGTTGTCGAAGAACAAAATGGGAATAATGAAACAGCGTTGCAATAAAGTACCAATGAAGAAGTAAACAGTAATCGATTAAAGAGGATTAAAGAGGAACATTTCAATATAACATTAGATTTTTGAGATTTGTGTCGGGGTTTTATATATGTTATTATAAACACTTATTTGAAACCTAAATGCATCCTAAGTTTGAATCGTGGATTAGGAGAAAAATTAATGCATTCATGACATGTGATCTTATTTCTATGAAATTTTATCCCAATAGCTACCTTTATTAATTTTTGTTGAGCAATTCCTTGGTTCCGAATTATCTTTAAATGCCCATAATTTTCTAAATTTTTTTAATGGCTATTTTTTCAGTGCACCGAAATGGCTAAAATATGGAACGGAACTATGGCGAAATAGTGCGAACAAAGTGCAAAAAAAATACTCCCGGGGCTAAGAACGTAGAGGAGGAAATTGAAAATCGACTTACAGTTGCTAACTTATGCACGCATGGCCTAGCTCTAATTGAAATTGGACACGAAATATTGTTTTCATAGATACAGAATTGAATTGAATCTATCGGATTCAAATTAGTGCACGCTCTCCTGTCAGCATAATTCACTTTGAACCACCCCTTGTTTCCGTGCTCTTATTCTTCAGAATGACCAAGCATCGTCAGCATTTGCTTACTGCTACATGATATAAACTTTGTCACTGAGTTCCACTTCGGAAAAATAACATTCACCTCAAGAAACGGACGATTTGTGAATGGGCGTTTTGGTAATATTCTATTTTAACGCCACAGACTTTTGTGAGGCAGGTTCCGCGCAACTGTGGGAAGAAAAACAGTCAAGGGGAATGGAAAGGGAAACCTTCACTCCGGAATGGGACATTTTATTTCCTTCTCCGGGCTACATAGTTGAAGGAACGTGGGGAGACAAGAAGGCGGCTCTCTCACCCGAGGATATTGCCGTATGCGGCCGTGGCATCGTCCGGGAGAAGCTCGAACAGGTGCGTTCCCATGGCGGGAGAGGAGCTTGGCAAAGGGGAGAAGAGTGAGGATGTAGAGAGGCGGAGATGGCGAGAGAGGAAAGGAGAGAGAGAGAGAGAGTGGTATGTAGGGGCGGAAGGGAATGCGGGGGAGAAGATCCGAGGGATTGAGGAGAGGGCGAGATAGGGAAAGAGTGGTGGCGTCCACAGGTGAGACAAAGAGGGAAGAGGGTGAGATGAGCCAGCAGAGGGTGGGAGGACGGGAGCGTGTGTGTGAGAGAGTGTGAGAGAGGTGAGTGGGAGGGAGGGAGGGATGGGGAGAGATTTAGCGGCCGGACCTACGGTTGGGGTAAGGGTGGAGGCTGCGTGGACCACGTCAGGAGGAGTACCTGGGCTAAGTTGCAGTTGTGGTGACAAAGCTTTCGGGCAGCTTGAGTGTTCTTGATCCAGTGTTGCTCGAATGGAAGATTTTAACTCTGTTCTTTTTGGATACGCATTAATTCAGCAGTCAGGTGCTGCAAAATATCTCTCCGGAATGTTGTTTTTCAGTTTTTACTTCACTTGTAAGTAGGAGTCTAAAACTAACTTTTACAAAAATACCACTAATAATCGCACTTCTTGCACGACCCGGGGTTAGAACGAAATAATGTCATCATTAATTTTGTTTCGATAAATTTGTTGACTATGGAATACATATATTTTACAGAAGATAGAGTTTTATTTATTGAGAATCTATTTCCTTAGCTGCACACAGTATTCCAATTCGGCCACCCTGGTCCGCAGCTGTTTTTTAAAACTTTTTTTCAAACGTCAACGCCCAAATTGTAAATTTGGCGGTCCCAGAGACGCCTCAATTGAAAACCATCAAATTAGTTGATAATGCCCACAAATGTTTACTGAAATAGCTCTTGCCGTAACCCCTCTTTTATGAAAAACTGCAATAAATCTCACTCTATGTTGACCAGTTAATCTCTAATATCAATTTTTTTTTACTTCGAGAAAAAGAACATGAAACTACAACTAAATTTAAATATAATTAAGTCTACATCAATTCCATGGAAATGTAAAAAAATGCTTACATTTGGAATCTCAGTCCATTTAACAGTCCAGTCGTAAAATGAACGATTGGACTGAAATTAAGGGCTAATTTATTTACTTAATTTATGGCTACCAAAAGAATAGATGTTCAATGATGGCAAAATTTAATAGTATTTCAATTATAGAGACTGAGCTCATCAGGTTCACGGAGGCAGAGTAGGAATTCGATCTCCAAAACTTTCACCAAGCAGCGATGACAGGACTCCAGGCGGAGCACTTCAAGGTTAATGACTCGGAGATGGACAGGCAAAGGAGGAAATGACAGATTTACTAGATTCAATGGTTACTACCATGGTCATTATATTAGAACCTTGGTTTGCTAACTCTAGAGGCCGTTTAAAATGACCGCCAAATGATTCTCTTACCATGCCGCTACTTAAGTCGGAATCAGATTGAGTTTTGCACTCATACGGCGATCGTAATCCGACAGCGACATCAATCATTCCCGATTGCCTAAAGGAACTTTTTCTTGAAATTCATGCACCATCATGATTTCTTCCCTTTCCATACTCTATACTCCAATGCTATTCCAGTTGTGAGAAAACTAGCGCTGTGGCACACCTTCCACATCACTTCATCGTAAACCCGCTTTGCCTCGCGGTCGCTAGTGAGCGCGCGCTATCTGCTAGATGGACGTAATGCGCCAGAACCTGCTGTCAGCACGTGTTGCTCCATATTGGAATTCTTCCCTAAGGGGTTTACCTCCATTCTGAAGAGGATTATTATTTGGGGAGTTTGGAGCAATATAATTGTATGGATATGGAGAAATTTAAATGGATAAACTACTCCCAAGTGTGGACGAAATTAGTTCTACAATATACGTCCGGATTGACTTTCGATGGCCGGAATGATTTTCAAAATGAGTATAATCCTATTCACGGTCGATGCTTATTGAGAGCTATTTTATTATGTGATCCTCAAAAGTTTTATTTGCATTTTAAATATTTTGCTAATTTTTTTCGATATTTCTTGCAGCGATGAAAAACCACCCCTTCCGCATAACTTCTCTAAAACAGTGGATAGGTATCTCTGGCTCTGCAGCCATTGCTCACATGAAGCTAAGAAATGATTACCTATGTAAGTTACAATAATGGAAAACTGTCAGGGTAAAATTCCAAAATTACTGACCTCCGTAAATATTTAGCTCCTATGAGAAACTTTGGGCTGAATGAAATGCAATGGAACATTTTTCCCATGCATTCCTCGAACATTTCCACCTTGCCCTCGGAACACTCGTTGTCCCTCGTAGCAGCCATAAAAGGTTATTCTTGATATAAAAATCTCACTGGCGAGGAAAGTGAAAGCTTTGCGCGAAGAATATGGGAAATTGTCAAAAGCCAGGGTATTTTATGATGAGGAATCCGAGCCCGACGTTGGAGATTGAAGCCGGGTGAAATGCTCGAGTGAGGGGGGATTGAGAGGGGCGGGCTCTGTGATGGGCTGGAAGGGGGGGGGAGGGGAGGGGAGGACCAGGGAGGGAGGTTTGGTGTCCAGCCCAAGCTATAGCCGCGGCAGTGAATTTGGAGGAGGAGGGGGTGAGGGAGGAGGTGTGGCTCAGGAGGACAATACGAATGGTGGCTGTCATCGCGGAGGAATTTTCACCATTCCACCTCATTCTTCCCCCCCCCCCCCCCCTCTTCTCACTCCTACATCTCATCCTCCTCCAGTTATCTCCCTCCCTTTCTCCCGAGTCGACCCTCTTGCCCTCTCCCTCTCCACGAAATATCCTCCCTCTCTGTCTTCTCCCCCAACTCTTCCGTCGCCTGCGAGAAACTTGACGGTCAGGCCTTTAAAAACTCGGTCCCCTTCCCCTGTCCATCCCTCTCCTCTCCGTTTAAAAGAAAATCCGCGCCGAAGAAGGTCGTTTCCATGCCAACCTCCTATCTCATTTCGCGTCCGTTATCCAGAGATAATCTATCGCGAGGGTGTAACATCTCTTTCCCCTCTTTCATGTTCCGAGCGGGAGCATTTACGTGCCTTGAGCCGTTGCCCCAGGGTTGATGGACACTTTAGTACGGCGAATGGCTTTTGGACCCAAATGTAATGGTAGCTTGCGTGCATTACTGTTACGTATGTTAAGAAGAAACTCAAGCATGTACTCACAAAGTGCATTGGTTTCCAGAATTCGGAGTAAGAAATCCAAGGGTACATAAAAATCCCGCTTGCAAGTAGAATGAAAAACTCAATGATCTGATAAGAAGTAATTTGAACAAACCTAAATGATTCAGGAATTTTAATTTATGATAGCACTGCAAGTAATGTTATAAGGAATCGTTTTCGAGTTACGTTTTGTATTGAAACGTGGAAAGAGCTCCAGCCACTAACGCGCCAAGCTATTATTATTTCTGGAGAATAAGTTTTCTGACACAAATAATGCGCGCTCTCACAGTAAATAAGTAAAAATGATATGTTTATGGGAAACATCTCTTTCATGTAAAATATCATCTCACCCAACGACCTTCTTTCTGGTGGCAATAAAATGTTTTTAGTATGTTCGACTAAGCACGAACATTCCTTCCACCTGAAACTTCACCCTAATTTCCACCGACCGGTGCATCATTTCAATTGAAAACTGACCACAATCAGGCTACTGAGTCCTGTGCAAGTCATTGGAAGTAAATTGTATTGAAGAAGGACTAAAGCATGACTAAGTCCTCAATAAAAAAAAACAAGAACTCAATGACATTAATTAAGATTAACCATTAACTTTATTATATTGTAGAGATTTGATAGGATAGGAACTTTCGAATTCCAAGAAGGGTTCTAAAATTCAATTAGAAGAATCCTCAATAATTTTTCACCATTGAAGTCACGAATTAAGGGAATGAATTGACTGAAATAGAGGACATTAGCTGCGAATCAAGAAAAGGGATGAAATTCTTTAATGTAAGCAAATACTAGTTTTCTTTATAGATGCGCATGAAACCTCACTCATCTTGAGGGAAAATCACTCGATGGAAATACCGCTTGTCATTGGAACTATGTGTGTGAGAAAAGTTAGGTTATTTAGGGCTTTTGTTGGAGAACGCAGGAAGGTGGCAAGCTGAATTTTGGACTAGGATGGTGATACTTTGGTCGACGAGAGGAGTAGGATATGCGTGGAGAAGGAGGGTGAGAGGTCCAACAAAATCCCTCCAGTCCTCTATTCTTCCGACTGCTATCCTCCCCACATAAAACTTTCGCCACATCCAAACCGCAGTCATAATCTACAGAACTTCCCCACCCCTTTCTTAACTTTGATATCTTTCCCTTCTCCACCCACCCGCCTCAACTCCTCCCCACCCTCCTGATCCTCTCCAAAAAACATAACCTCGGAGCTTCGTCTCCGGTTTCCTTTGGACATGAGAGAGCTTTGGGGTTTTGTAGAATCGCCTTTGTGTCTCCTCTGTCTTTCCCTCCCGATTATTTCTCTCTCTCTCTTTCCCCTTCTTTCCTATTTCTATCCTACATTCTCACCAGCCTCACTCTTTGCTGGAACACGGCGCAAAGAAATATTATGCCGCAGCAGAATGCTTGGTGAATATTAAATAAAGGCCTGAGGTTTTCCTTGAATTTACTCAGCGAATGAAAAGTTGATGTGTATACCGTTTTATATATACAGAAAAGAATGTTACAAGTTAAGGGTATACTTTTTCTCGGTTATAATTCTTCCAGGCCAAAATTGTTCCCTCAACAAAGAAGAAATTAATATTTTTACGTCTTGTTGTCTTGAATTTCAAAACTTCTATTCATAGATAACGTTATTTATTCGGGAATAAAAATTTATTATTTTAATGCGTAGTACTTACGCAAATAACCTAGAGCTTAATGATTTTTCAAAATTATATGGCTACCTTTACGACTATATGAAAAATACCTTGTTACTTGTCATTTTACCTTTAATGAGAATGATTAATAGACCAATAAATGGAATGACATTACTGATAGGGCCTATTGAAAAAGAACTTCATAGTTGTAGCAATCTGTTAGCTTAGCTTTTATGAATGGTAAATATTTATGATAATCATGAATTTAATTCTGGAAAAACGCCCCTTAAGTTTTAAGAAAGGAATAAATTATATTGCATGAGGTTTTACATTATAGTTTCTAGCCGATTGTAGGAAATATCTTACTTTCAAATTTTTGAGACAGTTATATTGAAATGATTGTTCATATCATCGGTCAATAATCCTAGAATTGGTTTGACGCAGCCCTCCATTCGATTATTCTATCGGCCAACCTCTTCATATTGACGTAGCTCCCCTCTTTTATATCCTTCACAACTTGCTCCATATATCTCATACGAGGCCTGCCTTTTCCATTCTTTCAATTCACTTCTCCCTCGACGATTGCCTTCATCAGGCCATCGTGTCTTAAAATGAAATGATTGTTAAGGATAAGAATTCATGTAAATGATATCAACTGTTAATTTGATCGTGCCATAAAAGATGACAAACAAGCTTGTGTAAAGGCATTTTAAATCTTATCTTAATTACTTATTGCTGAGGATTTTGAATTTGTACCCACGACATTTATAAATGACAATATTTTCCCTTGGTCATGCAAATTAATGAAGGAAGATATATCCAGAGGACCAAGTGTGAGTCGGGACCGGGAGGGGCAAGATTGAAATTATTGAATTTGATAATGTATCTTACTCTTGATTCATATTATGGATGAATTAAAAGTGCTAATTATATCTTCGCCGTAATATATCAACTTGAATAGAATCCCTGATGAAATTATCTCTGAATGCAGCTTCAAATATCAAATTAAACCTTGTTTATGCGAAATACTGACCTTCCCCTATGACAATTATGAGTATTAAAATTGTTTAATGCATTATATAAATGTCATTGGAATATTCATTTGATATCCTATTCCCAAAATCTTATTACATGGAATCATTGTCTCGGGAATACACGAAAACTGTGAAGAATTCAATTTAATATGGCATTAAAATTATCAAAAGTCATAAAAATTGTTATCACACTATATATGTCTACAAGCATTATTTATTGAAGATTTTATCAATCAGTTTTTAGTTATTTAAAATGATCATTAAAAAAACTCGTATTTTAGTGTTATACGAGCTCCAAACTGCCTTAAAATCAAAACGCAAGGTTAGCGTGGGTTGTTTACGGTGTAGCCATGCGTACAGATGGTCCTTTGTTCGTTCCCCATCAAACTGGGTTTATCCTGACGTCTTCCGACACCTTTCAGTCTTATGACACAATCTTTCAGTTAGGGTATCCAAATGAAAAGTATTGCGCGATAGATATGTAATATTAATCAGCAGCGATTAAGGAAATATATTTTTAGAAATATTTACGTCCTGCGATAATAAATGCTGACGCTACCTACGAAGACACAAACAATTAAACACTGATTAATCCTTGCTTCAATACACGCAATGAGATAAGTAACTTCCTCTGTTGGTCTGTTAAATGATTAGATAGCCTAAGTGTCACTCTATTTGTATGAGTGTATCATTTTCAGCTGACAGCACGTTTGCAGTTGTATCTGGGGTGGTTCAAATTTCCAATGAACAGGATTGCATTCAGTATGACATTGGCTGAAGAGTCGCTCAATAGACCTCTGGACAATTTTTTAAATCTCCTTGAAATGCTACTTAAAAAATTGTTTATTATACTAAATTACCTTAGCGATGAAAACTATGCATTTATTTAATGTATTTTTCGAGAAATAAGCAAAAGAAATGCCCAGAAAACACGCCCACTCTAAAACGTATTGTGATTGGTCGGCTGAAAGTGACGTCAGCTCCTGCAATGGAGAGGAAAACGGCGGAACGTACTGTACCTGTGGACGTTGTTTTCAACATTTGTTGTCGGATTTAGATATCTTTGGTGTGGTTAAGGAAGGCTGCGAACATATATGATTTCTTTATAAGGTATGGAGTCTGAGTTTGTCAAAGCTGAGGCAAGAAATCTTCCGAAAATCTCAACATTAGCAATGTTTGCATACGTATCAACACCGTGTTTAAATGTAACTTCGTTCAATCTTCGAAGAAAACATGATTCAAACGGAAATCCAAAGAGTTAAGATGGCGAGGTAAAAGCATGTCAATGTTTGAAAATGAATGTTCATTTGAATTTTGTAATATTCATAATATGGCGATGATGAATGTGTTGGTGTTAGGGTCGTTCGTTAGGAACACGACGATGATGCCATCGGCTATGTGCAGGTTAAGCTCGATAAAATGTTGTTCGTGCTCGTGTATGTCCCGAGCATAAACTAATATGTCGTGGAAGCACATATTTTGATGGATGGCGAAGACAAGTAGGTATACCTACTTGTCTTCGCTATAGACTATAGCGAGCATTTCGTGCAGGGATTGCGTAGGTACGTCAAGTTCGGGACCACAAAAATAAGATGTATTATGGGCATCTACTTTATTCATTTGTTTACTTTGAACTACTGCTCCAATATGTGTCGACATCTCTCTATGTTCAGGCACATTATATCATTAATGTATCATTTGGGATGTTTTCAAGGATTCGGATTAAGGCCTGGTTACACGATACATTAACCCGTACGAGTTAATGTGTATATGCATAAACGCGAAAATTCCCCGTGTAACCACACCAAAATGTACAAATGAATGAATGCGTGAACAGAAAATAGATCCTGTTCTATTTGGTTCATGCACTAACGAACAAGTTGAGCAGAAACCATTCACGCAAATGTACATTAACCCGTACGTGTTAATGTATCGTGTAACCAGGCCTTAAAGGCCTAAATAAAAAATACAATGAACGTGAAAATCTTTTGTTTGTAGTGGCATAACTTTATGGTGCAGCTATGAGTTTTGATACGATTTCCAAGAACTTCCTTTTGGGGAAATATATATTGGGCTATTGAGACAAAGGGGGATTAAAAAACCCTTGATTACCGAATATAACGAGGAACTTCAAAATTCAACCTGTGTCGCAGCAAGCAAGTGCGATCGTGATCCTAGATTCTAATGTTGTGTGGTGTAATATTGGTGTATTTGGCATATTAGCTGATCTCGTCGCGGACGCGGTATGTTGAAACGTGAATCTAATGTGTTAAATCGTGAAGGTAATTCAAAGAAATAAATATTCCCGTCTACAACTACTTTGGTTTAATAAATGTGCACAAGTAGCCATTCACGCATCCATCGTTCACGCTGACCTTCGAAAATTGAAATTGACCGGTGAAAATTACTGCTTGCGATTAATAAAAGTTAGGACATCTAATCTTGAAAAGTAAGCAGCGATAGGTTCAGTGGGTTCAGTCTTTTAATCATAATTGAAAGTTGCTTAGCGAACTTTTTCAAACATGGCATATTACCTGATATGGAAAAGATTTTTCGTGACATATGTCCAGCACATTTCCCTCGTACTCTGATTACTGATTTGTGCATGCATTAAATTTCCTAGCAGTTTTTCAATCAATGAAAAAACTTTACCGAATAATATTGAGCCCATATGTCAATCGCATCAATACTACTACTGGCGGCGCTTTGTTTTGGCCTAGTTTCTGCACAATTAAGTTTAATTTAGTTTCCAGAATTGGTAAAATGAATATAGACAGAGTGAACGTTCAAAAATGCACACGTTTGATCGCATAGACAAAGTTTCATTTCGCTTGCACTTCTTTCTTCACCCATATTATCCTGTTTCGGGTAATTAAAAAAATACTTGTTGGGAGGCATTTCCGTTGGTGTCATTATATTTTGGCACAAGACAACATTTAAAACAACGCTTTGGCATATTAAAATAAAGTGCGTTCATGAAAGACATTTCAATAGTGATCTCCTAAACGCTTCAAACTTCGCATAGAAATATACGCACCGCGACCGCTGTTGCAGGACCTGACGTCATTCAAGATGGCAGCGATGCGAATTACGTTTTTGCGAGGGACCAGCTCGTGGCGATTCAAATGCTTATATTTTAAAAATAAAATACTTTCTGTGAAAACGGCTTTCGCAGCAAGTAATTTTTTTGTTTAAACTCTACGAAAATGCCTTTATTGGAATATGTGTCCAGAGACCTATTTATTAAAAATCTATTGCGATGCTCACTTGTTTCATTTCTATTTCTGTTCACTTTGGCTATTTCGTGTGACGGATAATGAACCATTGGGAATCATTTTTGGGAAACCATCGCTAGGAATAGATTTTATGTGCACAGAACCTATTCCACTGTTAATTTCTAGTATTCAAATAAATGCAGGACTACATTGACTACAGGATGAATTGGAGCCTAGGCATTGCACCCATGGGTCGAAGTTAAGAGGCAGAACTCGCCTGCCACTCCTTTCTTCCCCGCTCCCTTCCGTTTCATTTTCTTCGGTGGAAAATTCGCACGAGGGAAGTCGAGGGAGGAGTGAGCCTCTGTCACACGGCGAGTGTGAGAAGGAAGGTGAGCCTACTTGGCCCCCACCTCCCCCACAGCCTCCGCCCCCTCCCCCCACCTGCCACATAGACAGCAGCCCTCATAATTTGCCCCCGTCCCCTCTTTCTCCTTTTCAGACTCCCCGAGACGGCACGTTTTTGATCTCGAAACTCGAAAACATTCAGACGCGTATCACGTGCGGACCTTGCTTTAGCTCGCTCTCTTTTCTGTTTTCCCTTCCTCTTACTCCATTTCTTCCTCCTCTTGTTCTTTTTCGTTTGTGCACTCTTGTTTTCTCATTTTCCGTGTTTTCTGCGGTCGCGTTTCCATGATCGTATTTGTTTTATTCAAATGCCGGGGGCCCGCCGACAATTTTTTTGTCATATCCCTTGACGATTCTATTACCTATGCCTCATCTTGTTTCTATCATATGCAGCGGCTTTTCTTTATACTGATAATTGTTTTTCTAAACCCTCTTCAATTTTTCAACATAAGAGATGAGGTGTTGATTAATCAGCTTAATTTCAATTGCTATTAGTGGCGGATATTAATTTTTTGGGAACGTTGATTTGCGGATTTTAGCGCAGCGAATACATCCAATAGTTACTGATCAATTTTAATAAATGATCACCTTTTATAGTGTTGCAGTCTGAAACTGTAGTAGAAGGATACGATCCATCATAAATATCGCGCCATATTTGTATCACCCCCTATTTCAAGGGTACAATCGTGTTAAATCCTTCCCTGGATTAAAATAATAATATGAGAAGAATATAACAAAATAATGATGCTGTAAATTGAAGTTCTAAAATGCATCAAAAGAATGCTTGGTACTCGAAAACCGTCAATATTTACTCTAACATCTATGGGTTCTTCATTTTTTAAATTCAGAATACATGACTGATGGATACAATGTGGGCACTACACCAGAGTAGCAGACGCTGTACCTTGGCAATATGACAAATTTAGTTGCTAGAATGTTGGAAACATGTAATTAAGTTAAAGGGAGCAAATTTATACTTTCCTAAAATCTTGTGTACATCTTTACCCCTTTCAGTAGCTATATAATTAGATTGATACAGCTCTCGTTCGATTATCTCCGACCGCATTTTTGTATTAAATTTTCTTTCACATTTACCATCATTGGTTGTTTTTTTGTTTTCTATTTTGCTCGCTAGGAAAAATCCCTATATTCTGGGTCACATCGATATCTAATAACGAACGTAAATGATTGTTTATTTGGACGTTTATCTGTTGGCTTCCAACAGACGCGCGTAGTGCTTTTCGGTTGACATTGAAATTTAACCAATTTAAAATTGTCAAAATTTGGCTAGTGGTGTTATGAGAACACATGCGTCTAAACCTTTGCCTCTTTCTTCGCCAGCTCTTCATAGAACTTCTGCTTCGTCATGTTACTCCTACTTTGTAGATTTATCTGCTAAATAGATGTCAAAGAGGAAGAAAAAAAAGGTGAAAGAACAGAAAATAAGAAAAATGATCGTGTTACAAAATGATTTCACATTTGGCCGCGACAATAAAAAGTACTTGTTTAAGGTTAATGTATGCGTTTACCTTCTCCAAGATTATATCACAGTAAAAAATAGAGCACGTAGGCTATTAAAGTTAACTCGTAATAGCCTACGTGCTATACGCCCTTTTTTTCTTCCTCTTTGACATCTATTTAGCAGAAACCATTCATTCTAGCATTAAGTTTTCAAATTTTAGTTCTCACTTTATCCGTTAGTTACTATTTATGTTTTACGCTTCTTCATTCTCATGTGTCGTAAAAACCCTCATATTCTAGGTCCCATCTTGTTCTTGTAAATAATTCTCTAGATAATAGTGCCTTCCTTATATTTAAACTGTTGATATTCGATTGAATTCGATGAAGTATTTTATTTTAAATAACTCTCAAAATACGACATTCTATCATATCCCAAATAACGAAATAACGGGATTTGACTTTTTTTGGTGGGAGTTGACATTTTTCCACACATGCTTTATTCTTCACTTATTTATCTATTATGCGAAGAATAAAGCATTTGCGGAAAAACTAAGTCACCTAAGTTATGCAACGTTACCAGAAACTTACGCCTAATACCATTGTATTTATTCCAAATACGTTCAATAGTTGGTCAGGATATTGTTTCCGTCCTCCTTGAATGTTATATTCAGGGTTATATTAATGACATACGATACTCACATGATGTTGAGCATTCTCACTTGTAGGGAAGTAACGAAATGCGAAACTTGACGCATCAAGCAATTCAAATTCTTGCTCTTTCAATAGCATTCACCTCATCTCCTCTCTCTCTGAGAAAGTGGCTTCCGTGCATTTAATGCTTAGTGCTTAATATTACTAAACTGTACTTATCATAAGCAAAATTGCTTACTGAGTCAAATTACTTAAGGAATTTGAATACAACTATGGGTTTAGCCGGATGGTATTCTTCTGAGAAATCATTTACAAATAACAACAGATAACTCCATTATGGTTGATTACGGCCTGGTTGCAGTAATTTTTAATTAATTTTCATATCAAGGTTGGAACGATAAAATATTTTATTTTCTTAGCAGTGCTAGTTCATCAAATTCTTAGTAAAGAGCAAATTTACCTCCAGTTCTGAACCACTGTTTACGAACACACCAGGAAAATTATGTGATTTACTCTTCAATTCAATTGAAATGCGTTGATGGTCTTTCATAGGAATGCCGGTCTTTCATTGCATGCTTACTCAGGAACAAGATAAAGCCGATAACAGAATGAATTAAATTTGCACCGAATTAGTCTAATTTCCTTAATTACTTAGTGATATGAATTTCCGATGCCTAGATGTAAAAGTTTAATATTGCCAACGCGTCAAGTCAGTTGCTCAAGCGTTGGGCACCCAGCAATCAGTATCCGGTTTAAACTCTTGATCGGGCTTTCGACTCGTGCGAGCCGCGTACGGTGTAATAACATTTGTTGGAGATTTTCATACCTTCTACTTTGCCCTAAGTTTCCTTCCATGATGCCGAAGGCCCTTCCCATGAAGAAGACCATGTATTTTGTGCGTTCAACTAATAGTATTGCGTTCAACACAGAGTGCTCATACTACGCTACTAGTTAAAAAGAATGGTGCAGCGAGTGGCATTGTGCTACAAACCAACCTTCGGGTTAACAACCAATGCAGACCGATTGAATTTCGTTGTATGCCAAGGGTAGCATAAGGGACTGAATAATCTACATCTACATCCTCATAATACCCTGCAAGCCACCATAAAGGTGTGTGGCAGGGGGTGAACTCTCACCAAACATGCACTACATATCATGCATAAAATTTGTAATTAAAAATTAAAATAGCGATGCATACATGCAAAAACATGCTGTTAGTTGGGTTAGCTTTAAGTCCCTATACCAACATGCAGCTACCAATGTTATCCATTGCTACACTCGTATTGGATACATTTACCGTTATTCATATCCCTAATTGTACGGGGAAAAAAGGACATTTCGGCAATCAATTTCACTAATTTTGTGATTATGGTCCAGTCTACCATAGTAAGGTGGGGTCCGCAAAATATTTTTAACATCATCACTGAAAATATTGTCTTGGAATTTATGAAAGAGATTAAGTCTAAATTTCAACCTGCGATCTGACAATGATTCACAATTTAAGTCATTTAATAGACTGGTTACGCTAATTAGGTTATCATACCTGCCCTTTAAAAATCTTGCCGATCTTCGCTGCACACGTTCAAGTTCGTTATTTAGACCGATTTCGTAGGGATCCCATACACTGGCAGCATATTCCAAATGAGGTCTTAAAAGGGAAAAGTAGCTGATTTCTCGTACATGATCGTCACATTTACCAAGTGCTCTTTTGACGAATCCCAGTTTACGATTCGCTTGACCCATTATTTCACGTAAGTATATGTTTACCCCAGGAAAGAACATGTGTCAATCTTATTCCAAGATATTTAATGGATTCCACGTTTGTTAATTCATTATTACTTATTTTGTAAGTGCTAGGAGTAGAGCTATTCTTTTTCCAAAAATTCATTACAAGACATTTTTTAAAGTTTAATTCTAACTGCCTTGTATCACACCAAGTTTCAATTGCTTGTAGGTCAATATTTAAATATTCTTTATCGTTTGGGCATAGAATTTCCCTGTATACTATTGCGTCATCGGCAAATGGACGAAGCTTACTTTTTACCACCTTATGGATATCATTTATGTACAACAGGAATAGAAGTGGACCTATCACACTTCCTTGTGGGACACCCGAAGTGAGTTTAATTGCCGGTGAGGTAACACCGTCCAAAAGACGGGGATTCCAAGACGGGACGTCCAAAAATAATGGGGATTTCCAACGCTTGGATTAGTACCAGGCCACCTCTATATTTACCAACTAGACCTTCCTTCCAGTTGAAAGCCATGTTCTCCTTTAGCTCTTACGTAAGTATTTTAATGTACCTAAGTAAGAGTAAGAACGCTAATAAGAGGTGGAAATTACTATTCCAGCTGTGGTCCTCGACGGAGTTTAATATGTTGATAATTTCACGTTGAGGCTTTTAGGCGGGAGTGTCCGAAGAGGCTGAACCAGATTTTGAACCCGAAACCCCAGAGCTCGAAGACGATTGCTTTTCTATGAACAACAACGCTCCATTCTCATGACGAGATTTTTATGCTCTTGAGCGCAGAATTCTGACATTCCTGCCTCATGTAAAATGCCTCTGATTTCGGAATGAGTCTAGAAATACCAAATGGATGAGGTGTAATCGTGAGAAAAGATAAAGGCGGCTGCTTTTTTCTTCCTCTTGGCGTGGGATGAGTGAGAGAGGGAGAGATAGCATCGTAATATTGGTGCCCGCGAGACATCGGGCTAGGTGACAGGGGAGCGTGGTTAAAAACGTCACGTCGGTACCACCGCGCGTAAGGGGAGGGGGAGGGCAGAGGGCGAACCACGTGATGGCACGTACTCGCGATGCCTCTTGCCCCTGTCCCCCCTGAAGGTCCCTCCTCCCGTGACTCACAGAGACAGGAATTTCAAGGGATCATTTGAGAGGGAGATGCTCCCGCGCCCTCCTTCCATCTCTCACTACTGCTCTATTCGCTTTGGGAGTGAAATAAAGGCACTTATCTCCCTCGTGGTTGGCAGTAGGCAAGAGGGCAGCTAGTATATGGATAGAGGCAGTGATGATGCGGACGTGGATTGGCTGGCAAGGTAAGAAGAACCCAGTGCGGCTCAAAAAAGAGAATTTAATCTGAGACAGGGAGGGTGTGGGAACCCGGGGTCAGGGGCCCTCACGGAGTGAAGAACTACACTTGCGGCTATGCTGTTTTGCAGGGAAGGGCTCTTTTTTGGAGAGTCACATGTTATATACAATTCAAATTTTGATACGATATATAAATTAAATTTTCATCCTGACATGGCAAGAGAATGAAGTAAATTGAACTGGAGTTATGTTATCGTTATGTGGAGAGGTGACTGAGAATTGAATCCATTTGCGCTTTTAAGGATGGGTGGGTAGCGGGTTAGAGATAGATTTTCAGGGAATACGACGGGAGAAAAAAAAATAAAGGCTAGTACTCTAGCTATGCCAGCCTGATCTCAGGAAAATATACCTTTATTTGGTTCTACATGAGTTTCTTCCTTGCTATTTAATTCCCTTGTTATTCTTGCCATGAACTTCTCGGAAAGAGAAATGAAATAAGTGAAACTTAGAAAGGTACTTAGATAGCAAACTGATGATGGAACAGGCTTGACTGGAATTGAGCAGACAAACAACTAGGCAGTTGCTCATCTTAGGACTTGCAACTAAATCAAATAATATTATCTCCTGTTAATCGAAGAGGTGACTGACAATTGAGTTATTTTGCGCCGTTAGGGATAGGTTTGGATAAAGGGTGAAGAAAAACCGTTGTGACATAAGCCTGCTCATGATGAAGGATTCCAAGGAGCCCGTGCTTGCCACCCCACCTAGTGGTCGGATTGAGCGTAGTAATGGGGGAAAATAAATTGTTAGAGGAAATTAGGGTGCAGTATTTCTGAACTAAGCAAGTAAATGGAGATATGGGACACAATGGGTTATAGGGGCTATAGGATAAGACCGTTATCGAAGGAAAGCGACAAAGAAAAACTTAATGCATCGAAGGGTAATTTGAATGGAACCAAGGAGCCAGAAGTATTATTTGAAGAATAAAATAGTGTGAGGGAGAGTTGTAAAGAAAATCAGAATACATATTATAAAAGAGTACCTAAACCGGTTGCAGAATGGTAACGGTGGAGGATGAAGAGCGATTTAAGCTTTCCATATGTCCATTGAGCAATATCAGCGCTCAATAAAGGGATAACATTGAAAACCTGACCTAAGAATTGGTTAGTATAGGTTGCAGCTCTACAGTACCAACTTGGAAGTTTTATTACTAAAGGGCTACAATGGCAGAGTTCATAATTTTTTACTTTATAAAATACGAGTGATGCAACCACGTGATAGAACTCGCTTACACAATTCACGACGTGTAATCGTGCTGGGGATGAAGTGAACGGATCGCGCACGGAAATCGTTTCCTTTCCCCTTAAACCTATGAGTTGTTACCCGTGCCGCGTGACTTATTTATGTGAACTGCGGGGTGAACGTGCAAGCGAAACAAATAAGCGTGAAGCGATGTGTCACTTCTCTCGCAGTTCTTTCATTTGCTGTTTATTTTTTTCTCGATTGATACTGATATTTTGCTATTAAATTGTTTCATTTTTCTTAAAGTAATATTTATAAAATAATAATTATAAAAAAAATTAATATTTTCCTCCGAATCTCATGAAAACATTTCCCTTTGATGTCAATTTTTGTAGCCATATTTGGCCATCATTGTTGTGTTTTTACTTACGCAATTAATTTCGCATAAATGAGGTATCAAAATATGATTGTCCTCTGCTTAAACCCCTTATACCTATAAGCATAATATTTATGACTTGAATGACCGATAGGAATAGAGAATATCATTAAACGGTCAATCAAAATGTTTACCGCAACATCGAGTTTAGTGGGCGGCATCGTTGAGCAGCATTATTGAGCATTCAAACACTTTTTCGTCATTTGATCAGGTGTGTTTATTCAAATTTTGCATAACTGACATGGAAACGATAAAATTGCGTGCAGAAGAAAATAGAAAATGCTAGGGATTTTAACGTTTTCCTTTGTCATTACAACTCAGAGTGCAGATAATCTTGTAATAGGTATAGTGGTACCATTGGTTACCCACAAAAGTGGCTATATTCGATTATAAATACCCCTGGTTGAACAAAATAGCTGTTTTTAACATATGGTACATTTACAATGATACATATAATATATTAACGATGACTATGCTTTTATTTACTTAGTCCTTATTAGCCTGAGATTGAATATATTTTCCTCCAATAAACCCGCAGAAGTGACTTTTACCTCACAGTGCACCAGGGGAATTCTGCCTAGCAATATTATCGCGTGATGACTTAATACTTGTTGTTATTTTTCCTCTAACTGCTGAGAAAATTTTTGCTTCATTCGCATATACAAAATAGGATCAGTAAATACAATTCAGTTAAACTTGTTTTTTACAAAAAATTACTTTATTGCTATCATTGAGCTGCAACGACTAGATGTGTTGACTCGTTGTGATTCTGTGAGTATAGTTTCATGAAATAAGAATATATTTTTTTCTGCTTTTTGAAACCAATATATTCAGAGCAGCTAGCCAGCCGCATAGGATGCCAGGCTTCAATGGGTAAACTCTGCGGCCTCTCTCTGTAGCCTCTGTTTGCAAGAGAACTTGCAGCACTTAGAAAAGGAATACAATATGTTTCAGGGTAAATTCCAAGAGAGGCTAACAGTCTGCGGAACTTCACGCGTGGGGAAATTTTCACCTTTTCTCGAGCTTTGCAGTCGACGCGTACGCAAGAATCTTCACATTTGTTTCGCTCAGGAATTCTCTCTACGGATAGGATCAAAATACAAGAGGTAAGTCTACTCTAGTTATGAAGCTTTCCATTTCTCATTCTGATCAAACATTTTTAATTATATACTGTTCAACCTTGTTTCAGTGGCATGTCAGGTATGCAGAGAGTTGTTGGATTGTCATATTTTTCGTGACACCGCTATTCAGGGCCTTTTCATTTTTCCACAAATCTGTGATTAAATTTGCTTTTACGAACAATAACTGTCACGTATTTGACTCAATGGATCTCTTAAACTATCATTTTAACGGGTAACTTTTTCCATTTGGATTATTTTATTCCTTGCCAGTGAAAGCTCTTATTTTCGAGAAGAATATAATCGTTTAACTCTTTTAATGTCCATTTCTTATGCACTTTTTCCGGGATCAAGGAATGAGGGAAGAATAGTAATATTTCTTTTTTCCTTTCTTGATAATTCTTGCAATGCCAAACTTTGGTAATGATAATTTTGGCAAACCAATTTCAAGTGTTTTCAATTTTAATTTCAAACTTTGGTAATGACAAGTTTGGCAAGCAAATTTCAAATAATGTCAAAATCATCATTCGTCCACATTTACCATTTCTTCAGAAACTTCCCAACCTAACTCCATTCCTTTCTGTTTTAATTTAAATCTCTAATTTTATCTATCTCTCGTCCAGTCCCCGAGTTCTATCCCAAATCTGAATCTTAAAACCCTACTAACGCCGATTCACTTACTTAAAATATGAAACTTCTGGACCACATCACACTACTCACCTCGCCAGAATTTTCATTAACAATTTATTTTTATGACATTAATCTAGAGCCGTCTCATCAAATACAAATGCCCTCGACATGAAGGTTTTGTGATTTACTCCATTCTTTGCCTGATTTTCTCACTAGTGAGTCAATTTTCTTCACTTTACTTTAGAATTAAAACAATAGGACTTTCAAAATATTAATTTAACTTAACCCATTTTTCATTTGTTACATAAAGATCAAAAGTTGTGCCCACCATACTGTGTGAACTCTACCCCACTTAATGAACTCTTATCCTGTGAAATACTCTAATCTCATAAGCAAGCGAAGGAATCCAGAGCGTATTAGAACTCTCGTCTAAAAAATGGCCAAAAAAATAGGAAGAATAAAAAAAATTATTTGGGCGTAGGAATACATCAATTATTATGTAGAACAAGATGCAGAACACATTTCTCACTTGGAAAATTTCATCACAGAAGTCAATAACAAAATGCGCTAATTCCGTAATGAATTTTTCCCACAGCAATCAACAGTATAATGAGAGGCCAATGTACTTTACTTTCATTCGGCGTCTTTACTGTCTTTACTGGTCTTTACTGTCGTTCGGCGTCTCATTAAACCATTAACTCATAATCCTTATTCTTCTGTAGTGCTCCCGTAAATAATCAAAGGAATTTAATAATTTTATTTAATGATTCCTCTTAAAATGTCGGTCATATTATTGAAGTGGTAAGGATCCACTTATCATTTTTTGGAAGGAAATGGACTCACTAGCTAGAAAATCAGACAAGGAATGGAATGAATCACAGAAAAGTTCATGTTGAGTTCGTTTTTATTTTATAAGGACGGCTCTAGATTAATGTCCTAAATATAAGAGGTTACTGAAAACTCTGGTGAGGAGAGAAATTTGGTATGGCCCATAAGTTTCATACTTAAGCAAGTGAATCAGCGTAAATAGAGTTTTAGAGTCAGATTTGGGAAAGACTTCGGAGGTAAGTTGGACGAGAAATTGATAAAATTGGCTCTGAGTTTAAATAATATAAATAACCTACTAGTGTAAGTATATTTAATAATTTGTGTCATTTTTATTTATTTATTTATCAATGACCCGAAAACAGTACATATGGTCTTTAAAAAACAAACCCGAAAACAACACATGGCAGTGAAAATCCTCACGAGGCGGGATTCAAACCCGCGACCCTAGGATCTACAGGCGAGGTCAGGAGTCAGTAGAATGACACCCTGACGCCACCCAGGCCGACTTATGGATTCCAAATATTTTTTGGACCAGTTAGCTATTTTCTGTGCCATTATCAAATCGTTCCTTTTCTCAGCTGTGCAGTGCCAATTGTATACTTGAATCATAAAGTAATTATCCTTCCCTAAAAATAATTAGTGGAAATACGTCAGTGAATATTGCGTCCGAAATATGAAGTCAATTTTCCTACAATGGGGAAAGAGTAAACACAATCAGAAAAATTATCAAATGGAGAGTTTGCTTGTAGAAAGAAGGAGAGTGCTTTAGCGTTAATGGGTTTGAATTATTTAAATTCCTGCTGCCGGAAGGTTGGTTTTTAATTACTTTCCTCATTTTCCTTTTTCGTTTAAGCTGCAGTAAGGTTCTGTTCATAATAGACCACCATCTTCTTGAGGCATGAAACTCTCCTTTAGTTGTCCTCCTATTTTATTTCTCTCTCTCTCCTTTAAGCGTGTGCACGCCATTGCTTGCTCATCGAATATCTACACACTTCTGTCCCCCCTCATTCTTATTCCTCGACCCCTCCGCCATCGTCTCCTCTTCATTCTCTCCGTTCCCGGAGCGTTTATCTCTCATAGAATAGCGTCCGATCTTTCTCCGGGCGTCCTATCCACGAGACACGTGCTTGGGAGCCATTGGAACCACCTCTGTGCGAATGTTTCCCCTGCTTGTGAGGAGATCTTTGCGGTACCCCCTCCCCCCCTCAACCCTGAAAGGTGGAACTTGCTCACACGTCATTACTTGGAGCACCCCATTCTCCGTCACATAAACTCCCCCACCTCCTCTCAGCAGCCATCCACAGAGAAAGGATTCCCAACGAATGTCGCAGCATTAGTGGGAAAGTGGCACCCGTCACCTGAATCCCAATTACCATTGGTTGAGAAGCATCCAAGGGAAGGATTAAATCTTTCCTTTTAACCTCGGGGCGCCGTGAGTGCCACGGATGTAGAATGCGAGGTGGGCTGGAGTGATTGGAATCGACGTTTCAATGGGGAGGTTTGCTAGCGAGCACCATTCCTCGGTTTTTTGCACCGGAATTTCAGTGCTTCATACAATCACTTGGGGCTTAATCTTTATGGCTGACTGTAACCAGCGATAGTTGTATAAATATTTTACAAAGAATACTTCTTTAAGTTAAAGTACATAATTTTGTAATTCTCATTGTATTACCTAGTGTCGTATATTGTGCTTAGCGACACAATAAGTAAGCGATAATGGCCAAGTTTCAATATGACAACTTTTTGTAGAATTTAGCGCATACATATCGCAGTGTTTTGTCTGCTTATGAGGAGTCATTACTAATTGAAACGGCATATTGGTGCACTGCATTGTTCTATAGAAAATTATTATTCATATTTTATGCTTGGCGGTGGTTATCTCTACTAAACTAGATAAAGAAAGTACTATTTCCAAGTTTCTAATGAATATTATGAGCTAACTAGCATAAAATATGACTAAGAGGCTAATGAAATCCATTACAGTTTAAACATTTAAAATATACCATCATTTATTTCCTGCCTGCATTTAGTTTTCTCGGTTCATTTTTAAATTTGTTCCGAGATTCGTTTTCATAGTGAAATTCACGAATATCCTTTTCGGGCAATGTAAAAATAGAGGTAGTAAAACACTCAAAATTACTTGATCAATGCGGCATTAAACAGATAAACATCCTCGGCTCTTGGCATATGTTTTAATGTCTTCTGTTTATGTATGTTTTAGATATCTTTCTAGTTTGTTTGTTCCAGTTTACATGTTATACTCACAATTCAAGCATGTGAAAAAAATACCATTTTCTCGCTGTTTACCGCTTGCATCTGTAACTTTCGTATGGAAACAAAACTAAAAATGTAGCAATAAGTCTGGAGGAATAATTCCATTTCAAAATACTCTTCCATCTTAATTTAAGCACCGAAAAATCTTCGAATCGGCGTTTGAACAATTCTTTCCTGCGATTCCTTAGTGGATTTCAATCTTCGATCCACTCGATATTATGACCTGTTCCTGTTTCTGCCCTTTGGTTCCTGCTTTCCTCTCCTACCCCTCTCATGGTAAGGGTCTTCAGCATTCGTAACTGATAAACAATGCATTCTTACCGACGTTTGCTCTTCGCAACTTGTCTCTGGTCCAAGCAACAACGCCCCTGCGATTCCCAACGCCAAGAAGTCCCTCCACCGACCGATATAAATCTACAATGCAAATAGAACAAGGTGGTGCCGTCGTATTCTTCTCCTCCTTCCCCCCCCCCTCTCCCGTGCCCCGCTCTCCAGACATTTTTTGCGTAAGGACGGAGTGTAGTAAAAGGTTCGCATTGCGCCTGCTTCTGGCTCTCCCTCTCCCTTGCGGACTTCGCGCTAAGGGATGCGGATTGGACTGAGTTAGTTTCTGTCGGAAAGCAGCGAATGACAGGGGAACGAGGAGATGAAAGGGGGTGCAGTAAACGAAAGGGTGGAGAAAAACAGGATGATGTAAAAGGAAATAGAAGGAAGAGAAGAAGGTAGCGGGATGTAGTGGGAAGTGCGGAAGGTTTCGGGGAAATCGTCGAAGACGAGAGACGAATGGGAAGTTGCGAGATGATGTTAGAAGGGTGGGATGAAGGTCTAGAAAAGAGAATATTCAAGAGGATTGGAGAAAGGTTAGTCCGAGGTGGGTGAGGGTGGGTGTGAAAGGGTGGAAGAGGAGTGGGGGGGGGGACAAAGGGGTGGTAAATGGAAGGAGAAGGGAGGATGGGCAATCCAATTTGGCAAAGCGGAACCCGGCTGGAAAGAGGTTTCCTGAGGATCTCTTGGTGGCAGTAGCCCCAACCGTCGCCATGAGATCTTATCCCGCGAGGCATCCAAGAAAGAGAGAGGGATAGGAGGAAAGATACAGAAAGAGAACGCCGCTCTTTGGACAGGCGGGAGAGCCTCCCTCCCCTCCTCCCACGGTTTCTCCTCTCCGTCTCCATCTTCCCCGTAGCCGCTTCAACCTCGTCGGCTACTTTTGCTCCCGCAAGGTATCTTTCATTTTCTTTCATCATTTCCTTCTTTTCATTACCTCGTCTTCCTTTCTCTGAAACTTACTATATCTCTGGAACGTTCGCAGCAAAATTCATTACTATATCTCTGCTTTTGCAAAAGTGCGCAGAGCTATCTTCTCTCCTTGTTTGATTTAGTGTATCTGAAGCTTTCTGAAACGAATATTCGTTAAAATCTACAAAGTACCCTCGAAGCCACCACTAGGGTGTGTGGCATTGATAACCCCTCCCTAGATTCTTGGAAGTATGGCCATTGGAGTATTTTCGTGTTCACAATTTTCGGTGTACACAGCTTCTTATTATTTTTTCTCATCAAGAACATACATTTCTGAGCTATTTGAGGCAGGTTAAGATTTCTAAATACTGTGTTGAGAATAACTATAGGCTGGAGGCTAGCCTTACTTTCATAATCATAGCCAGATATAAATGGAGAGGGCTCCTGAATTGTAATTGACGAGACACACATAATCTTGTAGAAAGGTATGTCAAGAACGGATCTTAACTTAGGAATATTATTAGAAGGTTTTAGAAGCATGGACCAATGTTTTTCTTGAAAATAACTCATTGTTCTCTCAGGCTTATCTAAGAAGTGTAACGGACAGCTGCTGACCAGAGTAATGTTCCCTTTCGGGTTTCTCAGGAATATTAGGTAACAAAGGTCACACATTTACTCCAGTGATTTAGGTAATGACTTAATTCTGCCAATATTGGTCTATCGTACGTCTAAAATAAAAAAAACGATAAGTTTTGTAGTGCTTCATTCGACGGAAGTTGCGGTAGAATAATTAGCCATTGTTATTAAATGCTACGCGGGCATAAAGGGGACGTATATTGTCTGATTGCCTGGGTTTTTATAGTTGTTACCGAGAACAACACGTTACGTTTTACTAATATAACTGCAGTATTAGTGATGAGCACCTTTTTATCAAGGGTCAATTTTATTATCATACAAGTAATTATGCTTTCTCCCTTTTAGCACGGTGTGAGTATACTAGTCATTAGTAAGGTTTCTGTCATTTAGGATTTTCGCTTCGGAGCTTTCTTTGGTGATTGGATGCTTTTTGGGATCTTTCCTTCCTCTGTTTACATTGGAGTGATCATGCATCCAAATTGCTTCGGACTTGAAGATATCGATTTTCGTGCTGATTAAACTATCGTCTGCCAAGATAGTTCAACTCTGTAGTGAATGAAGAATTATAAATGATGCTTTTGCTGTCGACAACCTGAACTAAAATCTACCCTCTGTTGTACTACTATCATTCTCGAGTGCCATCAAGGATAAAAAGTAAGGTGTTAAAAGACAGAACATTCTTATGCCATTGTGATAAGTTATCTGTTTTTCATATAATTTACATCTGTAACAAGGCAGTAGCATTGGTATTTTTAAGACAATATATGACTCAATATTTTAGTGTACATGTCATTGACAAATTTCGCTATCTCCAAAATATATTAAAAATATGTACATGATTTATAAGAAACCAAGGCCGAAACGATTTCTTCGCTGCAAATTCATGAATAATGTGAAATTAGTATCCTTATTATTGCCTTACGTCTTGAACATTCTGGCATTAATTTATTATAGCAATAGAATTAGGAATTAAATAGCTATATAATTCTCTTCATCTACATTTGTTTCTAATATAATGAATTTTGTTTATTGTCAAATATCGATCCGGTCAGGAGGCAGGAACGCCTGTGCTAGTCACTAAAAATGTGGATAAACCTCGTAAAATCCTGAAATACTACGGATGGGTGAAAGTAAGTAGACAGGGTTTGGAAGAAAAAAACAAAATAAACCGGTAATGCCGTCGTAAAATAATCTTAGTTATGCGGCAGCATAGAGAATCATGAAATCGGAAACGGAGTTTAGGGGAGAACAGAGCCAAATTATTAATGCTGTGGTCGATTAAACTCGGGCATTTACGCTTTTCTCGACTACGCCAGCCGCGCAGCCTTCATCCCATCACCCTCTCAACCTTAAACTGCCGAATTATCTCCTTCATTTTCTTGCCAACCAACGGACTTAGAGAAGGTCTCGCTTCACCTTAGTCACTCACCTCTGCCTTTACTTGTCCTTTTTTATTTGCTGTTGACATTCCGGTTTATGCTGCTCACTACTTCACTATTTTTATTTTTTGCGAAACATTTGTGCTCGTTCACTCAAATTTAATCTTTATTCACTAATTCCATCTTCGCTTATTATGCGTATCAGTAAGAGTTTACTAGAATAAGGCAATTCAAGAAAAACCTTGTTGAAAGGCATTTTATCCGAACGGAAGACTTCGCTATTAACCATAGAATTTAGCTATTTACATTTATTTTTTAGCCGATAGAGTTAAATTAAAAGCGCTATTAACCTGTACAAGAAATTCTTTGTTACGATAATTATTTCGGAAATAAAATTTTTAAGTTGCTTGCCCAGTTCCGCAACGTATGTTAGAACATCGCCGACCAGCTAAGCGTTTCTTTGAGGCAGGGCAAATAACATGGGCCAACCTTTTTTGTCGGTGGCTAGTTCATCTGAGGGTTCAGACCTTGGTTCAGTAATTTCGAGCTCGGAGAGATAGATGAATGAAATTGTATACCGTTGAAAGTGCGACGTAAAACCGATAGTTTCAGATAAGATAAGATATCGGGTCCTACAAAAATTGGAGTGGGAAGCTATGTACTTTTATGCGTTTAATTAGTTATCTCGCTGAAAATGCCAACCAGCCAACAAAAGATCCCTAGCAAGAAGCTTGGGATCTTTTGTTTTTTTCACCATATTAAATTTTCATCCCCGTATCAGAACACTTGAAAACGCATCTGTAATCATAGTTCAAAATTTTAAAACCTCATATAATAACCTTGTATATAACAACCTTGTGTAAGTAAAAAAGACCGGGATCCCGGTCAAGACGAATGATATTTTTTCTCTGTGGAATTTATGCTATTGTGCAATTTTAGCGGGTAACGCCGTTAATGTTCTCGCGGCCAGTTCGCGGTCCTTCAATTTGTATAAGTTCATATTTTTTTATCCGAGACATCTTTACCCTGCATATGTTGGACCATCTCTGACAGTTCAGCGTTTCGTTAGACGCGAGGCAAATCATGGGCCAGCCTTGTTTGTTGGAGGATCGTTTTTATAAACGATCTTATGGCCTCATTGTATTTGACCTCGACCTTCTAATAGAAGAAATATTTTTTAGCTGGGGATCTTTTGTTTCTTTCTAAGTTGATTATTTTATGAGATCAATTTTAAATTTTCGCAATCTAGTAGCTTAGCTTTTCTCAATAGACTCTTGCAGTTGAACCAGAAATGTATCACTTTACTTTGAGAGAGCAGACTTGGGACTTAAGAACAATTTACGCTCAACCCATGATTTATGATGAAGTTGAGACAATCAGGAAGACTTACAATGTTTTTTTGGGTAATGTTTAGTCCATAAAATCAGCAGAGGGTAGAAATTGGTGAGGTAGATATTCTTAGTAGGTAAATATCTTGTTATAATCAGAAGTCAACGCCTGGATTTCCAAATTTTCTTTTACTTCTTGGGCCTATTCATGGGTAGGACTGAGATTCAATTGTGTAACTTGAATCAGTGTGTTATAGCAAGCTACACTTAAATGTTTCATATAATAGAAAAGAAAAGTGAAAACGATATAAAATGTCAATGAAATAAATAAAAACTGAAGTAATAGTGTTTCCAGAATAAAAGAAGACTAAATTTAAGAGTAGAAATTCAGAACTTGAATTTGGTGGAATTATTTATCTTCTTTGGCTTTATTTTGTAGAAAAATCTGTGTTGCACCTGTGATGCTTCAAGGAGAATTACCCCTACTGAAAGAGGAATTAACTCTAAGAAGATGATGATGATGGGGTTGTTGAATAGATTTGCTCAAAAAGGTAGGCGTAAAGCCGGTATAGGCATTGTAGAGCGCCGAAAAGTGGAGTTAAAGGGAAGAGGAAGAAAACAGACCTAGGGTTTTTGAGGTGTGGTTGCGAGAAAGTACGGAGAAGTTCAGTTGGAGGGCAACAGGGAAGGGCTGAAAAATGTAAGTGAGGAAAGGATTATTTATTGAAGAAAGAAGGAGGAGAGAGAGGGTTTGAACCGATAATAGTAACGGTCGATGGGGAAATCAGGATCAGAAGGACGCGATAATATGAATTGTAATGTTGTCTCCGCCATCATAATAGAGTGAGGAGAACAAAGAACAGGCTAATTGTATGAACTGATGAGAGGGTGGAACTGCGAAATATGTGGAACAAAAATGGGATTATGTGAAAAATAGCGGTGTCGTATTATTTAGGAAATATTTCATTTCAATCAAAACAAACCTCCATTGGTAGAATTATATGATTAATTACTAATTAATACGAAAATATAGATATGATAACAAGCAGTTTTTTTACTTTAGTCAAAGGTCCGCAATTAAATATATTTGGCGTGAATCTTTCTGTCAACCAATTTTGTTCCGTATCTTACTCACTTATCAATGTTGTAATGGTATAGAAGAGATTTGATGCTTTTCCCCAAAATAATATGTGCTTGCCAATATTTTCCAAAGAAAAATAGATAGAAATGTTATCATTTTATCTTCTTATTGTCTCCTAAACGCTTACCTTTTGTAATTCATCCTACAAGGTAAACCAAGGAAATAAAGAATGTTGGTAAAACGGCAAAAAGTGTTGGTGTTCTCAATATAAATAAACTATCAAATCTGGCTCGAAAAGAAAGGTAGCAATAGGGTTCACTGTCAATAACGCTATCTACCCATACGCTAAAATACATCTCACTATTCCAAGCTGTTTCATAAAAAGTGGTAGACATTTTACGAGGTTATTTCATTACAAAATGAAATTGCTTATTTTGTGTTCAATCATCAAGTCTGCAAAACATAAGCAGGACAAAGTGACAGCATATGAGATCGATGTTTAAAAAACACTTTTGCTGATATAAAAGAAGTTAGACAGTGGATAACTTCAAAATTTGCAATTCTTTGTTACTTGCATGTATCCATAGTCAAAGAAAATAATTATACTCTCAGATTCAATGATGAATATGGCATGAAAATGAGTTTCCTTCTGAAGAATTACAAGTAATGACTGGAGATGGTTTGATGACAAATGCGGACATTATTTTTTGCTGATCGAAAAAGAGTTTGGTTTTTCATGCGTGATTATGTTATTAGGTTTTTAGATGAAAAATAAATTACTGGATCATGCCATTAATTATTAACGATTATTGTTGGAAAGTGTCACATTTCCTGTCCAGTTATTGTCATTATTATAACTCGATCCTAGTACACGAGAACTGATATCTTCCCAACTGCATCGTAAAAAAATTATTCCTAATTAGTAAGAATATCTGCTTAAATATTTTTTCTCTATTTCATGAGACAAGTATTATTACTTAAACGCTATTCTTATTTGCCTGCAAGGAGACTTTTCAGATTTTATTTAGCCGTTATATTAAGGAACTCCGAAATCTGTAATGGTAGAAATAGATACGAAGAAATGGATCTTTAGTATACGAGAGCTTATTTAGGATAAATAGCTTAATATTGATTTATTTTAAAATCAAGGCTAGAGATAAGTACATGGTAATTTAAACGGTTGAATAAAATAATCACTGAAAAATTAATAGTATCCGTCAATTTTTATGAAACATTTCTTGTATTGTTATGAACATTAGGATAAAAACTAATGTCGTAATTGCTACGGTATTTTGGAAAACTATACCATAACGTACTTATAAATAATGAGTTTTTTCTTTAAATTTCAGCTGATCTTGTTAGGTACTTTTTATTTTTATACGTTTTTGTTTAGTTAAAAATAACCATTTAGGGTTTTGTTTTGTATCAAAAGATGTGGGGGCTCGAGGGCGCTGATGAAGGAGTGAGATCGCCGGAAGAGAGGTGTTATGGATTGCGGACGGCGATGTTTAGCAAGATTCCATGGAGAGGAGTAGAGGAGCGAGTGGAGGGAGGAGATAAAACGGGGAAGAAGTAGCACTGATACAAGGAGTCGTGACACTGCGGCATCCATCGCATCTTGGTCAAATGAGGGTGGGGGGGAGGGAAATTTTGAGGAGCAACGAGGAAGGGAGTTCGTGTTACGGGGGAGGGAAAAGAAATGTGAAGAAGTCCGGCTTTTAGAAGGAATTTCCGGAGAGATGGAGTGCCAGAGGTCATGGGGACACGCGGTGCAGTAGAGGTCTTTCGTGGCAATGATAAAATTATTAGCGGAACAAAAGAGACAGAGGTTGGACACTAACAAATTGACAGGCGGTGGAGCAGAGGGATGGGGATGAGGAAGTGGCGTAGGGGTGGGTGAAGTGGGAGAGAGGGAGGGCAGGAGACAAAGCGATAACGACGGCAGGGGAGGTTGAATGCTGGCGCGATAGAGTGGATGAGGAATAAAGGCCTTGTAATGTAATGGAGCTGCTCACTTTAATTTCTCCTGAGGCTAGGAAGAGGGATAGACACGGAGAGGAGAAGGGTAAATATAAAAACGACTGGTTAAGCGGAGAGGGTACTATTTCCTCTCTCAGGCCGCTCATTCTATCGGAAAGCGACGGGCAATGTGTTAAGCGGCAAGTTATAGGTTCTGACTGGAACCGACTCACGGGAACGTATCTCAGGAGTACCCGCTCTACATAAAATTGTATCCTTTATTTTGTATTTCGGTCCATAAATTTGGAATGGGAGGCACGCTTCCGGTGGATAGATATCACACTCAAGGCCTGGGAACATTGGCAGGAGGTACTATTCATCGATACTTCATCGAAGTGCACTAACCTTTTTTTTTCATTCATTCGACTTTCATACATTGTTCGGTCGAGGACATATATTTGTGAGTTTCCGAAATCCATTTGTTTTACACTCATCAATCATCAACTGCGGAACTACTTCAGTAATGGGCCATGTGAGTTCTTTTTCTCGCTTTTCCCTAGGCGTGCAATGGGTGAAATTACACAGTTGCCCACTCCTACGTGTTGAAGGAGTGATTTAAGGCTTGATATGTCTACATGTATCCTAATATATATATGCCCCATTTTTTAAATTTATCACCTTTAATAACAGCTAATATATGTTGAGAGATGAAAAGAAAATATGAAAGATGTGAGACTTGAAGTTAGTTAAAAGACAATTACCAAGTGTTCAAGTCACACATATTATAATATATTGGTAAACAAAAATGAAGCCTGGGTATAGAGATAAAATTAAAACAATAGAATGAACAGAATTACAGAATAATTACAGAAATATAGTAATAAAGAATTTATTACTATAAATACAGAAAATTGATACAATAGAATGAACAGAATTACAGAATAATTACAGAATAATTCTGTATTTATAGTAATAAAGAATTTATTACTATAAATACAGAAAATTGTGGAATGATGGTGTGAACAATTTCTTCGTGAAAGCCAAAAGGTTGTGGACCGGAAGTCTATTGTGAAGAAGTATACCTTCCTTTTAAGTCACCTTTCTAATTCTATTATCCAACTGTTAATCCAGTCTCATTCCTTCCCATGTCCGACTGCTATTAGGCCATTGGTTATCATCCTGAGCTACCCGTTGAAGAATCGACTTCAAGCTCACTTAGAAAAATATTACCCTCTTACTTAGTTCGCTCGCGGTAAGCTTTACAAGGCTCAGGCGTGATACAGTCCCCATTTTACTCAGCCTCAAATATCCGATGTTCTCCCTTCCAGCAAAAAAGAAAAACGACGAATTAGAGTATTTGAAGGGAAGATGTGAAAGGAGGAGTGCCTAGCAGGGCGATCACACCAATGTTTAAGGAAGAGGCGCGCGGGAGACGTTATTTGCTATGAAATGGAGCCCAGAAGAAGCAAGAATAAAACCGGGTGGGACGCGTACATGGGAAACAGGAGGAAGAGCGTGTGAGCGGTAAAAGATAAGGAGGAGTGAGGGAGGGAGATGAAGTAGCGAAGAGCAAAGGGAGGGAGGTGAGAGGCGGTGTAGAGGGCGCTGTGGGGGAAGCGGAAGGAGAGAGGAGGATGGACAGGCGGCGTTGGTACTGCTGTTGTGGAAGCGGCATTCGAAGACAAGTCGTAAAATTAAGTGACAACACGTGCATTAAAATAAAATACAAAATTCCCCCGAAGAGATCACCAGGTTCAACGATGCCTGTTCCTCCTCCTCCTCCCGGGGGCGTCCTTCCCACCTATCCCTCCCCCGCCCCACGATACGTGGGCCTTCTCGCTTGCCCACTCCGTCACCCTCCTCCCCCAAGCCTCCTCCTCTACCCGTGTCCTTTTACCAAGCGGTCTACTCGCAAGCCGCAGCCACAGTTTTTCCCACACTCGCGGCGCCCTTTCCTTTCCAGGAGAGCACTAGGCAACTCAAACGGGTCGTTAAAGTCTTCCGTCCAAGTTCGGGAGAGCATGGTACGAATGAAAGTATGTAAAATATATTTTGAAAATAATGATGACTGGGTTAGACTCCTAAATCTCTTCAATTTTCCAGGAACGGCCATCTACATTCGTATTCACCCCAAGTCGTGGATGGAATACTATTCCTCTCGAGGGGCAAGAGAACGAATGTAGGGAACGAAGGAGAAATGAATTGGTATTTGTGGAGCTTGAGCTTTGAATTTTATTCGGAGTAGCATGTTTCACTTTGAAGCCTCTAGGATTAAAATTATTTTGAAACTTTGTAGGTACTTTCAGACTGAAAAATATTTTGGGATCAGAAATCCTGATGTTCTTGCAAATAACTACATCACCCAAAAGACAACATAGAATGATTACTTAAGTGGTCGTAAACATTGAATTTTTGTCAATGCAGGAAAATTTCATTTAATGTGGATTTCTTGTCAAATTAAAAATATGTAATCATTCCTTGGGTTGACTTTATTTCTCTAGCAACTGAGTGAAAAATGACATGAAGGTAGGCTATAATTTTGAAACCAAAGGTGAGGTACAGAAAACAATAATTTTGTCTCTATTTATCACTCATATTTATAGATCATCTTTGAATTCGTAGGCTATTTCTTCAACCGGTACTCCGTATGTAGGCACAGTGAACTGCCCTAAAACAAAGGGCAAAACCTTTTCGCAAAAGCAAATTATTCAATCCATTGTAATTAAGATCCATAAAAATTGTCGCCTACCCATGTTCTTACGTTGGCTCACTGTTATCTTGAATTACATAGTGCTTATGCAAAACAATGAATATAACCTCTACTTGAAACCACCATTTTCGTAAACACTAGTTATTTATCTGTCTGTTAAACTCGGCACTCCTTATTTTGCTGTATGAAGACAGTTTTACGTAACTGCTCGTACATTTTGAGCCTTTGGGCTAAAATCGTAGCCTGTGCTTCTCTTTTCATCCCAGTTGTAGGCTGAGCAAATGGGTTAATTTAGAGAAAGTTTTGGAATCATACAAACCTCAAATGAAAAATTATGAAAACTCATTGCACAAGAGTGGTATTGGTTGCTATTACTTAGCTATGAGAAGTTATTACACTCTCCTTTTGTTTAATGCTCATGGATACGGTACATAATGTTACGTCCATCATTAGCGGGTGGTGAAAATTTGAATCGATTTTGCACTGATCGCAAAGATTTAGCGATTGAAAATTCAAAACAATTATATAACATAAAATTAATATTTTATAATTCACCTTAAAAAATGATGAAGTTCTTTGATGATCATGGGAACAATCCACTAACTGTCCTTTTAAAAAGTATTATTGTTTACTCTCTTATCTGTGATATTCCACTGGAAATGCATTTAGGATCTCTGGTATTATTTAAGTAGGCACTCTCTAGTCTCTGATAGTATGATGGAAAGGGAATGTTCATTTACCATTTCTACGTTGATCACCCTCTTCAAAAGTTTTATTGTTCTCTAATTCTTTTCATTACATTCTATATTCTATTTCTTACATTCTATATATTTCACATGTACATACTCTCGGTCAACACAAGATATTTGTCAATATTTAGTGTAAGAAAATTTTGAGGAGGATTGTGTAAATAAACCTACTCTTTGCCGCTGATTACTTTATTACATATGCTTTCATGCTTTCCTTTACTCCGAATCGGAAGACAAACAATTTCCTGTTTGTCTTCCGTATATAAAGGTATATTGTTTTCAATATAATTGGTATATATTTTCATTAAAAATTTCTTAACGTATTTAATTGGTAAAGTGAAGTCGTATGCGAAGTAGTTTTTTCTTCAGCGGATGAACTCCTACCATTCATTTGATGGTAAGCTGTTTTAGCTTGGATATGCAAGGCGGCCTATTTGAATATACTTCGGTTAAGCGTGGTAGTTTTGATGAAATTGAATTGTTTTTTTTTGTCATGAAAGGGTGGCATTGCTAACGTTTCCAACAGGATATATTTGATATTAGGCACTAAAAACCTTTTCTGGAAAGAGTTCTTGCGCCAGGACATGATCTTCAGGAAATTATTAAAATGTTTAATATAATGTAGGCGATTGCATCGCTTTTCTTTCATATACTACAAGTGTATGAAGAAAAAAATTATAAACAATAAAATCGAGCACTCTTTGCAAAACGCCGAATAGGCCGTGCATTTTGAAATCAAAATCATCCGGTTTTTGGATGATATATTTACCCATAAAATTTGTTGGGAGCTCATTGGCAAACCTGCTGCATAAAACTTTTAATTTTAGTGTCCTGAATTGAAAATAGAACATAAAAAACCTCCCATAAGAAGGAGTGTGCATCCACTTCATTTCGTATCATATGTTTTGGTATTGAGTCAGACATAGACAAATGATGCACTCAATTACATCGCATTAATTTGAATAATTGCCAGCAGGCTCAGCGTGCTACTTATTTTCCATGTGCACTATTAATGCGTATTTTCTACTTAACTGTCCAGCTTAGGGGATGCAGTACAAATATCTAATAGAATTGAGAAGGTTCGTCACAATTCGTTAAATAATCCACCTCTTGTAGGTGTATATGACATTGAGAGCCTAAAGTGAGATATGGATTGTAGTTCAACTAATAAGAATGAGAGTAATGAATCAAGACGCGTGGTAAATGAAATTTTAACAATTTACTATCAGAATATTTCTGGGAATGAAAACTAAACTGAATGTATTTCATATGTTTTTGTGCGAATCTGAACTCGATGTCATTTTTTTAAGTGAAACCTGGCTATCTTATTGCATAAGTGATTAAAGAGTGTGTTCAAGTGGACAGTATGAATTCTACAGGAAAGATAGAAATGCTATTATGATCTGAAAGAAAACTGGTGGTGGCGTAATAGCATTAGTTAGGAACTCGACGCGTCGGTGAGACTTCCAGAGTCAGAGACTAGTGAAGAAAACAAGTTGACAGAAATAAGTGGTTATATTTGTGTGTTATGTAGTTCTCTCCTTCCTCCGTCGTTGAAAATTATTCTAACTTTTATGATAAAGTAATAGATAGCGATATTTTAAACGAAACGATTTAATTATTCTAGGTGATTTTAACTGTCCAAATTTTATGCCTTTGGAAAGAAATAATGAGGTACTTTGTATTAAAGCAGATATATTCTCGTATATTATGGGTATGAAGCAGATAAATTGTATGATGAATCGATATAAAACACTGCTTGATATTGTTCTCATAAATATTGTTTCTATTGTTGTTAGGTGGACCAAAGGTTAAATGTCACTGATAACGGAATATCCATATCATCCAGCCATTGAATTTGACTGCTCATATAAACTTAAATGAAAATCTCCTTTCATTTCAAGTGACTCCTATATTTTTAAAAGAGGATATTACTTAATGTTATACATCGAATTGATTGGTAAGAATTGGAATGCGATTAGGGCTATTAAGAATGTTAATGAAGGTTTAGAATTCTTCTATACTTATTTTTATGAAGCTATATATGTAGCTATGTTGCAGTCATGGCTGGCTGAAATAAAAGGGAATTAAAGAAGACACTAGGAAATATGGAAAGAACAATGACCATATATCATGTGAATATCAATAAAAAGAAAACTAAGGTATGCAGCAGAAGAAAGGAAGCCAGGACAAAATATTTTGTCCTGGCTTCCTTTTTAGTTTTCCTAGAAAACTAGGAAAACAAAAAATCTAGGAGGTGGAAGAGTTCTGTTACCTGGGAAGTCGAGTAACCAGCGATGGACGAAGTAAAAGAGAAATTGCCAGTAGAATTGCCCAAGCGAAAAGGGCATTTAACCAGAAGAAGATTCTGCTTACAGCTGCAAATACAAGCGTGGAAGTGAGGGAAAATTTCATTAGAAATTAAATCTGGAGCATTCTACTATATAGCAGCGAAGGATGGACAATTACAGCAGCAGAGAAGTCCAGGCTGGAGGCATTTTAAATGTGGTGCTACCGAAAAATGATGAAGATAAAATGGATCGATCGAGTGACAACGAATAAGTCTTTAGAAGAGTGGGAGAGAAGAGATGTCATTACCACTTTTTATTAATCCATAACATGAATCAAGAGTAAGGTACATTGTCAAATTCAATAATTTCAATCTTGCCCCCCCAGGTCCCGACTCACACTTGGTCCTCTGGATATATCTTCCTTCATTAATTTGCATGGCCAAGGGAAAATATTGTCATTTATAAATACGTTCGAGGTTACAAATACAAAATCCTCATAAATAATTAATTAAGATAAGATTTAAAATGCCTTTACACAAGCTTGTTTATCATCTTTTATGACACGATTAAATTAACAGTTGATATCTTTTACGTGAATTCATATCCTTAACAATCATTTCATCTCAAGACACGATGACCTGATGAAGACAATCGTCGATGGAAAAGTGAACGGGAAGAATGGAAAAGGCAGGCCTCGTATGAGGCGTGTGGAGCAAGTTCTGAAAGATGTAAAAGAGAGGAGCTACGTCAATATGAAGAGGTTGGCCGATAGAAGAATCGAGTCCTAGCCTAGGATTGCTGTCCCATGATGATGATATGATAATGAGACCAATTAGTCTGTGAGGTTGACAAATGAATTAAGTGATGATTGTTTCAACAAGGTTTTCAAAAAACATATCGATACGGAGGAGGTATTAAAGGCAGTAAAAATTATTAAAACTAAAAGGGTAGTCCATGTCCATGTGGCATACCAGCATATATTGCTAAAGGCTGCGCATATATTATAGCCCCAACGTTAAGCCATTTATTCAACGTTTCCTTAACCCTCACTTAGTCGCGCGAATTTTTTTTACTAATGGTTGCGTGGGGTATTTGAATACCCCCAATTTATTGAGAAATATCAATAATATTTTTTAATCCATTTTAATTCAATGGTAAATGTACTTCATATACTAACAACTCGTGGCAAGTCAATATTATGGTAAATTTGGTCTTAACAGTGGGACAGGGCAGATGTAGAGGGAAAAATTATACAATTTAAGTAAATATCACAGTTGAATATTTTAGGACTTCTCACTCAAAAATTTCAATTTTTGGGGAGATACGTTGAAAAAGGTCTTGAAAAGTACAAATAAAGCAATAGCTTTCATTGTCTTCGTCCACTTGATGTAAATTTATTAGTACAAAATTCCGTGAGGCAAGGGAATTTTAGGTAAAAAGAGGAATAATGCTAGAAAAGTACTGATCAGTAATGAAATATTTATGAGTTATAGTTTTTAGTCCTTATTCTCAAAACATTCTTTGCATATAATTTTCATATGATCAGCGCAAATCCAATTTGAACAAGTCGCGCAAGAGTTTCCAGCCTTTTTGTCTCGGCTTCGAGGGCAGATACTCCATCCCACTTTTCCTTAGTTGAGGATGTGATGACTCCGGATTTTCAGTACCTGATATTCCTCTTCGTTGATTGTTCTGCCGCTTCTTCCCTGATTATTATTGGCAATGGTCCTTCTGCACCATACTTGAGGCTTCAGTTAAGTAACTCAATTAAGTGCTTATTCTTCTAACTTCCCTTATTGTAAGTTTTTCGTTAGGATTGTTTGAATGGTAAACGACCTTTGGAGATTTAGAGTGAGAGAGAATTTCATATGTTGGGTAAACATTAAAAAGAATAAATAAATAAATCTGTTTTAGATTAAGTGCTGAAGAGTAGGAAGATGGTTAATGATAGGGAAAGTAACAATTATCAAGGTAAAAAGAATCAAAGCTGAACATGTAAGAACGATAGTAGAAACTAGAGTAGGCTGAAGATTTCAGTTAGTTCGGTTTTGCTGACCTACACGGGAAACAAAATTGGTAGAGAAACTCTCTGAAGTGTCGAAATAGAGTCTAGAGAATTGGTTCATGGAAACTCTGACCGGTGGAATGTAACTGATTTGACAGTATTTTCAGGCCGCAATTAACATTACATGAAGTTAATTTGAGACACGACTTTGGCACGGCTTATAAGCACATTAAAGTGCGCGAGGTTGTGTAGCCGCTTTCATAATGCAAATTTTTATTCACCGCGAACGGTAGCTCTCCATTTAAGCCTCGGATCTATTCATGAATTTAATCCAGCTGGTGGGGAGATAATAAAGTTTTTGATGATTTTTTAAGATAATTATTGAGAACATCGTATTGCATGCACTGCTCATGAATTTTGTTTTGTTTGGAAAACTTTTATTATCTTTGATTCCTTAATCAAATAGTTATTTAAATCAAGTAGTTGATTAAAATTTAAATAAGATATTTTGTACTAGAAAAAAGGAACATAATGGTCGCACATCCAACAGTTTTTATTTCTCGTTTTGGTATATTTTATTTCTAAAAGTAATATTTGTGCTCTTGATTGCTTAAAAGAAATATATATCCTCCACACATATCCTATACACATTATTGAATGGTAAAAACCACTCATAATGAAATGGAACTACTGGATCTGAAAGTGTCATTGTGTTGACTTCAGTTCGATTAGCTTCAAAAGTTAAAAGCGATGAAATAGGTGATACATTTTATCTTTTCAACCAAATAACTAAACACAGGGTAATACAAAACGTTCTACAGTTAGGATTTCAATTCCAGTTTAATTATTCCCGGTCAGTGCAATACCCAATGCCGTGGGGTACAATTTGTATGGCCGTGGTACATGGAAGTGAAAATGATTAAAAACATAACACTCCTCCTTATGAGAGTGTACTAGTTTGCTGAAGGAGATTGAATACATGGAATACTCGCAGAACTATTTCCATAGGCTCTAACGTGAACTGTGCATCCCTTAAAAACGTTGCATTAAGGATGCCTTGAAATTTTATAAAACGTATTGAATTTCGAAAAATTCTCTATGTGTAAAAAAATGCATGCATCCATGTCTTCCGTTTTAAATCAATATATGCCCCCTTTCCTTTTACCGTGGTACTTTCGCACAACAATATCTATGTAGTCTGGCCCATGGCTGGTATCCACTGAATGTCCACTTTAGATTCGTCTTTGGCTCTGCCCAAGACAAGGCAACTTGTAATTTAAAGTATAATTGGATTCTAAAAGTGTTGATGTTCTTGGACTATTTATGAAAATAAAAATGAAAAATGTTTGCTCTGCTATTTTGCGAAACCCTGCTTGGAAAGACTCCACTCTTTACTCCATCTCAATTTAGCGATTATATCCCTTTAAAAATTACCATTCTACTATTGGGGACAAATGTTGACTGGGAGGTATTGTGTTGCCATATCCTCCATGAATGAAAAACTTTGAATACCGTAATTTATATTTTTTAAGACAGAGCCTGAAAGTTTATCTGTTGATTTTCGAAACACTGATAAAAAACGCACTTGGGTGTGGGAACTCTCATTGTCAGCTGGGTGACACAAACATGACGGGCTATTACCTATTTATAAAGGTGAATTAATTATCATGGTAAGTTTAATTCCACTACTACTAAGACCTGAGTTCAGATCCTTTAGCTGGAGAGCGATAATCGTATTTCTGCAGAGATGTAAGGAAAAATTGAAAAAGTCCGAGGCCCGAATCGCCTGTAAGCGCATGACAGGTGTGATTGAGGTGTAAATAGTGAATTCACAGTACTTGCTGACTTCCCACGTACAGAGTTCGAAACCCTGCTTGGTTATTACGTGGAGAGAGCTCCGAAGAACATTTCAAGTTCAGTACCTGCTCTATCCGTCAGATGAAACGTAAATATGTGAGCTCCCTTGCGCCTTTAGGTAAGAGAAGATTAATGCAACCCTGATTTTTCTCTCTGTTCTTTCTCTTTTCAGTAAAAACGCTTGTGCATGTTTAAAATACATGGATGAAATTTGTATTAACATTATCTTTTGTTTGCTTGATTCGTCAACTAAAGACCAGGAATTTATTTATTCCAGACGTACATGTTTTCTACAACTGCTTAACTGAAGTTGTGTTGAAAATCAGTCGCTTTTTGTGTGGCATAATTTAATCGCTCGTAGCTTTGAATAAAATACCCTGCATCAGTACGGTGTAAGCCCATGCACCAAGCGCCTATCACTATTTTACGATTGACCTATTATGACAGCTATTTGTAATTTTAATTGTGAGCAACGGCGCAAATTTCCATGCTGCCTACTGGCAATAGAAAATTTCCCACCGAATGAGTGAAGAACTGGTCAAGAATATCGATGACCTTCGTTAGGAACCTTCAGTTGGTCTTTCTTTTCGTATACAGATTGGGTTTTTGGATAGGACGATCTGCCGTGAGAAGGAAACTTTAGTAGTCGCTAGGAATAAATGTGGCACAGGTTAAAACTTTCTTGTTTACTTTGCGCGGAAGGGCTTCGAATGTGTTAGTATTCATTCTCTGCGTTGAGGATCGGACACATTAGCAAGGACTTTACCGCACGGAGACCGAATACGCAAGAGAAGTGATGACAATCTTTACAAGGAGCTTCATTGGCACATTAATGTAACCTTTGAGCAATATAAATTAACCATATATTATTTTTCACACTTAAGAATTAAATAAGTCTAAAAGAAATAATTCCTACTTCTTAGCAATGATGAAACAACACGTCACTTTCAAATTGAAAATTCGCATTAACGTGCATGTTGATATTTCGCCACACTGTGCTGTTAAAGATATGCCATGATAATCTTTGAGAGCAAGATTGATTATTAACTATTCTTAGGAGTTTTAATTTATTTCCAGGAATCTTAATTTACTTTAATCTGGCCTTTAATTTTACCAATCCCGTCCCGAAAGAAGGCCAGAGTCAAACGGCTTTATGTAATTTTCTAGTCCCTTTAATTTTTAAGATATACTTGTGTGCATTCTTACCAAATCTTAATTCATTGAAAAATCAGCGACTTCAATTAAAAACGCGTTAAAACAATTATCGACCTACCCGTATCACTTATAAAAACCAGTCCAGCACACTACACACTCTAAAAAAGACCCAACAGCCAATCGAAACAGGTTTCCCCACTCAATAATTACTAGTCTCACTCATTGCACTGACTATTCAGTTAGTCCAGCCATGATATCAAATACTACATTGAACACTATACCTGCAATCCTTCCGTCGTTAGCATACTATTGATAATGGCGATATCTTCCTGTACTGCTCTCCTAAACCATAGAAAACGAGTAGACCTTGGATAGATGAATTTGAAAGTTACAAGTCTATCAAAAGGGAAAAATCTTCCTTCCCCTCCTTTCCTGCTTCATGCGAATCGTATTTCTTCTTATCACGAAAAGCTCTCTCTTGGCTTAATTTAAAAACTTGGAGAAAATCCATGATGGTCAGTTTCATGTACACCGTGTATATACATGGTGTATAACCGTATTTAATTGAATTTCTCCTAGCGTGAAATCCCTAAATGTTGTAAATAGGACGAATACGGATTTATTCTTTGCACTCCACTTTCATTTAACTGCTTTTCTAAAGTCCGTCAAAGTTATTGGTTCACAAATCTGGAACCAACTGCCCAAAAATTTGAAAGACTCCTCGTCCCTGATCATATTTAGCCGGTATCTTTTCAGTCTCTTATTAAATAAATCAATATGTTTGTAATGGTACGCCCTGAAATTTTGCGTGCCATGAAAGTAATACATTTTCTGTACAAACAAAAACCTTTTTGCTATATTTTAAGGCTGTAAATAGAAGAACATCTTTCATTATATATTTATGAGTCATGAGCTATGACAGCATTATATATGTATGAGTCATGGCAGTAACAAACGTGCATGTTTGTTACTGCCATAGTGGATGTCTTTCCAATAGCATTAATAAAACATTCCTAGCAGACCTGCGGCCTGCTTTGTAGGCAGTGTCTGTCTAGTGTGCTCTTGAGGTGAATTTTGTGTTCTGTGTCAAATGAGGTTTTTAAAATGTTGGGAAACTACTGATTACACATTACCAATAGGTGGCAGTAATGCTTGTGCTTCAGGCAGGCAGTTACTGCTTCACTACTCAAAGTAGTGTTTGCATTTTTTTACACTTTTGTGCACCAACCTTTCATAAGCATTTTGTATGCGGAGAGAGGGAAATGGCTACTTTATAAATAGAGAAATGTGTCCCACTCTAATTATCCTATATGTTTTTGTATTTTTTTCTACACCACATCTTCATTATATGTTGTCTTCCAGCATTAAAAACCACGTTTTTTGCATTTTTATCTGCACTACAAACGGCTAATAATCCAAAACTACTACCAAACCATACAGACAGAGAATCCACACTCAACGCACCAAACCTCACCCTTTTACCTCAAAACTTGGGAGAAAACAAAACAAAACGGATACAGAATGACTGACTGACTGACACGCTACAAAATTACACCCAAATTACACCCAATCCGATTCAAAGGTGGCTGTGATATTACTATGGGATCGTCTGGGTGGTTTAAAAATAGAATTGGTCCTTTGGTTGGCTTTTTCAAATATTTTAAGTGGGTATTGTAAGTGAATGTCTTTTTTAAAATGATGAAAAATGACATATTCTAGGAGGTTTTAATATAGTGTATTGAATGGTTTTGACGAATCTTTGGTAAATATTATACCCAAAGCGATGTAAAGGTTGGTGTAATATGTTTCTGGAAACGTCTCGGTAGATTTATTTTAGAATTGGTTTTTTGAGCTTTTGGAAATAATTTAGTTGAAACACCTGCTTGTCGACTGTAAAAAATATAGGATGGAACGCAAACACCACAAAATATTTGGGGATATGAACAAGGTATTGGGTGACAAAAACAATTCTAAAATTTCTTCACGAAGTGAATTTACCTACTACCCAAAATTTAAGACGCATTGTAATCTGACCAATAGCTCTAAATGGAACTCTTTTTCCATATGACGAATACAGAGTTGAGCCTATCGTGTCCACTCATAGTTTACACTATTTCTAAGCAATATTTATATACTATTCTACATGCTTACCAAGTATTGTTTTACAAACACATGTTTTTAATCTGGTTTATTAAATCTGCGAAATGACCTTGGTAGTCACAGGACCTTAAGATAATTACCTATATATTTCTTTTGGGTGGAGATATAAGTGAATGTTTTATTTTAAATTGATAAAAAACGGTATGGTTTGGGTGTAGGACAGCAATTGATAATTTTTAAATTGTGGTTGTATTTTCGAACTTTAGCAACGAACATTAGGTAATACATAAACGTTCTATAACATTCTTTCAACTGTTAGAAAAGTACTTCAAAACGCATAGCTTTGAAATTCACATCTCATACACAAGATCGGGGCAGGTAGGCAAAAATTGCTTCATTTCACTATCTGCACATCGAAAATGTCAATTAATATTTTCATATTTACCAATTTGAATGATGAAACTAATTCCATTTTTTTCAACTTGTGCAATCTAATTTTTGTCCCTTTATCAAAAACGTAAACACATTTACTTAGCAACGTAAACAAATATGCATAGCAACTGGTTTCCCATGTCAAAAGATAGGGAAAACATCATTTTTTTCTGCGCCACAAATTGATAAAAATCCAAAACTACTACCAAATCATACAGAAAGAGAATCCACACTCAACGCACTAAACTTCACTCTTCTACCTCAAAATTTGGGAGAGAACGAAACAAAACGGATACAGAATGACGTACTGACTGTCTGACTTACACGCTACAAAATTAATATACCTACCTACAGAGATTATTATTGCTTTATTTGAGATTAGATTTTTAGGGGCTAAACCTCGGTCCATGTTGTTTATTTGTAACCTGAAATTGTTTCCATATGCTATATGGCAGATACATTAGTAGAATACTTTGACGAAAATGACATATATTTACATCTACGTAATACCCTGTGAGCCGACGCAATAGTGTGTTGCAGAGGGTGAAGATCACCTAACATTGACTATTTATATGCATCTAAGAGCTATAAGCATCTACTACTTGAAAAAGTGTCGTGTATACTTATGCGAGTGACGTACAAGTAGATGGCTGTTATCTACACAGTTCATATTCACGTGTTAAAATGAATCTGTCGTATTATTTGCTTTATAATTTCCGACGTATATTCAATTCAACGTGGCATATATTCCCGAGAAAAAACTTATCAAGTGAGAAACAAAGAAGCAAAGATAACAACAGCAATTATGGCTACAGCCTACTCTGCTGTCCTTGGAAACGGGATATCCCAAGCTTGAATTAGGAAGATGAGAGGTCTTTGCGCTACATCCTTTATGTTCTACTAGAGCGTTGAGCATCGACAGTGAAAATTCTACGAAAGTTCGCGACGGTAAAGCGACAGAATTAATGTAAATTCTCTTTCATCAATGTTACTGACTGTTCCTGTAGTTTATATTCATTTGAAACTTTTTCTTATCGATTGGCGTTCAAGTCACCAGAATATCATGTTATTTCAGTTTCCCGAATTCGTAATATTCCGTGCCGAAAAATTTACTTTATGAAGACTGGACCAGAGAACAAAGCTAAGCTACTCCTGCACTAATGATTCGTTTCATTTACTTGCGTTATTATCAAGGAAGCAAAATTGAGCATATCTTGTGTATGCAAACCGTTAGGGGAGAAATCAGCGGAGAAAGAGAGAAGTAATTAGCGTAGCCTAGTCAAATAACTAACTGATAGGTGGAATGGGGAGGGATTTGTGCGAGAAAAAGTAACTTGTTGAATGTCTAAAGTATTGATTACGTGGAACCAACAGAATGAGGGAGTTTCATTCAAAGGTATTGTCGTTGACAAAAGTGGCATCTTTACTCTCGTGCTGGAATAGTCTCTCACTGCCGTAGGGTGTTCAAGCGATGCCTTTTTCTTCTTGGATTTCTCATAGGTATTTGAGTGCAAAATACCAAATGGTGGGAGGCCTCAATCAAGTGTATGGCCATTAAGGCGGATATGTTTCTAACAATCCTGCATCTACCGTGTTGTTACTCTTATCCTGAAGTTTCGGCCTGTTAGGATAATGTAAATGGCACCACAACATGCACTACAATTTTTAGAAAAAACGTTACTTTTCTCATCTATCTTGTCTTTGTTGCTGACCAATAACTCATGGAGCGCCATGTGGAGTGCTTAATATGCAGTCTTATTTCAGTTGTTGTGTTGATAACATAGGCATTTGGAACTCCATCTGAGATTTTTTTAAATATACATATTTTCGTGATCAGTAAGAGAGATTTACTTTCTTTTCTTAGTAATAAGTCAGTTCCACGAACTCACGCCTGAATCCACTTACTTATGATTGATACCTGACCGTTAAAATTCGATAAGTAAGAAGTGAAGATTTCTCTGTTGATACAAAGCTTAAAAATGCTTCTTTTTCTGCCGAAGTAAGTGAAATTCTGGAGCGGTAGTCGCCAACCAAGAAAAAAAAATGATTTTTACGTTACTTGAATAAAACTAAATTAGCATATTTATTTTAATTCCTGGCGTTAACTACGCTTCATACAGGGTGAGCACGATACATGAGGATAGTGGTTGCATCACTTTTAGGACAGTAAATGCTCTTCTCGTGATATAATTGACCAAAATCATATTTACAGTCGTTTATCGTGTGTAAAACAGAAAATAAGCAGCAGCAGGAGAAAGTCGTTTCCAAAATTATATTACTTTCCATTTACGTATGATATTTTTATTACCTTATACTATCTCTATAACAAATATACTCTACCATTTTAGCGACATTAGAAATGGAACAAAGGCGAAATATTAGCCTTTTTGTTTCCTCTCCAGACTAAATGGACGCATTGTTAATATAAATCAAGAACCGCGGGCAAAATAGTTACAGTGAAGGTTGAATTTCCTGCAGTGTTATACCATCAGAATAACTGCTCATATTTTAGATACGATAAATTTTGTAGATTGTCTGACCATATTGTACCATTGTAGAATGTCTGACCATTGCTAGACGATATATAAAAATGGATAAGGGACGAGGAGCCCTATTTTTCATATTAGCTTTTACAAACTTTCGACTGAATAAATCCAGCCAATCTATTTAAAGTCGTCTATGTAGAAATCAGCAATTGAACTTTTCAGTGTTTTGTCAAGTATATGCAGCTTAATCTCTTCACCCTAAATTTCAAAACATGAAAAAATAATTTCCTGGATTAATTGCCACTGATTAATCTGACTTGGAAGAAACATGCACAGTCTCTGAGGCCTCGACGAAAAATTTACTTTTATATTTGCATTAAGAAATATTACACTGAATTATTGATAAAATTCCTCCACCTTATTCTTTCTTAGAACCATTTCGTCCATACTTGGAAAAAAAAACTATTTATCGGTTCTGAATCCATAGCCGTTTCATCCGTTGGTCGTGACAGGCCATATATACAATTTCGCACATTCCTGGACAACCCCTCCTCGCAATTCAAACCCTCCCCGTGCCTTCCTCCTTTGCTATCGCATCCCAACGTCTTTCAACCTTTCTCTTTTCATCCCTTAACCTACGCAGACCTTTCACCAACCCGAGTCTTCTTTTGCCATTCTATTCCATCCACACTGAGCCACCTGGTTTAAACTCGGTTCACTCTGAAACTCCTGCATGCGGTAACAGACAAACGCACAATATGAGGATTCCGCATAAGTCAACGAGATTCATTGGCAACCTTTCGATGGGAAGGCAAGCCATGCAAAACGACATCAGGCATCTGCCAGCCTCCACCCTTTCTCCCACCCCCATCCCTCTTCTTCCACTCTCGTGCCCACCTATTTACCTTCAGCGTTACCCTTCGACTTCCCCATCCCACCGGTCATTTTGTTTCTTCCTACCTACCTTCTACTTTGTTTTATTCCCCCTCTCTTTTGATTCTCATCCGTTATTTTTCCACCTACACTACTCGAAATCGGCAGAATTATTCTCACTCTCTCCTTCTTTTTGGTGCCTGGGAAAAGAATATATAAATTGCGGAGCGTCGTTACATAAATCTCCGTTCCTGGAACGTTGGCTTTACCGCCCTCCTAACCCGTGTCCCCCCTGTGATCGTCCGTGGGACCGAGTGCCGTGTGTGAAAGCGGGGAGGGGAGCAATGAATCATAGGCAGGCGAGGGGGAGGATTGGGGAGGGAATGGATCGCGGAATGGTCGGGGGCGTCTTCACAGAAGTCCCATGAATTCTTCCAACCTTAGCATGCGTAAAAAAATGGGGTGGATAATTGCAAGAGTGCTTCAGATGCAAAAAATGTTTATTAATTTATTTCTATTTCGGGAGAGTTTCACGACTGATATTTTGTTACACTTCTCTATCCATTATATTTTGTACCAATATTATTTTAAGAGTGGAATTGCCATAAATTGTTCGGATACTGAAAGGCTTCTTTTACTGAGTTATAATTAGTCATAGAATTCCTTTCTTGAGCTGTCAGAACTAATTTATGTGACCTTGGTAACTCAAATTGGAAGAGAGGACTTTGGGTCCTGAACTTTGCAGATTAAAATTAGACAAAAAAAAATAAATATATAAGCTTATATTGTTCATTCTGAAGGCTAAATGTCATTTCATTTTAACAGTTGACATATTTTCGCATTTCATGGAAGCCATATCTAGTGATTTTTACAACAAAATTGTTGATATTGCTTTCAGTCGTTCTGTGAACTGAGTCCCGCGTGGACAAGGACACCTGGATGGCCTTTGCAATCCCGCTTACTTCACTCGTGAGAGCAAGAAGGCCTTCGGTCATCGAAGGAGGCAATTTCTAATGCAGTGTTGATGGGTGAAGGAGGGACGACGAAGGGACGGAATTAAAGGATGGAGTAAAGGGATGATTATGGCTTTTCCGAGGAAGTAGAAAAGGATAAAAAAGGGCGGGGTTGGAGTTGGGGACCTCTGCGTTGGGGAGCATAAGAAAGAGGGGTTCTGGCGGAGGTGAGACGCATTTGAGCCTCCACTTCCACTTGGGCCCTTACTCTCCCGGGAGATGAATGGACCGATGGGTCCCTACTTGTAAACCTCACGGCGGTTGCAAGATCCCAGGTGAGGATAAAATGGGAAGACCTGGGAGACACTACCCCGACGGGCTGGACCCGTCTAACCCGCGCTCCACCCACCCCTGCCCGACAAAACCTCCCCCTTCCTCGCTCGCCTCCCCGTCCCACAGGTGCCCATCTGTACCGAACCCTTATCCACTCCCCCGCAACGCAGCGCCGCCGTCACATATCACGCGCCATCCGCAAAACCCGGTCGCAGTTATCAGGGGGTTTAACTCGATGAAGCCGAGCCTAGTTACATGGGGAGTATCAAGAGTTATTGGCATTCCAATTATAATACTATCCAGCGTAATTTTAACTTCCCTTTTGGCGAAACGACCTCTCTTCCTCCACCAGTTCCTCCGCTTACTCTTTCTTGTATCATCCCCGCTGCTGGAGTGGAGCGAATTTCGCGACCACCACTTAACCACACGTGGGCACCTTCTTTTTTTATGCGTTTCGCTCAGTGGCGAGTGGTGCTTCATCAAGCGAGTGAAGGAGAGTTTTCTTCGGTAGCTTGGGCCGTCGTGGCTTTTTATGGAAATGGCTCCGGACGAGCGGTGCGCGCTCGCTTGGATGAAATTTCGCGTCGTCAGTCGGATGAAGTACCGGCGGCTATTTTTGCACTCCAAATGATACCCACTCCGCCGCTCTTGCGTCCCGGTGTCATTGTGGTCTATTTATGACGATGGTCACGAAAATGATGGGGTAGGAGTTGGCGATGGATGACGCCGCAATGCAACTCACAGCGGCGTTTGGACAATTGCGATGACATCCTTAGTTACCTGAGTGATGCATTTCATTATTTACAGTCAAAGCTGAAGCGTTAATGATCAAGGAGAAGAAATAAACCGCACTGAGGCGCTACAGTGTGGCTATCTGAAAACAAGAATTTGTCGTAATTAATTTCTTTTGCATTCTAATGGAAGGAACGCAACGTAATAACATAAAAGTGAATTGTTATCACGCTTCTGTTAGGTACGAATTGCTTCACTGTCTACGACAATCCTATCAGTATATAATCCCAGTTTATTGAAGGCAAAGGATTTAATGCTTTCTCTGATATCGCACAAATAAGTTGGAAATGCCGGATGTAAAAGAACAATGCCTACCTTTTTTGACCAAGATGGGAGGAATAGCCTAATTAAAAGCGATTAACTAACTTAATCCTCATGTATCAAATTCATTCCTATTTTTGTCCAAGAAGAGAATGGTTCATTATTTCTTGTTTTAGCATAAGAAACTTCACTGTATCACATTTACTTAAATGTTTAAGGTAAAATTGTAAATTAATCGCATCATTAGTTGAGGATAAATATTTTCTTAGTTGATTGATTTTCATGGAGCGTTTTTTATTGTTAGTAGTGAAAGAATGGATGTTTATGGATTGAAGCGTGATACTGCTTGTGCCAGCTTCGTCAGCAATCCGAGATATTAAATTTAAGGTATATTCAGTATTCTAATTCCAGAAGCAATTATATTAGTAATATCTATTTTTTGACATAACGCGTCGCAGAAAATTATTCATAAACTAGAAAAGTATATAGAAAAGTTATAATTTACATCCTAAAATCCAAGCTTCTCCAATGACAAACTAGAGATTCACAAAATTTTATTTACCCCGAAAACTGAATTTCATCATTTAATCCCCTCGCCTCTTTCTTTATCGGTACAAATTATCTTTGACTTAAATCTATTTCTGGCGTACTCCCCATACTTACTTTTAGCATTTGTTTCTGCATAAACTTGCAATTAGATATTAGCCCAGGGATGTTAATGGGGAAATGCTTATTTTGATAGTCAACCATATAAATTTTTAATCATTTATATTTTTTCTCTTTAAAAACAACCCCAACTTTTCATTACAATTTTCTTCATTCCTTATAGCACAATTGCGGTTAACCACTGACTTGCCGGTTCGGTACTTTCTGACGCAAGGTCTGTCCTTTTAAATACTAAACAATAACAGTTCAGCTACATCAGCAGTATTTTGGATTAATATTTGACTAGTAGTTTTCAATTTTGGTGACTTCATACTTTGGCCAAGAAAGCTATACTTGTCCAATCGGGCGTTAACCATCCGGAGATTTTCAGTCGATGATAAAACCTACTCCAATTATTGGTGGAATTAAACTATTATATTTATTATTTTATTTCATACTTTTACCAATGTTTTCAATGAAAATGCCATTTTTATCATATCAAAGCATGATAATTTGATTTTACTTCAATATATTAACTGTTATCCAAAGGCAAAGGTAGGAGGGTTTGTTCTAAGGTTACACGCAAGTTATTTGGAATTATTATTATATGAAGCATTAGGTATTTTGTCTTCTGTTACTCCATTTCTATGTTTTCTACCATTTCAATGTGGTAAGAGCCTTGAGATAACTTTCTCATGCTCTCCGATTAGGTGTTCTATTTGCCCTGTGCCTTACCTCTCAGCGAGGCTCGCTGTATCATAGTTTTAACCCCCTTTTCCTTCCCTCCTCACCCATTCTCCAACTTTCTTCCTGCCTGTATCCCCCGCCCCCTCCGATTCTTCCCCCTTACTTGCCGGTCGTAGATCAGTTCCCAACAGGCCACACTCATCCGAAAGGGTCAAGTACTATGCGAAAGAATTCCAATGTCCGCCCGTTATTCTTTTCAACCCCTCGCGCTGACAAAGAGCCCCTCTCTCCCCTTCTCCCTCCTCCCCCACCCTCTTCTGGGCTCGTTCGCGCCCCCGCCTCCCGTCCCAACACCCCCACACCCTCCTCGTATTCTCCCATGGCCGAGACCTCTGGAAATAAGTGCCTCCTTTCCTCTCTTTCTCACCGACTTCTGGATCCTATTTCTATTAGCGTTTTCACAATTCAAAAATATCGCCGCGTTGCAGGAGAATTATAACTCTCTCTTTTTATAGCCGGGAAAAATTCTTTCCCTTCTGCCCAAGAGAAGGTTTTTTTTGTGTGCGTGAGAGCAATGAAGGTTTTAAAATTTTAGTACGCCCTTAGATTTCGGCCATTCGAGCAAGGCCCAAGGTAGGATGTGCGTGGAAGCTACATTTGTCAGCGAGTGTATCCATATTCTTAAACTCTGCGGTTTTTTCAGTTATTCTCAGTTCTATAAAATAAGTATCGAGTGGGAAGCAAATTATTGGCATGAGGCATAAAATAGTTTTGAGAAAAGATCAATCTTTTGTTATGTGACGTTCACTTTAGAGTTAAGTGGAATCCTGATTTATATACGGTCATTATTAGTACGTCAGGGTCGTTTGTGTACTATACGAAATGTTAGGCTGTTTCCTATAATTTCGCTCGTTATTCTGAAATTATGATAATCTAATAGTTGACAAATATTTTAGTAGAATTCCAATTCCATGCTTTCATTTCTCGTTCAGAATTCATCCTATGATGAACAAAGTGCAACGGATTGTCTGTTAAGATTATGCCTTCTTCGCTCTTTTCCAAAGGAGTAATCTTTATAGGTGTAGTAATTCTGACGCCCGACTTAAGGATACCCTACTTTTACTCTTGAAAACCTCATCTTCCCCAGTTTTAAGTAGCTACTCAAATCCTTCACACCGTACGTAATTTTACGTATAGCGTTATACACTCCGATTTTTGAAGCCGTTTTACTTATTATCCAAGGAAATTTATTTTAATTTTGAAATTTTTACACATACTGGGATGAGACGAAAAATTAGTATTCATTACCGGCTGTAGGAATGGTTTGAATTACGACGGTACGCACAAGTACGATTGGATATTTTCCGGCCGCTACTCGGGTTCTTGTCGACATAAATAAGTTCACCAAATACAAACAGCCTGACTTACAGCCATTCTAATATGAAAGATGGTTTTCTCGTACAGAATACCAATCAATTTTCCGATCTCTGTGTATCCTTAAATCAGCCTCGTATTAAAGGTCACTTCCCAATGGAGCATAAATTTTTCCAAAGTGAACGTTTCACGTCGATGCAAATCGTCACAACACGGTAATGCCTGACTTCGATACATGCCTCAGAAGCGAGCGGCAGGGAAAATATGCGCCAAGAAAAATATACGCAATGATTTACCAATTTCTGGAAAGCCGTCCGTTTATTTTTCTATTTCCCACACCCATGGCACTCTTTTGTTTTTTCCCACCATGTGGGAGGAAGGGGCAAGGGAAGGGGAGTGGGAGAGGAGAGAGAGAGAGCACTTCTGGTCCCTTCGCAATTTATTGCCGCTCTCCTCCACGGGACGGTGGACGCAGGGTGCTGGCTTTAAGGGAGGTATGGGATTGAGAGAGAGAGCCTGGGGAAGGGGATAGGAGAGGGATGGATGGAGGTGATTTCGGATTTGAAGGTGGTGTGGGAGGAAGGGGATGATGACGGGGAGGGGGAAGGGGGCTGGAGAGGATCGTCGTGATTGGTTCGCTGCCCATTTGTTTACCACTCCGTCCGGACAGGAGTAGAGGGTGTGGGGTGAGCAGAGGTTGGGGTTTTGGAGAAGGCAGCCTCCTTCCATCCCCCCGCCGCTTACAAGACCCACCATTCAAGGGAGCCCCGTGCATAAACAAGGTGGGCCTTCTGGGTAAAGGGGAAGGAAAAACAAGTGACAATCGGGGCTCGTGACTTCACCTTATTCAAATGTTTTATACTCCCTCTTCTTGCCTCGCTAACCCTCCTTCTCTCCCTCAAGAGCAACTTCTTGGATCCCTCACAAACGTGGTTTCACTTTAAATGTGAACTGGGAGATTTCTAATTCCTCAAAATTTGTTAACTGTATTTTTTTGACTTCATTTCGTACTTTTGATACTGAAAATCATTCTTTACCGTTAGATTTGGGAAGCGGCTCTAGCAGGTTTCAGTAGCCACATTAATTTTATGCTAGATTGAGCTATTTTACATTTCCCTTAGGAAGGCTCTGGGAATTTTTATTTGTAAAACTCATACATTCTATGCATTATCTTCTTGTAAAGGAAATGTCTAGACACAGAGGTGGAAGAATTAATTGAGCCTGATTATTTTCTATTTTTTATAGCATTAATCTACTATCATTTCGAAAAAATCGCGTGATATTATAGTAAAAAATGATCTAGAAAAGTAAGTAAAATTATATTATTGACGCGTGTTTTCAACATAAATTAATACGAATTATTATTCTTTCTCAGGAATGTACCAATGGCCTTAGTGTTTTACTTTAATTTGTAATCTTAAAAATATCATTTGCCAAAACAGTCTATTTGTTTACGTTGCTATTAATTTATGATATTGATTTTCTCATCGTTAATCAATAATTTACTATTATTATTTAATGTAGAAATGTTAATTAACGTGCAACAAATTTAATTTTCTCCGAAAGAATTAACCATCTCTTGGGGTTATCGACTTAACAGGAGTCTCATTTTTTGTTCCAATTTACTGTTATGCTACCGTGAGGGTCTTGATGTTTACCTCACGTCTCCTTAATAATTTCGTCCTTTTGATTTAAAACCTCATCTTTCCTCGGAGAGAGTCCCGCCTGGGAAAATAAGGAGAGGACCGAGCCGAGGGCCTCTAAAACGGTCCGCTCCCAGGTCCCCTGTCCGTCGCAAGGGGAGGCCCTTCCCTCGCCCTCCTCCCCTCCTCCTCGTGTTGACGCATGCCTCCCCTGCCCCTCCATTCCCGTTCACCTTTGTTTCCCTAATGAGGTCCCCAGAACCAAGACACACGATTTATTGCCTCACCTCTCTCCTCTCCTCCTCTCGTCTCCTCACCTTTCCACGCTCTTCTTCTTCAAACCCTCTTCCTCGCATGCCACTGCACTTCTCCTCTCGGAATAAATTCCGTTGTCCAATTTTGCATCATCCTTCCCTACATCCTCACTTCTTTCCCTTTGGGAGCTCACCAGAGTCTGTTTATTGCGCAAAATTTGGCGTACACCATGCTTTGTTTAGCTGAAAATCATTACCCGCATAATTCTACCTCAACGGATTTGAGTTGCTAAATTAATAAGTTCATAATGTATCTTGTTAATGTTGAATTCATTAATATCTTTACTTTTATTTTAAATCGCCATGGGAGCGGTTCGTTATTTGTGAACTATTTATACTGATAAAGTGATTTAATCATGAACTACGATGTATGAACTGGAATCTCCGAAGAATAACGTCCAAACATCCACGACTGTCCCAACAGTCTTTCGAGAAAGGTGCAATGCTGATTAGATAAATAGTAGATGTACTGTCAAGGGGGACTGTAAGAAAAGATATAATCTGCATTTAGTACCCGAGGTGAGAGCTCTGGTAATAAAATGTGTGTAGTGTGCAGCTATCGACCGTCAATGTAAGTCCTTCAAATAAAAATGCTCTATTGAAACACGATAATCCCATGTTACATACTAAATGCAACAGTTGAAAGTAACTTTGCAGAACCCAAACCTACACAAACTACGGACTAGAGTGTCATTCATTCCCTCAGAAATGAGGTGAAGTGATGAACATTGAGTCAATTTCATCACAGTATATTATATTCTCAGCATAGGAGCCCGGGAAATGTGTTTCTTCCCCAAACTATAACTATGCCGTCATACTTCACCTACCTTTTTTTCAATCTGTAAAAAAATATTTAATGCATTCTTATTCATAATTGTGAATATTATATTTTACCCGAAGGGAAATATGTGAATCATTAGAAAATAAATAATATTCTGTCCTTTTATTTATTAACTTCAATGTGCATAGGTGGTTCCAATTTAAATGTTATCACTCTAGTGGATGTAGCATAGCTGCTCTTAGTTCTGTTATGAGTAACGGAAAGAATACAAATTTTAATGATATTAAATTTTTTTGAGAGCCAAAGTATTACCTTCATTGTGCGAACTGTGCCATCGAGATCAGACTAATTGCTGAACTTAGGTATAAGTGATAACCGGAGTCAATTTGAAGTGCATTGATTACGAGGGATACATCTGTGCCAAGGTTGGCTGTCTTTATAAAATCTGTAACCGTTTGCGAATGCAAAAAAAGTCATGACGTTTTGATCTGCCATTTTGATAGTGTGGACATCCTTCCGATCGCCCATAAAAAGTGTCTCCGGCTATAAAGACAAAGAAAGGGACTTCGAATTTTCTTTATCTGGTCCTGGAAACAAAATCACTTCGACAACCGATAGAAAAAAAACTCTTTATCTTAACACGCGGGTGCCACTTCCCTTCTCTCGTTCCTTCCACATCTCTTCCCGAGCCTCCCAACTCCCACCTACCTTCCCTCGGGTTTCCGAGACGTACGCCGAGCAACATGGAAAAATCCCTTCCTTTTGGGGGAATAAAAGGACTGTGGGAATGGTATGGGAGGGGGTTGGATTGGTTAGAAGTCGGGCATCTGGGACACGAGGGTGAGGGAATTAAGCCATTTGACACCGGGCACCGAATTTGGATCGCCTTGATGGAGGACCTTCTGGAATCTCGCGTTAACTACGGAAAGAAGGTGTCGATTGGAGAGAGATTGGGAGAGGAGCGATGTATCTCCTTCCCCGTCCCCTTACTCCTCTCTCCTCCCCCTCCTTAACCCCCTCTTCCCTTCTTCTCGTCTTCATCCTTTAATTCCTTTCCGTTGCTGTTTCTCGTGGGGAAGCTCTGTATCTGCCGATGGGAGAAGGATAGGGCGTACGTAGGGGAGATCAATGGAAAGAAAGGAGAAATTAAATGGGAGTCAGAGACACTAGAAATAAATAGCTGTAGATTATCGAAATGTAATAATTGTTTCAAAGGTGTTTCAAAGAAGGGGTGTTCGAGAATTGTTATTGCCGTCGTACATACCATATTTTCTTCTCCCTTAATGCCTAATTAAGTTAATCTCTGGAACTTCTACGCCTGAGTGTGGGTGTATAGCATGTATATATGTATGTATGTATCTATGTATGCATGCATGTATAGTTGAGTTTTACGGAACATTTTTTCACGTGTTATACACGTAGTTCATGAATGTGACGTAGTCCACATGTGGTTAAGGGATATTTTCTAGGGATTACGATAAAATTTGGTTGCATTAACCCGCCAAAAAGTTAGGAATTACGTTAGATATAAAAATGTCTACTTGAATTTATCCACATAGAGACTAGTTCACCCAAAAATTTTTCTGTGAGATGTATCATTAGCATGAATGGTTGTTATGCACATAGAGAAAATTTAACATTTAGTACATGAGGCATAGAGAATTATCATTAGCATTAATGTGAAGGCATGAATATACACATATACATGCCTTCAACGATATGGCTTGTACTTCTCTATGACTCAATGACTGCCAGTTAAATCTTCTCTTGGAGAAATATAATCTGGAGCAAAAAATCGCTTTCTTTTCAAACGCTTAATATTTAAATTATGTACGACGGTTGCATCTGAGATGACATTGAGAAGAACTTTGGCGTTGTAACAATATGAAATGGAAACTCACGCAGTGATTTCTTTTTCCACTCCCATTCTCATCTTAAAGTCATGGTTACATGCATTCATACAGCTGTAGAGAGAATTTTTAGCTCCTAATATCTTCACGGATAACTTACTAAAACTTCTTTTGTTAGCGATTTAACTTTATATTTAGTGATATAACTTTATACATATTGTCGTTTGGAAAAAAAAGAAGTTTACCAAACTTAGGCGCATTAGTGAGATATTTAATGAATGGTAGTGGAGACGGCCGCTCACGAAGATCCGCTCGTCGGTGGAAGCAAAAAGGTGGTGTATAGAGCAGGCACCATCGACACCAGTTTTTCAGATGTGTGAGCGTGGTTGATTGCGTGGTTCTCAGAGGGTCCAAGAGAAGGCTGCTACAAGCGGCGGACACTGGACGTAAGGGGCCACATAGGAGGGCGATAAAGAAGGGAGAGCCTTATAAAAATAAATGCGGGGACAAGACAAAAGGTAGGGGGCAAGGGGCGCGGAAGGTTCTTTTAGACTGGAGAAGGGTCCTGGCGTGGTTAAGAGGGTGAGTTTGGGAAGCTGGTTAGAGGGGGTTTATCGTGTGACATTGGCGCCCGATTCTGGCCAGAATGACATGCTTCCCGGAATCCTTGCTCGTGTAAAGCGTTGGAAAACCCTATGGCAATGCTCGTCCTTTCTAAATGAGTACACCGTTTACTTTTTCTTGCCTCATTTCAGATTTGGAAAAGACATTTCTTACACCTCGGTGAGCTAACGAGGCCTTCGATGTCCTGGTGTTGATTGTGATACTTTAAAATTTTAGAGAATTAAACCTTGATCGGAAATGGTCCATGATCAAAGGAACAAATACGACTGTAATTTACATTTCATTGTTTCAACTAGTATACTTTTATTTTTTACCATGGATTTTTAAATATTCTCAGAGGTAATTCTTTAGAAATAAAATTGATTTTTGGTTTCTTATTGTCCGTTGAACGATTGAAGGTATCTCATCATGTATTTTCTATGTTCTTCTCATTGGGCATCGTGCGTTCTACTTTACAAACCAAAAAGCGCTGGGACATTTTAATGCTAAACGCAGAATAATACATGGTATCTCATTAGGATACATTAAAAATGAAAGAATATATTATACTATGCATTTTACGTGCTCTACTAGTACTAAATATCCTCGCACGTGGTAACGATATCAAGAACTTAATCAAGATTTTCCAAGATATGGAAGCAACGGGTATCTTGATCCTGCAGACGATTGTGGGTGCTCCATCAGTACTCGTAGTGGAAACGAATCAATTCAAAAGTAAGTTCAGTATTAACTACTCGTTACGCACATTTTGTACAGAAGAAATTTTATGCATCTTTGGAAAATTGGTTCGAACGTGATTCCTAGACATTTTCATGCGGCTGAACCTGGATTCAGTGAAACCTACATATCCCGGCGAAAGACCTATTATGGAACGAAGAATGTACGATTTAAACAAAATACGGAATTTTCACACAAATTTCACACAATTTTCACGAAGATTTCACTCAAATCTACTTGTCGGTTTCTTCGCTGAGTCGTCAATTAACTCATATTCGTATAAATTCAATATGCGTGGTGATAATTTTTTGTGAAAGTTAAAAGGGAATGAGAACCCTATGCTCATAATATAGTTCTAGAGGTCATTAGGCTCTCGATGACATTTTTTCAATCTCTCATTTCTTCTTTCTATTTTAAAAATATTTTTCATCGTTCTATCATCAGTTCTACGGAACGCATGATGCCAGTGTTTGTAAAATGTTAGTAAAAGTATTTAAGGCCACAACCTTCTTATACAGACGAGATGACATTTAGCGGAGTGCAGTGCATTTAATAGGATCTGTCACATAAGCAGAGCTATTTGTCCATGGTTACGTTGACCGCCTGGAGGACGGTAAAAATGTTTCTTTTTATTAGTTTGGGTATGAAAGGACATATCAGGAGGAAATATCGCATCCAAACCGGATGGCGGTCGTCATGGTACAGTCTGAGTAAAGGCTTGAGCCGTATTAAGATCATCACAAAGACCAGAATGGGGCGTATACATTCCATTTCCACACCACCGTTGTGTTCACTGTTTATTATATGTTCACTGTCTCTTTCTTTCACCTTCTGTTTGAATTTATATTTGATAATCTTAACAACTTAAGCAACTTAACAGCTAAGTATTTTCGCATATAATTTGGCGTGACCAATGTGCTTAAGTTTATTTACTCATTCACAAATTACGATGCAGTCTAATATGCAATGCCTTTCAAAATACCCTACACAATGTATAAAAATCACTTACTGAACAGCAGAATCAGCTGTGCGTCTTCGATTGAGCGAAGGAGCTGCGCAGTCTCACGTCAGCTCTGATCGGTCGAAGAAATGAAGAACGAGTCTTTCGCACACCCAATTTTCTGAAATGGTTGAAAACATCTGTTTTTCGCCACTTATAAGTCGAGAACGACTCAACGTATGGGAAAACGGAAAAATTATGGTCATTTCACTTAACAAAATCTATCAGATTCGGCAACAAAAACTATGGTGAACGACCCCATCGTTTCTAAAATTGACGCTACCCCCTGCTAAGACGGGATTGTGCCAAAAATTCTTGTTCTGAAGAGACTGTTAGGGACCTTAAAGACTTTCAGATCTTTATGGCTGGTCACTTTCCCTTTTAATCATTTTCTCTTGCTATAATGCGGCCTGTTCAATAGACTCCTGTATCTTCTTCACAGATAAGTTTTACGGTAGCTACCATGCGATGCCGCTGCCTCAAAGAACCACGTAAACAGGAACGGAATGTATAGGTAGCTAAGAACGGACGTCGATTGCAAATTACACAGAAACTAAATATCAAAATATAGATACTAAGTAACTTTCGGAAATACAGAATACAATAGATACTTCATAAATTTTCGACTCTAAGCCTGGTTAATTTCATTTTGTTTTCAGTGTTCCTCAGGGTAAGCATGCACTCTTTGCCCACGAATCCATTTTCAGTTTGATGACGAACCGGAAAATTTGCTGCGGCCATTAAAAAATGCAATAATGTTATTCTAAGGACAATAAAGATAAATTTTGTTGTAAATGTTGTAAATTTGACAACCGGGGCTCAATTCAATGACATTTTTCTTTCCCCACTATCAATTTCTGATTTAAAGAAGCCCATATTTGACGAGACTTTAAACCTCCAATTGTATTGGTCACCACTTTCCCGCTGCATGTCAATCGGTCCCCATATTTTCCCACTATTTACCGAGAGATTCATTACCCTAGAGTTTAATGCTCGAGAGTGTTTTCATTGCAATATTCCAATCGCCTTACTTTAGCATCAATTTTTAACTTCCTTCCCTCGCACCGCATTTATCTCTTCTTTCGTGTCCCCAAGGAGCTGCCAGCCCTCCTTACTTTTTATCTTCGTCTTCCCCATCTCGGTTTTTCGAGTCCGCACTCTCGTCCTTCCCGTCCCACCTGCTTTCCTTCCCCTTCTCTCATCCACTCCGCAGAATCCGCCTCCTCCTCCTCCCTCCCTCTCTCCCTCTCCTCTCCCGACGGCCTCCCCTCAATCTTCTCGCTTTCCCCTTCTTCCTCGTGCTCCTTTTTCCCTCTCCGGCTCTTGTATCTCGAACTTCTTGGAAACACGTCCTCCTCTGATTTAGCACCGGTGACCTCTCTGTCACATAATTGGATAAAGTAGGGACGTAGCCCGAGCCGGGGTGCCCGGGTGGGGTGGGGAAGCGGAGGTGGGCTCGTGGGAGGAGGGGTGTGGGGAGGCTGGAGGTGTGGAGGGAGTCTGGTGGAATCCACGGGGAATGATTTACGAAAACGTGGGTCGGTGGCGGGTTTAGAAGTGACGGGATGATTGCCTCGTCGTACGTAATGCTGGCGGGAACGTGTCAGATGCTATTATAGAGCGATGTAGCTTATGCCAGTATTTACTCTCGCAGTTTGTTTAAGACGGCTGCTCATTTTCATAGAAGGTTGCTGACAAGCCACTTGGAGATTACTGTGATTATTTCCCGCCGGAATTACCGAAAGAAAACCGAACCTACTACTGTTGAAGGTGTACATTCAGCCTTAATCTTTTACTTCCTTAATTTTATTTTTGTTTTGGCTGCTACAATTTGCATTCTTGATATGTAGATTTATAATTTAATGTTGCAGTAACTACTGATTTATGCCCACATTTTGCCTCAGAGGGGCATTTATTTTCTGTGGATTTCTATAGGTTTTTAAAAGATTTAGATGTTGAAATGAACTGCCGCACATACAATGTCACATAGCAGTCGTAATTTTGCGTACTGTGTCCCCATTCACAAGGATAAAGCCAGCAGTACGCATGTTCGTACTTATGACAAATGGAGCATTAAAAACTAGCCACGAAAATCCAAAGTGGAGCTAGGCACAAGCAATTTAGCAAAATTTTTACTAAGATGAAATCATCCAACTTGATCCGGAGTCAAATGCAGATCTCCCTGATTTTTGGCATGTCTTCTTTTTCATCGATGTATATTTGAATTTTTAGTCGTTAACACACCCACTTATAATGTAGGAACTAATAAAAAATGCCGGCACATTTCTGCTGTGTGTATTTTTTTTCTTTAAAATTCATGCTTAACTTTTTACGGGGTTTGAAATCAGATAAGACAGTAAATATATAGACATTGGAGATATTATTTCCAACGTTAATAAACTGATGCGAAAAGTAGTGGAACTAGTTACGAAGACCGCACTGCGGAGGTCATTGCTATATCACTGATGCATATTGTGTTTAGTTGTGGAGCGCAGTTCCTTTTCTTTTACAACACATCTTGCGTATCGCGCATTTCTATAAGCAACACATTTCTGGTCACGAGCCTTGGACCGAGAGTGTCTCCTTCAATTTGCCGCAGCGGTAAGATAGAAGGAAGTCGTTGGTCTGAAAACAATCTCTCGAGCGCGTGTTTTTCAGTTAGGTATTGTAAGTACTTCGTTTCTCTTGTGAAAGTTTCGAGTTTAAGAAGAAAAAAAATATTTTTGTGAATATAAATTTAGTATTATTTAACAACTGGCGCGTATAGGAAAAAAGGCTGGCAGAGTTGAGTTATGAGGAAGTAGTGGACGTTTTGCTTGATTTTAATCCAGAGGGGAGCATTATCAGTCCTTGATTTATGTCATTGTCCTTAATATTCAAAATTGAATATTAAAACCCGGTTATACCATAAAATATTCACACGTTCCTTTGATTATTTTTGGTAATTGGTACTAAAAAGAAACGGACGCTTAGATCATACTTTTACACCAAAATTATTATGACACATGGATCGGGATGTATAATTATGAGAGTCAGATTGGTTGGTTTCTATTTTAACCGTCTTTATTTCAAAAAAAGCAAGTGGAATGGTAGTTACCGAGGCCATCAAAAACTGCACTAAATGTATGCCATGATTTATCACCTCAACAAAAAGTTCTTAAGGCATTATTACCATTCAGTTTTATTTAGAATTAATTAGCGGAATAGCTGTTTTAAAATACGATTCTAATAGTTCTATGAAGATAACCAGGTCACCATGGATCAGAAAACACTGTGCTAAGAAAATGTGTGGAAATACGCCATTTTCGTCATACGCCAAGCAATACGTCCGTGCAATAACGGAGTGCCAAATGACTTTGAGAACTAAGTAACACAACATGCCGAATTTTTGAGGTTAAGTATATATTTTTCTTATTTTTTCACTCAGCAAAGGCTTAAAGCTACACACTACAGTTTTGAGCAACTAAATTTCTTCGATACCATCCAATTGAAACATGCAGTCATGACGATGAGATGGAAATTTTAAATCCAATGGTACTCTTGGTTATCGTCTTAGAACAGCACATTTGGAATACTGATTTCTGATGAAAGACTGTGTTCATTTCGATTATTTTTGGTGAAACAAATGATTTACCTTTAAGTGACTTATAATTCCTTCTATATATGCAACCAAATTTTTTTTTCAATTTCTGGTGCTTCCGTTTACCCAAATCATTTTTCTCCTTCTTCATTTTTCTCTCACCACTATTCCCTTAATCATTTTTAGGGCTTTCCTAATTATTCTCCCATTAGCTGTTCGTATTGTTTATCCAGCTGCTTTCGTCATCCCTGTGTTTAGTTTTTTCCAGCCTTACATTGTCATTGTTCTTCTCATCTCCCGCATGCCTCTAATCTAATTCTTGGTACTCTCTCTTTTTAATGCCAGTTAACGCTTCTATATTTCATTTTCTTTTCTTTCCTATTCCCTGAATTATTTTCCAGCGCCGTACTTCATCACCACGAAGTGGCGGTTGGAGTTCGCGTCAGCACCCGGGAAACTATGTGAAATGATGACGCTGTTTCTGCATCTCTGTCTGACCTTAATGTTATGTAATTGATATCTCTGTGTCCCCTTATATTTTCCATGCGCACCTACGACCATTGAGGTGGTTAAATCAGTTGTGCGTTATGAGTGACTCATTCCTCCTACAGTATTCAACTTATTTTTTGCTGCTTTTATTTCATCTTCCCAACCCGTGCACCTTCATTTCATTTCTATCCATACCTTCATCAACCTCCGCATACGTATCCCCCATTACTATCAAGTACATTCTTTTGGGGACCCAGGTGATTATTTTATCTAGCTATTCATACACCTCATCTAATTTTCTTCTGTTCGGTCCCCCGTCGATATGTTGAACTGTACCATCCTTGTTAGTTGTAGTAGGGAATGTGCATAAAATATTTAAAATTATTTTTTGGTCTACTATAAAGGAAATGAGAGCTGTCTCCTTGAATGGTAATCAGCGTGTTTGTAAATTGATTGTGTGGTATGTAATCACTATGTATTTTATCCAAAATACCTGTATTTTCAGGAAAAGTTGAAGCTTCTATCCACTGCCTACATTCCTAAAGGATATAAAAATACTGAAACGTAGGGAGACGATGAAATCACATTTCTGTGTTGATAAACAGAGCTCGGTGGCGATATACCGTTTGGCTCAAGTATTAAGAAGCTAATTTTCGCGTGTGGGTAAATCCTTAATTGGTTAAACAGGGTAGTTTTATTTTCAGCCATGCTTGTTGATTATAATATTCCCATTATCATACTTTTTTAACTCGAATACTTAGCATACCCTAAGGATTCATCTACACCTACATAATACCCTGCAAGCCACCATATAGGTGTGTGGCAGGGGGTGAACTCTCACCAAACATGAATGAATGAATGAATGAAATATTTATTAATGCTCTGGGGTAACCCATAAGAGCAAATACATTATAACAAAAATGCACATTCTACTCAAATAAACACAACTCAGAATTACACATACATAATTAACATAATAAATACAGAAACTAGATCAGTTAAACGCCAAAATATATTAAGGAACGAAATTGACACAATTTAATGTCGATTATTTAAATAGAAATACAATTTCATTTTGAAGGATTGGAGGGAGGAGGAGTATTTAATGTGGAGGGGCAGCGAGTTCCAAAATCTGGAAGCCGTTATAAGGAAGGAATTAAGGTAAGAGGTTGGTACGAGCATATGGAATGTGAAAAAGGCTAAGGTCGGTGCGAGTTATTCTTTGAGAAACACATGACCTAGGAGTGAAGAGGTTAAGTAGGTACTCAGGATTTCGATTGCGGAAGAGGGAGAAGAGGAAAGACCCTATGAAGTATTTCCTTCGGGAGTCAAGTGGTAGCCAATTCAGCTCAGCTGCGTACTTAGATACATGATCATCTCTGCGTAGGTCGAATATAAATCTAATACAACTGTTAAGTAATCGCTGAAGATGCATATTAAGAGTATTTGTTAAATCACTCTAGACTAATATACAGTAATCCATAATTGGAAATATAAGTGAAGTTACAAGCATAACTCTGGTAGAAAAAGGAAGATTTTTCTTATGCAACTTGAGTAAATAGAGAGTCTTATTACCTTTATTACATATTTCAAGAAAATGCTGATCCCAGGACAAGGTTGATGATAGAGTAAGTCCCAGGTAACGAACAGTCTTTTTGATTTGAACAGTAGTCTAACTAACACGCAAAGGTGGAAGGCGATCATAAACAATACTGTTTAAAAGTCTAATATTACCAAAAATGATTGCTTGCGTTTTGATTGGGTTTAACTGCAGTTGATGTTGGCCCACTCGCCGATAGAACAAATATCACAGTTAATTTCATCGATGAAATGTGGGAGTTCATCAAGAGGGGAATGAATGTAAATTTGTAAGTCATCCGCATAAAGCATATACTTAGAATATTTAATACTTTTTGGCAAGTCAAGGGTGTACAATGTAAACAGAAGAGATCCGAGGACAGAGCCTTGTGGGACACCGCATGAGACCGGAAGCCAACTCGTCTCCGGGGCCCTTTACAGCTTGAGTTCTCCCGGTCAAATATGAATTAAACCAATTTAAGGCGGAGCTGGAAAGATTCAGGGATTTCAGTTTGCGTAAGATTAATGTATGATTGACACGATTAAAGGCCTTACTAAAATCGAATAAAACCATTATTGTTACCAATTTTTATCAGTGGCTAGACGAATATCATTTGTAACCTTAAGAAGGGCAGTCTGGGTACTGAATCCCTTACGGAAACCCGATTGGAAAGGATCAAGTTTACCAGATGATATAAGGAAATCAGTAAGTTGAGAGTGAACAATCCTTTCCAATACTTTCGATAGAGCACTGAGAATAGAAATAGGTCTGAAGTCAGAAGAAGTAACAGGTTTCTTTACCTTTTGAAGGGGAATAATAATTCCTTTTTTCCATGCAACTGGAAATTGACCATGTGACAAAGAATAATTAAAAATCTCAAGGATACATGGAAGCAGGACTTCAGTGGCTTTATGGACAAACAGTATTGAAATTTGATCACTACCTGGAGAGTTAGATTTGGTCTGCTTTAAGTACTTCAAAGCAACCTCCCATGTAATGTGATGAAAATAGAAATTATTTGAATCGAAAGGGATGTGGAGATACTCTGAAGTTAAATCATCTAAAGAAGAGCTAGTAGTATCATCTGACAATGAAATGAAATATTGATTTATATGATCGATGGAAATTTGACTCGGGAGTGTATTTGACTGCTTGCGTATCAGTCCTAGGTTCCTAAGTTCACGCCAGGCAGTCTTTTGGTCCACGACTTGAGTGAGTTTTAGGGTGTAGTATTGACTCTTTGCTTCGGTAATGCGGGCTTTGACCAAGTTCCGAGAAACCTTGAACGCTTGAAGGTTGGCAGGCGTTCTAGTACGATTATAGGCACGACGAAGTGTGTTACGTACCCCTATTAATTTTTGGATTTCATCATTAAACCATGGTGCTTGTATGCACTTAGGATAGCATGTCACTAGAGGAGCTCGGAAATTAATACATTTCAACAACTGTGAGTTAAAATAATTTACCTTCACATCAATGCAGTCGGACTTGAAAATCTCACTCCAGTCCATAACCGCTAAATCGTTTTGGAAATGTTGTTCGTTGAAGTTTTTAAGCCTTCGATAATTGAAGGGCTTAGGGGGAAAAGAATAAGATTTAAAACGATAGGAAATTTGGATTAGATCATGTGCTGACAAAAAAGGAACAGGCATTTGAGAGTATGAAGTAACTTTATCAGGGTCGTCGACAATAAATAAGTCAAGTAGCGTATAACTTGTTGCCGTGTGGTGTGTCGCTGTAAAAGGAACAATGTGAAGGTTATTAGAAAAGGTAAAATTTCTAATGAACTGACTATCAAAGTTATTCTTAAGGAGATCCGCATTGAAATCTCCGACTATTACAACATTGTTATAAGTAGGAGTGAAACGAAGACATTCATTTTCAAATACACTCATATGTTCAATTTTAGGGGGACGATAAACAACACATAATAGTAATTTTGAAGAATTCGGGTTAGTGATTTCGACAATCAAATATTCAGGTTGAGAGGAATACACTGGAGGGGAGGCAGCTAGGACAGAGATTTGGAGATCATGGCGAATATACAGGCCCACCCCACCTCCCAATTTGCCGAGACGGTCGTGCCTTATAAGATTAAAATTTGCCATAGACACTAATTCATCCAGGATATTTGGATTTAACCATGTTTCAGTGAGGCAGACAATATCATAGGAAGAATTTGAAAAATTAAATACAAATTCGTCAATGTGGCCAAACAAGGATTGACAATTTACACAACATATCTTAATACAGTTAGATATAAGGACATCACGCACACGATGGTTACCGGTGGAACAATTACTTATATCCTATTTCAGCTTTTCAATATCTTCTTCTGAAGAAATGGTGATACGCTCGGATCCGTCTTCTTTCCGGGCGCACCATTACGCACCCATAAAAACTTAATTTTCCTACTTCTTTTTAATTCACGTGCCACTGAGTATAATTCATGCACTAATACAATATGCACAATAAAACATGCACTACATATCATGCATAAAATTTGTAAAAAATTAAAATAGCAAAGCATACATGCAAAAACATGATGTGAGTTGGGTTAGCTTTAAGTCCTTATACCAACATGCAGCTACCAATGTTATCTATTGCTACACTCGTACTGGATACATTTACCGTTATTCATATCCCTAATAGTACGGGGGAATTATTGTTATTTGAACGTTATTTCTACTGACTTTTACTAACAATTATCATTGTTGTATATTTACGTATATTTTTAATGACCTAAACACAATTTAAACCATTATTGACAATTGGGGTGAATTAATGTCGCAGTAGATTCCGAATACTGTTTTTCTTCATTTATGTTATAATTGTTATGATAAGACACACACTGGGTAATTCTAAAATAAATAAGTATGATTCACATTAACTGCCATGTGAAAAAATTCACTGGAAATCGAACCATGAACCTTTAGCTTTCCGGGCCACTGCAAGAATCACTACGCTACCCAGGATTTATTAGGATGGCTTCCCTCAGTCCCGCCCAGGCTCTAAGGAACAGATTATTGAGGTTCAACGCACTAGATTTTGATAGGATTTAGACAAGGTATTAGATTTTTCTAATAAGTATGATATTTTAAAATGGAAACGACACTCGCGACCGAGACGAGGCTGGTCTTTACGAGAAGAGACCAAAGTTTGAAAACGAGAGAGATCCATTGTTTCATCTCGTGGCAACACTAATTGAGCTGTACAGCCTGTAACGACAGCATAATGATACTATTAAATTGAATTCTAATACCAGCCTCGATTTGAGAGAACCTTTGGGATACCGAAACGGTAGATTAGCAACCTGGCAATCGCTGTCTACTTTAACATCTACCTTAGTCATCCCTGTGCATGAGGGAATCGAAATCTTCGTAATAAGTTTGGAGTGGTCACCGATACAAGTAATGTTTGTGGAACAATTGTTTCCTTTCGCATTTGTTTTTATGAATACAACGAATCGCCAAACAAATTAATTGGTTTACTGAGAGCTTATTAAAATAATTATTTTGGGCAGCTTTTTAAATGTATCTTTTGCATTTTCACAGGTTACACATGGAGCCAAATCATCTTATTTTCCTGTTAACGTCTTGACACTCAGTTGAACTCCATCTCATGTGAGCGGCAATAGGTGGATATCCTTTGAGGGAATTAAAGGAAGGACGGAGAAAAACCCAGTGTATGCTTCAGCATACTCTCAAGGAAGGGTGCCAAGGGGTACACGATCCATCTGACGGAAGGAGTAGTAAACTTGAAGCTCCCTGCATACGGCACGTAAGTGGAACCCGGCTACTCGGGTAGCGATCACTCTAGCCCGATCCCCTAGTAAACCGACCTTCGGGTTGGAGGCTGTCGTGTTGTTATCAGTACATTTATAACATCTAGAACAGGAGGAGAGCGAATTCCGATCAACCTTGCGGAATTTCAGGCAGGAATTCGAGACTGCATGCTCGGTGTGTGTGGATGTGGACATATAATGCCCGCGCTACGTCGTATGCAATCAATTATGCTTTTATTGTGTGTTATTTATCTTACATTATTAATTGAGCAGTATGTACTTTTCATTTAAAGAACGCCTGTACGATTTCTATGAAAATTCATATAATGAAGCTGTAGGGTGCCAGAAATTGATCGTTTTAGGTCTAGGAATTGATCGTTTAATTGATCTAGGTTTAATACCGGTAAAAATTCGAATTTGGGCTGCTAAATCAACGGATTCAATATGGAATGGTTTTCATAAAAAATGCATAGAGAGCTCGTTTTTCTGTCCTGCAGGCTTTATTTCTTGTAAAAAATCAAATTATAATTAATGTTCCTATGGGATCAAACCCAACCAAGTACCATTAGGAAGGAAAATACATTGAGATTCCTATTCGGGTAAAGGATTATTGCTTTCGATTTAAAATTGCCTTTAAATATGTAAAATACACGAACATTTTGTATACCTACAGTTCGAGTTTTTAGCAATCCCTCCCCTACGTGACCACCGCAATTGTTGAAACCGAGCTCTTTTATTTTCCTACAAGAGTATATGAGGATTTCAGGCACATACAGGCGCAGGCACCTGTAGGTGGCACAGATACAGTCAGTCAGTGCATACAGGCACATACACCTGTATGCACTGACTGCACCTCCAAAATATCGCAGAAATTGCAAGAATCACTTCAACTCAATTCGTGAAAATCTACAACACAAGATGCATAATGCACTTGCATATACCACATATGATTCGGGAGGATTTTGAGGACACGAAATTGGAGCAGGAGCAACAAAACTTATTCCGCTTCCCAGCGGCCATATTGAAAAACATTACTATTTCTACAAAAGAGCTCAGAGCCTACCCATTTGAGGAGTTATTAAGGGACCAACGTTGTTCTAAAGGTCTTCCTCGAGGCTGAATATCATCAGTGATGCCGATTCCTAGACCAGCAGTGCCAGACGCTAAATTGTCATGAAATGTAAGCATCGTGTAAGCCTTCAATCAAACATATAAGATTTTTATTTATTTTTCACTTAAAAACTATACTTGACACAAAAAGAAAACATCCTAGGCTAAAAAACGCTGGAATGCCTATTTTTGTAATAAATAAATTTCAATTAAAAATTGAAAATTCTAAAAATACATTTTATAGTCTTATAAGTCTTATCTTTAAGTAAGATAGTTTTTACTTAACATGCATGCATTGTTTAATCAAACATATAGAGTGTACAAAGCTGCGTAGGTAAAATTTAAAAGGAGCTCATGCAGGCGTTTTTCCCGGATAGAGACCAAACTAAATACCTCACCATTCGCCAGGGCCATGTACTACCGTGGTCCGGTGCCAGAAAATGTATGCTTAAGTGTATATGCATGGATCCTGAAATAAAAAGATTATATTATACTAGAATAGGGAACTTCTATTTGAGAGTTTTTTATGAACAATGAATGTTTTTGCAAGAACTTTGGAGATATAACTGTGACCCTAATATCTCTTTGCATGGCAGAGTATGAAAAACACTACTACCAACCATTGCACTGGCATTGAAATTATACTAAACTTTTTGATAATCCTCAGGCATTCAATGCTGCACGATGATAACTACTGTTCCACTGCTTGTATTTATTTTGCAAACAACTGCATTAGCTCTGCCGGTGGTGAACCTGAAATGCTAATACACGATTGCCATTATTGTGGGCATTTTTTTAGGCTCTATTTGTGACAGTTTTGCATGGATAAAGCGAGCAAAGTACACAAAGAAGTATGCATATAAAACGCTCAAATTTGTCGCTCCTTTTCATGGCTTTCCCGTCGCCATACGTTTTGATATTATCATTCATTGCTATGTTGGTATTTATTTTGCGTGAATATGCCTCGACTTTGCCGATAGTATACCTAAAACGATAATACACACTTCTTATAGCTGGGAGAGATCAACATTTTGTAGGGACAGTTAGGGACAGGCTCTGCTAGGGACTACTGTGCTTGGAGAAGGAGTAAATTTGTATGGATTTTGAAGATTAAAACAAAAACCACTTATTACCAAAATATTATTGATCGATACCCTGTATTTTTTTAAATTTTCAATTAATAATAATAATAATAAAAGGTCTGTATTGGGGCGAGATTGAGACAAAACTGTCCCTTCTGCCATCTAACCCCTTAATAGGCAAACATTAATGGATAAGCAAAATTTAGAAGGTGAATGGGCTTAATACGAGTGAAAAGCTTCGAGTCTGCCCTTTAAGATGGTGTAAAGAGATCCGTGAGGTTCTGACGGTCTTCCTCGAGAATGAACTTCATCCATGATGCAAAAACCTACATTTAGAGTGCCAAGCGCGAGACTGTCACCGCCATAAGCATCGTCAATGCCTTCAATCTAAGTAGTAAAATCTTTAATTCTTAACTTGAAAAGTTAAGTAATTTTTGTAAAATCAAAACCCATAACTTAAAAAGGCTGGAATGTCTATTTTCCCAATATGTACATTTATTGGAATAATGGCAAATGTAAAATTACATTTCGATGCTTATAAATATTTTTCAGTCATGAGACAATTTTCATACTTTTTAACATGTATTTCTTTGCCAAATATATACCGCTTACGTAGTTGTGAAGGTAAAATTCCACGGAGCCAAATGTAAACGTTTTTTCCCGATAGAAACCGTAATAAATACTTAATGAATCTGAAGAGGATGTGGGTAATTTGTGGACTAACGTGGGGTGGAGTTTGCCAATTTAAGACTATGTTCACATATATGGATTTGAACAGTTCATGTTGCAGTGGAATGGATATGATTTCCTTATGGTTTTAAACAGAAAATAGTCTATTGGTTTAATTTAATTTATTATGCTCAAAGTTTTTCACCCCCTACTTAAATGCAATGGGAACAGCTTCCGCTAATGATTTGTATTCAAAAGGTTTGCCGCTAGGTGATCAGTGCATCTGTGATGAAGGCCTGATTATCTGTTCACTTCATATTATTTCGAAATAGAAATTTGATTACACTTTGATTTGATTTAATAAATTACATTTGATATAAAATGTCACATTTGGTATAAATGTCAATGCATGAAATAATATTGCGTCCAAATAAATTTATTTTCAAGTGGTTTCATCTTCAGGTGATTCAAAAAGCGTAAAACAGCTCCCGACATACTCCTAGACAGTACGTGGAGACGGGAAATTCGGGAGGGGGGGGGGTGTTAATATTGCGGAGTTAGGGACTGATTACTTAACAACGGCCGAGTGAATGGGTCGGTAGGGAACAGGAACAGGATTCAGGATATTAACTCGAGCTGCTCTAAATCATTGAACTCACAGCGGTTATTAGTAAAATGCAACACTTTGACATTAAAAGCACTCTGGTGGCTATACTATTTCAAAGGTGTTTCGCGAAGTTACCCTTGTCTTTATGGCTGTTTTTAAAAGTACAAGGATGTGCCTTAGTCCTGGAGTCAAAACTTCGTGAACTCTGCCCCACATGCACATCACAAAAACCATAGACCAGTTCATAAATTCCATTTCTCTTCATTTCACCCACTTTGTCATTGCACTGCACTAACATGTTTGCTACTGTGCAAGGTGGTTTTAACGATATATTAAATTCAATCTTTGAAAATTTTCTTACGAAGCTGTTAGAATGTTACCATAAAATCTTAATGAACATTAATTTACACCAATTTTACCAACAAGCACTACCTAATTTTTCCAGTATTACAGGATAAATTCGCTAATACGTTCAAAGTTAGCTAGAGATGATCCAAATTTACAACATATTGGTTTTTCATTAGTTTATCAACGTATCTATTTTATCTGGCGAGTAACAATTAGCACTGGCTATTTGTTTAGTTACATTCATTTCTTTCTTCCATCCATTTACCCATCTATACCCAAGTTTTTTTCGAACCCAATTGAAAATCAAATTTTCAAACCCAAGTAAATAGCGCCTTGAGTAGCCTACGAATAATAGAATAAAACGCCTCCTTTTAATGGGATTAGCAGCGTTTTCATAAATGGAGAAGCCATGTCGATTATTCACCAGATTCAAGTCAATAGTCAAGTCAAAAAATTTGTCGAACGGTTCGTATCTGTCTCATAACAAAAAAAAACTTTTTGATGAACATTATTTAACTCTTAATAAATTATCTTTGAAATAATATATTAGAGTCTCTTTCGACAAGTGCAGCTTAATCGTAGCTGAGATTTTTTGGTGAGCATGACTCTTAGAGTAATCGAATGCAATTTGGTATCTCTTAATACTTGTGATATCCATTCTCAAATGACTTTCGTCAACGTTGTGAGCGTGGTAAATGCGTTTCCTTAGGATAAAATAGCGATATAAATCCTGAACTCTATTTCCCAATATTAAGGTCCATACAGAAACCATGTATTGGTGTGAAAAATACTAGACCAGTTTCTTACGTAGCTCTTGCTTCAAAATTTTCCTTTTTATTCCAAAAACTATGTTCAAGGTTGTATTGAAATACTATTATTCATTCATGCCTTGCTTCCAATCATTTTATGTGATTCATCGTGTCATCTATATTTCCCCAGTGTTCCTAGTTTTCTTGAAAATCTCTCTCTAACCATCATCACAGACCTTCTTTCCCACAGTTTACACTCCTCTCTCCTTGTCACAGGATATCTGGCATCCGCCTCCGTGCTCCGTTGATGCCGGAGCTAATGCGATGCGAAGGCTCCGCTGATTGTTCCAAGGGAGGGGGGTTAAGGGAGAGGGGTGGGGGAGAGAGGGAGGACGAAGGAAGGGGGAGATGTCGAGGGGAGAGCATGAGGGGAGGATGAGGCAGATGAGCGTGTATTCTTCATCCCCAATCACGCCCTCTCTTCAAGCTCTTCGTTTCGCTCCCCTCATCGTTATCTTCCTACTAGAGATGACCAGCGTCTCGGTCGTTTAGCTATACATTATTAGTGAGGACGATGTTGTCAACGGTTACCCCTTCCGTTAGGCAAGAAATTTTTTCTGGCTAGACATCAGGAAAGGGAAGGGACTGGGAGGTGATCTTGTTCAGGTCGAATAATTCAATTGCCTGTATATATTTTTTTTTTCCGGATTTTGGAGCTTTAACATCTGGATGCTAATGATTTCAAACAAGCTATGTGGTACCGCGTGCACGACGGAAGGGTTCTATCTAGGGATGTGTCGGTTCGGTTCTTCGGTTCTCGGTTCCACCGGTTCTTGAGCTTAGAACCGGAACCGGAACCGATGCCAAAAATAACCGGTACCGAAATAATTGGCGCGAAAACCAGTTTGAAACCTACTCACACTCCTAAATTGGAGGCTTCACATTAAAACCTAGTGAAATAGTGTACTTAGATGCTTCAAAGTCGCGATTTATTCTAATTCAGTCTCTGAAAATGATTATGGATTACCTTATCTTACCATTGAGCAATGCAAAGTAAGTGCTAAATTAAGAACCGGAACCGAGAATCGGAACCGAGAACCGAAGTTAAGAACCGAACCGGAACCGGAACCGAAAAAAAGTGGAACCGACCCATCCCTAGTTCTATCCTATCTTTTTGTGCATTTCGTGCTTCACTACTTTCACCAGGGAAGTTAATATAAAAAACATTTTAAATTTCCTTTTATAAAATGTTCTGTTTTTGTCTCTTGTAATGAAGAGGATACGGTACATGGGAATGTATTTTCTCATATAATATCGCAAAAAAGCAGCGCTTCCCTTAACAAATTTGATTAGTAGTAAATCCGCTTATTTAAGAAATTCGGTAGGGTTTTAATTAAGAGTCAGTTGTCACGCATTAAATAATCACATTTCGATAAATTTATTTAGCGAAACTTCTTCATACTACAACCTCATTGAAAAGGCAAGAAGATTAAATAAAAGACTTTTTTTGTCCGGTGGCCCGGTGAAGTGGAAATTTATCAATGCGGATTTAGTCCACGGACTTCTTGTATTTCAAAAGGCTTTTTATTCGTTGTCACTATCGATGAAACCTCTTGTCTCTGCAACGTATTCTCCTCGCAGGCAGAGCAGTCAGTAGTTGATTTTAGATTTCTTTCTAAAAGCAGTTTGGGTAATTTTCCTGTTTTCTTCCCATCAATTTCCCGACAAAAAAAAGCGACAAGCGTTGGCTTATTAAATGACTGATTAGTTTATTTTCTCCAGAGTAGATTGTTAGGATTGTTCACCTTTTCTTATTTTTCTCTAGAATTTGTTCACTTGTTTTCTTCATGAACCATTGAATGAACCATGAACCGTTTGTTTTCTTCATAAACCATTAAAAAAGACATATTTTTGCTACAAGCTGTTTTTTTCATTTTTTCTAAATTTCATCCACGTTTACTCTTTGTGAGTTTCTTTAGCTTGATAATTCACTTTGCTATAACAGGATCATTACCACATTTAAGCCCAAATTAGGCAGATATTAAACACCATTACTTGTGTTTTCAGTTGTTTCATTAAAATATAAAATTCAATTAGGTATCTTTTGGTACTCCCAGGGACTTTTCAGGAAATTCTTCTTTGAGGAGGGGCTTCAAAAACTGTGCTTGTGAAAATCATCTCACTTCTTCACAGAAATCATGTAATTTTTCTCTTTCGCAATTTACGGTATGTACTCCAAGTTTTCCTTCCAAACGCTATAGAGCGTTTGGATTATAATTGAAACAATTACCAAAAGTCTTATTGAAATCCCCCAGTATCATCATGTTTAGGTTTTTTCTCGCTTTTTATTGTAGGGTCTATTTGATTGTTCACGTATTCTCTTTTTTACTCTTCACCTACTCTTAAAGGTCGTGAAGTCTCCCACTCAGAAGTGAATATTCAATCTGTATTTACGAAAGGAGGATGATGGGAACACCATATTTAACTTTGTTATTCTTTCACTGAAACGTAGGTGGTCCTTCCAATCTGCAACAGGTCAAACTATGAGCTTTGATCAGAATATATCTATATCTACGACATACCCTGCAAGCCACCTTGAGGGTATGTGGCAGGGGGTGCATCCACACCAGGAACAATGACACAACAATCAAAAATGAACAACACAAAACAAACACCACACCTTTAAAAGTATTTAGTTTAAAAGTAAATTACTCGATGCAAACAATGATGTACCTATGAAAATCACTAGCGTTAAAATGACAACCATATATGACACCAAAGCCATATCGAAGAAATATGTTCCATAGAATTTTTTTCGAGTCCTTGCATTGTAATTAAGCCCCAATGGCTTTGCTTATATACCTGTTCCTTTGCTATTAAAGTTTATGAGCGAGACATCCATTCCTGCTTCACTTGAGATTTTCTTTTTAGCAGGTCTGTAATAAGCAAAACAACGTAATACCTGCTGCATGAATAAGTGCAGGATTTTATGTTCTTCTGCTCGGTTAGGGCAATTCAGCCCTAAAGCTTTATCTCCCTTGGTCTTTTGCCATGATATCTCAGTTGATTTATTTTGGACCCTCACCAGTTTCAGATAAAAAATATCATTCTTAGTTCAATTTTTAAATTTTTGTTGACTGATTTACATTAGTGATTGAGTTCCACTATTTTACTGCAAATTGCAGTAAAACTAGAACTCACAAAATGAAATAGTTTCTAAGCGTTCTACGTGATGGGATTGTGGGAGCCCAGAGTGTATCAAGCAATTAATAATTTATTTGATGCACATAGATAGCGCGTTGAAGAAATACCATCATCGTCAACAACAAAGGAACTGTTTACTCTGTTATTAGATTTTTGCCTTGATGAATGGTGGAGGGAATGATGACTACATCCCGTTATCCCCGAAAATCCATTCATTGATTCATAAGGAGGCAACGACCACGTGGCTCGATGACTGCTGGAAAAACTGACTGGAAGATTAACGATTGCAGAACATTATTCGCGGCGGGACGCTTCGGTTCTCATTTGCAGTTTTCAGAAAGTTTGACGGGGAGAGGGTGTGAGACAGGGAGGCACGGATTGATGTCGAAATGATTACACGGGGCTCGGAGGGGCGAGTGAATTGGATAAGGTGAGGTTGAGCGAAAGGTGGTTTAGGGAGGCCAAGTGAGGTCGAGGGGGTTGGGAGAGGGAGGAAATGGGGGGTGGAACGGCCCGGGAGGCCAGTAGTGGGCTCCTCCCCCGCGGCCTCCTCCTTTGAGAGAGATGAATGAGGACCCAAACACCTCTCATAAAGCCCCCAACGGCGAGCGAGAGTGAGAAACGGTGGAGAAGACAATGGTGGTATAATGATGGCTACTCCTACGCCACTCTCATTAGCGGACAAATAGTAAATTAAAATGGTAATAAATGGGAAATCTGTCGGGGAGGTGATGCGAGTGGGTGGAGGAGACGTGGATCCCACTCCCAGGAAATGGATCCCACAGCGTCCACTCGGGGAGGCATCGTTTGGTCGGATGAGCAATCGAGGGAGCGGCAGTGATTGCAATGGAGGCCTGTTGGTTTGGAGAGACCCCTTGACCGATCCTAACATATCATCGTGGGTGGTTAATGGGAGAGGAGTTCATAAATGAGGGCGAGGAAGCAGGCATTCCATTTTCTTTTTGCTTTTAATTGAATCGTGTATGCTGTACAATGCGCGGCGTAGATTTTTTCTGAGGGAGCTAGAGCGACGGAATTTGTCGATGCAGGGACGAAAATGTAGTTTATTTATTTTTGTTTATTTATTTAACATGAAACCCAAAAACACCCAATGAGACCTTTACATTGGATTTTTTTAACAAAGGATAAATAACAAAATCATAAGACAGGACAAAAAAAATAAACAAGAAGAATCAAATTATTACGTTGTAAATTTAAACACTGAATAATATCCACTGAATGAAAGAGGTTAACATCCACTATGGTAATTTAGGGAGGGAGGAAGATAGGAAGGGAAAGTTAGGAAGGAAATCTGTTGATAGCGGTTGTGAATGATGAAATGGATGATGTTATGGAAGGGTATGTCAATGGAAGGGTTACTGAGGGAGTTGCAGGTAAGAGGCAGCCTGTAGGTAAGGGATTAAACGGTGGTGAGATAGATGAAATAGAGTCGAATTCCGGGTTTTACGTGAAGGGACACGGAGAGAGAACATTGGGAGAAGGTCATTAGACCTGAAACGGCCATTCATGATTCCGTGGAAAAACTTGAGGTCACTAAGTGTGCGCCGACGTTGCAAAGGAGCAATCTCAAAGTTGAGGGAGCACTGAAAAAAGAGAGGATGTTTATTCCGAGGGGTAAGTGAAATCTTTTGAGTAACAACTCGATGGCTCAGTGAGATCATTTAGCTCTATTTCGGGTTCTTAATGAATTCCCTCTTTCGCTATCGTGAGGAAATGTTTACTGTGGGTAGCTCATGGCTGTAATCTTCCTTCGCATGCACCCATAATTAACTCTGCACACCCACTCATCCCTCTTACTTCCACCCGGATTTTAACCCTGTCTGTCCGTATTTCCGTCCGTTTCGGAGCGCAGTAAGAAATGTGGCTCATCACCGTCCTCCCCGCCGCCTTGTGTCTCCTTGGTATTTCGGGGGCAAGCGCGTCGCCCCCCTCAGGCTCAAAATCCTATCTCTCTCGTGGATCACTGGACCACTGTCGCCAGTGCCGCCCCCGCCGGTGTCACGACACGTGTCTCTGCGCATGTGCGCCCTCGTCTTCCATCCGCCAAGTCGCCCGGCATCTGTCCCCCCCTTCTCCTCCACACCCCTCCCCACTTCTTTCCCCACCCCCCAACGCCCGTTTCTTTCTCCGCCTGGCCCTCCACCCCGACTGACTCTCTCGCGTGATTGTCACCCCTCCCCGAATCCCTCTCCCCACGAACCCCTTTGACGCCTCCACTTTTTATCCCCTTCATCGATTTGCCACAGCTTGTTCCAAATAACGACGGCGGGTGTATTTTATTTTTTCGATTGGTGATGGTTGTAGGAAAGAGAGAATGTTGAATATTATTCTCATCCTCGTAATGAGCGAAAAGTTTCAGCTGTAATATACTGCATATTTAAAGTTCTTTTTCACAAGAATAATTTTGAATTGGCGTCAATAAATTGTTTGGAAACCTAATTTTAAATTGGCTTACACATAATTACGCCGCAACGGAATATTATGTGGTTTAAATCTTTGGGAAGAAACGTTTCTGAGCGTTTTCTGGATAATATTATTTTAGTTTCCCATAGCGGGTTCTTCTTTAAGTATTTTTTCGAATATTCCTTGTGTAAGTTCTTATTCAATCATTTGTATATGAGATCATTTTAGTCTCCTGGAATATGAATTTTATTCTACTCCTTACATTTTTGATTTATTAACGGAATTATATATTATATTTCATCCTCACACGTAGACTGCATACGTATGCATCTACTTTGCATAGAAGGAAATATTTAGCAATGTGGCCCTTGATTAACTGCACAATGTTCCCTTACCTTAGGTCATCTTATCGTATCAATGATACTGTCCCTTCTAGAATAAATGTTTTAAATTGAATAACAATAAATAAAATTCAACCTTTTGTAACATGGAGGTATTCCATAGTCAAAAAATTCATTATAACAAACTTTTACAAAAATATCACTAATAATCACAATTTCCGAACCGGGTTTCCAACGAATCATCGTCATCATCAGGTGAAAAGACGTGATGCCACTCTCTATATATAGATACTTAGGTGGCTAAAGACGGGTATATATTAAAAAAGTTCGCACTATGTCTTTTCACCTGATGATGACGATAATTCGTAAAATTGGTGAAAGTTTTTTTCAGGAAATTCTTGAATTTTATTTTTTATACCTGCTCCCCTAGCTCTCCATGCGTGCTGGTGTTTATAAGTAGCCATAAAAGGTGTGTTGTTTTGTTTATTTTACTCTTTAACTTTCCACAGATAATTAAACGAAGAATTAGAATACGAATTGAAGATTTTAATTTATCCATCGATGCTCGAGAAAGACAACGGACACCTAAAAATATATGTATCTATATTCCTAATACATTTCTGCTAGTGTTCTTTGGTGTTTAATATTCAATATTGCAATCCTCAGATTTTTACCAATAACGCATTCTGCATTTTATAATTACTCACATAATTATATTGTTTACTCATCAGTTTGACCACCAATCACGATATGTACCTATTGCCACCTATGTAACTTTGTGTTTAGTGTGTTCCGAATACACGTAGAGTCACGAATGAATACGAAAATGAAATACTTCATGATGCATAGTGAACGCCAACTTAGGGATTGATGTCGGTGTAAAAACTTTTCTTTAACTTTGGATGAGTGATAACTGGCGAGGCCTGGTGACAGTGACTCTGCACCTGCGACTGATCGCTCTTATGTGTATCTGAATAAATGTCAGAGAGCAATTTTTCTTACTATCAGAATCCCTTAGCTTTTGTAAACAGAAGTCCATATTTTATTAATAATTCTTATTTTTTTAATCTTTGAAAATTCCTGTCTCGAATCGTTAAGTTATGTTTTAAGGAAAATGTGATGCCAATTTGCCTATGAAACGATTTCATTTCTTGTATTTTGTATAATTATCTAATGGGTGTATAAGTTATGCATAGTACGAATGTGTTTTCTTGACCAGTTGTCAACATTCCTTAGATATTTGATAAAATATAATACTTTTCCGTAAAAGTTTTTCGCTACTGCCCTTACTAATATTTAAGTTTTTTTAAAAGGTTTTCAGTTCTATTTAGTGGCAAACTTGGTGCTTGGTGGACGGTTATTTTATAATCACAGAAGTATAGTCATAAAATAATTAATTTTTTGCTTCGGCGGTAGAATGAAATAGCTAATACGCCGCCTGTGATATTTAGAAACGTGGGTCAGCAACTGAATATTTTGTGTTCGCCAGTAATTTCTTTCTCTTGCCTCTATCTCGCTGTAGTTCGTTTTTCATCATCAGTAGTTGATGAAGGTATTTCAGAACATTTATATAACATAATATTTCCTTACCTGCCATATGAAATAATGAATCGTTCCGCTTAAAGGGGCATAAATGCCTGGCATTAATTTCTCAGCGTAACTGAAGACCTTTTTTCATTACTTTGATGCTCAGCGCATTCATTGGTTGTTATCGCCGTGTTTGACGTCTTCATCCTAAGCCCCTCTCTGGAAATGCGTAAACTGAGGGGTTTTTCTGTCGTACACATATCTAATAAACTCTTTATCTATTTATCTATCTTCTCCTCCGGTCGGTCATAAATATGTCATATTTATTTATGCTTTACATCCCGGGTTCCTCACTTTAAAGCGTCCTGTCCCGTCCTCGGTCTTCACCCGCCCTCCCCTTCCTCCCGATCCGCCTCAACTGTCTCCCCTTTCTTCTCCTTTACCTCCCAAGTCTCTTCCATTCTTTCTTCCTTCCATTCGAAGTCTGTCCTCCCACTTCTGCGTCCCTCCTTTCCACCTCCTGCCGCCCGTGAAACCTCTTCGCCAAGGTACTCAAGCCGATCGGATGAGTCAGTTCTAAATTCCGCCGCAGAGGGGCGCCGACACCCAGTCAAGCACACAAGGGAACCAATCAGGTTGACGTGACCCCTTCGATCTGAAGAAACATGGGCGTGTAGCCTTCGTCGTAACGGGCATCAGTCGGTCAGCGATCGTGCGAGCATAAAGGAGCATATCGATACAGGTCTCGCGTGGTTGTTTATAGCCTGAGTTTATCTTTAGGTTGTCGCAGAAGGGAACCAAATCGCACGCTGGGGCTGGTTCAGAAATCCGCTATTTAAGTTCACATCATTTTGGGAATTGATGCATCTGTTGCCTTCTGAGAATGCTTTACGCGTTTTTTACTCGCGCAGACTGACTACCAACCGTTCTGTCACTGGATTAACTTCCACTCAGACGATCGCCGTTTAAGCCTGGTCCGTCAAGTACCGCAAAATTGATCATACACTGTGGGATCTTTACCTGACCAAAAATTGAATAAAATTTTGTCAGGGAATGGGGGGAGGGTAGAAAAAGATTAATAAGGTGGCACGACAAGACGCGGTTGGGGCTAAATGGGATCTAAGGTGCGAGTTGGAAGGAAATGTAATTGAAAACAAATAGCAATCGACATGCCGCAGCATGTGGTCCTTAAAAGAAAAAGGAGGGGAAACGCCTTCCATTAGCCGGCGAATTATTATTAAGGGAATGAATAATTAGAATTTTGACCTCTACGGGGCTTTTGGAGGGATAGGGACACCGAGGGGTTAGAGAGTGTGGGGTTGATTAAGGGGTATGTGGAGGGAGAGGAGCTAAGTCCTGGAGGTATTCGTGTGGTCTCTCCGGTTCGCCGGGCGGGAGGAGGCTGGAGAATGATCAATCACACGAACGGCGAAGAGGGTGGCGATAATGAGACTGCGTCTCATATCCGTCTCGCATGGGCATAATTGGGGGGGGGGGGTCTGAGGTAGGTAGGTAACGGGGACAGTAGTTTCTCAATGGTTTCCGTGGGCTTTGAAAACGAATGGTATTCCCGAAATATATTGAGAAGATCCGGGTTGTACTCGCTTGACAAAAAATTGTGTGTGCTTCCTATGATCTGTCAAAATTCACGGGAAAAATCAATCAGTACTAGATTAAAATATGATCTTAACGATACTCATTCGTTATTAATTTCTCAGACATAATGCTTACGGCATTGATGAAGAAGAACATTGGAAACTCTTCTCTGGATATCTTTGTTTATTTCACTTCGACTTTTTCTTTGCTGGTAGCGCTTTTCCCTACCCGAGATAAAGGATCACTTTGGTCACCAAGGCGAACGTTTTCAAATCTTATCATTATAGGTCTGTAAAATGATTTGCTAAATATTGGTTAAAGCTTCAAGTATATTGAAACATCCGTTGATATTGAGTAGCTAAACCAAGAGTGTAAGGGATTTAGTATAATATCGGCATGATGGTTAACTTAGTAAATATCTGGTTCGCCATGGTTATATTTTTTTATTGGAGACCATACGTACTGCTACAATTGGCCCACTCAGTTATCGGGCATCTTTAGATATTTTATTCAAGAATAGAGGATTTGTGTCCCAAAAGTTGCTCCGTAAAAGTCTCTATTGCTGGGAGGACTATAAGGACTCAAGTTGACAAACTCTCGGGGGAGGAATCGGTGTGCATACTATACCTTCCCACTCCTCAGGCTCCTCCAATTGCTGAAAAACTTTTGGGACACATACTGATATTTGCAATCAGCCATGTAAACCTAATTTACCGGGCTTAATGTTTTATCGCTGAAAATAAGTAATGAAATATTCTGGGGCACGTTAAAATATGTTTGAAAATCGCATAATTCTTCATATATCTGGAGAGTAAATCAAACGTCGTATTTTTCATTTCGAGGAGTTTTCAGTGACTGGTCAACGTGTGTATCCCATTTCAAATTTATTTATAACTGACGGTGCAAAAAAATCAGTGAGGACTCAAGCTGACTCTCGGGGGAAGGAACCGGCGTGCATACTATACCTACCGTCCCACTCCTCATCCATTCCGTGAATTGTGAGGGCCTCCCGTGCTCCAGTCCCTCACCTCCGCACCCATATGCCTCATTCTTCTCTCGAAAAACTCCCAAGTTTTGTCCACCTCCCTCTTATGGCCGCCACCACACCGTCGCGACCTAATAAGCGGAGTCGCAGCAAGACAGTGATTCGTCTCTATCCTCCAGACCACCAGCTAAGAGGCTTGGCCATCGATCAAACTGTGGGGAAAGACAAGGTGACGAGTTTCTAAAAAAAGGGGAACGATGCGGACAGGTTAGCACATGGATGGACGGCATCTTCCATTTCTTGCATGAACCCTTGATGCGTAACTGTTTAATAGATGGTGACAAGAGTGAAAATTGACGCCAATCGCGATGATGTGAGCAATACTCAACGAAGCGGATTGATTTTCGTGGGTGTAAAAAAATACTTGTGTGGATATTACAAATCATAAAATTGAAGCCGTCATTCGTTAAAAGGGGTTGCATTTTAATTAGTGTTCCGATTCACTGTGGCATTTTTGTTATCCATTATATCTATCTCATTTTGCGATTTTATTACTCCTTTAATGCCTTATGAGTACTATTAGTACATAGGAACCTGTATAAAAATTGTTCAATTTGGTGTAATTCGTAATATGTTGCTCGAACTATTGTGAAAGAAATGCAATTTGAATGAAAAAACCTGGAATAAATAAGAAATTGCTTTGTTGACGGTTTATTTTCATCATAGTAATGAGCAAGATAGTTGAACAGAATATGACTAAATTTAAGATAATCTTTTGGAAAAAATAAAGATTATATTCCAATTCCGATTTACTTTTGAAAAATAAAAGAGTTATGCAAAGCTAAAGGGTTCGTGAAAAGACAATTACTTCAGAATTGAAACTGTATATTATTTTTTATTATTTATCAGATTATTTTCTTTTCTGGGAGACTACCTATATTTAAAAGTATAGCAATACAGCTGGCGTACAATGAAAGATTTGTTCAAAATGGACGTATCCCTATCTATTCTACTATCATTGTAGTACTTTAATGAATGCCCTTCATCCGGAGAGAGTACTTTTTTCTTCTTCAATTCTTGCCTATTAACTTTTTAAGAAATATGTATATTTTGTTGTTCCTGATACATTTAAAAATAGTTTACTGTAATGGTGGCAAGAAAAATGTCTTTTTGATACCTAATATTCTAACAAAGTCAAGGATTGTGCACTAGCTTCGGAGTTATCCGCTGAAGGTCCTCATCGATCAAGATGGATGATTTATTCTCTAAGAACATCTCTCTATTTAAATTAAAGCATTACAAGCGCTTAATTCAATGGAAGGAAATGTTCCTGCTTGCGTGACAAATAATTCCCTTCTAGTATTGGTAGAAGGTGATTCTAGCTACTTGTTTTGGGAGGGCGAATAGAAAATACTGTAATCAAATTTTTATGGTGTCAGGACTGAGGTTCATGGGTCATTTGCTGCATTTAGACAGAGATATATCGGTTTTCATGCTTCGATACTGGTGTGTTGGTGCCCATCATTAGTCCATTTTTCAGCTGGTAATTTTTTTAAAAAGTTTTTCGCGGCTAGTTTGCAAACCTCACTTTTATTTTCGTTATTTACCATATCTATTATAGTAGTATTGAGCAAGATAATTGAATAGCATATGGCTAAATTTAAGATAATCATTTGGAAAAAATAAAGATTATATACCGATTCCGATTTACTTTTGAAAAATGAAAGAGTTGTGCAAAGCTACAGTTCGTGAAAAAACAATTACTTCAAATTTTAACTGTAGAAGGAAAAAATAAAGATTCCGATTTGGGACGTTTAACTTTTATTAGGAAGATAAGAAAGAAACTTGTACTATTCGCTTATAATTTGCATTGAATATAAAATATTTTTGCAAGGTTACGCCTTACACCATCAAATATATATATTTATTTTATCATTATTCTCATTACTGCTGGAAACCTAATGCTCCTTAATGGCGTTTAAGAAGAGTGTACGTATATTTTGTGCGTCAGCTGCTATAGTCCATGTATATATCATGTATATTTTATACTGTCATAATCCGCATTATATAGTAATCTTTATATGTATCATTCGCGGTTGCTTTAATTGCATTAAAATCTATGAGTCGCCTTTTAAATTACCTAGGCAAAAAAAAATAAAGATAGACGGTAGATCTATCCTTGAATTAATTGTTTCTAGACTTGATTCATTCCCTTTGGCTTTATTGTAGTGCCACAACGGTTTTTATTTATTTCATATTTTAGGAAAAAACTTTGAAATTAACGTTTAGATGTGAACACTAATTAATATTTTTATCAAATCGCCCATCGTACTTCTGACGGCTTCCTATTACCATCACTACCACCACTCTAGAAAATTGCCGGCATTTCTAAACCTTTTTCTAGACAAACAAAGGATTCTTTAGTCTCGAGGACCCTAATTAGAGGTAGAGGACTAATGGGCCAAAGACCGCTTTCCAATAAATATTTTTCCTCCCTTATCCTCGGAAACGCTGGACTTGCTATCTTGATTTCTTTATCGTTAAATTTTTATGCCTGACACGAAATCAACTCCGAGAATCTAGCCCTAGTCAGTGGAATAACTGCCGAACACGGCGGAGAGAACGGGATCGGGAGCAACGAGTAATCAGATCCGGAATTGGACAAATTAAATCGCATGCGGAAGATGGAGAGGGAATGCGGGGAGTGCATTGGGGAGCAGAGTCAGATCAGAGCTTGGTCTCCGCCACTCGTGAGACACAACTCACGAGGCAATAATCATGTGCGATCGTGACGTTGGTTTGAGGGGAGGAACGGGAGATAGAATGAGGGAGAAGTTAGAATAAACGAACCGGAAAGTGAAAGTGGCGCTGAAGGAGTGCCGGGGCGCACGAACGGTAAAGACATGCCCGGGTAGGGGTGGGGCCACAGAGGGCATTTTTACTTCCCTTACACGCGTGTCCAGCCTCGCATCAACGCTTACGACGGAATTTACAGCCAGCGAATGCATTTAATTTTGATCGGATGAATTTAATTGAAAAATGTTTTATTCAAATCTCTATACCAAGCATACTGCAGTAAAAAAATAGGCCCTGTTATCCAATTCCTCATAAATATTCCTCTCAGCACAAAAGGAATCCACAAAACGTCTCTCTGATTGCTGGTTATTGTGATTCTTTTCTGTTTCTGCTAAATCATAAAGATTTCATATGATAGGGAGTTTACGGAAATCTTTATCATTCCTGACAACAGCATCCTCATTAAAGGAAGGTTCGGGCCAGGCAATACATTGTGAAACAGGTATATGCCGTTAATATTTCAAATATTATTAGGAAATAATGCTGGTATTAGAACGCAATGTACAATTAGGTGACAGAGTTACCTTTCATGTGAAATTATAATGAATCGCAGAGAATTAGGTTTTTAATTCAAACCTGATAATTATTTGAATTAGTAGGAAATAATGTTAGCATTAGAACGCAATATACAATTAAGTGACAGAGTTACTTTTCATGTGAAATTATAATGAATCGCAGAAGAATTAGGTTTTTTAGGTGCCGCAAATTTTAACATCGTCTAACCACAATTCTTACGTCTAGTCTAAAACAAACACGACAGTCATTTCAGCCAATTAGGAGGCGTTCCGACCAACCAACCTTACTACCGCTGCTGGCTGTAATCGAAAAGATGAGGGTGCTGTGGTTCACAAAATGCCGTGGGTTTACGATTATCTGCTTGTGGAGCAACTCTTTTTCTTGCTTTTCGTAGGCTTGGGAGATTGGTCATCACCAAATCTTTACAAATTGAATCATCCTTCTCCATTAAAAATAATATATTTGATATTTAAAGCAAATTACTATGTTATTTTGATGATTCGAATCATTTCATGTGATTTCCCGAAGGTAGCTGAAACTGAGCTCAACTGTCAGGAACCCTGTGTAACCCAAAATCCCTTCTTAGAAAAAGTGGTAGGTAACGAATTAATAAAACGCCATAACATACCGTTGAATCTAAGAATTTTTCGTGGCAGTAAGGCTTTACAAGCAGTTGGAATTGATGATCTCGATGAATTTGAGTATTCCGTTTGAAAAAGCCGTTAACTGCAATTTTTAAAGACATTCAAATAATTATCAGGTTTGATTAAAAATGTGATTAGGCATACAATAACCATATTTTTGTTGAAAAGAGTCTGCTTAACATCGTTAAATTATCAGGAGAAATTTGTATACGGTTGCAAACACCTGTTAAGTTCTCAGGCGTTACTACGTGAAGACCCAGTTACAATCAAATGATCGAGATTTGGTTCCCTATTGTTGGACATTCGTTCATCCCCCCAGACCGAGTGTTTGAAAATTTAGAAAGACAATTTCGGAAATTCAGCGTAATAGAGAACCCTTCTGTCTACTTGGGAATCTTGAAGAAACACGCAACGGTCATTCGTTTGGGAGAAGAATGCCCAGTCAGTGATTGGAAGTTATACGCAGAAGATTCCAAGCAGTTGGCATTTTCAGTTCCAAAAATCTAAAATAATCATCATAAATTAGAACAACTTTAAGAAGTAACTGTTTGGTTCAAGGAGAGGAGTTTTGTAGTATCGAGACTTTCGAAGCGAAATCTCTTACGAAACGGGACAAAAAATTAAAACAAAGGATTCACTCCTGAATCTATTAATAAAAATGCCCCGTTAAAAGAAGCAAAGCTAAACGTTGTGAAAAACCTTCTTCAACTTCACTTTGGTGAAAATAGGATGGAAAATCAACAGTTAACTTTCTACTCAGAGATGTTTTGCGATCAAGAAGCATTCCTGAATTCCGATAACCATTACGATATTTCTGACTTTGGATTGATGGATGTTGAATAATTCAGATTATATAATGTCCACAATTAGTATTTGTTGAATTGTCTTAAAAGTGAAATATTAGTTGGTTCACGTGTTTTGTATTAAGCTTTCTTATTATATTTGATTTAAAATAAATGGACAAATTAAGTTTGTGGTATACGATTAAAAAATGTTTTCTGTTAATATATTGAGAAAAGATTCATTTTTGAAAACTTCTCCGTAAAAAATAAAGTAAAATTTATACATTTCATTCAAAGATTGACACGTTTTCAAAATAAACGTCTACCATTAAAAACCCCATTAACTTCATTAATGAAAGTTTATTGATGATGGAAAATAATTCAGTATATTAACATGTTTAGTTTAACCGGTAAATAGATTATCCGGTTGCGAAACCCGTTAACTACAAAATAAATGCCAAAGTTTCCTCTTAACCGTCTGTAATATTTTTCATACTATAATATCAATACATTTGTATATTTTTCTAAATTTTATGCTAAAAAAATACGCTTGCATCAGGTGAAAAAAATTTCAGAACATTTTCTCACTTTCCCAAGTTTCACTTACGATGCAGTTGACGGCTTTTGCAACCGGATTACTCATTTACAGTACATATACCTTATTGAGAAACAACGTTGTACACTTTTTTGAATAATTCAAAAATGAGAGCCAGGGAAGTTGGTGAAAATTATTTGCTGTAGAATTGAGAAGTAGTTTCCAAATATTTTAATTTATCAATGCCCAGAATAATAATTACTTATTGGTTGTTACGAGAAAATTTATGTTTTTGCGACATTGATTCCCAGTGTCAAAAATATCTAGATATTAAATATCTATAGCATAATAGCTAGATGAAATGGTTAATCGATTTACTATTATTTTATGACATTACCTACAGTAGAAATTAATAAATTAGGAATTGGATAAAGAAACTAACTACGGTAGTTGCAGAGTAATTTAGCACCAATCCACAAAAATCCACCTATAGAACCTAAAAGGACTAAATTGATTTTTTCATGCAATTTCATTCAAGGGAGAGCTGCAACTGAAATTCAAGTTCTAGTTCTCATCGTGTTGCCATCATGTTGACACCACCGTTTGAACCGTATGGACGTTTTAGACGAGAGTAAAAGAGAATAAGGGTTGATAGGGGTTCAACAGTAGGTGAACAAATATTATTTCGCCGTAATTTTATGCTAGATCATGAAGATCATTTTGGCTCAAGTATAAAAACCTTTCCACCATTGTTGCATATACACTTTATGTATGGCATGGCCACCGTTTAAAATAAGGCCTTGCATCTTGATTCATTCCACGATTTTAATATCAGCTTTGATCGAAGTGCTTAAATTCTCGAGAAACTACATAAAAATATTATTTTTTTATACTGTTCCTATCAATAGTAAGAAGGGATTTATCGATTTCTCATAAATATATCTGAAAGAACAGATAAGGAGAATTTGAATAGCATTTCTTTCATTCTAAAATAAGTAGCCATAAATATTCTACCTCGCGTTTCCTCATAAAATTTACGGACGACTTTATTTCCATCTACATGATAGCTCTTGCGCCCTCTGACTATGTAGCACGTATTGAATACCGCTAAGTAATACGCTGAATAACCTATCTTCAGTCGTCAACTTATGTGTCCAACCTAATGGTCATCGTGATTACGAATGTAAACTACGTACACAGCAAGTCCCAGTTCCGTTAAGACTGCTTGTTTGAAATTCCAAACTGCAATGCTATCTCGTGGCAAGTAGTGGCGTTACAATCTTTGAGGTTTCAGTAACACCCGTGTAGAAGTTCAAAGCTCTAGTGTCACTACAGCATGTGTTCTGACACTCGTCGGAAAATGGCAGTGGAGCAGCGAGGCAACATCAAGTTTGTGTTAAGTTAGGCAAATCTGATACTGATTTCTAATAAAGAGATACTGATTACCCGAAATCGATTGTAACAGGAGAAAAAAAATGGTGTTTCCAGTATGAGCCTCTTACAACGCGGCAGCATGATTGAGCCCACGGAAGCCGAAACCAAAGAAAGTGCGATTGCAGAAGAGTCGTGTGAAGGAAATGCTACTAGTTTTCTTCGATTCCAAAGGAAACATTTACAATACCAGGTTAGTACCAGAAGGGCAAACCCCTTCTGCTACTAACTAACCAGAATTTTATTCTGAGTATCATCTAGGCATCCTCCAACGTTTGTGGGTGAGATTCTTCGAATTCGACCCAAATACCGAGAGGCAGGTTCCTCGTCGCTCCTCCATGACAGAAAAGGCATTTTTGGACAGAAAAGCGATCACAGACCTGGATCACCCATCGCATTCACCATATTTGGTCCCAGCAGACTTCTTGTTGTTCCTCAAATTGAAGTTGGCAATGAAAGGACACTGTTACAACGCCATTAAGGATACACAAGAAATTTGTACTGCATTATTAAATAAAATTCCAAAAAAGGACTAGAGTGACCATATCAAAACTCTTTCAAATCGATTTCAACTGTGTGTTGATTCAGAGGGAAACTATTTTGAATAAATACAGTGATATTTTTTAACATGATCCATGACTTTTATTTTTCATAGCCACAGTCCTAACGGAACTGGGACACACTGTGTAGTTTGGAAATACGACCATCGACGGGCATAAGCTTGGCTCTACTCTCAGTTCCAAATGAGCACTGTGGTAGCGAATAATTGAAATGTTGCCACCTTGTCGAAATCTGGCGTGGTAGAGAACTTATTTCGTATGAAAAACAGATACAGGAATACATATTCCTATAGAAACCCAGCGAATCGTATGCATATCAGTGTAATTTTATGGTAATTTATACATATCTGAGATGATCATACCCAAACTGAGTAGTGGTAAGCAAGTCGAAGCGAGGACATGCGAAAGTGGTTGGCAGATCATCAGCCAGTCATAAAGGACAGAAAAAAAGAATCTAGCTAGAATAGGGATGGAAAGGATGCCTTTTAATCTGTGGTGTGGCCGTGTACGACGAAAACATTATTTCCAAACTTCAAACTTTGAATCTATTCGGTAGAAATTATATTTTCATATTTTTATTCATATTTTAGCTATTACCTACGTAACCTACCACTAAATAGCTGCAAGTTTTTTAGACAATCGTATGTATGACCAATTTATAAATGTTCGTCTTACTAGTTAAGCTCTGGTAAATTTATAATTGTGTATTATATCAATTTTGAACTAGTTTTTGTTTTCTTCCGGAAACAATATGGCTTACGTGAACTAATTATAGGATCATCATCCACATTATTGGAGTGTGAAGTAGTAAATCAGGCTTGGAAGCACCTACCTAGCTTCAGAGCAAAATTTAACCCTTTCAAATCTTTCGTCGCATCCCAGCTTACTTATGAAATACCTTAAACGAACCACGTTCATTTCCTTCCTTCCCTCAGAGTACCTAAGCCCTTCACCTAGGAGGTACTCTGAAGGAAGGAAGGAAATTAACTCCTATAGTAGAGGAAGTAGATGACAATTGCCAATGAACTGCCAAGTAAGCAAGTTTTTTTTTAACTTTGCACAAGTGGATCTCCATAATTAACGATGTTGATACCCATTCATACTAATTTTCTCGTTTGTGGATGGACTATGAATTCCTAAGAATTATTGGCACAGTTTGTTTCAAGTTTACCCGTACTCTTGTTTTTACAGCCTCCCTTCTATATTTAAATGGCTCTTAATAAGCACAATGGCAGCTTAACGCCAATCAAGTTTAAAGAATACTGTGCGAAAATCTACGAGGCTGAAAATAAACGGTAATTTTTTATTGATGCTGGCTGCCAAAAGAAATAAAAAAAAGAATTTAATGGATGTAATCGATTCTTCCAGTGACAAAAAAACAACAACAAGAAATAACGTATTTCCTTTTTTAGGGGGACCGTTGCTCCGTAAATTGATCACGTCTACCTTGTTATTTTTTTATTAATCATCTCCTCCTCCTCTCCTCTCCCGCTAGCCCATCTCCCAAGCGAGAACCACGTTCAGTGAGCAACCAGCCCCATGGTCGGACCGCTCCGTGACTGCTATAACTAGAACCTTATTAACTCCCATTTCCCATCAATGGTGGCGTCCCGAACAGATGGGGCCACCGCCGAGCCGACGAGCAGCAAGCGATGCTACAGCCTTTTCCCCGAATCAGGACTCTCCTTCTTTTTTTTTCAAACCCCTCCCCCTCAACGACCGAAAAAAAGGAGCATTTTTAAGGGCTCTCCCCCCACCCCCCCGCCAACAAGTACCACCCTCTCCCGTTCCTCCCTTGCATTTTTTCCTCCGTGCTCCTTCACACACATTCCCCCACCTCCTGAAATGCCCTCCGCTCTCAGGGCCCGCGTTTCTATCTGACACGAACTTTCCCTCTTCTTCGTTCATCGTCTCAAAGGGTAAACTCTCCCGACGCCACCCCCTCCTACCTCCCCTTCCGACGAGATCGACTCTGCGAGCCCTTGTGATTAATAGGAATAGACCGTGATGTGCAACGCCTCCTCACTATGTCCCCCCCTATACCTCATGCCCCAACCAACGCCTCCTCTCCTCCCCCTTGGGTAGCCCATCTTCCCCCTGTCCTCTTTCTCTCTATACACCCCTTTTTCTTCATCTCAGTAGAACGGTATTGTTCCTCTAAAGCTTCGAGCTTTTAAGTGTACCAAAATTTCCCCCGTGCAACATTTTTGGGACCTAGAGTTTTCCTGAGGCTTAATGATTTTACTTACAAAATGTAGACGAGGTACATGCTGGTGTTTTGAGGAGATATGTTCTCACAGTTCTGAGTAATGAAGAACCCTGATACGCAAAAATTAAATGTGTCCTGTTGAATTCAGTGGTAAAAATATCTCAAAAACATGCCATAAATGGGAAAGGGTTGAATTTTTGCCTACCTTCCATTCAAAAGAGTGCTATGACATATTTTTTGTTTCCGTCTTACTTACAGTACCTTTCAAAAAATGGAAAATATTGAACTTTCGCCTACCTTTCCACTCAAAACCGTACAGCGACATTTTTTTAGGTTTCCGTCACTGTTACCGTCAGCGTATTACAATCATAATTTTGTATGGCTAATAGTAATTCTGGGAATATCGAGTAAATATTACAGATACACCATCCTTTCTTTTTTTCGCAATTAATCTGAATATTTGGGTGTCCGAGGCTTATAATTTTAAAATATTACTTTCACGAGGAAGATTTTAGTCGTTTAACTTTCCGTTCCCGTTCCGACCGTTCCATATATTTTCATATGTTCGCTCCAGCATGGGTTTATGCTTTCCTTTGCTTTTGAATGATCGTGATCAAAGCTGCCAAGTTCCCATATTGCCTCCTTTTTTGCCTTTTTTCCTGTTATGTTCTTGTAAAACGTGTACTTTGTTTCATTGCTTCTCAGTATTGCTTTAGCAATGTGTATTATTGATTGATTTCTTCATTGTTCATTTAATGCTTGTAATATTTCATATGTGAAATAAATCGTGCCTTAAAATTAATATAGTACTATACATGCCACCTGTAGGAGTAATTAAAAGTAATAAATTCCAATGAAAGTAGGCTGGAGTAGAAATTATACCCAACTTAGTTACTTGCCTGTTACTTAGGGGGTTTGCTTCGGTCATTTGCTTCGTCAAGATTGGTACCAACCCTGTAAGTAATTACTTGCCATGACTCTTCTTACAGCGTTTCTAGCGTATAAGGACTGCCTTATGAAAAATTTCAGAAAATTATTTTCATTATTAGTGTATATCATTATTTAGTAGTTACGGTCTACATAGTGATTAAATTAACATGGGCTATAAAGACACAGGAATACACGAACAGTGAAAAAGCGCTCAATGGAACCACTGAACTTTCTTAAATTACTAACTATTTTTTCCTTGAACCCAAACCAATTTTTGAACGGAATCAAAAAGAGCTGAAATATTCATTAATTATTTTGGTGCCATACTGCGTTTTTATATTTGGTAGCGCAATATGCGCGCAAACTGTATTTCAGATTTAATGTGGACTGTTTTAGTAAGTAATAGATTATCTGTGGACTGTTTTAGTAAGTAATAGATTATCTGTATTTGAAGAGCAAGTTTAAATGGTTCAGATTCCTTTTTAGGCAACAATACTGGGATTATGAAACGCAATAAGTCATGTAAATCACTGAGTAAGAATTGCAATATCTTCGCTCATTCATTACCAACATTCACGTATGTACCTTCGGTTGATCAACAAGCCAGCCTATTATTATGTATAAGATAACCATTTGACTTATATCTGAACTTGCATCTCCCGGAAACCTATTTTCATGATATATATGAACTTGGGCTGAACGAAAAGGAATTTGTTTTGATAGCATTCATTAATATTTCCCTTTCCTTCATACTGTAGTGGACATAAATTCTTCAAGATTTACCCAAACCTGTACTGAGTATCTATAAATAAAATGCGAAAAATTTTGAGTCAATGCCTTTCGGTGGAATAATTACCAAGCAGCGGCTTTTCTTCCGGGTTTATGGGGGTTTTAAAATAACAATCGCCGATTTTATCGAGGCTAGAGCGAGTGGCCTAATTGCACTCCGTGCTCCGCAGTCGCGTCGTTGCCGTGCATTTTCTACCACGCCCCGACCCCCTTGCCTATCCTTAATTCTATCCGTGGAAAACATACCCCGGTAGTACGTTTTTTTCTTTAGTTTTCTCCCCACCGTAACAACCACTTCAGTAAACAATAACCCTCCGCGGGGCTCATTTGATTCCGTACTCTGCGTGGCCATGCCAACAAATCAACGAGTAAAAGCCGTCATCATCTGAGGAGGAGCGTCACCCGGAAGAGGGTTGAAGCGTTATTGAGTGCTCAGAAATCGTTCCTCATTTTGTGCAATTGTGGGAAACAAAATTGTCTACTTGGGGTGATTTTTCATCATTAAAATAACCTCACCGCAATCGAGTTGTCCTCATTCGAAAATGAAATGGATGCGTGAAATGCCACTCAATTCTGGTGAATAAGAAATGGCAACGCTACCAAGTTTTTCAGTTATATATTATCGTATCTGTCATTTGATTACTTACTTTGTTGACTTTATTCCATCTATACTTTATTCTCTTCTGTCTATACTTTCTTCCTTGGTTTATGCGTAACGATAAAACGATAAAATATGATTGTACCTACTCTAATTGTTGTAATGTTTAAAGTCCATCGATGAACGCCATTTTATAACGTATTTGTATCTTGCTTTATAATTGGATCGATTGGTCAGTGATTTTTAAAATTTCAATTTTACTCTTCAGGTAGAACTTTTGCATAAATTCAGATGAAACTGAAGCTGTTGTCTTCTCATCGTGGAAAACAACGATGTAAGATTCTTAATTTGATAAGTCTTACCAATTTTTGATAAAACCTAATTGAAATCGCTGCAGTACAGGAAAAGGTTTTTATTTTGAATGGAGGGTGGAAGTCAACGTAAGTTTTTTATGTGGGTTGCAAGGGAGCGACACTACTTTTATAAATTGGGAAACTAGGGACGCTCAATTTAAATACCTCTTGAAATTATCAATGGTACATCACAATCTTGTTGTGTGTGTTCATCTACATTTGCATAATACCTTGCAAGCCACAATAAAGAAGTGTAGAAGGGGGTTAATTCACACCAAACATTCATTAGATATCATTATCAAAAAGGATAAATAACTATATTCCAGTTATAGTCGTAGTGTAATCAGTGATTACACAACGGTATTTGTGATCATTGATACGAGCAGTTTAGATCATGCTAAAAGTCATACTATCTATTGAATTTTCGATCAATGCACAGACTTATAATTTTGTTTTTATTTCATTGTTATAGTACACGCTCAACATTAATTCACGAACTATTAAACAAAAAAACTGACATGATATCATAAAATAATACCTCTAATTATTTACAAAATTATATTGTAACATTGTCTTATAGTAGGTATTAAAGTAAATACTAACATAATGTGTATGTGTATGAATCACTGTAATTCTTTCTTCACTTCTATCTATACTTTGCATCTGTAATTGCTGTGTTAATGGCTAAAAGAAAATGGACTTTCTTAGGCTTATGAAAAATGGTTAAAGGAAAATTAAAGGAAAATTGGTTTGTATTATTCTTTCTCTACTTTTCCTATGCGATATGCATTCAATTTCCAACATTGCGTCCATGACTGTTTTTGTGGAAGTGGCTATAAATCCCTTTAGCTCGGTAGGCCCAGATTGTCGTTATGTGTAATATTGATTACCATGCATTTAAATACATTTGCCATTTTTAAATACATAATTGTAATGTCGTCAATCCTTAGCCTAGTTTGAAGTAGCCCTCCTCTCCACTCGGCTGGCATCTTATCTTAATTGTAAGTAAACAATCTTTATACTTACATAATTCTTCACTTTGATATGCTTCACTAATTGCTCCAAATATTTCATGCGTGTCCTTTAATACCATTGTTTTCATTCATTTTCCCACAGCAACAGCTCTCATAAGACTTTGATGTCTCTCGTTAATTCCAATTAAGTTTACTAATCTTCGTTGGATTTCTCTTTTCTGCCACTCTTCTGAGGATTTCTTTACTAGTTCTATCTAGGCTTTATTAGTTCTATTAGGTCTCTCCCTCGCTTCCATTAAGGCCCCAAATGTTGCCTTAGATGAAGTGTTTTCTTACTTCCAAGTTTGTATTTATAGCTATTGATAGATTCTCCTTTTGGTAGAGTTCTCTCTTTGCCTGGGACTTTCTGCTTATTGTTTCCTCCTTACTCCATCCATCGGTGGTTCATCTGGTGTCACTGTAAATGTTTAATGGCTTATATTGATTTAGCTGACAGCATTTATTGGCTTTCCTTAGTTTGTCACCGTTTAGACTGTCCTTACATAGCCACGAAAGCCACAGCTATAATCAACATAATTTATCATGACGTTGGAAATACCTTCCGTATTTCCACATTCCCATACTAGTTCATCGATGAATCGCTAATCTACTGAAAAGAGTTCGGCACAGAGGCAAGCCAATAAGTTCTTTTGATGAATTTATCCATCACTGTATACTGAAAAAATCACTAACGGCGAATTACTTTATTTAAAATATTTGAACGTTAGTAGGTATTATATTTTTTCGACATTTTCCGAATCCCCCTCTGAGCTCTCAATTAATTTAAATCAATAAATAGAAATCAAAAGTGCACATTCAATTATTTTTCGTTCCTCTTGAATCAACCTTTATTTTAATATTTTATGCTCTCTTATCATACACAGCCAATATTCAGACCTCTTCAGTATTACGATTTTTATTCTTTTTATAGTTTACTCCATAGCAGTTATTATTTACTAATGTCGGAAGGAGTTGTGACAAACGTTCAAAAACCTTTTGACTTAGCAAATCTTCCTCTATTATACTTCTTTAGTTTTTGGGTGAAATTATTATTACTAAGTATTTAAAGGAACTTTTTTTTATTTTGCATCATATTATTACGATGCAATAGGTAATCATTCTGCGTAAAGAATCATTTTTTCCTTGGGAAAAACTGTCGATTAATCTCTCGAATAGTTGATCGGAAAAGACCTTCGGAACTTAAACAATTTTTTTCATTTGTCTATGATTTCCTTACCATGAGAATTATATCCTTACATACTCAAATCTAATTTTGCTTTTGATCGAACGGCACTTGAAATCATTATGTAAGTATTCCCAATTTTTTTCAATCAGGGCATTTATCGCATGGCGCGTATTTTGGAAGGAAACCGGTTAGTGAAATTTTGGAAGTAATAGCTACGTAATCGATAATATAATCTCACGGAGCGTCACGGAATACAACTTTTAACCAATTCACTATTTTTGCTTTTTATTTCTATAATGTTTTGGGAACAAGAGGAAGAAACGGAAAATGTCTACTCTGCGCTATAGCTGAGCTGTGCAGAGGTTGAACCTGTCCAGCAGTGGAATGGACCTTGGTTCCATCTCATCAATCGTCCGCTTTATCGAAGCCTTACCATTGTTCTTATCTCCCAGCCTCTGCAATGCCCTCACCTGGCCGCTAGGCATTAGCCCCGCCCTTCTTTCTGTCGGTCCATGGTAGCCGCTCGGCCAACTGGCACCCTGCTTTCCCACCCTCGGGCCATTCATAACTCCTATCTTCTCTTGAATGCGAGATGACCAGAGAAGGTGATGAACGTGTTCTTTGTATCATGGATTCTTAAATAACTCTTCCCTTACCCTGCCTTAGCATTGGCTTTGCTGATCAATATTTTCTTTCCTTAGTCTTTGTTGCTGTTACATTTCTTTGATTTAGTTTTATGAAATAGTCTACATCGTACAACTACGATCTCTTCAGGCAGACCTCCCTGCCCCACCTCCGCTCACTCCTCCCCCTCCCCCCCCCCGTTCTTCCTAAAAACAGTCAAGGACGGGAGGTAGATGATGTAAATATCCTTAACGCAGCTCGTTCGGTGGGCGTCACCTTTAGCTTATTTTAATTTTGCGAAAGGCTCTGGTGAGAAAATTAATTTTCCAATGAAATTAATTTTTCATTTCCATCTAACTATTTCGTGTACAAAAGAATTATTTCGGTTCCGAATAAACTCCCCAATTGGAGGATGGGTTGAGCGAAAGCCGCCGGCGTTATTAGCCTCATTTTAATGAAATACGCCAAGGGATCCTGGGTTTAGTGGTGGAGTACACTAAAAACTGCCTACGGAGCACTCTGGTAGAAACCGTTGTACCAAGGAAAAAATCGAACACTGCTTGGATTCGACCCCGAGCCCTCGGGGCAGGAGGTTGTAGCCACGCCATCAACAAGATACGTTCTCATGTGACGAAAGTAGAAATGGAGCCCTATTCCTCTTTCAACATTCAAGAAGACTTCCTAATGTCACCAACGAGTCCCTTTGAGCGTACTGCTCTCCTTAACCATGAAGAGAATGGTCGGAAGGGTTTAGAGCGAGGAAGCGGGCGAAACGAACTGTAGATGATGAGAGAAGTGGATTTAGTGTATCCTTTATTTGTCCGACCTGACCCCCAAAATCTTTTAGAAAATCACGTAGGGGAACCTCTATTTCATCACAGCATTCCTTAGGTCTATCACGATATCCAAAGCTTTCATTCTTTCCCCCCTTCTCGTCTACCAAACTTCCCATGCTAACATTCACTACTTTCCTCGGTCCTCTACTCATCATCTAAAAGCTCATAAAAGGCTCGTTGGGGTCCACCCCCTCACGATTCGTTCTCCATTCTTCGCCAATAATATGGTTCCCCCATTTCTAGTCCACGACCCTTATCAAGCGCCACGCTTAAAAAAAGAAAAAAGAAAAAGGTGTAAGATTCTGGGGGTATAATGAAATGGATCGATTCCAATTTTCTCATAGATTCGATGAGCGAGATGCATTTAGTGATGATTTCAATCGAAATTGTAGTGGAAAGTATAGAGGCTAACTATAATTAATAGTGAAGATATATAGTACAAATTCACTCTCATAACTAACATTACCTATTGGGTGATTCGAGGTTTCTACTCATCATTTGGCATCTACAAAACAACTCACGGAAAACTGCTACCCGTGTAATCTGAATGGGGGATATTTTTGCTAGCAAATGCCTTTTCTAAAAAAATTTTCCTTTTCATTTGACTAAGTGCTAAATTTATTTAGCTATATTTACCTAAAAATTACTACATTTAAAGTGCAAAGTTTATTCATGATCTCCTAAGCCTTCTGTATTTATAATTTAATCCATTAAATTTCCCATCATATACCACCACCCCCAGATAAATTCAGCAAAGAAACCCAACTCCCCAATTAGCCAAATAAAAACCTGTATCATTTAGCATGAATCTCCCTAAAATCCCTTAGCTATTTAGGACACTCCCTAGGCAACTATTGAGACCACTTGTTAATTCAACTCTTAGATTGAAAAACAATAGACTCTATAATTGAATTACATTAGGAAAAGCACTCCCTTTAAAGCTTCACTGTTGGGGGAATATGCTGCAAGTGCGAAAGAAAAGGGCAAACATGGAAGCCTTTGCAGAAGACTAGAGATAGAGAGAGCTGGAAGATCAAATCCCGGGCAGAATCCATTCGGTGCACCCCCACCTAAAATCCTTGAGATTCGTTTTTCCGTGTCGGAACTTCGTAGGGTGGCCCAGGGAAAGGAATTTGTCTTATACCTTGAACATGTGGATTTCCGGCGCCAATGGACTATTACAGGGTGAGCTCTACCCTCACCCATTAAATTAACCTTCGTGTGGAACACTTAGTGAGTGAGGGTACTACTGATGCTGGGTAAAATTTGAATGAAACCCCACAATCACTCGCAAAAGCCGCTCAATCCTGCAAAATTGCGAAATAAATAACACAAAATTAACCTCTCCAACCTCTCCTTGATCTTATTCTTTCCAAATTACAGAACTTGAAGGAATACAGGAATATTGCATTCAAATTTAGCCCTGCTAATGTACATACATATATATTTCAGAACTCACACACCAGCCTAACTTTCTTCCTCTGGTCCCAGACTAAAACAACGTCATCTATTTCTCTATCTATTGCGTATTCTCTACGGAGAAAGACACAAGAAGGAACTTAAAGATCATAAATGGTCCATGTACCAAACTGCGGCTGCTGCTAAATAACGTCCGAACAAAAGTTTTAGTTATATAAGTTCAAAAGTTACAAAAGTTAAATACTTTTTTCAATTGAGATAATCTAAAATTAAAATAACACGTTCCAACAAGTTCCGCACAAGTAAAATCTCAGCAGATCATGTTATCTAGGAAATATGTACACGTAGGGTCATACATATTAGCGATAGCGAACTGTAGTGAGGTATGAAGTCTTATGTTCTCATTTGAAAAGTGTGCTTAAGTGAAGCTCCATTTACAGATAAACCAACGTTTTAAAAATCCCTTTTCTTGTTTCGTTGCGATATTTTAAGATGATCCAAATATTACAGGAATCTATTTGATTGTAAATGTAAATAATTTTTAGCATATTTGTAAAGAACAATCTCTCTTTAGTGCCAGTGACTGGACAGTACTTCTCCCCCAGGGTAAGGGGGAGCCTCCCCTCCACCCTGAGTAGGGAGTACCCATCCCATCCCCCGAAGAAGATAGGTAGAGGTGGCTGCTACCCTATTACCCCTAACCTATCTCCTCGCCTATCGGCGACAACTGCCATCTGCTCGGGCGATATTTTCACAAATTTTTCAAATCGCTATGGTGCTGCAACCTGTTGCTCAAGTTAAGAACGACGTAACTCATCATAACCGCGTGATAACTTTGACTTTATTCTAACATTTCTCTTTTACCAAAAGGATCTCAAATAAAGTATTCGATACCTTTATTTTATCTCACTCTTTCTAAATTACAAATTATTCTGACGCTGTCTATCCATCTTCACACAGTAATAAACCTAAGTCAGGAACGACATCACACCAAGGGGATCCTTTTGTTTTAAGCAATGTTTTATCATCCAATCTGACGGACGATGTATTCTTCTAGAATGCTCTCCACTTCCAGAATGAGACTTCTTACCATATAAAATTATCTTCCGCTGCCGAGATTTTTAACCCAGACTCTCCAGGTGACTGGCCAGTACTCCTCTCACCACAACGACCAAACCCCCGTCTTTACTTACCAATAATTGGTGATTACCCTCTCCCTGAGACCTGGACTATCTTTTCGCCGATGTTTAATATTGCTAATGATTGCCGTCAATTATTCCTTTTGCAAATAATGAACTCCTTGTCATTTGCGTTATCCTATTCCCGCCATATCTGGTGTACATTGGCGAAAATGATCTTTGACGGTTTTACGTGGGACGTTGATGTCTTTCAAGTTCTCGATAAAATAATACATGGGCACATTATGAATGTGTGTACCAGTATCTTAGAAAAAATTAAAGATTTTAAGGAAGAAAAAGCAAACAAAAATTACGTAATATATAACAAACCTTTAGATGTTTCATATTGAAAATAAAGAATTTTTTGTCCAAACATAATATTATAATGTGTTTTCGTTAATTCCAACTTCTGCGTATTTGTTGAACATTTATCCAAACAATAGTAGGCCTCGAATCTTATTTTCATAAATACCCAATATAATTTACTAATTGGATACCCAAAGTAATTTTGTGAAGTGGCCTATCCTGGCATAAGCGGAAATTTGTCTAAACCGGAAAAAATCATTTTACCAAGAGTTCACGTTAAATTTAGGTTTTCCTAGATTCTAGCGTTTTGATTTGTACCCCATATAATGTGTTTTAATCAGAGATATATGAAAAAGAAAGTTTAAATGAATCTGGTTATAGTTTTATGAATTTCTGCTGTCTAACAACTATTATCCAGTTCCTTCTCCATATTTCTGCATATTCACGAAAAATGATTTTAAATACTCTCACGATTAAACCTTTACGTTGCATATTGCAACACCGCAGGAGTCATACTTACGGTCTCGAAAACTTCACATTTGTTTTTGTCGTCAATTTACTTTTCAGTGCTGCAAAACGATTTCTTAGAAAAACAAAACACAATTACAAGGCCACTTAGTGTTCCAATTAGGGAAGAGGGCTGTGTATTTATGAGAAATACCTTATAAGAAAAGATGACTAAAATATTTTGATTCGTTTTTATGCCTGGTTAGATTTTGAGATGTGAAAACGTTACAAACGTTACAAACGGGAGAAACTATGCTACACCTACATATTTCCCCGGAGACAATTTGAGTTACTGTACGATATTGCAGTCACAACTTCAAATCACACCAAGTGCAAGTCCTTTTATATGTATATAGGCACCCCCTTGCCCTGGGGTGGATACAATATTTTTCTGAGGGGGAGGCTATTTCGGTTATTTCTTCACTCTCAAATATTGTCTGCAATACGTGTAAAAACACTATATTCTTGGACCATTTCTCCGGAATGAATTTAAAAATGTAGGGATGAGAGGGTCTTCCGAAAGTTGGTTTCTCATATAATCACTCTCTCGTTGGAGTAGGTAGTTAGGAGAGTAAATCAAGTTAAATTCCCGCATATGCCATCAAGAGAATTCTTACATTTACGGTTCACGTGTACCGGAATTCATTCCGTTTCCGCGGTGGGTTGTTTCCGTTTAACGCGAAGTTATAATGCATCCCTATAACCAATGACTCGGCCAAAACATTTTTCCGGATAAGGCAGGATTCGGTTTAGCTCAGGTTCCGCTAAATACAGGTTTTACCGCATTTAAAATCCGTTTTATCGTCGTGCTGACTTTCCTAAACGGGGAACTTGCGAGTGTTTATTAATTTTGTCGAGAATTCAACGCTGAACAGAATAGGGATATGAAAAGTGGGCCCATGCGTGACTGATTTCATGCTGCATATTTGCATTTCAACCGGTGATTGAAAAGTGCATATTTTCACGGCCGACTAAATTCACGAGGTTATCTCACTAAAATATAACGTCTCCATGCCACAAGTTTAATACCTATTGACGAAAGCTACATAAACCATCTTAAGGAGAATCGTAGATCGCCGCCGAAGAAATTACGCAATTATTTTGAATTCCCTGCTGAGTTAAAGGGAGGACTCGTGCAGTTAAAGGGGGGAGTCCTTCATGCATTACGCTCAGAAATAAATGTTAGCCATTACATATTAACTTCACTGATTTGAAATCAAGGAGACCGGGACCGCCAAATTTTAGTAGTGACGCCCGCCGGTACGGCAGTATATGGATAATCAGTCGCATTAAATTTAAGAAAAACTTAAGAAACGTATAAAAATTTGACTATCACTGAGATGAAAGACGTTCGCGTTGGTAATAATTAGGCCGTGTAAAAACATCAGTATAATAGTGTTATCTGACAATTCACATTGAGGGCTAATAAACACCGCACACACGAAAAAAACATCATGATGACTAATCAGTTGTTAATGTACTTATCACCTCTGCTGATAAGAACATTACACCGTGAAACAGCAGATTAATATTTGCTTGTTCTAACCTTACATCATCTTAAAAGATAAATTTCAGCATTCACATTTGCAAGAATATCAATTATCCAAACATCTATTTTCTCCTGTTTCTCCTGTTCTCTTTATCCAGTTTCTCATTTTAACTTCAAGAGTGCAGTGTGATATATTTCATAAAAAATGTAATACACGCTAAACGTCACCCATTCGATGCGTTTTTCTGCAGCTAACTCCCATGAAACTTCGACTACGCGATGGGCAAATCGCTGAGCGATTTTAAGTGATCGTCATTTATTGATGCGTGCTAATTTTTCGTAATCATGCATAATTTTAGCATGCTCCTGAGAAAAACTATTTTTGGCGATAGTTTTGATCAAAGAGCTGGTGTTAGTTTATCGATATTCTTGAGTTTACGGACTCCTCCGAAATTTAGACCGAGTAGGTACACTTAAGAGTAAATCAAAGTCCCGAAAATTCTCCTACTTTATAATTGTTATTCCTCGATTGAAATAATATCCTTTTATATAAAATTCAAAGTACCTACATGGGTCGTTGCAACATCATTTGGTATACAAGAGACCACTGTAGCGTTTTGGCCATAATATAGAGGAATAAAAGCACCATAATGAAATCACATCAATTTCTGAATCAAAGGATTCATTATGGTGCCAATAGTTACCCTGAATAGTGCAAGTTAATATTAAATAGAATGGGAATCAATGTCGCTGACAAATCAAGTTCCACGACTTTATGATTGATCTCTCTCGTCAGCTGCACGATACCTGATAACAATGGTGTCGGGATACGTCCAATTCCCTGCTCTCTCTTTCCTCTCTCCCCCGACTTCTGTGCCCCAGCTTTCGACGGAATCCGTGGTGGACGAGTAGAGACCACCCAGGACGCCAATAAGGACTCCATCTACTCCCCCCCCCCCATCCCCCCTCCCTTACTCCACTTTTATCCCCCCTCCAGTCTTCGTCCACCCCCACATCTCCCCCCCTCATCCCCAGCCCTAATACCCAAACTTGGAGCGATGTCCTTCTGGAGTGGTCTTGCTTTTTTCGCGTCTTCTCTCGATTGAGAGTGCATATACTACGAATCATTCGCAGCGGCCAGCGACGATTCGTAGAAACAAGAAGAGCGGAGGCGACAATTTTTTTTAATAAATTGCCGGTGATTGGACCACCAACCTTTAATTGAATCGATCGGGGATAGAGTCCAGAAGGAATCGATGAAGAAATTTTCTTTTGATGGATGTGGTCCGAGTGACTTGCGGTTTATCAAGTCAAGAAAGTATTAGTGGAGAAGAATAATAAAGTAATCAATTTCTTAAACAATTTTTAAGTCTTTTAATTTATTGATTTTTTTAGACAATCCTCGCATACGGAATACCCATATATAATATGTAGATTATGGCACAATATGACTAAATTTGTTAATATAATTTGTCATCAGTTTGGCCAAAGCTCCTACTACTTGTGTCTTTGTTAATGTGATCTTTCAGCTCTAATGGTACGTTTAATTAATATGACTACGAATAACGGCTCCTTAATTATTTACTTTACTGTTAATAACTTTTGAAATGTATTAAAATGTAGCGTGATATCCAACAACTTGCATTAAATGTCTAATTTCACCAGTTATACAGAATTCGACGAGCAGAATTTGATCTGGAGATAGAGCATCTTGATGTGTCTACGGCATTTTGGAATGGGAAATTAAAGGAGACAGACAGTATGTACCAATCTGAAGGGTTTACTGATGAAAAGAACAAGGATAAGGTATGTCTTCTAAAAAGAGCGGTGTATGGTCTCAAACAATCTGCAAGTGTATGGAATGATGAGTAACTTGAGGATTTTCCCCTTGCACATTGCTAGTGCTAAACATTCCACGAACGGGTTGCACTTTCGTGGCCTGAAACAAGATGGGCTGCATGAACCCAGCATGTAGCCATGTAGCACAAGGGCGGAATTCGTAGATTTCTAAGCTTCATCCTCGGATTTGGTTGAGTTTCCCCAAATTTCTCAGGTTACTATTGTGCTGCACAAGCAGGGGAGATAGCGATCAAGCGTTTTATGAACCAGGGAGTTGACCAAATGGCCCGGAAAAGTTTTTGACTCAAATGACTAGAGGCACCACAGAAATTACAAGGACTGCCAGAAAAATTGCTATAGTTCACACTCCAAAAGCGAGGCAGCAAACAGTACTGATTCAATAGTTGTGGGAATAGAATTTAATCATGCAATTGACTGTTTGAGGCTTCATTTCGTGGAAATTACAAATATCCATAGTAAAATGAACTTCGTACTATTACACAAGTTTATTGGTGTAACGACGCGTTTCACCTCCTATGTACCTGAAGATGCCGCAAGGCGGTGAAACGCGTCGTAACAACAAAAAACTTGTGGAAAAAATACGGAGTGCATTTTGCTATCGAGACTTTAATCATTCGAAGATTTTTGTTTCCGCGGATAGTGGTTATAATGTCGGAGTCAGTCTATCCACCTAGCACCGTGACGCAACGTAAAATATAACCTTTGCAATGTCTGTCCCGCATGATGCTGATAGCAAACCAATTGAGCGTAATTGCAACCATTAATATATTTTATTGCATGTTCGGTTGTGTTGTTCTTGTGTTGTTCTTAGGATAAAGTTAGGTTTGATGGCGTGAGAATTAAATCAGAATCATTATATGAACCTGGATAAGACATTAGTTGCGCGATATATTATGTGGAAGCAACTCCTTAAGTATTGGAGACAATGTAGAAATTCTGGCACGTATTTGCTGCATAGTCCGTTGTTGAAATTTGTATTTTGAGATATAACGTTTAATCTCAATGCATTTATGTTTAGTTTTATATTTTTGGCATTGCAAAAAAAACCTCTGCGGGTTGGAGCATTTTAAAACCTTATTATACTACTGTTGCTATTGCCAACTTAATGAAGTGAATTGGCTGACAACGGCAAACCTATAGACCTATTTCGAGTGCATATACCCGATACTTAAAAGTAGTGACACTTGGTTCTGTATCGATGAATGTCGACATTTATGTTGAAATCGTACAAGTGTTAGGGGTAAACTTTTGGCTGCGATATGGTCACTGAGCATCTTTTTTTTATCATAATCTCAGCTATATTGGCCACATGCAGTATAGAATTTCGGAGATTTCCTCGTTATAACCTTAATAATTCCCACTTTTGATCTGCAGGTAATTAGATTTCTCAATGCTCCGACGTCACAACCTCGGTGTTTCAAAGATTCAATAATTTTGAGATCTTGCTGAATAAGAGGTTATATTTTCCTCAAATGGTATTTATCATCTAAGGTGAAATGTTATACTTACATATAAGGATTTGTATGCTATTTCAAGTTGAGTAAACAATCAATCGTGGAAAATGTGAAAAGTCAAAGAGCACTTCTTTCTCGTCTCTGACATATGCGTGTATACGTTTTTTTAGAGTACTTTGTTTTATGCACTTTTCCTCACTCCATGGAGGCCTACGCATAAACTCCAAGCACTCGGCGACTGGGGATCGGTGTTTCGGTATGTGCTCTCATGTCCTCCTTTGGTGCCTCCGCCGACCGGGGGACAAGACAGGGAGACGGAAAAAAAGGAACCATGAAAAGGGTGTCATTTCACGGAAACTTCTGCCGAGAGTTATTGTCAAAAAATGAGTCGGCCCTCGCATCAGAAACAGTTCCCCGGAATGGGAAAATGCGGGTGGCCTCATGTAGAGAGAGGGGGTGAGGAGAAGGAGAGAGAGAATCTGAGAGCGCAGGAATCGGCTCGGAATCTCCCGAATTTCTCAACCTCCTCGGAGCGAACGGTCCCGGGTCCGAAGAAGAGGAGTGGTAGCCGCGCAATAATTAATTTTACGGAATTAGTCTCGAGGGTCTCACCAACGTCTCAAGTTTGCTCGATATTCATGGAGCCATGAATAAGGAAGGGAGCCATGGAACCAAGGGAGGTGGTTCTGGGAGGTACATCTGTAGGAACTGCTCTCAATATCACTCTTAAGAAAAAGTTGGCGAAAAGCGATGGATAAAATGCTGAATTTCTATTATGCGTATAAAATTCTACAATTTGGAGAAAAAGAATATTAATGTTTAGGAAGCAGGTTTCAAAAAATGGGATATTTTAAAATACTCGTATTTCGCAGTCGATGGGAATTTTTTTTTGCATTTTTTGCTGCTCGGTATTTCAAACTTGCCGTCCATTGATCGGAATTATGATGGTATCTACTGAAATTCGAAGATTAGAAATCAGCATTAAATCAGAATCATATTATGAACCAGGATAAGATATTAGTTGCGCGATATATTATTTGGAAGCAACCCCTTAAGTATTGGAGACAAAGTAGAAATTCTGGCACGTATTTGCTGCATAGTCCGTTGTTAAAATTTGTTTTTGAGATATAGCGTTTAGTCTCAATGCATTTATGCTTGGTTATATTTTTTGGCACTGCAAACGTGTCGTGTTTAATTGAAAAAATCATTGCAAATACGTAATATTCATACATTTTAAATATATCAATATGCAGCGTCAGTTTCTGATACATGGCCATGTATTTCCGCTGTCAACTGGCGATATAAAATTTTGAAAAAATGTAGCACCTTCAGCTTAATTTAGTACCGGGGAATCAGTTGTTGAAATGCGTTTTAAGGTGCTGTAGTTTATATCACTATGTTTATGGATTGCTGTGCGCGTTAGCGACCCTGTCACCACCGAACTTGGGCATAATTTCTATATATTTTGCAATGAATGAAAATATACCATTTGGGGTAAATTATCAGCGGCGAAGTTAACTTCATGGGGGTCTTCGCATTGTTGTTTAATCGCATTCGCATTCCATATTTAATATTGAATAAAGCGAAAGAATCCTTTTGTGGTTGCAAATGCTACGATTAAACAGTTCCATATAATAATTTTACGTTCTTTTCAGCATGGAGAAGTTACGAGTAATAAAGTCTGGCCAATGTTCAGTAGTTTTCATGATTGTTCGGGGAAGGTAACAGACTACTTAGACCATTTGAGTGACTGAGTATAGGTGAGTATTTTGGAATAAAGAGACATTTTGTAGGGTAAGGGAGAGAAACGCGTTGTAGAAAATCGCATACTCTTAATCAACGGCGTCAATGGGTCCATGGTTTAACATCGTATCCACCAGGTGGAGTGCTGAATTTCCTCGGTATGGGAATAAAGTACTCTAGCAACCACATCGACCCAATACCCATAATTTTTAAATGGCACACTGCCTACAGAACTATGATGACTGCATTTTCAGGCTTCTAGAAAAAATAACAAAAACAATACCTTCAAAATAAAGCTATGATAGATACGAAAAATTACATTTATAGAAAATTATTAATATTTCTACGAAGGAAAGTGAAGTGAAAGATAACTCCATTCCCATGGCCATCTAATGCATAGGATAATTTCTACTTTTCTGGATCATTCACAAATATTATTTACCAAGGTAATCAGAAAAAATATACTAACTAGTGACTAACTAGGTGTCCTTTATTTGTAAAGCATCGCTTTAGTGAGTTTATCTTAATACTCGAAACATGTCTTTTTGATAAAATTGCGTCTTTTAACCTTTGCAATAACTGCATTAGTCACTCGGACACATGTGCAAAACTTGAAAGCATTTACGCCAAATCACAGTAAATATATGAAAAACAGAAAATAAGAGAATTTGTAAAAGTCTACTGTAGCATATCATAAATGTCGGCCCCGGTGACGGCGTGGTTAAATCCTCGCCTGCTAACCTGAGGATCGCGGGTTCGAGTCCCGCCTGAGTGGGTTTTTTCACCCCTCAGGACATGGCTGTGTGTGCTCGTATGTTGTTACATTGTTAAATACCCCGATGTAAAGGCCACATGTGCTGTTTTCGGCGGTAGTGGAAAATAAATAAACAATTCTTGTGGTGGACTTTCATCGATTTTAAGTACGCATGCGTTGTTGTCGTGATTAGAGTTTTGTCCTCTCACCTGAATGATTTGGAATCGAATCTCAGAAAAAGGCAGACATTTTTCATTGGTAAACCGACCCTTACTTCAGTGATTTGTGGGCAGCATTCGCGTTCAGTGTTCCGTACGTCGGATAAGACGGATTTAGGCCTTAGTCGGCCGGGAGCCTTCGTTATGAGCCTTGTACATATCTTTCCTCACGACCTCTGAACGAACGCGTACCAGTAAGGAAACAGATTTAGTAGACATAGGTTACACCTTGTTATTTTAATTTAAAAGATTATCGACCATCGAGGCCATCGAAGAGAGACCGTCTGATTGTATGCTGAAATGTGAATGTGGCAAAATCCTTCGACTGATCAAACAATTGTGACGAGACTGAAAGAACTGCGGAGACATTTCAAACTTGGGCACTCTGAAAACTCGGCTGCAGCCGATTACAGTTTTAGTACGGACCGTACGGACGATGAAATTAAATGGGAATATACAAAGATCATTTTCTACTCAATTAACTTTTGGTATCGTTTAGTTTATCGGAAGCCATCAAGAACCGGATTTATAAGAACAACTTTAACCGAAATTCTGGGTCTCAGCTCCTCTTGGAGTCCAATTCTAAATATATTTTGATAAAATATATTTAGAATTGGACTCCATTCTTGCTTGAATGAAACTAAAATTCAACCCTTGGAGCTGCCAGAAGCTTTTATTTATGATGCAGAGACATGTAGATGCCTTGCAGGAGTTTTTATTTATGATTAAAATGAAATCAATGCAATTTGAAAGATTGCACTTGTATTTATTGACCTTTAAATACACGTGGACTTTTATAAACTGCATTGTTTAAATTTTGATCAAGTGGCAGTTTCGCAATGTCAATCCGTTTAAAATTTCCCTAATTTTATTTATGATGTAGCTTTATTTATTTCATGAGGTTTTCCCTCACGTCGATCAACAAGTTGCACTTTGAAACGTTGAGTGTGATTCACATTTTAAGTGGAGTTCTCAGTAGCTTTCCACTATTATGTTTTTTCCTTCACTCCTAATTAATTGACAACTTATCATGGAGGTTCAAGAGAAGAGTCCAAATACCATAACCATCTGATGAAGTTTCAGCATGTTCCGAAGCAATCAACTCCGAGGAGGACGGAAATAATGCATCAGCATGTCCAGCATGACTTCTTGAATACTTGAGTCTTGAGTTCGAGTCTTGAATCGAGTCTTGAGTTGAGTCTTGAGTACTTGAGTTCTTTCAAACTACCTTTACCTTCAAGCACCTACTGTATCTCTGCTATTCTGCTGCATTCCCTCTCATTATATTGGCGCCTTTGTCGATGAATACACTTGTATTTTGCCCGGCCACTGATGAATCTCTTGAAAGGTGAAAGGAAGGTTTGAGCTGAGGGATAGGACAGCAATACAGGTTGATTGCCTTCATTGACAAATAAAGAAAGAAATGTAGTTCACCACTACAGGTGAGAACCTATAATTATGGGGTCTGCAATAAATTTGGACCTCAGTATTCAACCATCCTATTCAGAAAAGGTGATTTGAAAGCTTCTACTCAAAGTTGTTGGCAGCCCTGGCAATCATTGATTATTAACAATTGGCTTCACGACTACATTATCAGGCCAGATCTCTGAGCATTTCAAGAGCTAAACATTGAAACTGTTGAATTAAGTTTAATGTACGTTGTCATGACTAACAGCCGTAGCAAATGGCATTAGGGTAGCCACTCATTATTTGAATCGCTAAATTTAGTTAAAGCGGTCGTAAAAATTCTGTTGGGAAAGTTAAGGGGCTCACACGAGCGATCGTAATCGGTTGCAATCAACACGCAAGTTAATACGATTGAAATTGTTCATGAAGAGGAGCCATTGATTTGAAGTGATTTCTTTCCAACACCACTGTCACGAGTCGTTGTCCTTGGTGATTTGATCCTTAAATCTATTATTTCCATTTGAACTGAATTAAGCCAAATGAGTGAGCCATCGTTGAACCAAATTCTTTGAAACTGTATACCTACGCATAAACCTTAAGTAAAGACTTGAAGCGCGAAAGATAATGAGATAAACGATCACAGATTTGAGTTCGGGTTTATCTTGAAATAAGTTTAACGGAAAATAGGACATCATTCCTCAGTACGAATTAGCCACAGTTCGAGTGACAAATCTGACCGTCTATGCTGAAGGCCATAGCGTGAAGGTATGTAGCGGCACCGACCGACAGCTGGTCGTTGCCCATCGATAATTGCGCCGCCCACATGGTAATAGCGAGCAAAGTAGCGGGAAATTAAAATAGGCTGAAGAGACACTTTGGCGCTTGATCATGTTAAAGTTATTAATTTATCGTACTTTAAATGGAAACCGCATCTAAACGTTGTGGGTTTAAATGCCAGTCTTATGATTTAGCAAAGGATTTCTTCCCCAAATTTTATTTCCATCAATATCATTTCCTTACCCGAAGTACCATTGCCATCATATGTAAATAATGATAATTCTTAGTTTGTTTCATCAACACATTCAGATTGTTTCTCGAGGTGAGATAATATAGCATAGAATTTTTTAATTGCCATTTTGCTGATCATTTTCCGCTTACTTTTCCCTTCGCTGTTTTCTCCGCTTCTCTGTATAGGTACATCCTATCCATCTCGTTTTTATTTCGTTGGTGAGTTTCTCTTAAGCTAGCCATACTCCCATAGTACTCGAATTAAGCCTTCTCTCAGTTCTTCCTCTAAATACTATAATATTGGATCTGCACCAGTTTATTTCTGTACTACCTACATCTTCTATACTAGTTAAGAGATTTCTCGCCAAAAAAGTTACTCGCAGTTTACCTTTAATGTCATTTTTTTTTGGCTGCAATGGTTATGTCACCTGAGAAACACTTATCTCCTGGGACATTCACACTAGAAACAATTCTTTTGATTACTTTAATTCCTTTCTTGATGTCGTGATTGAATATTAAGTGGGACGAAGGATATTTCTGTTTTTCATATTTACGTATACTTGTTGCTACACTCGAAGGTCCAGATTTAACAAAAATATACTTTTCTTGTCATAGATAGTTGATCATTCATCAGACAATTTAAACCACAGCAAATTGTAAGATAATTCCTGACAACGTTTTCATAACATTCTTAAAATTCACAAATACAATGAATAACGGTTTTTTCTTTGAGTAGTTCCCAAAGCTTCCCCATCTGCATTATATTTCTAATATCTTAAATCTCTTACACTTGTTTTTTCAATATTCTGGATGTAATTATTATCAATATATTTCTTCTCGAAGTCGTTCATAATTATCGGCTATATTTCAGTACCTCTCTCATTCCAGTTTTCTTGTGTGATTCCTGTACAATGTTTCCACCTTCAAATAAATTAAATTGCCTTCTCCTTTTCACTGAAACTGAATACAAAGTTGCTCTTTCCAGTGTATGAACGGAAAATGACCAAAAGGCGAATGGAAGAAATCATTTTAGACCCTGATCCCCTGGACCCACGAGCCGAGCGAGAAAAGAGATTTTGATCGGTGGCAGTGACGTTCCGCAAGAGTAAGGGCTTTCGTCAGAAATAAGTATCTCAAATACAACTTACCAACTTCTAACGTAGCCGTAAGTCGAATAGCAGAAAAAGAATGTCAAAATAATCACCCTGGTTTTATCAATGACTTTGAGGTTCATAGTATCACAGTTAAAACCACAGCATGCAATTTTTTGTTATTTTTCCACACATTTTTCATCTCTCGGTACAGAAAACAAAGTAATGACTATTGTGTTACCATCAAAATGGAAAAGTGACGATGGACTTGATCTGAAGCTTAGCAGTCATTTCAGAGTAGAGAAATGAAGTGAGGTGGACGCGAATCACATTCTCCGTAATGACTAATAAGTTGCGATGTTATTTCATTTTTTATGTATGTACCTACTGTATCTACACAAAGACCTTGAAGAATCCCTTAATACTTGTATCGTATTTTGTCTGTTCTTGAATATTCTTTCTCGGCCTTGTCTCTAGCACCGCGGTATCACAAACATAAATCATGATCACTTACAGTGATCATGATTTATGTTTGATCATAATATATGATTTGTTAAATAACGATCACTTACTTCAACCTGGGAATATTATGAAGTTATTGCAACTTTTGCTGCCGGTCATTTCCTACGTGACTCTTCCTTTTTTTAGTTTTGAACTTACCGTACCTATTGTTACCACCTCTAATATATTCTGTGTGCTCTACATTAATGATGTGGCCATTGGAGGCAAAAAACACTTAATAAGGTCCAAAATATCTAATCGTCTGACACGATGAATTTCCCTCTATCCGAAGTAGAAAACCTTTCCCTTCCACATTTGGATTGATTTCCAGCGTCATCATTTTCTTTTCCACTCCTTTATTACTGCTAACTCACTGGGGATTCTTCCATAATTCTGGTATTCCCTCCATTATTGACCAATTTACAGTTGACCGCTGCGGCATTGCAGGACCCGTTACCCTCGGCCGTGCAGCATCATAACACATCGTTGCAGTGCGATGCAAAGGCAAAAGTTGCAGGAATTCAGGTAGGTAGCAGATTTCGATTAATATCTTGCTTTCATTTCTCTTCAAGTTAAAAAATTGTCTGCTACCTATCTCGTTGAATAGAAGTTAGAGACAAAGTCAGTCATGTATGTATGTACTGTAGAGATGAAGATTACTTGATATGAAGATAAGAGTTTTTGGGCATCAAGAGTTATTGGGTTTAGAAAAGAAACTAGGTCACATCCGTGCATACGCCAATTTTTATTTTAGGTTTCCATAAGGGGTTTTCGAGAGTTGTAGAGTTAAGTTTGTGATGTGCAGATTCGGTATGGTCACTTTTTCTAACCATGATAAGAAAATCTACTGGGCATTGAGGAAAAATTTTCAGTTGCAGAATATAAAGCGTTCAAATGCTCATCTAACTCCTTTGAAAGGGAAGAATCTACTCGAGTGATTCTAATTGACAAAAAAATTGTCAATTTTATATCACTTAATACTCGAAGTCGCTCATAACTTCGTGGTAAATTTTATCTTCAAATATTGGATAAATTTAAAAATAAGCCATTGAAACAAGTTTTATGCTGTGAAATTTTTAATTACATTAAGTGTAGGTGATTTGGGAGTCACAAGAATTTTCGGGAAGGGAATTTCATAAGGGTACAATAGAATAATTGGGATTTGAAAATGGTTATCCCTTGCTAAGGGAAGGAAGAGAGTGAGTCAAACAGGAAAGAACATATATTTACTACAAGCTTGACACGCAAATACCAAACAGAATCTTTTTTCAGACATCAGAAAATGACGTCACGTGGGAACAGTTTTTGGCCTCTTAAAAAAAAAGTTTCTCGTCACAACCAGGCGACTTAAAAACTCTCTCCGTTTACAAGCTATGTATACACAGTGTTGACTTTTGACTACACCTCTTCATATAATACACTCATAATAACTGCAATAGGAGCAATAATTACTTTAATTATTAATAATGATAATAAAATTCCGTTTTTAAATTATGTGCAATCTCCTATTTCCCATGTTTTTTTCTGTATTCATTTTCTAATGATTTAACAAGCCTTCGGTTTTCTTTTCTGCCCCGTGCTTCTTATTTCCTTTGGAAACTTCTGGTATTTAGTTGCAATTAAGTCTCCACGACGGCGTGCTTCATTCCATGAGCCAGCTCCTTAATGTGTAATCATTCTCACTAAGGGCATCGGAAATATTTTCACATGTATTCCAACTAGAATAGTCGGAGTCCGAATTGTCCATCTGGAGATTTAAATACTTTGTCGACAGAAGATTCGCACTTTCTCGCATCAAACTTCCGCATCCCTAACTCTTCCCCGGACATGAAATTACATTTTTCGTGGTTCAGACCCCGCACACGGTGGCACGAGCTTCATAGACACTGGAGTGTTTGACGGACCAGTTTTCTATATGCTTTTTCTCCGAAAAGACAACGAAGTCGATACCTTTTTTTTGCACTGCTAAATACACTAGATGCACTTGAACTTGCACATTTTATCCAGGGGATTCCAGTCCCTGTTGTGCAGAAAAGACAAACGCGAGGCAAATGGTCCATCCAGCCCATACCTCTCGTTAACTCATTAACAGAGGAACTGTTTTAAAGCAAACAATTTAACTTATTTCTATATTGCCCCATTAGTTGACTCAAAATCATATTCACACTCACTTGCGTTCGTATTCATTCTTATGTTGAATGAAGAGTTTTTTTTTCACTTTGGCGTATCTTGCTCGCTCACTTTTGAGTTCAGGAAAACTGTGCCATTAAATACTTAATTAAAAACCTTACACTTTATTGGGGATAAGGGAATTATTTTGAATTTCGTGGGTTCATGAGGATATCCGATGAGGTAACGTAGTTTCAGATTATGCATTCAGAGGAAAATGGGGGTCGTTCTTCGATGGTGAAGGAAGTAAGGGTGCCCGAAAAATGAAGAACACATGCAATCACTCGTTCATGTTCATCATAAGGAAATCGAGAATGCCATAACCAGAATTCACAAAATTCAGATTTCAACACACCTACGCTCTTAGGGTAGAAAAACTGCCCTTATCCTTCAATTTTAAGAACAAATCCAGTCACTTTCAACAGGCAAGCCACATTTACGATCCAATGTTCATGCTTGCAGTAAGCGGACCGTTGCAACTGTTTTTTTTTTTGCCAATTTTGTATTTCCCTGAATTTGAGAGCCGAGGTCTATAAGTTCTCGTCTTTTCACTTCACTAACGAGGCATTTGCAGGAGCGCGTTTGAAGTCTTGCGCTGCATCCGCAAGAGGGCAGGTGACTCTCATCGCAACGCCTTTCACTTCCTCCTCATGCAGGCCATTCGCCTGTCGTCGATCATCCTGATTGCACGGGCGTCCAGGATTCAGCCCAGCCGCGGTCCAGGTTACCTCGGTCCGAGAAAGCTCCAACAGCTTCCCCCTCAGCATACAGCTGCGGCTGGTCGGCGGCTGTTGCTTTCATCAGGTCCTTAATCTCATCAGGTGTACTCCGCTCGCCAACTCGTCTGCAATAGAATAAATACAAGATTTTAGATAGTAGCAACGGCAATTCATGCGATGAAAGAGAAAATAATAACACTTGAAAGTTTCACAACAGCAGAGAGAGAAAAAATCATCCGCTTTGTTATTTTGTAATTTCAGCGGGTTAACGCCCTTAAAGTTTTCGTGGATAGTTCGCGACCTTGGAATTGAAAGTTTGACGATCCATGCTGAGGTCTTAAGCGTTTAATTTAACCTTTGTCAGTAAATCCATAAGAGTCGATTTAGACTCTCAAGAAAGGTAATCATTTTAATTAATATCATTTAAATTAACTTTAATTTGTCATTTAAATGAGCCTTCAAAGATTTTCTTCAAATTATTTCAGAAGTTTAAAACCATATTCTTGATTAATTTTCAGTATAGTTTCATGTTTAGGATTAGAAAATAAAAATTTTCATGTGCTCATGAACCGTATTAAAAAAAAGTTGAAAAAAAATTAGCGCGACGCATAATTTATTTTAACTGCTAATCAGGCTGATAATTTTAAGTTTGTCGAGGAGCACTCACCATTCCGTTGGAGGCTGCGAGCGCCAGTCCTCCTGTTCCGAGCGATGAGAGCGCCCCTGGCGAGGAGCCGAGACCCAACCCGCCCATGCCGCTCATGTGGTGCATGGGCGGCGCGGCGGAGGCGCTCGGGGGCGGGTGCTGGTGCGAGCCTCCGCCGCCGCCGCCCCCGGCCGACCCTCCGCCGACCCCTGCGCCGACCCCGCTGCCGTCCGAGCCCTGGCCCTGCTGCTGGCCGCCCTGCTGCGCCCCCTGCTGCTGCCCCAGGTGGCCCAGGTGGTGGTGCGGGGGCGGCGGCGGGGGCGACACGAAGCCTCCGGCCATGGCCGCGTGGACGTTGCTGTTGTACATGTAGTGGGACATGGCGGCGGCCGGCGAGGGCCCGAGGTGCGGGTGGTGGTGCGGGTGTTGGTGGGGGTGGTGGTGCGGGTGGTGGTGGGGGTGGTGGTGCGGGTGGTGCGGGTGATGCGGGTGGTGCGGATGGTGGTGCGGGTGGTGGTGGGGGTTGGCGAAGCCGGGGAAGGAAAGGGCGGCCACGGCAGCCTTGTCCAGCGGCTTCATCATCATATCCGGCAGACCCAGCCCGCCCATGCCGCCCGGACCCGCTCCTCCCATCCCTCCCGGACCCATCCCCAACGGCCCTCCTCCGCCTTTCTTCTTTTTTGACTTGGATGAAAGCTTCCGGTTCCTCGTCTGGATTCCCTCCTTTTTCATCGTCAGGGGCCGGTTCACCTGTAGACGAAAGAAAACATCGTGATTACTAAATATGACAACGGGAGGACGCAATTTAGAGCTATCAAGAAAGATTCAAGCATTACAATTCAACATGTAGTGATTACTTCGCTCTTTTAACATCGTATCTTCGTATCGTATCTTTTAACATCTTCTCCTCATCATACGTCGGTAGTATTAACTGCTCTGATTGACTATGCGAAACTACAGAGAGAAATGTAATGAAAGGAACAGAATCTAACATGAAAAGGCTACATGAATTCCATCTTAACCGGTTCAACAACATTCCGCTCTAAATCTACAAACATTTTGAAGGTTTAGAGACAGTTCTACATATAACGTCTTCACGTGAGATTGCTCAGAAGAAAGAAATGTAACGAAAGGAACAGAATCGAACATGAAATAACTACAGGAATTCCATCTTAATCGGTTCAACAACATTCCGTTCTAAATCTACAAACATTTGGAAGGTTTGGAAACAGTTCTGCATATGACGTCTTCACGTGAGATTGCTCAGAAGGAAAATTTTGGAAAAATTAACTTTCAAACCCAATTTCCTCTCGCTTTTTTTTTACAACTTTCAAGCATTCAAAATCGAGTTTCCGAAATAGCAATGAAATTGGTTAAAAATTTGTTCACCTTACGGGTTTGAGATTATCGTCCAATGAGATCGAATCGAAGGTATTCAGAATAAATTAGCCATCGGTCGTAGGATCTCCTAATAGGTAAAGTGTAGGCGAGAGAAGAAAAGTAGCGAGGATACGAGTCAATGGGCGAGGAGGGTGGGTGACAGATGTGTAGGTGGACAGAGGTGCTAAAGGAAAAAGGTAGAAGCTCGAACGCGTAAATCCTATCTTACACACACACACTGTCAGGAAATTAAACGGTGGACTGCGGGTGAGTGGGATGGAGAGGGAAATAAAAAGAGGCGAGCGAAGGGCCGAGCGTTAGAGCAGAGGGATGAGGAGGCTTCTCCTCATCATACCAGCAGCCCCTCAATTCCCCAATCCGTAAGTCGTCCTTAACGCAAACTCATCAAACGGGAATATGGGAAGTCGGGGATGGAGCTGGTATGGCCTGAAGAGAGGGAGAGAAAAAAGGAAGCGAGAAGAAACTGGCAGGACGGTTAAGCGTGCCCGCGTTGGCGGAAGAAAAAGGAGGAGCGAAGTAGACAAGAGGTGGGAATGGAGGGCGTTTCTTCTTTCAAACGGGAATAAGATTTAGTGCATATAGTGAGCGCTGGAAGGAAGGGAGGGCGTAGATTCAAATGGCGAGACGAACGGGGCAGAGGAATGGGATGACCACGAATAATATTATTACGTGGGCCAGGGGAGCATAAATGCCCATCGCAAATGTAACTAGTACCATCGACAGTGAAATAAATGATATGGGTAAACAAAAAGTAAATGAAAGAAACAACCATAACTAGCTCCAATGAAAGGTATTGGTAGTCTAATTCATTTTAACACTTACAAATGATATATATATTTTATGAGCGCTTGACATTCCATTAGGAAAATATATTATCACCATTTAAAATAGGAGGCGTACGGAAATAAACGTAACTTTCTGTTTTATTTACTAGAGAAACTGAAGGAGTTATTTACCAAGTGATAAAAAATTTTCATTCCTTCACTATTCTTGCCAATGAGTGTGGGTGACTATTGATCGACTTTTGAGAACTAAGGAATTGAAGGTTAAAAAAAGCTCATTGCTCAAAGAGGAATCAGAATGAAAAAGGAAGAAAAAGAAACTATTAGGGTCCCCCAGTGTGTAGCGCAAGAGGATTTGAGCTGGACACTTGTTAAGTTGAAGTTAGGGGAGATTTTGGAGGGGATCTACTAATGAAAAGGTGATAGAAAAAATTAATGAGTTAACCTCGCGCGACGGGTTCCAGAGGCCTTTTAAGTGGCTTGCCTAAACTCGAAGTGAGTGTTATTATGGTTAGGGTGATGTTCCTAGTGAAAGAGAAAGAAATAAATGGTGGCTATAATGTGGAACGTAAAACGGGGAGGAGAAAGGGTGGGAAAAATAAAGGGAGGATCAGAGAGGAGGGGAAGAAGTGAGGAATTAACCGGGCCGGGTTGTAAACATCACTTTGTATTGGTTCTGGAATGAGTTTGTAAGTCTCAACTGACGTGCAGGGAGACTTTTTTTCCTCTTCACTCACTCACCCTACTCCTTCCTGCTATACCTCCCCTCCCTCTCTGAAATGTGCGCAACAGGAGATGGGATAGGCAGTTAAGATTGAAAATGGGCAGGCAAAATTCCTCCGGATCATTCCCATTTGATGGCAAACTTCGAAGATCCCCACTTATACAAGTGGGGGTGAGAGGAGACGGGATCATGGAAGGCGCATAGTACAGTGATGAGGTGAGGGACGCAAGTGGATGGGAAGAGGAAAGAAGGACGTAATGGAGAGGATAGGGGGAGGGGAAATGAGGAGTGGGAGAGAAGAACGAGGGAATCAGGAGAGACGGGGAGAGGGAGGAATGGTTGGGGGATATCGGTAGAGAAGAGGGAGCCTTCCCAATTTATATCTCAAACTCATCATTATTACTCTTATCACTACACCCTCCACTGCTACTATTTACTTCTCAGGTTTCCTCCAACCGTTTGCCTTCGAATGATTCGAAGCTATTCCATCAAGTCTTGAGCGAACTGCAGGGGGGTTCATGAGTAACGAGTTCCATTGATAAATCAGCAGACGTAGGTTCAAATCCGAGGTGTCCCCAAGAACAACCGGTAGATCGCGATCGCTTGATGTCACAAGGTCGGAAATTCAAATCCTCCCGCAGCCCCTTGTGTGCTTTGTGGATTGAGATTTTTTTTAGCGGGAGAGGACCAGTTTGACCGAAATTGGGTCATTCAGGAAGGGCGTCAAATCATGATTATTATCATCTGCTCAACCCTTCTCTCTTCCTTGAGACTGATAGGAAAGGAGAGGAAGAGTTGGAAGAGTAATAATGGGGAGGTTGAAGAACTCGGAAAAAGAACTCGGGCAGCAAGGAAAAAGTTGGAGGAAGAGAGTTGGGCAGGAGGCATGTGACAGGATGGAATATAAGTTACAAAACATAGTGGGGAAGAGTTGCTCTAGAAACGTAGAGTGAAAATGTGGCAAAATTTCATAGAACTTAAGAGAACTTCATGCTTCCTCGCCACAGCTTATTCATTTTCTTACTTCATACGCATTTCGCTCTATTCCCACTGGAGCATTGGAGAGCACTGCGGTGACAATTCTCCTAGGAGGAAGGACAAGGAACAGGAGAAGAGTGGGTTTCGGTGACATGGAGAAATCGAGCATGGGAAGGAAGCGGGAAGTTGGATGATGGGAGGGAGAAAGTGGGGAAGAGGAGAGGAGGGGGTAAGGGGAGATGAAGGGTGGGCACTGGGGAGGCGAAAGGATCTGTGCCGAGGGGGACACCTCGATAATTCTGTGAAAGATTAGCGTCCAATATTGCGATGCTGAAGTCAAGGACTGAAGCACGCACAGCTCCAGAGTGAATTCACATCAAGGTATAAATGAGAGAAAATAAGTGGTGAAGAAGGAAGGAGAGGACCAGGGAAGTGAAGTGATACACCTGCTTAAGCTGAAGATTTTTGGACCGGCTCGGGCAGCAACTCTTTTTTTCATTGCTGTCATTTAGAGGAAAAAAAGGAAGGATCCTGGCCCCAGGAATACCTCTCGATCGCAATGGGCGACATAAAAACGAAACGGAAGCCATAACTCAGCTGGAGAAAAACGATTACGACATTTGCATTTTTTCCATCGTCCACACTAACGAATAGGGAACGCGGGGGAGGGAATAGCTGGGATAAGGGAAAGGGAAATGAGTGAAACCTCACCGGTGCAAACAAATTTATAACCAGGAGCATGCGACAACATTATATATATTTGGAGTCTTAGAAAAGAAAAAAAATAATGACAATGTTTAATGCCATGGCTGAAGGGAGACAGGGAAAAAGGAAATAATATACTGATGTGACTTTTAACGTTGTATTTTCCCTTGCTTTGCCTCGAGAACATGGAATTTTAAAGTGTCCGATGCTAAGGGGAGGAATTAAGAATTTAAGTATAGATTTTTGGTGTCTCCCTTAAACGACTTGGAAAGCAAACAAAATGCCTCATCCCGTGAGAAACAGATTCCAAAGCAGTTTCGACCATTATTGCTGCCATACTATTTCCTTTTATTTTTTGGACTGCCTCGCCATGCCACTTTCCTCAGCTCCTCCTTTTACCAGTACTCTATCCATCCCTGCTCCTTCCTTTGCCTCTCTCCTTCAAGTTCTGACAGTGGAAAAAAGAGTAATAAGGCAAAAAAAAACTCGACAAAAGACGCGTCCGTCGCTATGTCATGACTTAAAGAGAGGAGGAGAGGACCATTCCGGGATGCCCCAGTGCTTGGAGTTGACAGACAGCACCTCGTGCCTCGTGTGATGGCGCGGAGAAACGAGGGACGTGGTGCACAAAATAGACGAAAACGGGGAAGAGGAAAGACGGAGAATCATAAAAGGAATACATATTTGTTAACCACGCCACTAATCCGTACACGAAGCTATCGTAATGTGTAGCAGCAGTGTGGAACATCCATTGATAATTTTAAAGTGGTGGATGTTTTTTCGAAATTTGATATTCACATTTCACACACAAGAACGCGGCCGGTAGGTTGAATGTTAAATAATTGTAGTCAATCCTTACTTGCTGAAACTACTGTATTCGAAAACAAAGTTTTTTTTATTTTTGAAGGCAATGTTTATACAGTAATTAAGCATAAAAGATTACCTAAAGCATCCAATCTGTTACATTAAGTTTAAAAAATTATTTTTTGTACTATTGTTGGATGTAATAAATATCTATCTATCCAATTGAAATTGGTGTGGCTAGAAACATTTTCCCAACATTAACGAAGATCATGAAATCTGGTAATACATCGCATGCATTGTCAATTGAAATTGGTGTGGCTAGAAACATTTTCCCAACATTAACGAAGATCATGAAATCTGGTAATACATCTGGTAATCGCCTGCATCGTCAACAGTCAATCGAGAGGGAAATTCGATGGGCAAAAAAACAGCGTCAATCACTGGTTGACGGGCACTTTAGTACGGTGAGAGAAGGGGATAGGGAGCAATGAGAAAGAAGAGGAGAGGCGCAGCAATAAAGCTGAAGGGAGAGAAGAGGCGGGTAGTGGAAGAGGGTGAATGGAATGTTGTTCGGTTGTTACAGGGAGGCAGACATAAGGAGCGAGGTGAACCGACGAATTCTATCGTCCTTTTTTTCTTCACGGGGCAGAGGAGGAGTCACTCCCGAATCAAGGTGAAACGGAGGATAGGACTGCCCGAAAGGCTTTCGTTGAAATTAGTTAAATCTCTTTGCCTGCTTACGAATCGAATGGAGCGAAGTGAGTATCACTAGCAAATTTTCTTTTTATTCTCACGACACCAAGCATTTGGAATTCAGGACTTAAAAAAGGAGGATTATAAACTCATATTTTCTCTTTTCTTTTTTCTACTGGGATTTTGGTTATTCGAATATAAGGGTAAGTTATCTCATCATCAACACATATGTATCATGCTGCAATAACTTTATATTTTTAAATTTAAATTTGATGCAATCATCGATATTTACAATAAGTTGCACACATTTTTACGGCCTTATGAAAATTGTATGTTTGAGTAACGTTCCCACGATATCATGCTATAGTTACAGGTGGCGATTTATCCTTATTTTTCCCATGTTTTCTATTAATGCAAATACAATATGATTAATACTTGATGGCCCTTGATTTGTGGTTAAAATTTAGAGAATTTTCACATATTCTTTTCCACAATAATCATTTGCCTTTATCAAAAGTTGGATGCTAAAAGATATTTGACAAACAAGCCAAAGCGTTTTGTATTATTATCACAGTTTTAATTTGATATTTATCCAAATATTATCACCTCTTTAATGAATTCCTGTCCTAATGTACATGCTATATTTATCTAGATCAATGTGAGGCATTAACAACATTGTGTTTGACCTACCTAATTCGACTTCGAGAACTCCTGAATATCATTCTTAAGTCCTTATGAACATCAAACATTTTTCACGTCCGTTATCTTAACAAGCTCCATAACAGAAGTGGCAGGATTTTCAGCTGCCCCTTCACGTCCCAGGAAAAATAAAAGGGAGTAGGCAGCGTTGAATCACTCCATCGGGGATGAGATGGTAGGGAAGGCTTGTGGCGGTGGAATAGGTGGGGGGGGATAAGGGAAAGGGTAAGGGGAAGCAGGGGAAGATGACCCGGTGATTGTAGTCGTTCTCAGTGCACACATATCCCACGGCAAGTCATCTCCCTCCCCCCTCCACGCCCCTTAATCTCCCTCCCTCCCCATCTCCCTCCATCCATTCCTCCGAGCTCGTCCCATCCCCTGTTCCCCTCGCCACAAAAATCCAAGTTCTTCACCCACCGCCATCCTTGCAACCATCCCGTTTTTAAAACCACCACCCTCCCTCCCTTCCCGCACTCGCTCACTCAAAAAGCTCGCCGCCTCGTACCTTTCCCTTTCCTCCTCCTTCTTCTCCACGCCTCCTTATTCCCCTCCGCTTTCGACCTCCCTCCGCCCCACACCATCGCCCCTTCCCCCCATTCACTCCCACCTCCCAAAAAAGTGTAGCCTGTTCGTCACAGCGTGAGGCCCAACACTCGTGAGCAAAGGAAAGGATACCGAGGAATCTCGCCACCATTCCGATGCTTCCTCCCCCTCCCCCCCGCAACCACATACCCCCTCCCACCTCCTCATATCCCACTCGCCCGGCCCTCCACCCCCGTCGAATCAACCGACCCTTGTCTCCGAATCCCCATTCTTTTCCTCACCCTCTCTGGTCCGCATGCTTCCTCCCTCCAGATTCCCGTCCACCTGAGAAATTCGCTTCCATATCACTTACCCTATCACTTCCTTTCCACTTCCATCCGGGACGTACATGCAGTCCCTAGTTCTTCCTTTCCTTTCCACGCTGTCCGCCCTCATCGACACGAGTGACGTTTCGCCTTGTGCCTCGCTCCTTGAAGAAGGGAATTTGAATGGCTCGCGCGTTAGGAATCGCTTGAGGTTTCAGTGAGGGGATTGAATTTCATCTCCTTCCGAATAGCATGGCTTCAATGACTGTATGTTCCGAAAAATGCGATGTACTCTATTCCACACTACGGACGAATCGCAGACAGTTGGAGTCCATGTTCATCAGCAGATTAATGGAGAGTGCACAAATTTTCAAAATTCCCATACTGGGTTTTCGTACTCCAAATAAGGTAATAAGCACTGATCAAGAACTTCATATCTCGGTAGATTCCATTAAAAATCACTCCATGAGGATTGTAGGCGGAAGGGTCTTTGGGATTTTGGGAGTCTTCCGACTGGTATCTGCACTACCTACATAATTGCAATGGACTGGTGCCAATTTCTGTAAACGAATGGTATGTGTTAAATAATAATAGGCATGATATATTAAAAAGATTGTAAAATAGAAAACCCTTTTCTTGATATGATATAAGAAAGAAAAACTTTTTTAAGTCACTCATATTCTTTAGAATAGTACGAGCATTAAAGTTTTTGTTCATACGAGCATTAAAGTTGAAAAAATATTTGATACTATAATATATTCACTTGTTGCGCGGTTGAGTCAACTGAGTAACGTTAGCCATGTTACGTTTTATCGGTATTTTCATTGGTACAGAGTCCAATAAAACTTAAGTGACACTAAAAACCTCACAGCAAAAAATAATAATTCTGTTGCAGCTGTAAAATATACCTACATATATTTTATTTGGAGAACGCCATCTCATGAGGATGATTCGCAAATATTTTGACGAAATACTATGATTCACTCTTAAACTTTCTATGGCTCCATTACGGACTAACTAAGACACTGGTCGCACAACGACACGCTTTCCACCACATGGCCATTGCTTTTTCAGCCCAACCCTCCGGCAGATTGATATGATCGACAGTTATTCCGCCTATTGTGTGCGATCGTTATAAGCGTGGATCTCCTTCGTAACTGTGCGACAAGAGGTCGTAAGGTCCCACGCCCAGCTTTCGCTCAGTGGGAGGGTCCTATCCTTGCTTTAATTTGTCTTTTTTCGTTGTAACAAATCTCACCGCACTTGTATCTCGCAGTGACAATGAGTGAAAACATGGTGAATGGTTTTTTTTTATGAAGAATATCCGACCACAAAGATGAGCACAAACGTCCATCATTTTGATAGTTGAAGTTGTACAGGGAGAAAACTCTGTTATGGTACATTTTTTATGAAGTGTTTAGCAAAAGGAATGAGCAGAGCTATACTTTAATCAGCTAAAATTTAAACCAATTTCAAGTTACCCAATCACCTTCTACGGTTCTTCTTTAAACATTACCGTTTGTCAACATGAGGTGATTTCTTAAGTGCTCTGATTTTCTCTACCCTGCTTTAAATATAAAATTATCTGCAAAAACTTGTTTCCTACAATTCTTGCCGACCAAAACCTGCCCCTTTATTTGTATTCTCCATCCTTCATACATCATGTCTTAAAAGGCGAGATCAGTCGTCCATTGAATATCCAGAGATGAGATGTTTTCCAAATGGAATAAAGCTATATATTCAAAGGTGACTCATCATTTTTAGTTATATAATATTCTTTTTTTGCCAGTACTTTTACTTCAAATACATAATTTTTTTCGTTCAGGTGTGATTTTTACATCTATTACCACAGTAAGTAATGAATTTATGGAACACATAATAATATAAATTATCCTCTGACACATGCTTTGGTTTTGTGAATTAGGAATAATAAAGTTTTACGGTTCGTAGAAAGGGATTATCCTTTATAATATCATGCCCGTGTAATCAAGAAAACTATTTGGTCATAATGCAATCACGAGTGAGAAACATCCGACACAAAATGTATCTTATCTCCCACACAATCGCCACTTTTGACACGCCAGGGATATTGCTTCATCAAACAATATCTGAACAGAGATTTTCCGATCAGATAGAAACATGGCAATCGGACGCAGCATGAATCAATCAAAAGAGTATGCCTGTCAAAAACGTCTAAGTGATGGCCATTGTCATCGTATTCATTCCTCAAGGACGACGAAGGAGGAAAAATAAAAACGGGACGGAAGGAATTACCAGTAAAGGGGCAGAAAAAAGAGCACAGCGAACAACCACCCAAGTAGAAGGTAGGTAAAGAGAGAAGACGGAGTACATTTATTTTGAATTCAGTTCATGGATTTTTAATACTTCCATTTATGACTTCAGTCATACTGCTCGAACAAAGTCGCGGACAAAAAATAACTAACACTATCTAACCAACTAACAGAAATTCTCCTTATTCTAATAACCATCAGCATATTTCCTAACGGCCAGATACTTTGTCGAAGACATAATAATATCTGAATAGACGTAAACTCCATCTTGAGACTACAACTGTATTTTGGAATTTCAGCGTTTGTAGTCTACTGAAGAGCCTAAAAAACGTTGTTTTCAACTTTTTCGTCATAAAATTTTGAGGAAACCAGAAGCTCGCTTTTATAACTTTCATGTACACCAAAATTACCATGTTGACAACATACATGGGTTTTGTGGGCTACTGAGGCAAAATTCTGAGGGCTATTTTGTGCGCTACTGAGGCACCCAGATCAATTATTGCTGATGGCATTCAAAGCAATCCCCCAGATTTGTATCTCACTCCCTACCTACCTACCGGAATAATAAAATTATATTTTACTCTTCCTACAGAACTAGTCAAATAAGTATCAATACCAGGAGATACCTTGTATAAGGCGATAAAAATACATCCCACAGACGGGTTTTAATCATGTCTTAAATAAGCCCTATGAGGTCCAAAATTGAAAAACACAGGTATTTAAAAGAATTAAGTAATTCTTCTCACTAAAATATCGAAATACCGATCTGAGAGCAAAACACAAATATATTTTTCTCGCTACCAACAAGTAACATCCGCATTTATTGCTTGTGATTCCTTTTAATATAGACATTCAAATTTTCCGCTATGCTACTCGTACATGCCTTCCGCATGATTGTGAAACTCCTTATGAGTAGATAGAATCTGATTTTACTATCAAATACCGAGGAAATGCATAAGCGCATATTTTGACTTGAATTTTCAGAAGGAAAAAATATACTTACCCAGTTACTAAGTCAAAAAGCTTATTGTGATCACCAATCTGAGAGAGAGTGGAACTGCCGAGTTCCGTCGAGCATCTGCGTTCCCATGAGTGTAGGAGATGAAACTATGACATTATATCATGAATCGAGGAGACAATCAGCGGAGAGTGGAGGCGGGTGGGTGGGGTTGGCGTGGGGAAGAGGGTGTATGCAGGAGGGGATGGAAAATGTTAATGACGCGGTTTGCAGGGGCGGGGTCGCTGTCACGGGTGTCGGGAGAAGGGGAGGTGGGGTTCCGAAGCCAAGCGAAGAACACATACTTGCGCAGCGGGGGCAGAGAGGAGGGTGTGGGATAGGAGTGGGAGGGGGGTGGGAAGAGTCATCGGCGGCATTGCAATGAGCCGGTGCCTAAGTGCGCTAAAGGAGGCGACGATGGTGAGGTGCTTACCCATCTTGCGCACGAACTCCCATGCGCATAAAAGCTAGGCCGTGAGCAGAGGAGGGAGTTTGGAGGGAGGGCGAGAGTGTGGTGGAGGGGCGCGGGGGAGGGGGAAGAAGAAGAGGTGACTGACTAGGGAACCGGGATGTGAGGAACGGCGCGATGCAAGAACGTTTGGTGAGCACTGAAGGTTAGCGCAAGGAGACTATGTTACTACTTGCTGGACTGGCATCACCGAGGATGGGCGGAGACGAGAGGTTAGGCGTGGAGAGAAGGGGCTAGAGAGGCGAGTACGTGAAAAAAGAGAGCCCCAGTACTCCGGGGACGCGGAGAAAGTAAAAAGAAGGAAAACAGAAAGGCAAAAAGTGGACCGCTGCAAAAAACGAACGAGGATCTCGGGCCGCTAAGAAAGAATTATTGTTTTTTCCTCGAGGGAAGCGCATGAAAAACTGAGTGGCTCATAGCAAAAACGGAAACGGGCAAAGAGGTGAAAGGCAGGACTTTATATGAAGACCCTTGGCAGCCCTCGTGACTGAGCCAAAAAAGCCGCTCAACAGGAGGAAAAGACGAATAAAGAGTGGGTAAAAGAAATAAAGGTGCGCATGTTGCAGAGGAGTCGGCATTCGTGTCGTCTCCCCCTTTCTTGTTTCTGTTTTATGACGTCACGTGACGAACGGCAGAGGCGGCTCGTCACAAAACGGTGCGGAAACGTAGGCACTAAAAAATAAAATGGTGAACTCCAAACTCGTGTGTTCGTGCTGTTGAGCGTTTGCGGATGGAATGGAGCGGAGAGGAAACGAGGATTGGAAGGGCGGGAAAAGGATTAGAGGGCCACGGAAAAAGAGCAAAAGGATGAAATGAGAAGGAGGAAACTGCGATTACAGAAGCTAGGATGCCATGGAAAGAAGAATAGGGAGGAAAGGGAAAGCGTGGAGAAGTAAGCTGAAGAAAGAGCTAGCAGGGAAGGAGGCAAAGCTGTTCAAGGCATTGGAATGAGCTTTTGGACGTGTTTAGGATTTCTTCTTTGCCGAGGCATGAAATACCAACGGGGATGCAGCTGGGGATTGCAATGAGGATGGTGTCCGCAAATGAGGGAGACTTAAGCTTTAAGCATGATTCCTAGCGAGCCAAGGGCGTTACAAGTGAGTAAGATTGGAAGGGTGATGCAAAATATTCCAATTATCGAGGTGCTAAAATATTCCATGGGAGGTTAAAAGCTAAGTCGGATTTGATCAGGAAAGGTATGAGTTAAAAGAAATTCCTGAATAGGATAACGCATTAAGAATAATAAAATGTATTGGTAAACGTCAGAAAGAAGACAGCCAGCGATAATTTCCTTAGTGTTTGCATTACTTTACATTGCATTAGTTACTAAGCTAGGGGTGACGGCTTAGGTTAATTAGGAAAACCTAAAATGGATGTCACAATAGGACCATGCGTGATTTCTCCTGCAGCCTATCTCAATCATTTCATTTTCATCCCACTTCACCTTTGAGGGCGCTGGATATGCGAGCCTCCTCCAGAGTCAGGTCCGTCAGGTCCCTACCCCTTGCTCACCGCCTCCCTTCCAAACACCCATCGATGTCCAAGCCAAAGCTCGTAAAAATGACATGATGAGCCAACCCGAAGGTGTTTCACGTTAGAAACCACGCTGTCGAAAAATGCAAAGCGTCGACAGAAGATGGCCAGAAAGACGACGCCAAAAACTACTACCTACTCCAAGGCAAATTTTTGAAACTGAGATCTCTCTGGGAGACGAATGGAATCGAGTATTTTAGCAAGAGTGCAAGCGTATTAAAGTTTGGTTTCAAAAGTACCTACGGTATCAAAGTTAGCGAAGAATCACAATGGAAATGAGGCTTACGGTATTTCACTTCCATTTAGAGAGGCATTTAAGGCACTGATGAAAAAAAATGGGATTGGATATAATTTATTTGGTATTTTATCTCAAAATTTTGAACCTGCGAATTCAGATATAATTTTTACCTATAGGTATTATGAAAAAATAGGGAGATAGGGACTCATCTACAAAAAGGAGATGCGAAGGAAATATCAGATGAAGGTTTTGGACCCATATTGCTCTCCACAAAGATGGCGAAATTAGTTCTTATGGTGTAGTAACTCACTACACAAGGGAAATAAAGAATTTCCTTAAATTATCTATCTATTTCATGCACTGATTCCGACAAGTATGAAGTCCCAAAAACTAATTTTATCAGTCTTTTTTACATTTATATTACATTCTAATGCGGAAATGCTAGAGAATCGATAACATTTAATACGCTTTAAGCTTATAAGCAATTACTATCGAAATATTTTGAGACTATCTTCTGTACACCTTAACCCATGGAAAAGGTCATTAAGCTAATTGTTTGTTATTTACAAAAAAAAGGCGCACCACTCAAACAATGTTTTGAATGGGCTGCGAATAGGCCACTTCATCATCGTCAAAGAGGAAAAACAGCTTTTTTTCCAGGGAGCAAAAAATAAATCCTCAAACTTAGGCACACATTTGTAAGGAAAGGAGTGTTAGAGACGCGAATGCCCAAACCCTTGGCCGGAATCACATGCGGACGCGAACTCGGATGTTTATTGCAACATCCAAGTGGACTCTTTACTTTCAGCTCCCTCGGACCTGCCACAAAACAGTTTTGAGCGCCCGCAAAAAAAATAAGGATCTCTATGAGCCGCCTCATTCGTTCGCGGTGCAAAAAATAAGTCTTTCAAAAACTTGTTGTACAAATAACAATAAAGTCGGAAATTCGTGGGCGGAAAGGACGAGGAGAGATGGCTGACAAGTGAAGGGGTTCCGTTTACAACTAGTTTTGGCGCAATCAAATGTACCGCCGTGACCCCCCGACGACCGTTTTATTGCACGGCGACGGAACGGCTGTGAGCGGGGCACCCTTTGAACGCCGTAGGATGGAACGTTTCCCTGCCACTTGCTTGCTTGAGACCAGCGTGAAATTGCCGTTTTCAGGCCTAAGAAAATCATCTCCCGCTGGATCACACTTGGCCGGCTGCTGGAGAAACAGCTTGAGGAATGACGACAATCTACGTTTTTAATTTAGCGGTAACATTTAATAGACCCTGCACTTCGAACCATACATGCATATTAAATTGGGATCTGATGATATTGCAGAGTGGAGAAAGCAGCCGATAAAAAACATAAGTACACAAAACAGCAAGACATCAATTCAGAGACGAATGTTCTATCTTATATTGGGTGTTTTCGAAGGGCTTGTGACTCCAGAAATTTCTTTTGGAAAAGTTGGAGGCGATAAGATCCAATGAGTTATGTTTTCTAAAGTAATTTTAGTGATTCATATTCATCGCCATGCACTTCACGACTGAGAAAGACGGGAGCGTGCAAGACTGCCTATTAGGCGTTCCAGCAATAAGACGTACCTACCTATACGTTCTCATAAATCCCTCGTTAATATAGTACCAAAAGGTAATTCTGATCCACAAAAAATACTATTTATGCTAGTTTTATAGCGTTCTTGAGATTGTATGATATTGGGAGGCTAATGTTAAACGCTTGGAACGGTTTATAACCTATAGACTTGGAGTACTACACCTATCTACTCCTGATGCGTTTCATTTAGATCCAATAATAACTTAGCTAAGCGTTAAATCATTGACCAAATGAGGCCTGTTGCTTAGTTAGTTTATTATACAGTCCTATTGGTGATCTTGAATTCCTGTTCACACTCATTTTGAAGAGCGACTAGTAATAATGTGGGATACATTCTATTTATACGCTGCCCAGAGTGGATAATACTAACTACTTTTAGTTCTAAAAAATATAAATTTAGATGGTATCGAGTCTATGATTATTCAGCAAAATTGAGATTGTTTTTTTATTCAGTCTGTATAATATAATTAACGTTTAAAAATCAATTTTTTAACTGCCATTAAACACTCATCTTATTTGAAAGTTAGGCAGATCCTCATGCTTGACCTAAACTAATAACCAAATCTCAGATACAACAAAATGGGATGAAAACTCCGATTTTGTTGAGAACATGATCCTGTCAAAGCCGTCAAAGTAGAAATTCTGAATTTTGTAAGGGCACTCCGGAAGAATTTCCATGATTACGCTCTTGAATACGATACCAAGATATTTGTGTGCATGTTAAACAATCTATTTAACAACTACTCCACACTTATTGATCTAACTGACCCATTTTGGTGAATATGAGGACTCCACGATCATTCTAGCTAACATTGAACCACTTTAATTATCTTGAAATCTCAAAAAGAGGTGACCGTTGCCAATATTTGGAGCAGAAGTTATTCACTCTTATCTACCCGTTAGATGTAATTCAATGGATCGGTAGCATCGAGACTTTCATCAACATTTCCCCTCTTCCTAGACTGGCCATTCTTTGGTATTTGAACGTGACAAGACGTTTATATATGAGTAAGGCTTCTCGTTCCGAAAATTAGACACCACTTATCCGAAGTTCTCTCTCGAGCGCTCTCACCAGTAACACAACACTCTCGTCTGAAAACTAGCTGTCCTCAGTTTGACTTCCCACTCTAGGCGCCCCGGAATTAGTCTCACACTCGTCACAGACGGGACCAGCTAGACGCCTCCTCCCCGGGCTTTCAAACTCAACAACCGTCCTCCTTCGAGCACACGTCCCACCGTCTGCCTCTCTCTCTCTCTCTCTCTCTCTTACGTTGCGTAAAAACTACCGTGAGGGTGCGAGCATGAATTTACACTCCCCTTTCTCTCTCTCTGACTCGTGTTCCCTTTGGCCACGAGGGGAAGAAGCGGAAGAGCATGAACCGGGTGTAGGCGTGGATCGGGCCCACGAGAGAGAGAGAACGGGTGTTGTCGGGGGTGCGGTCGGGGGATGACGCCAATGGGGTGGCGGCCGTAAGGCGCCCCTAGCAGAGGGCCCGGCGCCGTCGACCCTTCAACTACCCTCCCCCCTCTTCCCAACCCAAAAGAGACCGTGCACCGCACCCTCTCCGAAAAAGTACACTTTGGCGCGACCTCAAGGTTTACGACAGCTCTACATGCTTTTCTTCAAGAAAATGGATACCGCAAGAGGCACGGGTAACAGGCATACATGTACGTAGTTATAAGTGGCAACTGATACCCCTGATCTGGGATATATACAGTGCTACATGAATTGTTCACCCAATCTAGTGCTGAACACTGCCGACGAAAATATCATGCTTTCAAAATCTGTCTTTAAATCGTGTAAGTCTACGAAGTTGAAATTACGTTGGAGATTTCTGGCCTTGAAGGAGTCCCTCGTTTTTAGAAGGAGAAAAAATTAGAAGAGGCTTAGTCTTAAATTTCATAAAAATTTTCCTGGTAATAGTAAGTTGGCAAAATTTTTGATCAATATATATCAATAAATCAATCAGTCTAGAATGAATTCAAGGCTGATTGATTTTTCTTAGCATGGAAAAAATACCACGTTTCACTTTATTTTGAAATAAATAATGGAATTCAGGGAAGTTAGACAACGAAATGTCAATCAAAGCCATGCTTTTATGCGTTTCAGAAGTTCGTAGGGACATATAATTCACCTTGGAACTGATATCTTCGTTGGTATCTACATTTATGCAAAGAACTAAGTGTAAAATTGGTGAAATTTCTATTAAAGGGTTTGTAAGAACTAAAAATGTTAAGATCATATCACGCAATTTAATTTAAATTCATTTCGTGATAAATAAGATATCATTGCCGAATTATGTGGTTTATCCAATGATTTTTTTAAGACCGTCATAGGTGATATGGCAATAAAATCAGCAGCTAACGTCTCGTAATATGGTATGATATGGCCTGAATATCAATACATTTCTAAAATTCAAACGGAAAAAAGATTTCAACAAAAGATGCCAATGATTATTGCATCTTGAGAACTAACTTTTAAGCAATATTAAGCACTGAAATTTCATGATTTACTGCTACAATATTGATAAAACTCGGGGAGCCAGAGAATGCATCTCTCTTCCCGGCTCACAAGACGAGTCTAAGGATCTGAGATGAGAAAGCATGGCCCACATATATGGATACGTTGAAATACCGGAAAGAGATGGTAAATACAGGGGAGGTCAATTTGTTCCGGGTCGAAAGAGGTCCATTTGTAAGAACAAGCCGACATTCTGTCTTGGCTCTTTGGAGAGGGATGGGGGAAAAGGATGAGAGGAAACCGTCGGCTGGAGGAAAAACGGGAAATTTGAAAGCCTTGTAAGCCTTTGAACGAGTCGAAAGGAAGGACTATTTTGCGGGGAGTACAGGAGTATATTCACTGCAAGATATGGAGGAGGTACTAGATAGGTAAATATTTCCTCGTGCATATTTAAGAGCAGGCAATATACATCGACCAATCAATATCGCTAAAAGAGATAAAGAATCAAACAGTGCCCTGCTAGAGGGAAAAAGTCGACTGAGAACGAGAGCGCAAAAAGTAATTCTGAAATTAAAAAAGTAATTTCAAAAATAAATTATTCCTAAAATAATGGAGAAAGAAGTATAAAAGAGGCGCTAGTCACATGGTCAAACACAATCACAAAGAACAAACGAGCTAATAAATTTTATTCATAAAATATTTGGCTGAATAGAATGGATAAGTGGAGTTAGTTAAAAATTTATATTGAGCAGTGTTAATTTTGGAATCTACACGAATGATTCTAATCACTAAGATGCTTTGCGAACCATCAGGTCAACATCGAAGTTTTCGGTTTTAACAAGTGAACAAATGACATTTACGCTTATTTTCGCACTTACATATGGTTTAGGAGTGGAAATATGGAATGAGTTGTTTCGAAATCTCAAGCTCAAGGTAGAGAAAAACAAACGACTGGAGATTTCCTTAATCAGGTGGTGAATTGAAATTAAAATATTAGCCAACTCTTTTGATTTTAATAGAATTTCGATGTTTTTATAGATTTATGGGATTACCACTTTCAATGAAGCGATTCATTGCGTGCACAGATAGTTTTTTTTCCAAATAAAATTTGCCATTAGCACCCTGTTCAAAAACAAATGGACGTTACCCAGAGTAGAACGGGTGGAGACCCTGTCAAATTACGACACAGCCAGACTGTAATTAAAATCACAAAAGTAACAAAATAAATAAGAAAAACATAAGATTACGAGGATATTTTGCAAAGACAGTTGAATTATCTTTGCGAACCAAATAATACAACGCAGACTAATAAGTATATCTACAGCTGTCGTGTTACTTCAAACTCCATTGACTGACGATTCACCCTAGGAGGTATTTGGAAGAAACGTTTCATATTACCACTACGTGGATAAATTCAACATGAACGTCATAAGACTTTACGCATTATATCTCTTCATGAATATGTTGGCATGAAGGCACACAATGAACTTGAGTCATCTGAAACAATGATTGCGTTGGGAGAGAGGACGGAGGCGGAGAGGAAATACTGCCATAAAGGCAGGAAGGGGTAAAACAAAGAAAAAATAAAATCTTTCGACTCATCAGCCTCCCTCATGAGGCTTCCCCAACTAGTCACTCTCTTCCCGTCAACCCCCGCTCCCCTCCCCGTGGCGCCCTGCGTCTCCTCCACCCCCACCGCCGCTGTCGTCCTCTGTGACGCACAAACTCAAAACTCCCCACCTAATACTCGCGACCTCAGTTACTCATTAGTGCGGCGAGGCAGAGCGGGAGAGAGAGAGCCTCACGTCACGGCATCACAGACGGCATGTGATTTCAATCTGGTGCACGAGTAGACACTTGTGCCAAACGTAAAAAAATAGTGAACCCGGCTGTCTTTTCTGGACTCTTCTCATTCTTCGAAGGGCGCATATTTTAACAGCACTCCAGAGATGTTTTTAATGCTGCCAGATTTAGGAAAGGGAGCGAATAAGTAAGGGTGATGAGGAGGAATATCATTATTCAGTGTCAGTTTGTTGAGAAAAATATCCGTCGCTTGTTTTCTCAACGATCCTTGTGGAACCTTACGTCGTTTTGTGCCCAGCAAGCGAAACATTCAAATAATATAGCGAAAGACTTTTATTAAGATAAATCACGAATTAGTCAAAGGCAAGTTCCTTATCGGGTATTTGCTTTAGACTAATTCGTAACTGCAGGACCATTGGAGTAGTACTTAGATGATGTAGGAAGTAGGGCTAGTACGAAATGACGAATGAAAGGAATTTTTTCATGAATATTTTCATTGTTTTGCTTGTTTTACTTGAAAAGCACCTATTGAGTTGACAGGCCAATGACGAGGCACCACCACATTCTCGAGGCTTCACGATAAAGCACTATTTTGATCCTGTCTCGCACGAATGTATGACTAAACCTTTTCCTATTGCGGTACCTACTAAAAGGCAGTAGTTTGTGAAGGAAATTTCTCTGATTAATAATACTGAAAGTCGTTTTCCGTCGCCAGCGACTTGATAGACTCATAATTTTAGTTTTTCCTTCAAGCAAAGGACTTTTTCCAGGAACTGACTTTTGATCTGTAAACCTCGTCCCTTTTCATTTTCTGGAAAAGCTGTGAGATACCTTGCTGTATGAATCACATTATTTTCGCTGGAAACATCAACAACTGATGTTAAAATAGAAATTAAAACTTTAGGCGCCACATGCTAACACATGAGTTATCTTCGGAATATGCCTATGGTCATTTTTGGACACCGAGAGGTTATGAATAAAAATGTTTTCAGCAAATCAAAGGCGTGGCTGCCGTCTTTACGCCTTTTCCATTGGCACATTACACAATCCATCCTCGGCATCCAAAGAACGACATTAAATTTGGAAACGTAGCCCCGTGACCGGAGGTAGAGGGATACCTTTCCCCCACGCATACCGGTCTTAAATAAATTCACCAATCTACAGGTAACGGCTCAGGAATTTCAATACGTTGGATTCTCATTCGCAGCCCCGGCACATTCTCGCCAGGTAATACACCATGCGAGCCTCGGAACCTGGCAGAACGTGTACCATTGGGCATCCATTAGACATTCACCTCTTCCCTCTTCCTCTCTCTCTCTCTCTTTCCATTCCACACATCCCATTCTCCCTCCACGACCCGCAACATGCCTACTTCCTCCACGCCATTATCCCTAACTTTTTCATTAGATACGCATTTCGTACCTATTTTTTAAGCGTCTACGAAATATTGAATCTTATTTTCCGAATTGCGGTAGCGATACTGATACATAAATGTAACTGAAGTTATCGATCGCTAAGGAGCCGGCAAATATAAAATCCAGGATGGTTCCAACTAGAGGCACTTTCGTATTTCCGGTTGTAAATCCAACAATAAGGCACATAAGGGTGATTAAACGTGACATTCGCGGAGACTTTTTTATAACATTAAACCTTTAATGGCCTAAGCATGTTGAAAATTTTACGAGATGTAAAAGTGTCAGATTCGCACAAGTGCTAATGGCCATCATATGGTGGAGGTTTACACCTAATGTTATTTAAGTCGTTAATAGGACCCTTCGAAAGAGCGCGTGGTGATGAATAGCATGGTTCATACGTTTTATGAGATGTCATTCATTTGCTTATAAGTTTTAAATCTTGATGTAAAGGATGGTTTTATGACAGAAAATATAATGCAAGAACGCCTTACTTGATATCTTCACACCACGTCTCCAAAGATATCGCTTAGTCTCACCTCCAGGAATACAATCGAACTCTTGTAGTTTTTAAAGTAAATATGATAAAGATGCCTCGTGGGTGGCATCATGGCGTTCTTGGCATTATAAGTGCTAAAGTATCGCTTAAATTTCTAGTTGATATATCCTACCGACGAGAACATCAAAAAACAAGCACCTGGGGTCTATTTATTATTTGCTCTCATATTAAGGGCCTTCAATGATCCATCTGAGAAAATGATTGCTGTTACGGGATCAGATTACTTGGTGCATTCAAAATTGCACTACGAAAGAAATGTTTGTGGAATTAAAATCACGAATTGGCGGATGGATTCTGACAATGGTAAGGCATGGTCTACAACAGACAAAACCCACGAATTTGGTGAGAGGATTGTAGTAATTCCTTCCTTTTCTTGGAATTTTGGAATTCACCCATTGCTGGCAGAATATTTACCAGGCAGTGATTACGAAAGAATACTTCATCACCGTCAGGATGCAAGACCTTCAGCAACTACCCCTTGGAAGATGTGAGTGCCCACCCAGAGAAGAGTTACGACGATTCGCTTCCCCGTCGTACCTCAAAACTTGACTCTTGGCCCCCTTCGACAACTCGCGAGGCCCTCAGCCCCCAGACCCACCCACCCACCCGCTCTCTCGCCTCGCCCTCAAATACGCAAGGGGTCCTGGCATGCGCGCCAAGCACTTAAATAAATTTCCAACTGATAAGAACTCGTCTTGGAAGAGAACCAAGGAGCGGAGAGGGGAGAGAGACATTCGGGGGAGGCGGAAGAGGAAAAGCAGAGGGAGGAGGGGGCGGTGGAGGGGGGGGGGAGGGGAGGAAACAAGAGCGCGATGGGGAGCGGGCGGGAAGATGGGCACGAGAGATGAGGTCGATTTCAGGATGTAACCTCGCAACCTTTTTGCTTTTCCACCTCCATGCCTCATCTTTTCCTCTCCCTTCCCCCCTTACGCTCTCTTCCCTTACTCATTGCTCCATCCCCCATTCCTCGCCGTCACTCCCAGGTATTTTTTTCCGTCCAGTCTCAAAAGTCCTGCCCCGACCTCCTTGCCTCCCAAGCCACCAAGGCATGGGGATTACAGGGGGTCGGAGAGTGGAAGAGGAGAGGGGCGTCGTCGTCGGAGGAGGGCCTCGCATGGAGTGGGAGGGAGGCGAGGGGCCTCAGCCTCGCTCGGGCCCCGCTACAGTTCGTCGCTCGAAGGACGTGCGACTGACGCGTTTATTCGGGAACACAAAAGCAGGGGTAAGTGAAAACTTGACGTCGATCGGCTCGCCCTTCGGAGGAAAAAAAAAATCCTTTTAAATATGAGAGAAGTAGATGTTCAGGTATTCGTCCCGCTGTCTCGGATATACCTCTCTCCGGACCTCGGCTGCGATCTCCTCGTAACACGTGTCTAACAAGCGGGATATCATTTACTGACAAATGCTAAACGGACGCGTGAACGTCGAGGTAATCGGAAATGTGACGTGCCCAGTGAGCGCGTTAAGGATGAGAGATTAAATCCCGACGGCGAAATGTTCCATGGTTTTCACTCGTGCGCCTCAGTGCAAATACGAACGGCCACCTAAGAAATTGTTGATTTTACGGGAGCAAATAATACTTCTAGGGATTTCGTTGTATCGAAGAATCAATTACTTGGTATAAGGGCAAACAGCAGCCATTATTAATCCTAAGTGAAAAGTACGCGTAATATCTACCTACTAAAATAAACATGAAATGAAAGTCATGAAAAATGAATGCCAGCGAATATCCAACCGTTCATGTGGTAGGGTACATCGCCGGCTAACGATCCCGTTACAATTTTGCTTTTTTGCTCTTTGGCCTCTTTGCTTTACAAGCTCTACAAGCTCTTTGGCCAAAACCATATCTATTCGAACATCTTTGAATACGGAAAGGGCATTTATTGAAGGGGTTATAATTTCCCTGACCAATTTTAGAATAGGAATGATATCCAAAATATATTTCACAGGTAGGAATGCGAGCTCGAATAACTGAGGTAATGAGTTCCCTCACTGCATACCTTGAAAAACCTGTGAAGTCATTATCATACACACTTCTCAGTAACGGAAAACATTACTGGAGATATACTCGGCAAATCAATGTGAGTCTCAATCATAAACTATGCTTCAAAGGCATTAAAATCAGAGGATTAAGAGATTTCCTCAACACTCCATTACCCAAGGCACTACAACAACTCGACCGAGAGTCATTTCCCCTCCCACACCACTTTCCCTCTGGCACCACACTAATTCCCTCGTCTGCGATATGCTACTTCCCAAAGGTGCTTGGAGAACTCTCAACGGTTGAAGACGGCGTTTGCTAGAATTGATGAGATGATATCCTCGAGAACATGAGGGTGCTTTCGCAAGGGTCCATAAATGAAATAAATGGTCGCAGTGGACGCTCGGTAGCCAATTGACCGCTCCATACACCAGGTTGGTGCAACGCATGAGCGAGAGACCAAAGGTAGCACAATGTTCACGCCACGGCAACAGTCTACTGCCACGCAAGCCCAAAAGTAATAACTGAAGAAAACTTAGCAGAGTACGCAAAATCTCAGGAACTTTTCAAATATATTCTAACGAAGGTAAAATAATTGCGTTAAACTTTGGTTGGAAATCATAAATATCGAATCTACGGCAGTATCTACAGCAAAAAAAACTAAGTACCTATATAAAATCCACCATAAATTTGGGAAGATTCGTAGCAATGAGCTTCCTCATGGCAGTTAAACCAAAAGAGGGTCATCTATGTTCAATAAGTATGATACGGAGTGCAAATGAAAACAGTGACTTATTTTTGGATTACTTTGATGTCATTACGCTTTGCAATTAGTTAAGGAGTGGCATAAATACCATAAAAATTGAAGAGGCATTGGCAACGTCCCAAATTGATCGGTAGAAGTGGAAGAACATGGGAAGACGAAGATGACAGTTGTTATGCCCTCTTCCTGAGTCGTAAAAGATAAGGACGATGAGCATTCCAGGTTCCAACCCCACGTGGCCTACGCCCACCCTCGGACACCGTTTTCTTTCTTCCGACACTCGAAAAATAAACTCGCAAAAAACCCTCATCCCGCGCAGCTGCGGGGGAATGAGACAAGAGCCCTTCAGGGAAACGTTTGGGAACCAGCAAGTACCCTCCAAGTCTTAGATTCCTCGCTCTGCAATGCCGCTGCTTCAAAGACGAGGGATGTCGAGGATGGGTGTCGAGGGAAAGAGAGAGAGGGCGTGGGGGAATGCCGAGGAAGGAGGTCGGCGAGCACGGAGGATAAAGGTTAGGGAAACGTTGCGAAATGCAGGGCACCACAGTCTCACATTACCCTCGGTGGAGCGAGCGGAGGAGAGCACAGAGAGAGGGCATTCAGGCCGAGAGGAGGGGGAAGGGGGGCGAGGAGGAAGATCTCCACGATAGGGGGAAGATGCACCCACAACTCGTACGCTACGTAAGAAGCTGGGCCGCCGCCTCCGCAGCGCATATCCCAGGGGTGAACTTTCGCGTGGGGAATCTGAGATTTCTTGACGTCTTAATATTGTGCTCGGAGGTCGGACAGCGAGAAAGGGAAGTCGGAGGGGAGATGGTTTTAAATGCCAGTTGGAAATAACATTCGAGCGGCATAGAACAAAGGGAATAGGCTCCTTTTCCTTATGATCAGTAGAAATATATCGTAAAGTCGGATGAAAGACAGGCAAAAGACAACGAATCAACACGAAAGCGATTAGAAACTCAGAAGTCACAATTAGGTGTATCGGAAATTGTCGTTCAATTCTGGATGCCCCAAGAATTACTGGTGAAATAAAATAGAAATTTAAATCTTTACTTTTAATTTTAAATCGACTTTATTTTGTATGGCTTTTAAAATATCTAACTGAAGTGGAAATTAATAAAAAAAGAAGTATCCAATGCGCCTATAATCTTTTAAATGTACTGTGTACATGCACGACGCCTAAAGTTAGCATCGGCAACTGGAATGCTCATCAACACTAAAAGAAAAATAGAGGCTACCTATTCACGCAATAAAACTTTGGAAAAAACGGGAAACCTAAGCGCTGAGAAAGATGTTAATAACTGCTTGACGTGTCTAATACATCATATTTCAAAATCTACTTGCAACCAGATGGTGCCGTATGCTATTAGCAACTTCTTTCAGTTTAGTAGCCAGGAAACATGCCTTTCGTGCACAACCAACGACCGCTTTTACAAGCCCCAGCTCTCTCTATTTCAAACATGAAGATTTTTGCAAAAGTATATTTATGGAAAATATGAAAAAAATTAGCGTGAGAAGCAGAACACCTGTGCGTGGTCAGGAAAAAGAAAACATGAACGCGAGAAGGGACGCAGAGCAAGTAAGGGGGAGGAGGAATGAAAGAGGGAGGAAGAGATGAGAGCGTGTGACGCAGAAAGCCCCTCAACTCCTTCTTATCGGCCATGATATATCGGGCTTAAGTGAAAAAAGGCTAGGAGATGGGGAGGGGATCACGCGGAGGAAAGAGAGGCAGGGAAAGGAAATGGAGCAAAGATGGGGGAAGGGAGAAAGATGCGGCATTTGAAGTCGTCAAGGGATGGAGAAAGGACGACTGGAAATGCTAGAGGATAAGGAAGGGTAAACGATGGCTAGATCTTGTAAGATAGAAACGCATGGATAAGACGCAGGGGAAAGAAGGAAAGCTTTTCTCCCCGGGATAGGAAGGAGCCAGGGAGGTTAAGCTGGCCGAGAAATAAATGCGGAACAGAAGGAACGCGGAGGGAAGGAGATACTCCCTAGCGGCCCCCTCCGAAAAATATACCCGAGGGAGGGGAGGAAGTTGAAGAAAAACAAACGAGTAACTGCCAGCGAGAGAGCCTGCGCCGTCGCGATGAGGGAGGGAGCGCGCGTCGCGAGGACCGGCAGAATCTCTGCAGCGGGATGACGAGAGGGCGGAAAAAAATGGAGCAGGAGATGGAAGGGGTTCGTGAGGACGGGAGGGGTTTGGCAGAGGGGCAGGGGGGAGGGAGGCCGGATGCAGGGGACGGCTGAAGAAAGGGGCGCCACAAACGAGCGGGATCGAGAAGAATTAAGAGAAGAATTAAGAGAAGAGTGCGATCGGGAGATAAATCCGGCGATATCTCATATCCCGTATCCCGTTTCTTTTTTTCAGCAGCCGAGAGATTAAAAGAGACCCTTTCTCTTTCGCGATCTAAGACAGCGATCCTTGGAGGAGATTAATCCAGAAATTAGTGCCCCCTCAACATTGAAAGCTGGGAAGGGGAGAGGGTCAGGCTGTGAGTCCTCTATTAGAGACGAGGAAGGGGAATCGGGGGTGCGTGGAAAGGGAGGACTTTAAACGCACGGGACCACCGAAGGGGGCCTAATGGGGCGTGAAGAATGGTGGGAGCGGGAACACAAGGGGGACGCTGTGTGTTTTGGAAACACGGCCAGGGGAGGGAGGGGGAAGGGCGGGATGGATTGGGATTATGCGCGATCCAAGAGCGAGACGGTTAATGAGAGATACTGCGGGAGGGAAGAGGGATGGCTGGTGGGATAAGGGAGGGATGGAGGGCAGGATATTAGGGACCGAGGGGATGGGAGTTGCCATCGCGTGGGCCGGATGGGGGTGAGGGAAGAAAGCGTTAAATGCTCGAGCCGCGCGGGTGGCCAAAAGGAAATGGTTTGAGACGGGGAGCGTAAAGCATTAAAAAAAAATCTGGAGACGTATTTAGGTAGGGGAGCATCACTAGACGTGCGTCAACCTCTACTCGAAAAGAAAATGACAAATCAACGAAGCGGTGCTGAAATTTGGACGCAAATAAAGCTCGGTAGCGAAGGAGGAGGGTGCGCGTGGTTCTGCGTGCCGGTGAAGGGCGGTGGCCAATCCGGAACGGGGCGAAGGAGAGACGGTTTTGCGCCTTTATAATAGATGGGCATAATACCTTGCGATGGGCGTAACAGATCAATGTGCAGGGGATTACGTAGGAGGCGGAGCACTCGCGAATGGAAGTATTAAATGGGATGCTTATGGATAGGGATATTTAAAACGTGGGCGCGCGGCTTACGCTCCAGGTTACAAGTGTGCGAGGCGGAGTTCTGGAAGCATCGAAAGCGCAATGCGTAGGCATTCTAAACGTACGAATTCATCTTCGAGTCAGGAGCAATTAAGAGAGAATCGATTTCATCACTAGCGCATTTACAACATTCTGATGTGGCAGAACTGCCAAGAGTTAATTTTTTTTCGATCCATTGGCTGCCAACTATCCCTCTGAGCCGTTGGGAGTGAATCACGCCCCTCAATTAAAATCAAAACGCAGGGAAGAAAAAGCAGGCACTTTAAAACGCATCTATATTTGAATAATGATACCAAATAAAAAAGCATGTACTCTTGGCCATACTAAAACTCAAAATCGAATACGCATGTAGATTTATGAGCGTTTCTAAAGAGGGTGAATGCTATCATTGACCCAGCGGCTTTAGTTTCGAGGAAATATATATTTTGGATAAGGAAGAGTGATAAGCTAAAGACTTCATTAGAGGAGAATTTTATGGCGGCCATAATTAAGAAGGGAGAAATCCTCACCGAAAGGCGGGTGTGACTGCCAATGATCTCGAAATAAACATCGGTTTTTTCTGGTCAATAGGAATGACCCCTACAAAATGTTTTTGCTAGTTGAGGGAGATGAAGGATTGTCAACTTCGACCATGGAATAATATGAAACCCTAGGTTTATGAGACAAACCTCAATGGGGAGGAAAAATTCCATAAGTTAATTAAAACCCTCATCTGTTTTTTCGGTGGTCACCAAGGGAAAAGAGAAAGATACCTTCACGTTGCTGGTAAGGGAGAAAGAAGGAATTTAGGTAACACCTGGGAAAACATTCTCATGGCGTTGAAGAATCAAGGAAGACAAAAAATAGCCTGAAAAGCTGAATTTGAAAAAAAAGGAATTTTGAAGGACGGTTCAAGTACGGAAGTATACGGTTCAGTTCTTAGGGCTAAGAGTTAAAACAGTAATTTCTTTTTGTCAAGCAAAGCCTTTTGCTGAGCAAAGTTTAAAATCGTCAATGAAACCTTTCTTACACGAAAAACGGATTTATTTGTTTTAGGGTAATTTTTCTTTTAGATTATCCAACCACAAATCCCATAGGCGACATAGTCTATTCGTATAGGTAATCTACTCCTCTGGAATTATAACCTCGAAGGTTATATTTGAATTAAAGATACCTATTGTAAATAATTAGTCGGAGAAACAAAATGACCCAATTTGCAAGCATTTCTGGCAATTCAAAGTTGTTAGTGGTATTCAGAGGCCCTAGCTAATTAACTATCTAACTTTTCAGGGGATGCATTAGGATTAGAAGTTTAAAATTCTTACTTTCACACTTTTCGGCATCCGTTCGGGGTTTTTTTCGCTGAATTTAATTTTGAATTTGATGCTAGCCATAAAGGGTATACTTGATGACCAGTACCATTACTGCAGGCCTTGTGATGCAATTACCTTGGCGCGCACGGTCATACCAGCGCAATCTGAAGTTGACCGAGGTGCAATAAAACATACTCTAACTCCTTCACCCAGTGTGAAGCCAATTAAAAGAGGTCATGCTCCGAATGAAAGGCCTTTACCGGCGGAAATGCAATTTGAAATTTATGTTTATTGCGCTACGGTGATTATGTGCGCGGTAGAATAATATTCAGTCTAGCAGCCGATATAAACTGCTCCGTTAGAGGATTTCCAGTAACAGCTCTGACGATTTTTAGCGCTATGCGCATGGGCTCTGAAGAATATAATCGTGTTCGTTTACTATTTATTACGTGAAAACGCCATTTACGCATAAGTTTGCGTTTACGTATGGTTCTGGTCGGAAGGTGGAAAGTGATATATCATATAAAATATTTCCTCATCTTTTATGTGGTAAGCGAAAAGGATAAATAAACGGAAACTAATGTAATCATCCACAAGACATCGCTTCCAGTTTTCTTTTCAATCCAGTTATTCTGTCACTCACTTCGGAGTCATCAATGAAAATATTTAATTAATTTTATGATTTGCATTTTACACAACAGCAGTACTAATACGTATGGTCGAAATGTTACACATATATACATATGCAGCTACAGTCATTTTTCCAGGAATATTCACAAAATCAAGCACATATTTTCATGATAATGCATTAATGTCTATTTTCATTAATTCATAAATACTAATACATACACAATACCAATGTCCGAAAAAATACACGTACCGGATATGAAAAAAAATGAGAACACGGCATGAATTCAGTAACGGCCGGTGAAAGTTTCAATCAGCAAAACCGAAATGGCGCAAAGCAACTGGGGAATACAAAGTTTGGTTTGGCAGTAAGCGACGGCGATTAACGAGCCCGGGGCGGGGGAAATGCTGGCCCCTTTAACATCCTCGGTGTCTCCCGCCCCCTCCTTTTCCTCTTCGTATCTTGTTGCACTCCCCCATTCATCCCCCCCCCCTCCTTAATCCCTCTCACCCGCTGCATTCCGTCTCCGCGAGATTCAAGAGCCCGGAACGACACCAAATGGCCGCATCCTACTCACCACCATAACGCTCATTAAGGCCTCCCAATTCCTACACCCCAGGCCAGCTCTATCGCCTTCCTCCCTCCCACACTCCCCTCCTTCCTTTCCCTCCATGGCTCGCCATTCATTCCCCCGGATAATGCACCCGACTCTCCTTCGCCAAGAGACCACGAAAGACCTAAACGGTCTGCACAGTGCCGCCTTTATGGGCGGGAGAAGGCCTCCTCACAAAGGGCCGCTTATGCGGACGCAGGGAAAACATCGCCCGCGGGGCTCATTGGTCGTGGGTAAAAAAATACGTGCTTAGTTGCGGGGGTAACACAGGAGCAGAAACATTCGTCGATGCGATCTAGAAGGAAACCCGCGGCCCAAGTTATCGAGAGCGAGAAACTCGCTGAGTGAATTCCTCGGAAGTACTCCCAGATACGGAAACTCCCCTTCATAAAACGGTCAAAATTGCCTACAGGCTATCTCGCAGATGTTTGCCGAATTGCACAAATTCAATTCGCACTGGCGCTATTCTGGCAGTGTAACCTTAGAACAATGAACAAAGCCTAATAACTATATAGCTACCGAGAAAAATAGAGAGGGAATCCAATTTGCGAGGAAATGCGCATCGTGCTGTGAAAGCTTAAGGCGTTTGGCCGGCGCACACGGCGCCAATCGTGGTTCGCGCCCGCGAATATTAAGTGTGCATCGCTTGCATTAAAGCAATCAAAGGAGAATAGGGTGGGCACGAACGGTGAAGTGCTCGATTATGCCATACGCAGCATAAAGGTTGATTATCCTCGCTGAAAATTGAGGGAAGGTGTCAAGAATAAGAGAAAACCAACATGTAAACCGTGTGAAAGCAATGCATGGAAACAAATCCATTGACAATATAATGGAAATCGGTAATGTCACCGAGGAAAGATATTTATTTTGTAATTTATCTCCTGTTTTATATCTCATCAATCATGCATAATGTTTTAACTGAGCATGCCTTGCACACGATTCATAGAGAAAAATTCAATAAGTTATAATTTAAGAGTTTGAAATAATTTTATGAAATATACTACCATACTACTCCAAGCCAAACACTTTGCTACATCTTCCTATCTCCTGAAGCACAAATGAAATAGTACTTCTCAGTAGATTAGTAACTCATTCAGTTATTTATTTTTCAGATACGTGATCCCTCACTGCTACAGGAGCGGAGCGCATTATAGGCGAATGCTTGTCCAGGTAAGGGCATCGGCAGCATTGAAAACGCGATAGGGAAATGAATGGATTGAGTGTGGACCGAAGGTGCCGGGGAGAGCGCTCGGGATGGAGATTGATTGCGTATGATGAAGGGCGAAGACAGGGGGGCACGCAGAATCACCAGTATGCATATATTGTGAGGCCGGATTGGAATGGAACGAGTAAAACAGTAACGGGAAAGAAAGAGCGAGAGGAATTAATGCGCGCGCCGTGTTGATGGATTTCTACGGCCAGCATCCAAGAGTGTGGAATGGGATAAAGCGTGGAGAGGGGGGTGGGGGACGGGTGAGGGGAAGGCCGTAAAGGAGGAACGAAGAGAGCTGAGACTGTGGGGCCTCGTCTGGGGCAGGAGCTATTGGGGAAAGGGGCGGTGATAGGAAGAGGCAAGAGGGGCGAAACCGCGGCGCCTAATGGTCTAGACGGGTGGGAAGGGGGGCAAGGAAGGAAGGGGAGAGATTAAAACGGGCCAAGCGCCGGGAGAATCGCACGAGGGGCGATTTTTCCGCCGATCTTCCACCCTCCCAAGTGCAAGAAAAGCAAGCACGCAGGGTAAGTGAAGACCCTTCATCCCCTCCGCTTCTCTCCCTTAAAAACAGAAAGCTATCGTAAGTGCATTCCCCACCCTCGGCGGGAGGAAGGCGAGCCACGACTCCTCCCCCACCCCCAGCCTTTTACGAAGTCGCTCACTTGCATGACAATCCTTTTCACCGAAGGTCCCTCCCTCCACATCAATGCAACGCCTATTGTTTCTTCACCGACATCCTAATTATCACCACTCACACCCCGACTCTTTTCTCTCGCTTTTCTCCCTCTTTCTCTCTCCCTCCCTCTCTCCTTCATGACAAACACAAGACTTACAAAACGTTTCCCTCGTCACCGTTTTCCATCTTGCATGCCAGACTTATCTGTGGCCGCCTTTTCATCATGTGCGTTGCAAATATCGACTCGTCACATGCAGACTAGGAATTAACGGAAAGAAATGAAAATTCACGTTCCATCACTTACCATCCTTGACATCCCAAAAGCAACAAGTGATCCGTAACACCTGCTGAAAGTAAATGTGGACCGTGTTCACCCAAGAAAATTCAACGAGATTCTTTCGGAGAAGGGCGGAATGAGTCTGATCTCAAACGCCAACTTTACAAAAAGCATTAATTAATGCCATCATCAGTTGGGTAAAATCGGCGATCAAATGGTCTCCGCACAAGTTTCGGTTATTCCGATAAAATCGATGAGATTGTACGCGACCCGATTCCGGAAATCGGTTCGAATCGTGATCAGAAATATCTAGCACGTATATTCCCGTGCCGCGAAGGAGAGTAAATTGCCCAATTATCACGCAGTGAGTTTCAAGTAAGAAGAAAAATGTTTGGTGGGGAATGATTTTAATTAGTTTTTTTTACCCACTTGCATAAAGTAATACAATTCGGATGAGAAATAGAAGTTCTTAAATATTACTTAGAACACGAGTTAAATTTCAATATCCACCCTCACTACGTCTCGTAACTGCTATATACTATGGCGCCATTGGATGATATCTGTATGCAACTGTCTGTGACTGAACGTATTACAATGGGAAAATATAGCCATTTCCTACCTATTTTTTATCCAGATGTAGGATTAATCAATTTACAGCATTATAACTAATAGCAATTACTTCTCACCAAACATTTGAAGTAATACTCGTTTACGTAGCCGAACACGCGCAAAGCATTGCTCAGAAGGAGCGGAATTTCATCGCTCGAAGGAAGTATTTGCATTTTCTGTTTGTCAACGTAAATTTTATTTACTCAACACTACCTGCTGTGGCTGAATAATTCTTTTAAGTTAAGCAGGGATAAGGAACTGTTTATATCCGCCAACTTACTTCGTGCCATATTTGTGAACACCCGTGTAAGTTCTACTAACTCTCCTGACCAGCAGATTTATCAAATTAATTCAAGAAACGCAATGCGTGCCAAATTAAAGCTAATTTTAGGGTTGACAATTTTAGCTCATAATGCGTCGATAAATGACACCTAGTGTTTTCCAGCACGGAGATCTCGGAAGGAGCGGATATCGCCGACGTCACCTCGGCACTGCATGGGAAAGGGACGGACGCGCGCCCGTCCCCTGCATTCGGCGGCTTCCAACCCTTCCCTCTCCTCCTCGTCCACCAAAGCGGCGGCGGCGGCCTTCCTTTGACTTGCATACGCGGAGAGGGTGAGAGGGAGGACACGCCGAGGGTGGGGAGGAGAGGTGGGAGAGGGGCGGCGGGGGTGGCGCGGACACCGAATCCGCGGCGAGGGGGGCATCCGGTAGCTTCGCGCGGGCCGGGGGAGTCCTCTCTCTCTCTCTTGCGCGCGCGCGACCTTGGAGTTCCGCAAAGTAAACGCACGCACCCGCGAGTGCTCACGCGCATACATCGAGGCTGAATGCACGGCAGATATTGCGGGGGGGGGGGGGGGGGGGGGGGTTGTTGAAGGATGAAGGAGGGAGGAGGGGAGGAACGGCAACGCGGCATTCACCAAGTATGTACGTGTGTCCAGAATACATTTACTTCCAAGGCGTGGAATGGGAAGATCAACGCATTCAGTACTGTTCTGTTTGAACTATCCCATTTTTTTTAAATGAACTATTATGCGATAAGGTGAGATTTTAGGGAAACAGCTATCCGCATTGCCATTTTGTGGCCCAGAACAATTTTTGCGCAGCTTTTGTCCCATTTCATTCAATAGTTAATAATATTTGGATACGTTTAAAGATAATTTTGGATGATTCCAGGAATGCATTCAGAAAGAAAAATGATATCCCCAAAAGGCGATAAATCATTCGAAAACATTAATGCTGATTGTTACGGATTTGCCCACAAGCTAATTATGATAATGACGGACGATCAACTTGAAAGTTTGATAAAATATCGTAAGGAGCCATTCAGGTTGCTATTTCATCACCCACGATTCTGACTACCAGATTAGCTGTTGGAGCACCTTTAAACCTTCTTCTACTGCGACTGCGAGGACTCAAAAAAATGTATTTATGAAAGAAAATTGCCACGATATAACGCTCCGTTCCGCAAGAAAAGCCTTGAGCTTCAATATCAGTTTCTTAAAAGATAAAAGTTTTTTACGATGACTAAAAGGGTGCTGGCAGGATGAATTACATCATATTCTTCAGCTGAGAGCATGAAGAAGAAAATATATTCCAGGATGTTGACGTTAGTCGCAATTCCGGGTAGGTATCAATTCATCCTTTCCGTTTCGGGGATGCATGGACGTCACACAAGGTGAGCTGTAAGTGTGCAAGCTTCGGAGAGTTTTGGCCCGACAATAGAGGCGTGGCAGTCACGTGAGCTCTGAGAAGAGAAGAGGAAAAAGTACGAGGACTCGAAGTCTTTACGGGTGCAGGAAAATAGGAGGAAGTGGAGGGAGGCATTCAGGGTCATTCTAGGGGTATGGGGGACCTCGGAGACACCGAAGGCAAAGAGAGGATACGTCGGCGTAGGAGAAAAAGGAGGAGAGAGCCCCCCCTTTTAAGGGAGAATGAAGATGGGCGGAAGTTCAAAGAGAGGAGGTGCCTCGCCTTGGCATGGGAAGGGGGGATCGACAACAAATTGGGAAGTGGGGAGGAGGGGACGGTGTTGGATGTGGAGGTGAAATGGAGTGGAAAGTCTGGAGGCGGGCGGAGGGTTCGGGGGCAGGGGGCGTGAGAGGACTGCTCCCCGATCCATGGGCCCCACGGGTGATGAACTTAAGCTTCCATCCCCATTTGTCTCCATCCGGATGCAAGACCAGGGCGCGTATGTGTGAATGTGGACGGCCACTCCCGCCTCTGGCTCATAAGCACGCTGCTAACACGAGGAACATTACATAAATCACGCTGCTGCTGATGGTCTCTTAACAGGCTGTCGCCGCAGAGATTGGAGTCTTTTTCCCAGCCGATTCAACGGAATGCTTTGTGTATTAGGTCCGAGATTTATTGGTCCCTTCCGAACACTCAGCATGTTGGGGACCAAATGAAGATGCGGACTTAATAGAGCGAAGAGAGGTTGTAAGCACAATCCCAACGACGACTGTCTCGCCGAATGAATCGGAAGAGGTTATTTAGAAAGGGAGTTACAGTTTGGTTTCGGCTATGCTTAAAAATTGGACTACTGAAAAAAAAAACTTAATTTCGAAAAGAATATAGGATAGTTACAGGAAATTCTGACGCCTGTGAAGGATACAAAAATGTCACCATGTACAGAGGGAATTGACAGAAAAAACTATTCATCAAAAGCTAAGTCCCACACTAATGAAGTCTGAAGCATGAGTAGATTATTACAGTAATTACTCTCATAGATAGGAATACTATGGATACTATGAGTTCGTACACAGAAAATAATACAAAAACGTACGCCGGTGAATTCACTAATCTTCAGCTATAATGGGCTCAATATCATATATTGGCATCATATATTGACATAGGTATACGGGACACCGCTAAGAGCAAACATGTGTTTTGGTAAACTCGATATTTGTTTATAGTCCACAAATTTAGGTTCTTTTGTCAGAGAAACAGAACAAACTCTAAACGTTTACGCCTCTTAGGAAGAGAGAAAACTTATTTAACGGAATCTACTTCCGCTACCAAGTAAGGATTATTTTAAGAATAATTCTGCAGCTGTTCTTCCAGCATCATGCGAAGCGTGGTCGTATATACAGTAGGAATGTACAAATATGGCCACTTTTACAAATTATCAGTTTTCGAATATCTGGAAAGGAAACACTAACTACAGAAACCATAAAACCTCTTGGATCGCATGGTGAGTCATTCTTTCTAGGAAGAGAAAAACAACTCGAGATAAGCGATCTCGCGCACGAGTGCAATAATGTCAGCGGAGCAGCTGGCGGGCAAAAACAGATAGAAGCTGGGGAAGGACGAGAGGAGAGGGTGCATGGGGTTTGTTGATGATTGAGTGCTGCATTGAGACTGCAGGGAAGGAAGAAGAGGGTGAGGGAAAAGGCGTTGGAGGGGGTGGCGATATGAGGAGACGGCTTGGGAAAAAGTGGGGCGGCTTTTACAAGCTTTTTAAAATGTTGTCATTTATACATATGCGTCCCTATCCGAAGAATAAGGATGTGGGGGGCGGTAGCGTTTCGTGAGGCACCCGCCCGAGGATGGGGAGGACGGATGGGGACTAGACGACAATAGTGAGCGGAGGGTAGTAATAGCAGTGCGGCAGAGGGAATGGGAGGGGGCAGGGGAACACAAGGGAATGCCGCTGATTCGCTCGGAAAATTTTAGCGGGTATAAGAGGTTAGACCTTTACGTGGTGTTGTTGTCGGGAAAGGAGTGGAGTGGGTGAGGAGAGCAGGGTGTTTTAAGAGGCGGGTCGAGAGCCAAAGACGATATAGTTTCCCTCACCGGTTAGGTAACAGTAGACGCATCAATCACACAAAGGAAATTCTGCGGCAAGTGGAAAGAGGATGGGACCGAACGGATGGACCGAAGGGAGCGAGGAGTAGGGAAGACACGAAGCAGAGGGCGGGACAAAAGGCCGCAAGGATGGATACAAGGAAGAGACACACTTGGGACTGTCCTCCGCTCTCAAAAAAAAAATAAAATAAGCCTTGCGCTTCCTTCGAACCTTCCTTCCGTCGCTCACCGTTGCATTCATTCGTATTCGAGGATAAGGGAAGCAAAGTGCCGACCTAAGAACTACCTTACCCGATTCTGTCAGTCGCGTGTTCTCAGGCTCATCATGAAAAAGCGTAGGATGGGAAGTAACGGAGCATATGAAAACACGCTAAAGAGGATAGAGAGTACGCCGGTTAAGCCGATTAAATAAAAAACTCCACGTAGGTAAGAAAATGTTTGTTCATAAATTAAGGTTGTTTTACATTTACCATTGCATAAGAATGCTGATAAAATATCACTGACATGCGGACTTTTTCAATGAAAAGTCTAGAGTTAAGACGCCACGGGATTAATCGCCAGATGAGTTCACGATAGAAAAACATGTTTAGGTACATAGGTTGCACTAAAATACAACTCCGTTTGAGAGTTACATAACACACTAAAAATAAAAAATTAAAATATTTTCAAAATCGTTAGACTAATAATTTCTTTGTGGACAACATAATAAAAATTAGATAAAATTCTTTTTATCTCTTCCTAAATTCCTATTATTATCTTGTACCGCATACTCTAAACTGAGAATTTCAAGCCCTTTTGTAAAAAATCAATGAAAACAACGTTTGCGCTTTCCCTTTCGCTGTTTCTTATTAATCTGCAGAAATTTTTCCTAAACTTGCCTGGCCCTGAATGTATTCGAATGCAATGTACCGCCGCGGCGTACAGGACTGGAAATATAAACGTCTCGCCTCAAGTATGGATATTGTGTTTATCTCAGGTTTAAAAATTTAGGTTAAAAGGTGTGATATAACCTTAGTGGTTGCATAATCTAAAACTCAAGTCTAGTAAGGCTCAAAATAGAGGAATTTTTAATGCAAAAACTGACAGCCGCGCCGAAGCCGCTGGACAATATTCAATCAGTTCAGTTTTTCTTTCTTTTATGATTTGTTGTAAAATCATTTTAACCCTTGAAAGGATAGAAAAAACTCAGTTTTTATTTCAATGGAAGAGAAAGGAGACAATAGTAGGAGTTAATTTTGAATAGGTACACCGAGAGAAAATATTCCATGATTCAAATAAAATATTTTTCAATTGATGAGAACTATAATTTATACCTTTTGTCTCGCTTTTCTTCATTGATGATATTTTTCAAAGTTCTAGGTCTTGTAGATTGCTTATGGCTCATTATACTGATAATTGCCTGCTTCTTACTTAAATTCACATTCTCGGAAAAATCAAATGATTAACACGTGCAAATTTGATAATTTTGGAATTATATTTTGGATTATAACTTATCACCAGCTTTGAGAAACTGAAAGTATACGCTAAAAAGAATTGAATTCTTTTGCGAGTATTCAGAATTAATTTATCATAAAACCAAAAATGAATTTGGATGACTAAATTCCGTACGGAATTCACTGAGGTTAGATGAATTTTAATCGCAATTTTATGCACTCGTTCAAATGTTTGTTTGCATAATGTCATTATTTAATCGCAACCATTTGAAACAGAGACCGAATATGAAAAGAAAACCATAGTATTTAAATCGAAAGCAAAAATCTCGGAAACATTTGCAGTTCTTTCTGGAAATCCTCAAAGGGATAACAGTTGCAAACTCCCCCATATTTCATTGCATACCCAAAATCGCAAAAGACAAAAAGAAATGATTGAACTACTGGTACTCTAGTTCGAAAAGGAGACGGAAAATATGGATGACGAAATATGAACTGATCTTTAACGTCTCTCCTTCACCCCGTAATTTCGAAATACACTCATATCTTAATCGTTCTTTTAAATGACTAAGTTGGGGAACCGCTTCGAAGAATGAAAGTGGGGAGAGAGGATGATGTGCTATCGGGGGCGGTGAGATCGAGCATGTGCGCGGCCCGTTTGGGTCGGCTTGGCGAAGGCGTGCCGTCGCAAGGACAACAGCGAAGGACCCGACACTCACAAGTTCCGACTCTCCTCCGCCCCACCCCTCTCCTCTCTCCACCCGCCCGTTAAATTCCATGAGACTTAGAGGTCTTCCTTCTGAAGACTCAGCCCGCTGCCCCGCCGGCTCCCACTCCTCCTCCTCTCAAAACACTCTCCCCGTCCCTCCCATCTCTCTCGCTTCTTTCATCCAATCCGCCGAGCTCGCATTCCTGAGGTCATCTTTTGCACTCGGGCCAAGGCAGAGGGAGGCGGCGCAGGAGACGGACAAAGCGTGGGGGACGGGTGGACGAGAGGCGGTGGCGAAGATGACTAGGACAGCAAGTGCGAGAGGATTTGCGAGGATTCGTGATTCGCAAAACATCGTCTGGACATGAGGAAGTCACCCAGAGAGCACGTTTGATGACGTGGCTGACCATTTGAATTCAAAAAGTGCGGAATCCAAGTGCTTTTATTCAATTGTTGGCAAAGATGGATCTCTCAGTAATTCAATAATTTTTAATAGCCAGTAGCTGATAGTTTTAGTGTCTGGTCGTACGTGAATTACTGATTTACAGGGTTGATAGAGTCTTCCACTTGAGAAATCAAATATTATTTCTTATTATGCCAAGTTTAGGGGTTTTCATAAAATAGCAGACGGCAATAATTATTTCCCCTAACGGTTTCCCTATAGGGCTGAGTTTTTAAGGCACACACCCCTTTAGTAGTTGCTGAGTACTGATAATAAAGGTTGCGTGTTCGATAGCCACCTCTAGTTTTTCTACCCCGACGGAAAAAACGAATACAGCTGAAGGCAGATCTTCACCTAAAGACATGTTCTCATACTTCCAATACTCATACCATATTGTGTGCACGTCTGGTAAACTAAGAAAGGAAATAATTGTCGATAGAATATTATTGAATTAATAGTATCCCTTTCTGATAACCACTGAATATCATACTATCACAGTCTAACTTTTTCGTCCCAAGTTTTACCATAGATGAAATCAGAGTTAAAACATATCACAGAAAAAATAACGAATATTCTTACTTGGAGGCCTTTGTGACAGTGCATTCCTCAATGGGGGAATATTGAAACGTGGGCCACTAACTTTTTTTTAAGTTTTTGAATGTGAGTTTAATTGGAAATTATTTTTTCCATCAAACGACCCCACCAATTTCATCCAAAGATAATTGTAAAATTTTAACTCGCATCCATTGACCTCGTATAAATGTAGTTATTAAATGACAGTTTCATTACATTTAATGCGTGAGAGAATTCATACACGGGGCCTGGGGCTAACCAAAAACTGCACAGGGACCAGGTAAATAAGCGCATGAGACGTGAGAATCTTAAATAAAACCAACTTTTGGGTAGAGATGCCGACTCAAGTTCCTAACTAAGTGGTCACTGTACCGATACGTTCATGTAATTGATCTCCCTTCCTTTACGACCGCATTGCTTGGTCTGTTAGGCTTAATCGGTCTATCGAAATTGTGACTACTTTCAGGACTTCAAAGACCGTGAGTAAAGGATATTAGAGAGATACTACCAAGGTCAAGAGATGCCACCATCTTCAATAAGAGAGTGAGGGATTTTTCCTCCGCCGGGGAAACTAAAGGAATCATCTCATAGGAGATGAAAAAATTGAGCGGAGGTGGAAAAAAGAGTAGGAGTGCGTCAACGGCAAGCCCACTCAGTCAGTCGTGGAATCAAGACGTGAGAGGATTGGGGGGAGGGGAACAAGTTGGGGTCGAGGGCGTGGATGGTCGTCGTCGTCGCCTCTCAGAGGAGTCGAACGGAAGTGCAGTCGGAAGGGAATGAGTGGCGGGCGATTCACCGAGCGCCTCTCGCGAGCGCTGAATCCTCTTCTCCCCACGCTCTTCCGGTCACTCGGCCACGGCCGTGAAGGGAGGAAACGATGGAGATGGAGGCAGACAAGGGGCACTGTGCCGCCGACGGGGGAAGGTTTGGGGAAACGGATGTGCCAGCCCCGGACTTGGTAGCGGACGGAAAGGAGGGATGTGATTGCGAGAGAGATTGTCAACGGGGGGAGGAGGCAGGCGGTTCATTTGGGCCGAGCCCGATGGCCCTCAATTGCTTGCTTCTCTCCTAGAATCCGAGACGTGGGGATAGGTGGTTTACGAGGAACTGTTTCCGAGTGACTAGGGGGGTAGAAAGGAGGGAAAGATAACGAGACACGAAGCGGAACGGTTTGAAATTGAGTGTAGCGGAGGTGATTACCCCTCAACCAGCATAAGACGTGAAGAAGTTTGAAAGATTTGATTAAAGAAACGGGAATTGATCACTTATTACTATTTTTAAAACAATATTTAATCAACGTGTGGCGTTTAAAAACCAAACCTCACACTGACGCAACCGATTAAGATAACCTTTGTTATTAGAAGCTTAAATTTAGTGACGTAGATAAAAGATGCGAATAAGATGATTCGCATTATTTGAAAACTTATCTGCCGGGCAATGCATGCCAATTTTTGGAAGGAACAACACGTATTAATGAGGCATTATTCTGTAATATTCATAGCGATAAGTATTATATGAGCTTTTTTCATTTATACTAATATATTGAAATTGCACTGATTATTGTTATTTATATAACATCTCTCCGTATATATTAAAGCGTCCCTCCGATTCCGTAAAGCGGGAGGATAAAATAGCATCATGGCGGAACGAATGCGAATAGAAATTCACCCAAATATGCGAAACGATCTCACCATTTTAGTAACATTGTACTTCACGATCGAACGAAAGACGTAAATTGATATGCGTGTTTTAGGCCCTATTAAAATATATTTTAGTCATGGGATTGAGCTCTTATGCAATGCAATGCAGAGAGCACGCGTTGGCAATGGGAAATGGGACGCAACTCGTTTACTCACGTTATGAAGCTTATAGTAGAGGCCACAGGCGTTGCACACAGGCTCTCCATTTTGGTTCCTCCGCCAAAGCGTGGTCGTGGTCGTCTTGCAGTTGGCGCAGCTGGTGCCTGCTCTGCGGGCGGCAGACTGGAGCGATGACAGGAGGGTCGAAGCGCCGCATGGAAATAGAGGGAAGGTGGGTGGGCGGGAAGGACGGGGGGGAAGGGGAGGAAGGGGGCGGCAACTCAGGTCATTGCAAGAAGCCAATAAAAGTGATACTTAAACTTAATCGATTAACTTCATACATTATTTTCTAATTAACAGCAACTTTACTAAATTAATGAATTATATACTGTTTTGTGCATTACAAATGCAGAAAGATGGTAAACGATACACGTCAATTTGCTATAAAAAATCATTTATAGTTGAATTAAATTCTCCAGAGTTAAACTTGGGAGTCCACAATTTTGAAAGGGAATTTGATGAGACCTAAGACCACGTGCAAGGAAAATAGCAAAATATTAACATATAAAAATATGTGCCACCAAATTTACGCAATAAATTATTGCGCCCATGATCTGAGGCCGAAGCCATAAATTCCTTAAACTTCACCCATTAGTATTACTCCAATGGTGAACAGGAAATTTTGAATACAGAATAAATAACATAGGTATATATAGGTACAGGTATACCTACATGGAATCATGCAAATTTATGTAAATGATACACCTTCAAAATCCCAGGAAAATGAATTATTTGCTATAAAATATAATTCACTAAAGACATTTAATATTTTTAGATTTCAACGCTATGCCTGTTTGCAATAGAACTAAAAGAATACCTACAGGTTCACATAAAGCGGTTCACATGCATATTGCAGCGAAATTCTGTTATTTCTATGGCTCTGAACTTAAAAATTATGCCTACTCTCCTTCTTGTTTCTACGTTTCAATACTGAAAATTGCCTCTCAAATTGTTTTGGCACACTCGTCCATGTCAAACAAGCTTCAAAACTCTTTAAATCCTATGGAAATGATGGGACCCGAAAGAATAGAGATTGAAGAAACCAGTTTGGGTGGCTGCAAATGTGACGGTAAAGCCTTCGAAATTCAAAACGAATAACCCTCGTGAGCCGAATCAGATGAGTACCTCTCTTCTTTCTCTCCTCCACACGAAAGAACAATGGCCGGGGGCGTTCGATCCGGGCGTTGAGGAACCGATGGGTCCTCTTCGGGACGAAACAAACGGGTGGGGAACTCGCTTGGTACTCTTCTCACCCCGTTGGCGAATAAAAAAAAAGAAAAACGATAAATCTCTCCCTCTCTACCGTCCGGCTTGAGCCTCTATAATCTCTCCGGGCCAAGGATAGCCGCAGCACAGTTAGTTACGCAGACTCTCGACACACGACCCACCCGAATGCAACGACAACAACAAGCACGGAACTCTCTCTCTCCATCCTACTCCCTCAACACTACCATGGGTACCTACTACATTCTAACTCCCACCCCCGCACACCGGGACTGGATTCGAGAACGTCACGTGACGGGCGTCCACCTGCCGCCCGAATACACCGAGTTGGCGTCGTCCTGAAGGAGTGAGTGAGAGAGATGGATGGACGGATGCACGGCTTGGAGAGAATGATATTCCGCGCGGCACCACCAGCGTACAGTTCCTCACGCCGCTTCCCTCGTGACGGCTGGAAGGACGCGGAGGGGGAATACGCTCCCATGTCAATGACGCAAGGGAAAATATTGAAAGTGTAGTCGGGAGCGGGAGACTGATGGCGGAGGACTTGGATGCGGCGAAGACTTTGAGCGAGGAAGATAAGAGGATCATATCGTGGAAAAGTTGGAGTGAGCCCTTGAGTTGGAATGGAACTGCGAGAAACGGGAAAAACAGAGAGAGGGAGAAAGAGAGGGGAGGGGGAAGAGCCGATGACGCTGGGAGGGGAATGGAAGATGATGGAAAGAAAGTATTAACGACCGAACATTATGTTGCCCACGCCCGTTGCAGGTGTGACCATCACGTAGAGGGAAGCGACACATTTTTAGTATTTATGATTGGAGGCGAGGAGAGGAGGGGACGAAGGCGGTGAGAGACAAACAGGAACACGTGGCAAGACGTGGTTCTTGCACTTGCAGGTCGAGTGAGAAGAATATCGAGGGCTGTTCTACAACGACACGTGTGTGTTTACGTTCGCGTGTACGTTTTATGCACGTATAAACACAAGCGCAGGCTAAGAATGTAAATATTCACCCGATTACTAATGTGAAAAATAAGAGGGGAAATTATGTTTCATTCTCAAAAGTGTCCTTAATTGAAATCTTAAATCTTTGCGCGGCAGATAATGACAGAAAAACAATGATAGATGTGTTCAATTCCAGAGTACTACGCCAAATTACCGCGCTCATTAACCCGCTTGCCCATATTTACTCCTCTTTGGATGGATCTAGGATTACCTTCCCGTACCTCATTTCAGAGTGATTTACCAAAGAGCGAAGAAGGGTAAGCCTATAGTAACAAGAGTACTTGTTGAAGTTATAATAGACGACAGTACGTGAGACGGTGACAAACGGTTTAGTTCGATTAAAAAAAGTCTAGCTGTATCTAAAAATAATCGGCAACATTAATTTGCATCTAATTTTATTATTTTTGATGAATACGATAACTCGTTGTAAGTTACTTCGAACCGCCTTCCACATTTTTCGGTTGCGAAGAGTTGGCAACAAGCAAAACGTTACGCTTGTTCTTAAGTCTCGACGGATACGTATTGTCCTTTTACTCCGGTTCCGGGAGCCTGCGTGAGTGGTTCACCTCCAAGCAACAAGAGCTTGCGTCATTATGAGTGCACACGAGCTGCAGACGCTTCTTATGGAACAGTGGAATGTATACGCTATTGATTCGCTATCCGCTATTTTAACGCCTGAGAATAAAGGAGACTGACTTCGAAATGACTATATGCATTAAATCTTTTCTGATAGTTGACAGGTAATTTTTCTTTCAGAGTAATACTATTAAAATGAAACCAAAAATGGTTAGTAGAATATAAGCCAATAATAAAACCATTTCAATAGAGCCATTTCAAAAGTAAGTAGTAATCAAGCAGTGGTATTAATTTGTATTATGTGTTTTTCAACTTCCGCTAAGATACACAAATCTCAATTTATAGGAATTTGCGAGGTACGAACATATAATTCAATAAACACGTTTTTTGCGCTTATACCTTTTAAATATAAGCTCTATATAAATCAAGTCTCACCGGCACAGACTATTAAAATAGGAAGGAATTATTCTTGTGAATTCATAGAGATAAAATCCCATATGATTCCGTGCAGTAACTGTACACTACGTCGAAAATTTCCCTAGACTTTTCCACAGCGTTAAAATTCCCACTCAAGCAGGTGGGGACCGCGATATATTATCGCATTCACCCACAATTGCGCCCCCAGATACTATGGTCTTCTTTCTGCATGCTTTTAAGATTCAAGATTTTATTTTTATAACTTCCAAGTTGTCCACATCTTTTTCAATTTTCTCAAACATCTCTCACGGCCGCCGGCACCTTTTTTCTTAATTCCACCGTCCTTTTCTCTCCCCGCTCCCCACTCCTCCTTTGCACCCTTCAACCCATTCCATTCTTCCGCGTGGCATCATCTCCGTAGGATGAACCAGTCAGTGGCTGACGGCAAAAATAATCCCTTCTGCCACCGGTGCCCCCGAAGCCTCCTCCTTTAAACTCCTTCCTTGCCTCCGCCTCACTCACTCCGTGTGCCTTTTTCCACCCATCCGCCCTTCCCGCTTTCCTCTCCTTTGATTCTTCATTCGATCGCCCTTTCCCCTGCTTGAATCCCGTCACAATGATTTTCGACCAGCAGACTACCGGTCTTTGTAGCGTACACACCACCGAAGATTGCGGCGGAAAAATACTATTCAGGCATTCAACCTGGTCCCCGTATGGAGGCTAATACCTTGAAAATATCCCAACCGGTAAGAGAATTAATTTAAAATTGAGTGGGGGGATGAATTATTTGCCTCGATAATTTACTATCCCGACGTTAAATCCCTTAGGAATACATACCTTTATTTATCTCACAAACGCTTCGTTGTTCTTGAAGTTGCCTTTAATTACGACGATAATAATACTTAGTTATAATTTAATGCCCTATTGGCACTACCTCATTGGATAACAAATCTCTGAAGAGGAATGCTTTGGTTAATTCGTCTACCTCACGAACGAAACCCTCTGCAGCCTCCACACAGGAGCAATTACTTTTTTTTTAGCGCGCAGGCAAAGGGAAGCTCTGCGACAATTCCAGACCAAGGACACGTCATTTCAACTCCGGTCACGTAAGGTACGAGAGCGGATGAAAATCTCCTCCTATCCCCTTGCTTGATCCCCTATTGATTCCATTATGCTACCGAATCGCTGTCGCTTCGTGTGTGGCCGAGACGAGAAAAGCCATTCGCACCCACTCAGATTCCGTTGATCCTTCACAGTGGGTGTGCTATCTTTTTGTTTGCGCGTGTGTGTGCCCGCGTTTGTATGTGCGTGACCCTCTTATTTCACCATTGTTGCCAACAATGGGAGCTCAAACGAGCGCGCGCTTCTATTGGCTTTTCTTGCGCTCGCAGTTGATCCTCCCGAGGGACAGGGAAGTCGAGCAAAGAAGGGAAGAAGAGGGGATTGGCGGAGAGGGCGGGAGGAAAGGGGGCGCTCAAAAAGGGCTCGAGGGGACGAGTGAAGAGCGGCCCTTAGAGCTGACGGGAGGAAAACAAATTAAAATTCAAATGACATAATTCCATTTTTTCTCCTTTTTTTAAAGTGGCCTTTTTGCGGTCAACCACACACGCAACACCTTCAAACGTTTGAATAGGTATGGAGTTATGGAAAGGTGTGCGGATGGAAGGGAAAAGATGAAGGAAGAGTCGAGAGATGGTAGGAGGGTAGAGGGAGGCTTGGGCTTATTCTTCCACGTCCCTTGTCCCGTGCGATACGCACCTGGCCCTCCACTCGCAGGCAGGAACACACACAAACTCGCTCTTCACACGGTCACTCTCGCCATCCCGCTAATTCCGTCGCTCTTTCCTCATCTCGCCCCATTCTTGCAGTTTCACCTCCTTCCCACACCCACAATGGAGGAAGGCAATTGTCTGGCCTCTCGGGGGAGGGCAGAGCCCCCTGGGGTTTGAGCCAACCGACCGGTTAATTCTTTCTCCTTCTCGCTCCCTTCCCACTTGCTCTCCCTCGATTCGAAGGGCGGAGGGGGGGAAGAGAGAATTTATATTCGTGAGAAGAGCTAATCACTGAAGGAAGAGAGTGGCGAAGAAAGGGAGGCGAATAAGGCGAGAGAAATTACGTCTTTGAAAATTGGCGCACTAGCCAAAACCACTGAGGAATAGAGAGGGTATTGAATTTTTTAAAACTTTTGGTTTCCATTGCAAACCCTGTAGTTTAAATTTGATATAATGAGTACAATAACGCCGGTGAAGAGCAATTAAAATATTTTTAAGGCCATTCACGTCAATAGGTGAAAGAAAGATGCTATACGGGCATATTCATGCCAACGACATGATTATCTGAAATTGTGTAATCACTGGTAGTTCACTCGGCTACCAGCAAAAAATGATGGCAGTAAAAATATTTTGGTGTGAGGAATTATATAAACACGTAGCGATTTAAATAAAGGAATTAATTTTCACTTCAAACATTAACACTTGAGAGCTGATTGAAAAATAGTAGAGCTTAGAGTGGACCTGGAAATGTGATGAAAATAACATGATGAAATTTTACTCCTCTGTCAGATAAATCATTTTCGGGAATCTCCGAACCAGCATCCACTTTGAGGAACCGGAATTTTTGCAGCGATTTAATGGAGTTTTCCGTTACTATAAGCGTCCCTAAAATGAGTTTAAACGGCCAACACGACGTGATTAGCCTGAATTTATTGACCCACAGACCATGCTCTGGACATATCTCGCAGACTGTCCGCTTTGCAATTCTTTCTTCAAATCACAATAAAAACTTCGCAGTGGGATTTATTTAACCTGCACATATCCATAGTGGCTTCAAAGAGGCCATGTAAGGGTGATGGATGGCGGTAAAAACGATTCTCATTAACCGCGGAGCGGTGACACAAAATCCAATCAAGATACAACTCACCGGTGGATGCATGGGCCATACAAAAAGGGCAACGCGAAAAATACCAACATCCTCTTATACACGCTTTAATTTTTAATTGATCAAACGGAAGCGGGAAACAAATGAATCATGCTTGAAACCTCTGAGACACATATATTAAATCGACTCAACCAAGTCTTAAGACCTCACGGTCATTAATCAATCGAGTGTTCCCTCCCCACCCGCACACCGCTTCCTCTTAGGCTTCGAAACGAAAAGAAATGACTTTCTCTCGAGCCAGAGGGAGAGATCATGAAACAACACAAGCGCGAGTGAAAAATGGAACAATGGACTGAAGAATAGAATGCGCCGAAGGGACGGGAAGGTTCGGCCAAGGGATAAATTTTGTGCGTCGGAAAAGAGAAAAAATGATGCATGGGAAGAGGAGAACCGAAATTATATAACAGAAAAGAGAAGGAGAGGGGAAATTTTAGGACGGGACGAAAGGAGTAAAAACTGACACAAAGGAAGTGCGCAACATGATTGAAAAAGAGACCGCTCGAAGAAGAGATGACGAGGAGAAGGAGATGACGCCGGGTCGAGATGGCGAGCGAAGAACGGGAGTGACTCAGTGGAAAGAGTCAGCGGGCTAAACGAAAGACGGATTGCGAGGGAGGCAACGGAAACAGGTTCCCAGAAATGAGTTCAATTGCCACGTACGTGCGTGCGTACTGGTCTACGTGGAGGGGCGTAGGATGAAAGCGACGGAGGCCGGAGAAAGAAATGTAATAGAAGAGGCGGACACACGAGCAGCGAAGAGGGTCGGAATGTGGACGGAAGACCAAAAGCGGGAGCATCACTGCCCGCGTCTCTGAAACAAAGCGCGGGGAATGTGAATGCGATTTCGCTCACGAAAGCGATACACAATCAGTAGTATTATTTTTTAGATATGTCTTACTGTGCGTACAACTTTCTCTCATTGAGAAGTCCCTCGAGAAGATTTTTTTACGGATTGTGCTGCAGCCAATGTGGTCGGTAAAATTGGGAGCTAAACATTTTCACCCTTGCCAATAAATTGCTGCTTTACATCGCAATATTCTACAACAGGATTTTTTGCGGCGGACGTTCTTGCTCCTTAACGTGGAAGACTCATATTAAAATTTTAAATGATTCGATTTCATATTTCCCTCCAGCATTTTATGTCAACACAATTATTCTTAAAAGAAATAAGAAAGACTATGAAGTGCATAGGCAAAAATATCATTCCTGGCAGCTTACCCATTAACAACCATCTTTCATCTGGAAATTTTCGCTGAACGCAATGGTTGGAAAGAAAGAAACGAGGAAAAATATATTCTGAACAACAATGGGAGTGCATTGCTTCAACTGCTCCAAAGCTAGCTTCCATCATTGTGTTTCCCATTCTTTCTTTTAGAAATAACATCGTCGCATGCATTAGCATTGGTCAAGAGAGGCTATCACAGAGAATATCCGCCCTTACGAGAGATTCTTGCCAGCAAGTTCTTTAAGACTGGGCGTGCGGCCGGGTTGCTGGCATTAACTGCGCGCGTGCTACATACGTGATAGATGGCTCTGAAATGAAATTGCCCGGAGGGGTTCTTAAATATCTCCGAGAAAATCCGTGACCAGCATATCGAAATAACACAGCAGAAACCTGACTTGGTAATATCCAGTTTATTTGAAGCTATATCCTAAATGTTCCTGGGCGCGATAGTATAATCTGATATATCTATTTTAAAACAAGATAATCTATTTTGTGATACTGTTGAAAGCACGTTACAAAAAGAATCAATTACAGCTACACAAAAGCGATGATTCAACATTTTTGGATGGCGATGAAAACTTAGGATGGCTAATTTCATTTCCAAATGCAATTGCATACATTTTGGCATCGATGCAGCTGATATGAACAAAATGAGGCCAAGAAGCTTATGTACTTAAGCCAATACTGATTCAACGTTTGAGTGAGGATAAGTTAATAGGATCATAGCGCTCCGGGATAGTATCATAGTGGGATGAAATTATTGCCAAAAAATAAGGACATCAAATACAAGACAAACTGGTGAAAGGTGAGGGAGAGGGTTAGAAAAGAGTTCACTAACTTGGTAGCCAACAGCAGACAGGCAATCTTCGTCTCGCGCCGAAAATTGCTGCAATTTAACTTCCCGCTCTTCGGCGACCCACCCTCCTGCCCACTTGACGGCCTACACGCGAACCGCAGCGGCGGCGGATCGGGGAAGGAGAGAAGACGTTTGAAAGAGCGAGCCTGCTGGAGCCGATCATTCAATTGCACTGGGCTCCATAAATGACCCACTAATGGGGCAAAGGTCGCCCCAGGATAGTAATTTCCTCATGTAGCAAAGGGAGAAATGCAAAATAATACCAGGGGAAAAATATCAACGGGACTCACCTACCACCGGCGGGGGGGGGGGGGGAGGGGAGTAGACACTGAAACCCGCCCGGCACTCGGGCACCTTTGTCACGACCAGTCGCGCAGCTTGAGAAAACGCCCGGGCACCCACAACACCCGCTCCTCCCTTATACTACCTACCGCCTGCCCCTTCCCTCGCGCGGCAAGCGGGTTTTTTTCACCGCTCCCCTTCCCGACGAGCGGTGCGCCCCGCGGGTCAAGCCTCCGCCAGCCGCCTCTGAAGCCCCCCCCCCCTCCACACCCCCACCCTCCCCCCTCTCCCCGTCCTCCACAAGATCTTTTTCCTCCGATCCTTCGCAACCTCATTCTAAATCTCATAACTCAAGCAACGCCACTTCCCAGAGGACTCGGCACTTTCATTCTTTCGCCCACGCCTACTAATTTCACCTCGTCCGCCTCTCCTGTTACCCCACCTCCCCTCTCCCGCCATCCCTACACGCTCCCTCGAAAAGTGTTTGTCTTCCTTTTTCAAAATCCTTAGGCAATCGCTCGAAATCTCAAGAAATGCGATAAGACGACTCGAAAGGGGGATGAAACTGATTTGGAGACTTCAAAACTATTCTAAACACTTTGCTACTGAGAAAGGAAGACGTTTTCGATCATTTACCGGGACGGATTTGAGAAAGATAAGCACAGATTTTACATAAGAGTCCACGTGGTTTCCCATCTGAAAACTGATTCTTTAAAACCTTTCATCAGTAAGTCTATAGTAGATAAGAACGTATTGGAAATTAACCCCTCCTTCCGATCTTACAAAACTTTTGAATGGACTTGTGCATTGTATGGAGTTAACTGTCAGGAACACTAAATGAAATAAAAGATAATGATTGTGGCCGATAATAAAATTATATATACTGTCTCTTTGAACGTTTACCGCAAATTATAGAACCCACTGCCGATTTAACGACACCAATGAAACCCATATGAGGTTCAGATTGATCAAGCATGCAACATGTCGTCTATAAACCTGCGGGATTTTCCGAAGTCGAGAATAAATTCATTCTATTTGAAATGGACCCTATCTTATTTGCTTGTCTATTTGTCCCATTGGACAAGTCGCAACGTAAGATGTGGGAGCGACAGAGTAAATAATGCAGTACTTGATATCCATCAGGACAGGCCTAATAAATGGAGTGAATATATTAGCTGATACGGTTCATAAAGTAATATTTTTTAAATAGAGCCAGCCTAGAAAAGTTGTGATACAAATTAGCTAATAAGTACTAATTCTAAGGAATCATATTCAGTAGCGAATAAATAAAAATGAGAAAATTTTCAAATAAAGACAGCAGTAAACACATGAAGGCATAGTAAGATCTCTATTTTCTGAAGGATAAATTACTGTGGCATAAATGTGTCTCCCAATAAAAGCCATTGTGAAAAGTTTGATAAATAATATCAACTTTTTACAGTTCCTCAATCTTTAGCTGCTTTTTTAACAGGCGAAAATATCCATTTTTATCACGGAATTACATAACCCTATGACGAATTTGTAAATGAACTCCAATACCTGTAATCCGCAGTTGGTAAAACATACGAGACAATATAAAGGCACTTAAATCAGCTATTATCAATAATTTCTCCAAAAGAGGCGAGCCAATTTTACGCTAGCAATAAAGCAAAACATCCACGGAAATGGAGGGTCTTTCGCAATTCATTCAGAAATCCGATCCTCATTTGCATACTTGTATTGCACCAATTCGACGAATTTTAAGCAGCTTGGGGTCCTTAAGTTAAGCAAAGCTATCGACGTCACCGACTCCCCGTTTGAATAACACTCCCTTCCTCTTGCATTCCCTCCCGATCGTGCGCAAATAGACACGTGCACCGTCCCCACCTATTCCGAAAAATACCGAATCCACCCCCCTCCGCGGACTTTTCTAATGTTTAAGTCCTCCCCTCGTGAAGCGCCTTTCCGGGGCGCACGACCTCGCACAACACCACTCTGACGAGAACTCGTGCACACCCCCTTCGCCCTCTTAATGACGGCGCCGCCGCACACCGCCCTCGATCATCACCGCTCCCGGGAGGACCCTCCGACGCGATCCCTTTCCTTCCCGAGCCCGCATCTTCCGTGCCAGCAATCCTCCTCCCATTTTCTACCCGCCCCTCCCCACCACCACGGGATACCTACGAGGATCAACCGGTCCCTGTCGAAGCCACCCTCGAACCTGTGGTCCACACTATAATGCCAAAACCACTGAGGTATGATGGAAAACGATTACAACTACGTGACTGGAATGGCTCATGAATTTTTTTTCTTTCTCGTTTTGTTCTCAAAGTGTGTTACAATATAAGGCAAAAAGAAATGACCTCAAGGAGTTGGGACGGAAAAAGTGAGAGGGAAGGGGAGGAAACTAATCTTCGGCGAAATCGGGAGTCCTCCGAGGAGCAAAAAATAAACACAATTAACGAGATACGATTACAACGCTATGGGATGAAAAGGTGTAATTTCGAAGTTTAAAAGTGTATTAACAAGAATAAAAGGAGGTTTTGTCTCCGTTTTAAATACTCCTTTGAGTTGTGCAGAATGACTATTTTATAGGCCAATTAAGGGTCATAACTCCGTGATTTCGTTGAGAAGAAGGTTCTCGCAGGTGTTTTTCCCCTGTCCTACATATTATAAGGCATGACATTTATCCAAAACACTTAATGAACTGATCTTACGTAACTTGTAGTACATAGAATTATTGAAGTAATTTTTACACTTTCAAAAAGGAAGCAAACTTTAACTGCATTATTCACTTCATATTTGGACAAATTTGGAGTATAAATTTACTGTGTGACTAACGAACATTCAAGATATGCTATATTCCCATTTTTAGTAAACAATTTTATCTAGAGAGCCAAGGATAGTTTCTGAATGAGGTCATGCCAGAGGCTAAAGCTAATATTCGTTGGCATTTATTCAACTTCCTTACTTGGCAATAACCGCTGCAGGGTTTTAGCTCCATTTTAATAGCGGGGAGAATAATGAATTGAATGAAATAATAATGGATTTGGTAAAATTCAATGATTATTCACAGCCGTAAGGAATTACGATTCGATCTGATCTCCTTGGACTCGTGTGCTAGTGCGTGAGAGCTGAAACAAGATGCATAAGGGTAAGAAAGGAAAACAAGAATCAGTTGTGGAGAGCCTGTGTGACCAGGAATGTGGTAAAGAAGGACAAGGGAAGGGCGTCCATTGAAAGAAGCAAGGAAGAACGGAGCAAGCCCATCAGCCTTCAGTGACACTTGACATTGATCGATTAGAGATCGTCGTCATGGGGATCGTGCATGCTCGATTTTCGTTTGTTAGCTCGGAACCATGATCTGTGGCTTTTCCCATCCGTCTTAAAGTTCGACTATTTTTCGGGTCTCTTAAACGTGATTTCACTTGAGTTTTTTTTTTGCCTATTCACCGAAATGCTTCATCCGCTGGACTTGTATTGTAACTAGTAGCGCCTCAGGTCATTTATATGAAAACATTCTAACACGCTAAATGTTCTCAAAAACATCACCTGCTCCTACCTCTCTGCGACCAGAATGAGCATGGGATTGTGGCGGCATCGGCGGGCCAGGTGATCTAACAAAAAATACCCCAGCTGGATGACTCATTATAGCTAAGAACAAGTCAAACCAAGAGCGGGCTACTACATCTATAAACACACAAACACAGCAACAATAGCGATACATTTCCACAATGGTATTGAACTTAAGCTTCTTGGTTTCAAACAATGATATAGAATCTTAAATGGATTATGCGTGGAAGAAAACATCGGGTACCTAGGGGAATGACTAAGTGAGATTGAAGAATGATACTAACGGATCAGCTCATATCAGCGCACTGTAGCTAACCTAAATTTCGAAAGATAGGTCCTGATCTATGAAGTATGTCATTTCTGGTTAAAAAATGACAAGTGGCAAATCAATGGACACAAATGCCTAATCACATTATTGTGTGAATATTGAACGAAAGAAAAACCAATTTCCTGAGTTATATTTAAAAAATACCGTTTACTGGATAAGGCGTTCATTAGCTCAAACGACATCCACTTTTTCTTAATAAAACTTGTTTTGATCTTGCTATTAAGAAAACACCCCGAAAAATAATTCACAACCACTTTCTTTAATGAAGAGCAAGGAAAATTATAGGCTTCAGTTTTTTCATCACTCTCAGGTTTTGTATCAGATCCACTCTGTTCTGCTACCAAAAGTCTCTCGGGATGGAGGAGAGAAAAAAAAAGAGATTGGAAAAATAAAACGGAGTCGCCTTCTTTCGGAAACCATCGGCTATCGGAGAAAGCTTAAGGCATGGCATTGACCAATCTAGATATGAAGGTATACTGATTTAAAGGAGATGCAGAGCAAGGTACAGTAAGAGAGAAAATCGCAGAATTCGTGGCGGTAACCACTAAAGCAGATAAAAATCAAATAATAATTTCACGAAAACCACTGTCTCCTGCATCCACCTCTCCTTCCCCTTGACCTTTGTTGAAACTAATTCCGGAGAGATCAACGCCTGACCTCTTATTTCATCACGGGGTGACCCCTGGGTCGCCGAAAACTTCTCTTAGAAAAAGACGGGGAGAGTGGAAGAGAAGCAGAGAGGGTGAGTGAGAAGACGATCGGAGCAATAATCTTTCCGCGGGAGAGGAATGGCTTAAGAGCATGCCGAAATTCATGCACGACTACACGCTCTAATTGGCTCTCTCGAAGTGTGTACCGTTATGACGTTTTTCGAAAGCAGCTGATACATTCACCATCCCTTCCCTATCGAGCCGCCGTGACCCGCTCTCATTGAACCACCCACGCCGGCCGCCGCCCCCTTGTCTTTCGAGTAGGTCGCTGCCATGTCCCCCCCGCCGATCCCTCCCACCCACCAACCAACTCATTTCATCCACCACATTTCAGCTGGTTTCTCGTAACTTTACCCGCCGCGTATCCGCCTTCATTCCGATATATTGCAATTATTTCACGGCGTATTAGCTGGAATGAGAGCTTGAATGCGAAAAAGGCCGACAAATGTTTTACGATGATGACCGACTCCGTGCGTGGCCAAAGGCGGGTGCCGGCGAGAAGGCGGCGAGGGGGAAGACTTATGGGCGGAGATGGAGGAATAATGAGACATTGGGGCTGGAGGGACTTGAAGGGGCGGCGTATCTTCTCTTCGACAAGGTGCACTGGAAAGGTGGTGCATAGCCACTGATCCGCGTGTTAGAAAAGAATGGCAACTGGGAAGAGGTGATTAAGAAATAATGGATATGATTAATGCTGCTTCTTGCCGCACTTTTTAAGTGCAGAAAATATTTAGAGCTCCGATACTAACTTCAATAACGAGGACATATTTTATATATCCTGGTGAATTGATCTTAAAAATTACAATATATTCCACTGATAGATTTTAAGATATCTTATTTGATAAAAAAATGTGGCAATCTTTGCGCATCTGGAATTATTTTTAGCATAATGATGAAGTGGTAGGTATGTGTGAGATAGCTAAGATCAAAAGTTGGTTGAGAAGAAATGGGAGGAGTACCGTGACCACGAAAGCGTTTTATTGAAGGACAATGCTAAGTGGATCAAATTCTTAGCATGCCACCATATGCAAGGAGTGTTTAACTTGAAGTGCTCATTAGATCCAACATTAAACTCTCTCCTTAACCTACATCTCAAGTTATCAAACGAACTACTTTCTTGGAAAACTTGAGAAAAACGATGGGATAAAATATTTTGTTTATAAGATCACTACAATTTTTAGGCAGGAAAATGGAAAGTTGAGCCCAAAGCCGTAATGAGCACTTAAATGATAAATGCTAAGAAATTAGAATGAATGGTAGTCATTGCGAATTTATCTTGGCTATTCACACAAGTATTTGCGCCTCATACCTCGAACAATCGGAAACTGGTACCACAAAGAACAACATTGTAAAACATACATAGCCGGTACGTGAAGTAAGGAAGTCATTTCAATTCGGATAATTTCAGGTCAAAGAGGTGGTGGAGTACCTACCACCCGAGGGAGGAATCAACGGTGGAAATAATGAAAAGCACCGAGGAAGGATGAATGACAGCAAGCCGGCGATCTCGAGGTATTTTATGCCCAATTCCAGTAACTTTTCCATGCCCCCATGGTCTTGCAAGCCCCTTGTGGTTTTATTGCGGTCGGTGTGGAGTACCGTTTTTATTATGGCGAGAGGGGGTGGAGGGTGGGGGATCAAGGGTGTCGATGGCGGCGGCGGCGCGGGTGGGGTCGGGCGGGGGAGGGGGGGATGGGTGGGGTCGGCCACCCTCGGGTGGAACGGCCTGAGCGCGCGGGCGTGGATCGGGGGCGGGTGAAAATCGTGACCGGCGTGACGTCATTTCCCTCGCCTCCCCATCCTTCGCTCCCTCCTTTCCTCTCTCTCTCTCTCTTTGACTGGCCCTCCGTGCTCCCCTCTTCCGGAGCGGGTCAACGAGCGTTGCGGGAGAGACGGGAGAAAAGGCTCAGATATTCCACCTCTCCTCCGCCCCCACCCCTTGCTATTACCCGACCCACCGTCTCCCCTCCTCCTACTCTTGTTCCCACTTGTGCTCCTCCACCCCCTCCCTCCCCCTCGCCTCAAATCCGTCCAGGTCGCGGCGGCAGCATCCTTTTTCTCCACTCCTCCTCCTCCTCCCACTTCGCAACCTATATACATCTCTCCCTCCCATTCCCCTCTCCCTTTCTAGTTTGACTCCATACCAAGAGGAAAGACCACACCCACCCAATTACGGGATCGGACTTGGAATATTTCTTTCGGCATGGGCCCTTCTCTCTCTCTCTCTCTCTCTCTCTCCTGCTCCGGCCGAAGAAGTGGTCGCTGATCGTCCGTAAACACCATTAAATCATCCTCGCATTTGACGAAACACTCTCAGGTAACGAAGAATTCATCGAATGAAACACTGGAAAGATTTATAGAGTGATCCGAGTCCTATTGGGCTTCGAACGGCGCTTCGCATTATAGATAATCAGACTCTTGAGAACGAGGGAAAATTACTTGCTCAAAAGGAGCTAGTAACTGTTAGGAAGGCACAAATGCTACATAGGAGATGAGGAATGATACCGGAATTCGGTAGCATCCTGACCCGTCTTCTACTTATAAAATTAAATGGGTAAACTTTCGACAGAATCGGATTCTATCCCACGCCAAAGTAACAAAGACCATGAAGCTTTTGTCACAAGGTACAAGAAGCTCTACTCGCCGATCCTTTGATATTTTAGCTATGGTCATTAATACAATGTCTTTGCATAATAAGGTATAGCTGTTAATCTGTGCATGCATACCACCAACGCTGACTAATGGGAAAATACTTTTTCTCTTAAGTAGATTACTTTCGTGCTGCGTCAACGTTACATAACCAGGCTAAAATCCATACAGCGTGTACCATTGCCTCCCGATGCGATGATTTGATGCTCCATTACTGAGAGTACATGCGTTCCCCTCTAGCACGTGGATTAGGACTGCCATTAAACGTATTTAGTAATTAAAGCTCTTCAAACGCGTTAGATACTCGAACCAGTTGGTACAGACACGGCTAAAACAGCTAAAGTGATTTGAACGCCCGAGGCATGTTCGAAATTTCTATAGGTCCGCCTCCGCCTCCACTCGGGCGCATTATTCGAATTCATAAGTGGGTCTACAGAGAAACGCCTTGCATGTGCCAGAGCGACTCTTGGGAGTTGGAAGGCATGGAGGCATTTGTCGAGTTAAGGCCTTTGCAAGGTCGATGGCATCGGGCTACGACCGTAGCGCCCATCGAAGACTCCCGATACACCAATGGCTCACGAGGAGATGGCGGACCGTTATAAAGGGATTTATTGGCGTTGCTTCGAATTTTCACCCGACAGCCCAGGAAGCATGCCTGGTTAACTTGGTATGAGGCCCTTCAATTATTAAAGCTAGCAGAACAGTAGTAGCAACCTCGAAAAACACTAATTAACTTAGGAAATTAAAGGTACTCTTCGATTAATGATCCTACGAGGCAATCACCGAAATCATATCAGCTGCAATTGCAGTTACAGGAAAATAGAGGTCCGTCAATCAGTCACAAGATATAATTAATTCACTGCCTTTTAGAAGTGATGGACAGTAACACTCTCCCCGTCCTATCTGCTCCTAACACTTTGAACCCCCGCTAAGTATTTTGACATATTTTTCACTTCTCTCTCACCAAATTATTCTTCCCAGATATGGGGAAACGTATGGAAATGGGGTTAACAACAATCTTATAATTGGGAGCCTTTTAGATTGAAGTTAGACCTTACAAAGTTCGTAGCTCATAGGTGAGTGTAATTCATTTGCAAGGGTGAGCTCCTAGAACCGCCTGTGATTCTTCCACAAGCTCAAGAATTCTAAAAATAATTTAGCAATAAGATAGCTCAATATGGTCGTAATAATTGCATTAGAATGAAAGCATTCGATCTGTACTCGATTGCTTACTTCACTGGACTATTACGCCTATGAATATTTGCGCACAATATATATTATCTCAGCCCAGAACGATTGCCAATCAACAAATAGCAGTTTATGTGATAACTTCGGTTTACAATACATTTGAAATAATTATTATCATATTTTAATTGCAGTTTTTCAGCGTGGTATTCATAAATGGGATGCTTTCCTTGCAAATACTATGCGCTCTGATTTTTTTCATCGTGAGAAATGTTATCAGATAAAGGGATAGTGGCAAAGGGAAGAGCATTAGGGGTTAAAATAGAGTACTAAGCCATTAAACCTAAAAATTAAAGTTATATTATTACTAACTTCAAGAATTATCCGTATAATTGCTTTGGAGTCACATAGGAAAAGACTCAATGCTGGTGCGTATCTGTGCGATTATTTCAATGTTCAAAAGGCTTGATTACCTTGACCGAAAGACGAGGAAAGAGTAAGAATGTATGCAAATGAAAGAAGTCCACACACTCATTCTAGTTTTCTCCAAAGATATAAGCTGTGGGTGAACTGTAGAGGAAAAAATAAATGTTATGCTATGATCGTAACGTGTCTAATTATAGCATTCACATTTTTCTGAAGTTACTACGAGATCCTAATAAGCGTCAGAATGAAAGGCGCTTGCATTACTGCTTATTAGGCGGCGAATAAAGTAAGTAAAATAACGATAACCATTGAGACCTCAGGAAATTTATTCTCAGCTTGAGTTAAAACGAGGTACAGAACATGTTTTCGATGGAAAATTGCATTGATGCTCACGGGTAATCGCGCCGTGCAAGGAAAACTTGACGTAATATTCTTCGAACGGAAAAAGATACTACCTCTTTCACTACCCTGCTACATATTCATCGATATAAGACCAGTAAAACTCAGTAGGATGACTAGACTGTTTGGTGGCTGTGAGGAAAGTGGTGGGAGAAACATAAGAACACTGGACTTTCATGTGCTTCATATTTTTTAGAACGGAGGGGTGGAATAAATAAGGCAAACTGAAACAGAATAAATGGCGAAAACAGTCACCTTAGGTATAAAGTGATCGTCAATGATTTGTTTAAGTCCAAAGCATTCCTTAAAAAAGAGACGAATGTCATTGCGCGATTGTGAATGTGATCGTAATTACATTCGACCAGGACGCAACTCTTGATATCCTAGACTGCCTAATATTAGAAAAATATTTTCCTCGTGAATTTCAAGGTATTAGAAACAGGAATTAATGAATAAAAATAGTAAGTTATTTTATCTATAATTTGTTAGAGCTGTGATAAAAAATTCAAAACAATGTTGCAAAACTGAGTTCACCAATAAACAAACACGGAAAAGGAGATTTTCAGCCCAATAATGTGATAACTGAGAAGTCTAAATGGACATACCTAAATTTGTGAACAGAAATTAAGAGTAAATGTTCACACGTCGCACTTGGACATGACTATACACATAAAGGTAGTCGTTTAAGGCTTGATTTGGTGGAATATCATAGCAAAAGAAAACGACGCAATTTTCCAAAATCCAATCGAAATGGATACCTAAGAATAAATATAGAATTATGCTTATATTTTTATATTATGAAATTATAATATGCTTGGTTCACTGTCATTGTCCCCAATGGTAATGACACCAATATCGGGGTGACCATGTCTCGCATTACGTGTCGCATCCATACAGACTACCCAAAATCTGGCTATACATTGGTGGCTTATAATTGGGTGATTCAGTTCCCCCCTTCACATAGCGTACATGGAGGTGTTTTCGAGGGCTGAGGAGGAGACCGACTGCCGACTCCCCACGTGGTCGTGTAAATCACGCAGTCATGCTGCTTCAAAAGGAGGAGTCACTCCACCAACAGACTTCGGTCACTCACGAAGACAAGACTGAGGGAGGGGACGAAAGATGGTACAGTGGTTAAAACAAAGGAAGGGGTGGAGCGGGAGTATTTTTTCCTTCCTTGAGGGATGGGGAAAGGATGGCACGCGTGAGGGGACGGAGGCAAGAAGCGAGAGGGTGGGAAGGGTGTAATGTGCTCTTCCCAAGAGGAGGAGGAGGGCAGGTGAAGGAGGAGAAGTGAGGCATGCTCTGGAGAGGAAGTGGCGATGTAGTAAGGAATGGGGAAGAGGGACGAGTTTTGCTGGCAGGTGTTTAGACCTTAACTGTGAATGCGGAGAATTGTATGAGGTTTGTGACTTTACATTAGGCCTTTTGTTGTTTCCATCGGCAATTTATGCGTGCTACTTTTCCTACATTGGCGCTAACTTCAAGGTTTAACCATTAACCGAGTAAACGATCGAAGAAAATGAAGCAAAGGCGAGTTGTACAATAGGTGAATCAGATGAAGACTTGTACGAATTAAAAAGTTAAAGGATTAAATAGCCTAGGAAAAATACAGACCACTCTTGTATTACTCGGGATAAACATACAGATGAAGGTTCAGGATACAGGCAGCTGAATAGTATTATCAGAATTAAAAGCTGGCTTTAACAGAGCAAAACTTGTTTTAGACCCTTACATTGCGAAAATGTACCACACATTTCGAATAAACGTGTGTAAATTTACTTAGCGAGCAATGAAACAAAATAGGGACATACAACTATGTACTTGAATGTAAAAATTATTCACAATTAATTTTTATCTGATATTAGAATTAGAATATCCTCTTCCCCATGATACGCCGCAGAACGTCCGACATTATCCATGCATGGCAAATTGCCATTAGTTATGTATAAACAATACGGGCAAGGTTTAGCATTAGATGAAAATATATTCAATACAAAATACATTCACAATGTTGTTGAAATTCACAAACCATAAAACAACATAGTTTTAGTAAGATGACCTTAAACCATCACATTTACCCTATGGAAGAACGAAGAAGATTAAATAGTTGTTCAAAGGGAAAATTAAAGTTCAAGAGGAAAAAAACTTATAGCAAACCGAAACTGTTGCAATTGAAATCACGAAAACTAACCACCTAAATTATATCTAATTTATGTGATACGCTTCATTATCACCAAGAGTAAGGCTAATTTGAAAAATGATAGCATATCTTTCATCTAGTTGCCACATGAAAAGATTTACAAAGCATCGCCGAATCGAGTCTTGTCATATGGCATCTGCAATCGATACCTCTCTTCAACTCCCTTTCACGATACAATACCCCCTCTGCTGAGCTATTTGTCTCCTCAATAGCCGGCCCTTCGTTCTGTTGAATTTGCATCATGATATTTTCCTTCTACATTTAGTTAATTTGCCCGTCGCCTCTGAAGTCAATCTGCTGCCGTACATCCCTAGTATATTTTTTCTCTTTTATCTATTTAAATCCTCACCGTCTCACCTTTCTCTGTCACATCATGGTCTCCATGTGTGCCTATTTTCATTCTTGGGAGTCATAAAGTTATACCGATAGCACACATTCAATTCTTCGCCCACATCATTCAAACCTATAATCTTCACCAACTACACACCTTTAACGAGAAACGATAGGAATTCCCATGCTCTTCCACATTCATCTCCCACCTCTTTTCCTTTTCCCATTATTATTTTTCCACTCCTCCCTCTGTTCATTTCGCCTTTAGCCGCTGGGGCGCCGCCAATTTATGGTTCTAATGGCCCTAAACTCCTTTGCAATAAAGCCTTCAGCGGCCACTGTCATAGTCCAATCCCGCATGGGCATAACTCATTATTATTTCCCCTCGTGTCCTCACTGCCGCACGGCTCACTCTTTACCACCGCCTCCACTTTTAATTTTTTCACTCCCCTCAACCCCCGCGCTCTCTCTCCCCATCAACCCCCTCACATTTTCCTCCCCGCTACGCTCTCTCAGCTCCTCACACTTGATCCCACCGGTCTACAAAAGGTTGCATACATCCGATCGGGTCCGCTAATTAAATGACTGAGAAATGACAAATTTCTGCCGAGTGAAAGATTATTTCACAGGCATTTAATTTTACTCGTAATAAAAGATAATAGCTCGTTAATGGTGCTATAAAAGATTTATTATAGAGAATCTTTTTCTTCAACGAAATAAGTTTTTGATCATTGCGATGAAATCTGTGCATCATGCAGCAATATGAGGCAAACTTTAGTAATTTACTTGATGACGGATTCAAGATCTAAATCCAATGCTAGTACTGTCTCTTTTCGCCCTTCAGAGACCCTTACCCGATTTTTTTATGCCATAACCCAAGATAGGGAGAAGAGCAGGAACTTAATCTTATGCCCAGTCTCCAAATTAATGTATTATTTTGCTGTAAAACCGATAGTTTATGTTTGCCCAAACCATCCCCTCCGTTTCGCAGTTTACCCGCGCATGCTTACAGCAAATACTCGCCGTAAATACAGAAATGCTATTTTGCCCCTATTTCTCAAATTGATGCCTAACATTTGCTCGCATCCTATCATCCTGCCAATTAATACCGCTACTATACCGCAGATACTGTGAATTACTGCACTTAGCATTTCTCACATCCCGCAGTCCCGCAGGATCAGTTATATTCCTGAATTTCCATCCATCTCTCTTTGCCGAGTCCTCGCCTCAACCCGCATCGTTGTTTCCGCGCGCTTATTAAAGTTCAAGCATTTGTCTGCCCCCTTCGTCCGACCCCTCTCCAAACTCCCCGCTCATCCCCGTCTTACATAAACATACTCGCGCTCTCTAGCCTCCCTCTAATCTTTGCCGCTCTTTCCCTCTTTTCTCTTCGCTCCTTCCTCCTTAACCCGACTTCAGTCCCTACGACTCACTCCCTACCACGACCGGACAAAAAACTATTACGTCGGGCGATTTATGACCACACGTAACCGGGGAGTTTACGACAGGTAGGATGGGCGAAGGCAGAGGAAGGGGGTAGAGGAAGGACCGAGGAATCGGAGGACGGGGCGGGAAGATTGGGAGGTGGAGGAGATGAATAACAGCGCGGAGGAGGAGGAGAACTGAATAAACGGACCTAAGCACTGAATCCAAAGAACCGAAGGGGTAAAATTCTTGAGAAGACATGGAGACCTACAAAAAGAACAATCTAGAAACGAAGAAGGAAGGATATCGTTAAAACGGAATCAGAAGTTATAGACCAGAGTATAATTGGGAGGGTGATAGTTGACGAAGTATCCCCTAAAATTAAGCTGACGATGTGCATTTGCAGTGATTTTACTCCTAGGACCGGGAGTTAGGTGTCACAAGTAGGCCAATTTTCCGAGTCCTCGTGCTGTGATTTTCGAGAAGAGAAAGAAAAAATAAGGAGACGGAGAAAAAGAGGGATATAAAGTGTTTTATTGCGGGGTTTAAATGGAAGACAACGTCACGTAGACGTGCGAAATTCCATCGAGTTGGTATTCTATAGCCGCCATTGTAATCGAAATGTGCTGGTTTACTATGGCTAAGGAGCCTCACGGAAATAACCGGGAAGATAACATTTAAACATAACGCGCTGTTCTGGAATAGAGGAGTGTAGAACGGAGATGCTTTGTCCGTCGCTTATTCTATAACTTGAAACGACTTCGGCTAAGTTTATGAATTATAGGAAAAAAAACAGCAATGAAATACATCATGCTACAGACTTCACTGCATTTCGCAACTTCAATAAGCCCACACGGGAGGCCAAGTTTTGAGAGGGAAGATACTTAGATAACAATGGATGGAATGAGGATCAAGAATTTAGAGCTAAAAATTAGAAAACCGAAGTGTTGGATATTTCAATCGTTATTTTATCGATATTTTATCCTACATTTACCGCCTTAGGCGGCTTTAGCGCTGGATGGAGTTCACCTTTGGTCGTGGCTTCTTTGAAGCCCTTTCTCCCTTGCGTTGCCATTCTTGATGGACCGCGAGGGCTCAACATCTAGTACCTTGAACCTCGATAAAATTGTCATGCGAATTAGGGATCCTGTGTAGCGTAGTGGTCTGCGCAGTGGCCCGGAAAGCCAAAGGTCCGTGATTCGATTCCCGGTCCTGGCGAACTTTTCCACATGGCAATTAATGTGAAGAAAACCGAAGGACGGGAAAGGCTAAGGACCACGGGGGGAGAAACAGATTCTACGCCGGCAGCGATGCTTAAACGAATTTGTTGGCTCAAGACTGCGAAAGAGTCGGGGATGAAATAGAGAGGGATTATTTGGAAAGAGACGGAGAAGAGAGAGGAGGAGGAGGAAAACAAGAGCATGCCCGGCCATTCAATCTTTTGGCGTGATCCACCACCTCACTAATGATCGGATGTTTCCGCACGCTATCTCCCACAAATACCTCTCCTAGGGCTTTCCATTTTTCCTCGCCGGCCACCTCTCCGCCCTCCGCCACACTCCGCCTCTCTCTTTCTCTCTCTCTCTCTCTCTCCCGCGGCGTAAATCGTGAGCCATGAGTCGAAACGGGAGGCCAAAAGTGCACGCATCATATAAGACGAACGCCTCGACTCTCTTCTTTCCGCTCCTCCTTAACCTCCGCTGCCACGGCTGGCAATTCATTACCAAATGAACGGACGAATCCGCCAAATGGAAAATTTTTAATTGATGGATGCTGCGGCGAAGATTTGACGTAATCGCCGGGATTGCAATCACGCCTTATTCCGCCATCGATTATGCGTGTCCCGAACTCCTCGCTTCCTCCTTTCATCCCATTCCACCCCTCGCTCGACAAACCTGCTCGGTTGTAGTGCCTTTCCTGGTATCCCGAGACTAGTTTAATCGCAATAGGCAATAACGATTTAACAGTTCCTTTCCTCATTAAAACACTCAAAGTTTAATAGATTTCCACTGGACTCATACAGCACAGAGAAAAACAATATTTTCTGAGTAGGCAATAAATTAAGTAAATCTGGACGTGTGCATCGGAACAGAATTTGACGATGATGTATCATTGAGGTTGGTGTTCCCAGCAAACGCAATACCTACCGGTATTGAACGCAATGAGGAATTTCTACTCCTGCTAAACATAATGATCTGCTCATTTAGCACGATGCTAAGAACTGCAGAGGAAATTCTAATAGCACATAGAAAATGATTACGCAATAACCACTTTCAAATGTATTTGAATCAGAGGTAACTATCTTCTAGAACGAAATAATGCCACAACGAATTTGCATCGTAGCTCGTTAGATGTTTAATCGTGCCATACGCCCTAAAGTTCATGAAAAACGTTAGAATACGTTACGGGATATTATTTATGGTACCTAATTAATATTTTCAATAGTTCTCTAAGTGGGAAGCATTTTAATTACATAGTATCTCAACAGGGATTGACCAATCATTTACCAGGAAACGTCTTAAACGGTTGTAAATCGCCTCTAAGGTCGTCAGCAAACTTGCCGATAAAACGTTTCTTAGTTTCGTCTTTTTACGCTCGTTCTAACGCAGCGAAGAAATTACCGCAGGGAGGTAAAGCATTTCTAAGGAAAAACATAGAAATTTATTGCTTAAGCGTGAAGATGGATGATTAAAGTCGGTGCGTCCAAAAGAAGCATCGTGTCAGGCCGGTAGCGAATTTATCAGGAGGGGACGGGCAAATAACTCAGAGTAATGACCTTGTCCCAAGCCCTGAGACCGCTTCTGAAGAATTATCTCCGAAATGTCAGCGATTTCATGAAGCTTGCCAGAAACATTTAAATGGTTTCGAAATTCGCGATGGTAGCGGATAGAAATTTACTTTAGGAAAGCAAGATGAATATCGTGAATATGAACACTGAAATGAACGAAAAGTGTCTAGAATGACACCATGAGCCAATTAAAGTGAGTAAAAATCATTCAGGTACATGCTGAACTGATAAAATTACTACTTCAGCACCATTCCTCGGATTAGAGCAATAGTTCTGAGTCCTTCGGGAGGAAGGAAGGTGTGGACAATAATGTCCTCTTGAGACGTATAATTCTTACATAGTCACAAATGACACATTAAGCCAGAAGTGTCGTCTTAAGTGTGCAAAAAAGCAGTTATCCCCTATATTCTGAAACACAATTCAGCTATTAATTTTTAGTAGCAGAATACCCAGAGGAAAGCACATTAGCTCTACCCTGTCCTCAGTAATGAATAGTTCTACACTGATTGCGTAAAATTCAAGTTTTCAGATTGTACTGTGATTCGTGGATAACATTCCTACGATATCAGTTTCATTAGCCTTCAAATTTAAAAATTTCCCATTTTTTCACGAAACTCGGCTCTTTCGTGAGCAATGTCGTTGAATACTACTGACGAGGTTTATCTAAATCGCAAGAGAAGCTTATGTAATGATTTTTACGTCAACAAAGAGGCCGTCTTATTTTTTATTTATTTTTTTTGAGAAGAGACAATGGGCGGAAGCAAAATTTTCCTCGTCAAAATTCTTAAACCACAAAACTTTCGAAACAATTTTAGACGCGTAAATGCGCCGTCGAAGCCCCAAAGTTGCGAGATTCAACTATACGTTTGAGCACCCAAGCGCACGAAAAGTAGCTTTTCTGGAGCTAGATTGAGGTTAGGCTAGCATCAATTATTTTTCAGGTCGTTTCCCCCATTGTTTTTATCTAGCGGAAATGCAACACTTGATTTCGCTAGTCAAATAGACGCCTGCTTGAACCTAACTCGCCCAAAAGTGGCCAGATCGCTCGCAATTCATGCTTGTTCCCTTGATTCCCACCTCAAAGAAGATCATAGTGGTAAAGTCATTATCTAATTCTTATTGTTACAACGATTACTTTATTGGTGTAATTATTTGGTGAATAATCGGTTTTACATTTGATGTCTTCCTAAAATGGCACCAAAATTCTTAACGCCATGACAATCTTCCTCGACGCTTGCTCTATTTCTCCAATCAGAGCCAAAAACAGAATATCGCCTAGTTATTGGGCCTAAGAGATAAAAATAAAGATCGACCATAATTCTTAATGCAAAGAGAGGACGTACGTCCGAGTTTTCGAACCAACTTCCCATCGAGTCCCATCGTCGCTGCGCGAGGAAGGGGAGATGATCACCACGTTGCATTGCATGGACACCAATGTTTCGGGCAACGATCCATTCGAGAAAACAGATTTAAATCGCCCATAATATCCCTCCTCCCTCTCTCCCCATCTCACTTTATCCTTTCTCCCTCCCGCCCTCTACGAATCCTCCCTTTCACCTCCGTCCCCGCCCCTTTTTCCTCTCTTCCCAACTTCCCCGCCGACAACAACCCCCTTCCGAACACCAACTCCCGCTTTTTCCGCGTCCTTCGCCAAGACTACGCTTCACGACCCACCCACGCCAGCGTACACAAACGCGCACGCACACATACACACGACCTACGTGTAAACGGCGTTCCACGCACTGCTACAACACACGCGATGAGGCAATGGAATCATCCCGGTCGTCACGGGAAACTTTTGAAGGGGGTAGGGCGTTGCGGGGGTAGGGTATGGCGAGAGGGGTGACGCCGCGTCGCGGAAAGGGGGCGGCAGGGGCGAGGAGGGTGAAGGGGTGAGGGGGGTGAAGGGGTGGTAATGGCTCCGGAGCAAGAAGGCATGCGCAGCGGAGGGAGTAGGAGTGTGCGCAAAGCGAGGGAGTGAGTGCAAGAGGGAAGAGCGGGCCACGCACGCACGGGAATGATCGAACGGGGGTCTCCGCATTCAGTAGTACTTCATATGGATAAAATGAATGGATTATGTCCCTTAGAGGAAGTGAAACGGGTTGATCACACGGCGAGTCAAGCGGGCATCACGGGGATGGCACCAAGTTGACTAGGGAGGGAGATGTATCGAAATGGAAGGGAAGTAGAGAGTGATGATGACTGGGGATGGAGTATATTTTCAAGGCCAGTGTGTCTAATCAGAGACCAAGGATAGTTTTAAAGCCGAATCTTCACGAATAGTAAATTTCTTATTCGCCAACTAAAATAAGTGCAAGCCATTCAAAAATTTGCAAAAAATCAAGGCAGATATTCAAGTTGAGCAGTTCTTTATTAGGCATGTTGGATTAACCATTGGAATATTTAGCTTTAAAAACAGAATGGAAGAAATATTGAGCATAAAACAAGAATTTAAATCGTAAGACTGCCATTCATAACATACTATTTACATTATAGAACATAAACTCGATGTGGAACAATATTTTTTAAATACTGTTTTAATAATATTAATTTGGTCATTAAGCACATATAATTGGCACCGGAAATAACCGGGTTTAATTAATGTAAATTCTGTCACTAGCTTAAATTTAGGACATAGTTGACGGTGCTTTAAAGACGCTAATCTCTTTTATATGGTCATGAGAATGGAGTCAGAATGAGTTAAATATTAGCGCAACTCTTTTTGCGGAGTACTATAACATTTATAAAAATGTAGATTTACGGCAGAGAATTACCATGCTTCCCAGGAGACATACTGTGAACTTGATTTAGTCAGGCTTTAGAAAGCTCCTATTTACCCCCAATGGCCATAACAGCAACTGTTCGCTCAGTAAGATATTACAAGCCGCTCTTAAATGTTGGGACTTCCAGGGTCCTCGATGCATGTTACGCGTTTGACCCCTACTCAACGGAAGATCGTCTGATGCATTTATTTCCAAGCCCGTTGTATACCTCTCTCCTCCTTCCCCAGCCCACAGCCAACCTCTCCACCTTCCATTCTCACCCTATCCGATCAGTGGACCTCCTTCACGCGGCCTCCTCTTCTCTTCACCACCCTCCCATCCTATCATTCCCCTTGTACTCGCTGCAAATCCTCGGCCCACTCACCGTAGTCCACCCACTTCCACCCCCCAATATCTCTTCGGTCTTCTTAAAACAGCCTCACTCTTGTACGCGAGGGAGGAAAGTAACTCGTAACTCTTGATGAGGTGAAGTGTACGAGGATCGGACTTTGCAGGAGGCATTGCAATGGTATGGCAACTCGAGAGGGCCACATTCAAGAATTTGGTGCGAGTGATTGAGTACAAGAGATTAAGAAGACGAAGTGTGGCGATCGTTCCTGAGGGTAGATATCCCCAACATGCCCAGAAGGCAAAGTTACTATGCGTGGTGCTTTATAGGAATAAATTGTCGGACAATGAAGCTGCTCAATGCAAAATAAATTAACGGTTATTATTGAACAAGCCGAAAGAAATAAACGCAGGTGAAGGATATTTGGTGCAGTATCTACAGTTGGATGGCGATGTATGTACAATCAATTAGGGAAGAGCAGAGAAAAGTGAGCTATTTGGCGAAGAGAAAGGAAAAATACAGAAATTTTAAGGAATGCCATGTAAATTTTGAGAGGAAAGGAATCCTGGGATGATGAATAGGACGGCTTAACGGAATTGCGTGAGAGGAGACGCATTAAAAAGCCTCCATAAATTCATTACTTTTATTCATAAATGCACCCAGTGGTCATAAATCAACTCCGCAATTCCCTTAGGATTGAATTAGGGAGCAAATTTGCTTGGACGCCAACTGAACGAGATACTTTAACCGCAATTATTTTTCCGACCATTTTCATGAAAAATACATTTTCTGACCCATTAAAGATGGCGATAGGACTTTATTATCTCTCGAAAGAGAGAGGTCTTGATTCAAAGTCCAGCGTGAATACACAACCACTCGCGTGCTTGGCTATCGTTTTTCATAGCACAATTTATATTCGTATCTTTCCCCTAGATCACGAGGGAAACAAGCATAATGTCGCTTTAACCATATTGTTCGTGCCTGGGGGTAGAACAAAAAGCAGGAACCGTAGGTACTGTGAAAACGGAGCAGCAATTGAGCATTCACTCAGCTGTGATGTAGTGAAGGAAAGGAGTAGTCATAGAACGTGGCAACATATACTGAATTTCGGTGTGAAGTTAAAGGAATAACGACGCTTCGGGCTGTAAATCATATAAGCAACCACATGACGACGCTGGAAGACGTCAGTTCAATGCAGATCTCCTTCTAAGCCTTAAGCTGTAAAAAAGTTTAAAAATGAATTGTTTCCAAGGTGAACAATTATTTTTAAATGTCTTATGGACGTTGTTAAGTTACCAGCGAACGAACTCAGTTATATAACACTAAGTAGTTTTTAAAGAATGGGCGGCAGATAAACTAGATATTAGACGAAACTAAACGCTAGGAGAAATAATGATACGAAAGTGAGAAAATGTTTTATGCATAGACGTCTGAAGATATGAAATCTCTCATGATAATCCATTTCTGAAGACAGGCCACGTGCGTCATAAGCTACCTGGAATTACTTAATCGCTAGGATTGATACCAATCAAAAGGAGCAAATAATGAAGATGATAAAAATCATTTCACATATCTCTCTCTATCCACGTGCCCCATTAGCCTACTCATTATGTAAATGAGCAGACAACAATTAATTGCGCTTTCCGATACAGTCCATGGCACTAGGACCATAATAATTACGAATATTTAAACAGCCCAATAAAAAAGGAAGAAGTGGAGAATCACTAACATGAAATGAAAAAATATTGTGATGGTAATCAAAAGCCCCACATCGGTGACAATTAGGATAAATATGTTATATTAAGAATTTGGTAGTCAATGACTTAAGGACCAGAACTATGAGAGGTGAAAAAAGCAAGGTTCACGAAGGTGGGTAAAGATTAAATTAGCGATGCCGGAAGTAAATAGAAGGTACGATAAGGCAAAAAGAGAGCATAGAGATAAAATGTGGATGCAGGAAAAGATTAGGAGCGATCCAATGGATCGAAGATGACGACGAAGCAAGGAGGGAGAAGGTGGTGGTGAGAGGCAACGGATGAAGTGGGTAGACCCCAGGGATGATTTAAAAGAAGTGATAGGGGGGGAGGAAGCAGTGATGCAAGGGGCAGGAAGGGGGTAGATGGGATGTTTGGGGGCGTAGGGATATTATAGGCCGCTAGCCAAGAGGGGTCAAAGGGGTGCGCTGCGTATGAGCTACGGGACGGCCGAGGGGCGTGGTGGGGGTTGCAAGAGCGTCCGGGACGAGAGGGTGGGACGAGAGGGTGGGACGAGAGCTGCACGTTGGAGCTCGCGGCTGACGGTTTGAGAGCCGCGGGTGAATAAGGGAAGAGGAGAGAGAGAGAAGGTAAAAGGGAAGGGTGGAGAAAGGCTTCTTCTTCCCTTCATCGTGAGGCGAAAGGGGTTTGCTCAGACGTGGGCGGATGGGTAGGGTTGGGGTGGGCGAGGGATAATTAGAAAATACCTTTTGTCCAGGATGAGAAAGTGTCGACGCCAAAGGGCGGTTGTACCCTCTCTCTCTCCCTCTACCTCACCAAAGAGGAAAGGCGGTGGGGAAAAGAACTTGGTGTGCGGAAGAAAGAGGCAACGAGAATCTGGGAGGAATGGGTGTTTTAGAAGACGGAGGAGGTGAAAAAAATGGAAGGAGGTGTTCTTTCACTCCATATGGAGAGGCACGTCTTCATCCCGAGGGCATGAGCCGAAGGGAGGTACGAGGTGGACGGCTATGGCCACGGTAAGAAGTCAAGTCTTCATCACCGCCACGTTTCGCGGAAGGGGATCGACTGAAGTGTCATGAGCTGTATGGAAATCCAAGAATTTGAGTTATGACAAATTCTTGGACAAGACCTGGGAGGAGGCAGGACACAGCCAAGAAATTTGCTTTCATCACAACCGGAGAGTACACACGATACGACATAAGCATCCTTTTACAGTGCAAATGGAAAGCGTAATATTTACGAAAGCTATCACTCTGATGCAATACATTCAACATACTCCCACCTTCAAATCAGATAAATAAATTGAACGTTCAACACAGTGAATAGTTCCTTTTTGTAAACAGTTTTTACTGAATACAGAAGTACTAATTACGAAGATTTTTAGCGCAAAAAAGATTTTTTCGGTCTAAACGGATAAACTACGGTCAAAACGCTTCAATTAATAACACAAACGATACGCTAGGCCTATCTCAAAACGTGTTATACAAGAGCCTTACTTTATTTTCTATAGCACCACCACTAAAAATGAAAATATTTCTTTTCGTTTTCACAAGAGCTACAGCAACCAGGAAGTATAATATATATTGTTGACACCAGATTGACCGGACATTTTTCTTCCTTTTCCAGGACCAGTATCACTCCTGACAGGAAACACGACCCTTCTGGGGATGAACTGAAGAATTAGGAATAATTTAGACGAGCAGAGATATCAATTACTTTATTGAAAACGCTCTCGTTTCTATTCCCAAAGTTAGGAAGACGCGGTGGGTGAGGAAGGGAGCATGTATATGAGGCTGAGGCGGATGGGATGACGGCAAGGCCTTCATCGACCGGACACAACACCAGAACACCGCGCGCACACATCCTCCGAACTCTCCTCCTCCTCTCTCCCGTTCCTCCTCTGACACATTTCGGCGCGGGGTTAGTGGGCCGCTTTGCCTATCCCACCCGCTAAATCTCTCCCCCCACCACGCACACACCGGCATCTCCGGCCACCCCTCTCACTATCCCCGCGTCCCTTACCGAGGCACCCAAACCCTCTCCCACAATCCTCCCCCTCCCTACTCCATCAGCTGATCAATTTATGGGCAGTGGGCCAGGGAACGAGCAGGAGAGAGAGAGAATGAGCGAGAGAGAGAGAGAAAGAGGACAGGGAGGCCGATGGGCGAAATATGCGCGTATAATAACCGGTGGTAAGCGTCCGACGCAGTGCGGGAGCGCTGGAAACCCCTATCAACGGATTTAATTGATGAACGACCTCCGAATCACAAAACAGGGAGCGGAGGGAAAAGAGTGGGTTTGGAGGGAGGGGAAGAGCAAATGAAGGATTCGTGGCGATGAATGGGGGGCGTTAGGAGGTTGGTTGAAGGGGGCGGCGAGTAGGAAGGGTAGGGTTTAAAGGGCCCGGGAGGAGAGAGAAAAAAAGGACAGGGTGTGGGAAGGAATGAAGAGATGGGAATGGCGGGGGGGAGAGAAATTGTTTAACGCACGCGCTTGTGCTGACATCCGTCCCTTAGACACGTTAAACGGCGCACATTCCGGTGGCAATACATAATATTTCTTTCCAATTCGATCGTTCATTATTTTTTTCCATCTGTCGAGAAAAAATGCTGAAATGATAGGGCGGATGGAGGGGAAAAAGGGAAAATTACGGTGGTGATGGATGGTTCTGAACCGGAAAAGTCGCTAACATTATCGACACGAGTGGGAACGAATGCTCACCTCCCGGAATTGAGCGCTGAGCACCGTGTTTTGGAGCGCAATGAGGGGAAATGAAATTACAATGGATGTGATGCTCTTGTTTTCGTGATGACAACGAGGCGTCGAAAATATTCATTGGTGCTTGCCGCTCGAGGCCAAAATATTGCACGCATTTATTAAAGAACCTTCGTGACAGCACTGAAATGGGAAACATCACTTGGTATGAATTCCCATGGCGAAAATTGCACTTTGCATTAATCGATGAGTTTCGTAAAAAAATGCTAAAATTTGATATTCTACTTTTTTATGGTATCACCTCGACCATCCCATTGCTATGCCATTGAATGTTTAAGAAATGACTTCCAATTATACATACTAAACCTGCGTCCTGAAAATGAAAATATTTTCCAAGGGACATAATAATAGAGGTTCGGATTTATCAAAATGAGTGTACAATATTTGCTTAAACAATCACAGGGCGTTGTCTTACCAAACAAGGCTCTAAAGACGTAGGTATACCATTTGGAAGAACTTCTTGGAAGACGCATGAACATATTTTTGGTATTCTTGGGACACTTATTGTTCACCTTCGGCCAGCCTATCTTCTCTTACTCATTTAAAAGCGTTTCCTTTTCAGCCTACAAGAAATTCTTCATGTCGTAAGGTGGTAAGGAGGGCTTAGTCCTGCTATTTCTTACTTCAGAACTTTTTCGAGTGATTAAAAGTTTACCGTTTCTTTCCTATAAAGAATGCATCGAATCCAGCGGGGAATGGAACTAACGTGTGGAATAATTATTTAAATTGAAGAAATGCTCCCTTGGAACCCATATGCAATAAATAATTTTTCCTCTAAAGGTATCATAATCCTGCATTAAACATGGAGACTGAATGAGGAGGTAACACACGAAAAAAGATTAGTAAGGATGGAATCAGAATGAATAGAGCAAGAATTAGAGCATATAATTACTAGAATTAACGCAGCTAATTACGGCCTCAAAATGCCAAAGGCCTTACACTTATTAAGTTGGTTGTTGCATATAGGATATTCAAGAGAGAGAGGGATAGTTATTTTTTCAATCTGGTTACAGCAAATTTCCATTTATCATACCACGAGAACGGCTCCTCGTTCATTGTGCGCCTTATTAATCATATTCAATCGGCACCCTCGAGGCATACTTTAAAAAACAAAAGATGCGAACCTATTGATCTTTGCATGGGATTCGGGCGACGGTTAAAAGAAGACGCTGTCTCGCAACGGCACATTACGAGTCGAAAACCTTGCCTTCGGAATCACTTCATTTAAATTACAGATTCAGGACGCATTGCGCTCGTAAAAACTCGCTGTAACTTTTAGTTGCGTGAATGGAAAATAAAGGCTTTTGGTCCACTTGGACAGCCATTCCTCACAGACTTGAACTCTAAACCACATTTCCGTCGCCATTTACGCTCTTGTGTTGATTGAACGCAGGGAATTTCCAAAATGCAACGTAACGTATTCCATTCTGACACTGTATTGCTTATAGGTACACAGCTATAACAACTGCAGCCACCTTAAAAGAAGTAAAGAGATAAGAATCCCTTTCTTATTCTGCAAGATGCTTTGTGTGACCGAGTAAATGAACTGACGCATATATATGCGGTGGGATTATTATCTCTCGTAAAAGGCAGAAACCTACGTTTCGTTCCTGCTACTGAGGAATATTCTCCAGACTAGCTTCACTGCGAGGTGGTTGATGTGCAAAACCTTTTTAATCACTCTGTTTGAAATAATATTTCATTCTGGTGAAAAGGAAAACTGGAATTTCCTTCCGCTGTACTATCATGGATAAATAAACAAACTTATTTTGGTCTAATGCATTATTTTGCCAAAGCGTCGCGTCAGATAACGATTAATTACTCACTGACGGAGTCTCACTGAAGTGGTAAAATAGAATATTCCTTTGAATGTAATTATTTCAGTTTGTCCCCTCTTTATTCTCGAGTTTCTAGAGTTCCCCTCCTCTCTGCTTTGCTCTCCGGTTCTTACATTTTGGGCCACACCCGAAACATCGCCTCGAAGGAGTGGTAGAGAGCTCGTTCCTAAAATCAGATATGTCGATTCCGCAATTTTCCCGTTGCTGTTATGCAGCCTTCACATGATTTTCCCGCAATTTAACCGAAGACCTGCTCCGAAAAAAAATTATATCATACTAACACAAGCCATTCTCCGATCAGCTACAGACATATTGTTATATTACTATTTAATTATTTATTATAATTTTTAAAATTAACACATGGCCTATTGGGTATAAAACTTTCAAATCAGGTTTTTATTCGCGCAATCTTCAAAGCTAAGGACAAAAAAATCGATACCAATATAATTTACTGAATAGAAATTAAGAAACTGTGATATTGTCACTTCGGATATTTATCAGGAAATTTTAAAAGTGTAATTCACACAAATGGCCAAATAACGAAGAATAGTCAGCCAATGAGATACAATAGTTGTTACACGTAATGGCTAAATATTTAGGCGATTAATAGACCGATTAACAGGGGCATTGATTCAAGCGGCCCGAAATCAATGATATAAATTGTCTTCGAATCCCACAACACGTTGCATTAAAGGCCAAGTTTTATTAAGATATAAGATATGAGGAAAAATTCTATTCCTGCTACATAATACCTGTTATGATGAAGATAATTACAATCTATCATTGCGTCATCCAGTAAAATAAGTGCAAAAGCGCACTGGTATAAAAAGAAATTGATTTCGTAAAGAACGGCACTCTGAATCCATTGGAGGACACTTTGGTTGCGAATAAAAGGAAAGGAAGTGCGAGGTGAAATATTGATAGAGAAGTACAGCAGTTTTCAACGGATTAGAGTTACAGAATGCTAAGCCTACGTCAGAGCAAGCTACAAAGCACCGACAGAAAACACGAGCAAGTAAGTAGTCAACTCTGGAACCCCAAAGGGTCGAGGAAGGATACAGAGGTAAAGTCAGCAAAAATGAAAAATTATATAGTACCTAGTGAAGATAATTTATGGACTCGAATAGCCATAATGGTGGAGAAGAATTGGCGGCTGCTAGAGTGAAATTCTTTATCCCGTCCTCACTCCTCCCTCATTCTCCACTCAATGCCAAACTCCATCGCCCGCGCAACGCGCTGGTCGACCGAAATCAATGAAAAGCTATTACAAGTTCGAAATTGCGATATGAGCGTTTCGAATTTATGAGGGATACAAATCACGGATTCATTCTTAACGACAGGGATTCTCTGTTTTTGATTCACTGGAAATCAAATTCCGAGAGCGTATGGAAATTTAAAACGAATCGATTTAACGGTGACGACGCGGAAAACGCATTTTCGTATAAAATACGAGGGAGGAAACGCGCTCGAATCGACAGCGTATCCCCGGAAACTCCCCGAGAGAAATAATGCTGCGAGTGCGAAAAAAAACAGTATTTTCTGATAATAAAATGCAATTAATAGCTGTTGATACAATGGCGTCAACTGTGGGCAGAATAATATTAACTGGGACGAACCGGGAGCTCTAAATATCTTCCCCCACGGCATAACGATGAAATGATTTACGGCCTCGACGACGCCCCGTTTCACAGAGTCGGTGGTACAAGTGCTTTAAAGCGTCGCGATCGCCGAACCAAACACCTCCCAATTCCTGCACAGTTCTTGGTAGAGCGCTCACGGTGCAACAATTCTTGGGAAACTGTTGAAGCACAGCCGGGAGAACACGGAGCGCGAGGAGATCGATGAATTACAGGATATGAGTTCGAGGAGGAAAAGGTTGCTAAGCTCACGCTCGATCATGAATCCTCAGAGAAATGTTATGGTCGAGGGCGTTTGGATGAGGGACGCTATATATAGCGAGGGGTCGTTTATCGCACACCTATTGCCGAGATCGTCTTCGGAGCGTCACATTCCGCGCGGCGAAAGCAAAACAGTTCGGCCGATCCATCAATCACCTCACCGTTCTCTAATAGTTGCTCATCGTGACCCTCCTCCCGCTCATCCTCGCCGCCTCCCCACAATCGCACTGCCCTCGGTATACTCCACGAGAGTTGGCGACTTCCACTGCCCGCATCGGGTTGCGTCACTGGCACACATTCCTTCTTCCTCTTCGGCGCTAGAAGGAAGCCACGGCGGTACACGCTAACGCAGTCGTTCCCGCCGTACTCTCCTCGAACCCCCCCCCCCCCCACACTACTCTCAACCGCATCGCCACAAGTAACTCATCCCCTGACTTATATCCAGCGACAGCAAGAATCATGGATCCACACCTTTATTTTCATTCCCTTTAACAACCTCGACCTCCGATAGAAAAAGACAATGAAAAGTCGACGCAATTTATGAGCTCTTGGAAAGTTTCCTCTCACTCCTGCAACAACTTGCGAGAGAATGGCGCAGTCTTCGATGCAATTGTTTATCACTCGCGCGACGCGAAAATGTGGCCATGCGTTTCTCCAGTATTGGGGTGTCATTACGTTGCTATTTTTTTGTAAAGTTTCTTTAAGAAGGATGAGGAGTTTTACCACCTGTCAAAGAATCAGAACTATTGCAATAAATTCTAGGAGGATAATTTTCTCAAGTAGAATGGATAACGCTATTTATGCACAACCTTTGTTTAAGTGTTTCAGACACATATTACAGCCACTTACGCTGTAGAATAAAAAAATTTAAAGCATTTATCGTTCTGAAATTGAACAGCTTATATTTTTAAAATATTTTATTGATCATATGTTTCACTGTTCAATTATCAATAAATATTTAATACGCAATTTAGCATTCCAATGTAAATTCCGTTCCAATTGAATGTGAGCGCGATTATGGACCTCATTTCAATGAATTGCCTTGGGAAAATTTATCGGTGTCTTGCACGCCCCGCAGCAAGACGTTACCGGGCACATTCAACGCTGGTGAGACCAGAAGTATAAATTCCTTTATTGCGCGCCGTCAATCCCTTAGTTCAGGTCCCGTAAGTCCTGCGTAAATGGTGGATAAATAATCACTTAAATGGGTCAACAAGGGTGTGTGGAAAAACACGCGGATCCCCCAGGAAAAGTTAGGAAATGCGTAAGGGAATGAGAAGCGTAGAGAGAGGAATGGAAGCGGAAATATTACAGAGAAAAATGAAAGGGAGTTGGAGAGGAAGACGGAGGAAGGACACGGGAAGAGGGTGACAGAAAGAACAGAGGGGGTAGGGTGGGCGCCAGTGGGGTCGAGATGAAATGTTGGTAAGGGGCGCGAGTAAGGAAACCTGTTCCCACTCGACAACAGAGAAAGAGAGAGAGAGAAAGCAGCGATAAAGAGGAGCGGGAGGAATCGCATTTATTCCCATCTCTGCGGTGGAGGCCGCATCCGAAGCCCCTCCTTTCCCGTCGACTTCGCCACCTTCCCTCACCACACCTGAACACTCTGTCAGCCCACTCTCTTCCCTTCCTCACTCCTATATCCCATAACTCCCTCCCCTTCACACAGAATTCCCCTGCCCACATTACCTTCAAACAATTTGACGTGTGCATGTGGTCAACCAGCCCTCTCATAAGATGTTTCAAACAATAATCCCCTCGCCCTAACTGACCCTTGTTTGCGAAACACACTCATGTAAGACCAACCGCCATACCACTCGAACCATAGGTTTATTAAAGCCATCTTTTTCATGGATATTTGGCATTTAATTGGACCCCCATATGATGGATAACAATGTTTCAAATACGAACATGCTTAAATTGAGATGCATTAAGGCTGAAGTGATTGGATACTTCAATTCAAATTGTCTATGCAGAAGAAAATTTTATCCCTACAAATAGACGACTGAAACAAACTGAAGGATTTCCCTAATGCAAAATTAACCAACCCAAGGTGTTCATTTACTCCGGCGGCAGCAGGAACGAAGTGGGTCAGAGCGCCGTTCTGACAACACCGAAGGGTTCGATCTCGCTTTGGGCATGGATATGGCATTTTTATAAAGATAAAACTTCCGTATAACGGTGAAACACAATCATGACAGTAGGAGAACTTTATTCTACTACCACTATCAATTTTCTGCATGTGTGTGCAATGAAACTGTATGGCCATTAAAAGTCAGTATTTTAGATACGAGTGCTGTGACCTCATACCTACGTTTTTAGTCCACACACATTCACAGTGCATGACTGACTTAAAAGATACGATATCCTGTATGTTGATCACTATCTGAAAGATCTCACGCCATATTTGGCTGACTTGACACCAAACGGGAATTGCAGGTCATCAAAATATCTATACAAACTAACTTCTACGTATCGTCAAGCTCCCTGCCTTGTTCACCACTAATCCCTTGTTACCCCATGTCACCTGTGCTTAAGCATTTACTTGGTTTACCCTCTCGCCATACTATTTCCTTCTCGTTGGCTAAGAATATCTTCAAATCACAGAGTGCGTGATGAAGACTCCAGCTGACACGTGAACCCTTACTCTCCGATCCTTCAAACCATCCCATCCCCTTGACTCTTCAATCCCTGCTTCTTAAGCCCAAGAAAACATCTGTCGACCTTCCACCCCACTGCGATAGAAGGGGAAATCACGCCCAAATTCTTATAGGAAAGGAAAAACCTTTCAGAGCCGAAGTGAGAAAATCTACACTGATTATTAAAACTTGGACTCGAAGTCAACTAATTCATTTCTTTACATCAGGGTAAGCTTATTCTATTTTTCTTTGCTCATGACCCCTCATCCGATCATAAGTTTGCACTTAATGAAACCTCATGATGGCCAATGAAAACGGATATATCAGTATAATACTTCGGTGAAAAACAGAAGTTTCCAAATTTTGAAGTGCCCATGTATTCTTTATTGTATCAAGCCAAATTAGCAATACATTCATTGTTTGTAAAATAAAGCAAGGCACCGAATTACTTTTAAAAAAGTTTTAAATACACTTTTGTCTACCTACGAACTATCAGGCGGGACCTGGTAAATTTCGAACATGATAATGCCGAAAATAATTTAGATATCCAACTAGAAGATTATTTTAATAGTACTTAGATGTCGAAGTACAAATTTATCATCCCGTGATCATCAGAAGATGTTGAACGCCGACGCCCAGGTTGAATTAATGCATTATTGCAGTGGATAATTGCATTTATTTCCGGCAGTAAAGTTATTTTTTGCTACCAATTGTTTTTTAAATTTCTTCACAACATGTTGAACATTTTCAACATTTAATCTCTTTGTAAATTTTCTTTTCCAAAAACGATTCTACTAACTAACTGTTACCGTTGCTAACGCTAACTTCTTTTCACACTTGCATAACGTAAAATCCAATCTCGCTTTTGTAAAGATTGAGCTTCCATTTTACTTGTCAAAATATAAGTAAGTGTAATTTCAATTTTCTTCAGCTCGTCGTCCTTCGATCTAGCTTCTCCTTGAGGGTCATGTCCGGTTGTTGGCAGCGAATCGAGAAAACTCCTGCGATCATAATATACTTCCTTCATCAAAACTTCCATTTCCACCGTTTCAAAACGCCTCTCCGGGTACACCTCTCCCTCCATCCGCCGTGGCCTTAAAAACTCACCTCCCGTCCCCGTCATCAACTCCCAATCCAATCAAGGAGAGTCGATACGTCCACCCTCCCCCCCCTGCCCACCACCCGCTCGCTCGCCCTGCCCAACTCTCACTCCCATATTGCCAACTAGTTTTCTCGTTACTGTTCTCCCGCGCCGCCTCATTCCCACCGCCCCTCTTCCCTATTTCCTCCATACTTCGTCCAATCGCTCGAAAAAAAATCCTTCCCCATATGCCTTCTCACGCACGCACACACACACCACTCCACTTCCACCCTTCCTCCTTCAATCTCTCTCACCCTATTTCCTCCGGCCCGCACGTGATTTTCGCTTAATATATCCCGCCTATTACCTCGGGAACTCCCGATATTCCTCGTTCAAGAATGACCTTACTCGGGAAGTAAACGGATTATGCCTGGTCTAGTGCATCTACTAATCTTGGTTTAACCGAAGTTTCAAAGGATATATAAGCGGTGAAGTATGTACGAACCAGAATGTTGCGGAAGATTCGGGCTACTATTAGAAAATGCAAATGGTATTACTTTTGCATTAAGTGAATGAAGTTTTCTTCAATCACCGATTTCGTAATATGAAAGGGATAAAAAGGGATCGTGAGTTATGCATGAACGTTATTCACGGGTGACACATCACTTTGTATTGGGGTTGCGTTTTGGGTGGTAGAGCAAATTAAATCTGAGAGACGTAGGGCAGCTACTCCAATTCAATCTCAAAATCGAGACATTTTATGAGTGGAAGATTTCAGCACTTCACGTAAGCTTCTGGTGAGCTTTGAGTAAACACTTCCATAAATGAAAAAATTCTGCTCTGACGATATCAGCGGAAATTTACCAAATTCCGTCTTTGCCATGAGAAAAACAACATCAATATTCCAATGCACGAGTGACCGCTTTTGACGTGAATCAATACCTCACAGCGTATCCGGTCTTTGACCATTACGGCTGGGAGTCGAGTATAAAAAAAAAGTGAGCAATGAAAAGACGGAAAACTAACCCCTCCCTTACGGGATAAGAATTGAAGATTGCGAAATGCCATCATGCTTTCAATTAGACGAACATGCCGGCTGAGAACGGCAGCAGGAGAGTTTTTGAACGCGGAATCAAAAAGTCCGAAAAAATAATGATTGGGAGGAAAATAAACGCGCTCTGCGGAATGAGGTGAGGAGGGAAGAGAATCGGAGGAGAGCGGAGAGGAAACAAAGAAAATGAACACACAAGGGAGAGAAATCGACGGCCAATGAAATGGCAGTACGTACTCGGTCGGCTCTCTGGGAGCACTGTCACGATTGTTATAAGGAAGACGGAAGGGAATGGAGGCCGATTAAATAAAATGCGCACCTCCGGAAAAAATGGCTATGGCTCAACGCAGTCACGGAATAAAATAAATCAGACTCTTCGAAGGACGCATATAAAGAGAAAGGAAAAGCTCCGTATTCTGCCAAGAGTAAGAAGGTACGTGCATTCTGTGCATTAATCTGCCACAAATGTAAGCGAGCCTATTCTGGAGATGCATAATCATTACACTAAAATAGCTTGCGACATTTCATTGTCACAAGCAATACCATTTTAAAGAACGTCCACACTCGGCCTATATTATGCATGTTTCCAACAAATACTCGAGAAAGAATTTAAATAGAAGGTGGCACCTAAAATTATCACTTCTCAGGCAATATTAGTCTACTCGGAGGCAACGACGATGGATTAGACACATGGATTCCACAGAGTTGATATTTCCATTATGTGTGTAATTTCAATTACAGTAATTAACGTACATTGTAATTTGCCTTCAGTTGCTGTGTAGAACTTAACCAAGTGTCATGCAATGTAATCTCTTTACAAACCCGTAAAATCCCGTGCATCATCACGAGGGACAATGTAACTTTTCAATTTTTTTGGAAGTATACCTTGATCGAATATGTTTTTAAGCAATACGTACCTATATTTTTGGGTGGCAATTATCAAAAAAAAGAGGATTGTTCAATAGATCAAACGCAACATAAGATTTCAAACACCTGGAACTCTTACTTTGACAAATAACTCTTTAAATGCTTCAGTAATGTTCAATATAAGTATGCTAATATGGAAAGGTTAGTCCGATAGAAGAATCAAGTAGAGAACCGCGTGAAACCAATCTTAGTATTTTAGTTTTATAATGATGATCAGACTGGGGTATGGTTTAAATGTTTTAAATTTCACGTGGGAGACTTGAGATTGAAGTTTTCAAAATATTGACGAAGTTATTATTTTTTTTATTCTATTACTCGGCTCCGGATGTATGTAGAAAAATGTAACGATTAACGAAATCACAAAACTATGAAACTGCGTAAGCGCAGTAGAATTCCATTACAAGCATTAAAAACATTGCAAGCAATTAAACATGATATATTTAAAATTCGGTTGAAATATTTACTTTCCGACTATTTCGCTCAGAAAAGGCATCTCTGGTTTCCAATTTATTCAACACAAAAATGATCTACCATTATTATTCTATATAGAACGTTCATCATACGGGAGATAATTATGAGTGCCTCAGCTTTTCATTCTTACAACGCATTATTGAGCAACAGAGAGCCAAAACATTAGCAGCGGTATTTAGCAACGTAACCATAAATGTGCAATCCATCTTCAGTTAAATTGGAAAGGTGGCACGCTTGTCAATCCCTCCGCAGATATTCCGCGACTGCCTCATGTCGGTACATTGAGGGTTTTTATCGTGGAAACTGCCAGCATTTGGGGTGCCAGCCCTCATGCGTCGCCAGAAGAGAATTATTTATTAATACCTTTCTGGGCGATTTCTCTCCCCGAGTTTTTTTGTCCGTCCGACCTCCCACTTGCACGGCAACTTCCACCCCCAATCCATGGGGAAGACATATCCCTGGCGTCGCGCATTCCCGGAGGTCCCCGGGTAATTTGTTCGTCTTTCCCATCGACCGTGGACCTGCAGGATAGGAAATCTAGAGGAGGGGACGGAAAAAGGCAACGGAGAGAACGGAGGAGACAAGTGACTGATGAGCTGCGTCCGAATGCTACCTTTTCCTCTTCCCGTTCTTCGGAAACCTCTTGAGAGTTGAATGAAGGAAAAAGTGTATGAATGGAAACACGAAAAATCGCTTCCCCCTCTTCATCTCGCCCTGCATCCTCGCCCTGGATCTTTTCATTTCTTTACAACCTTCTTTCTCGCACGCTTCTCTATCTCTCCACGGATTAAGGCTACGCGATTGGTCTAATTAAGCAACGTGAATACGAGGTTGTTTGAGAATCAAAATCGTTTCCGGAATCATGTGAACCACCGTCCACGACCCTGGAGTGGAGACCGGAATAAAAAGAACTGAGATAATTCGATCAGACGTGCACGGTTTATAATATGACCGATGGTAATTCATTTCGTGAAAAAATACGTTGGAATGGAGGAATCTGAAGATTGATTATATAGGGAACTCCCACGGAGAAAGGGAAAAAATTGATCCGACAAAAACATACTGAGCAACATATTGTATCAATTCGCTCTCTAAGCCCATGTTTGTTCCTTATTTTCCTTTGCAGCAAAAAAAAAGATTGCTGAAACGTTTATTATTGCAATATTTGTTTTTGAAAGCATGCTGACAACCTTCATGAAGTCCCTACCGAAGAAAATGGGTTGCGGCCGCGCACAGCAGCATTATGATGCACTCTCGCAGGCAAACACTCATATTTATGTGCATGCACGGTGTAAGCACCAGGCATTGATTCAGAAAAGCCCCGAACAAATTTAAGCCGCGATATTCCATTGTTTAGCTATCACACACCAGCGAAGACAACAAAGGAATTTACATAACAAACGGAAACAGGTTTTTCTCCCAAAGGACAAATTTATCATGCTAATAATTGTCTACGGTTCGAGAAAGACTGGATTTCCACGAAGAGTACTGGTTTTCCATCTTTGTTCGGTAATAATTCCAGAATACAATACGCTTATTTAGGCCTTGAGTTTCTGCTACAATACATTTAAGATTGAGATACAATGTCGCATCAATGCATCAATGGCTCCAGAATGGGAGGAGGAATTAATAATACGAATCAGAGAATGAGAAAATCCTCCTCAAAATACGCGTACCATGATGTGATTTCCTATCCTCACTCCATAACTTCCTATGTATCCACACTCTCTAATGGGACTCTTAGAAAAAGAGAAAGAGGGGAAACCATTGGTAGGCGAGAGGAGAGAAAATGAACAGCAGCATAATAAACCAATACGTCTCTTCCTCACCTCATGGCATTTCCATCTTTCTCCCGTAGGCTCTTTCCTCCTCTCCGACGCCTCATTTCGTACAGAGACCCCTTTCCACCCATAGCTTCCCGCCCTTTCCCACGGGTCTTCGAATGCCGTTATGTGGTCGTGCCGAAATGAGTTGGTAGCCAAGACCCAGGCTCATTTCACCAAAACATGGATCTTTACTTGACTGGGGGAAACAAAGCTAGAAAAAAACTCGGATTTATGTGCAACGTGATTTCCGTGATGCTAGCTACCAAAATACTAAATGCATGGAATGCGTTTGAGAATCGAAGAATAACTAAACGGATGACATCAAGGTACTTCAGCGATGGAGAAAACATACTATTTTAGCCCATATTGACTCATACATCATATGGAACCCAAATTGCGTATATTTTATCGGGAAATGAATGAGATAAAAAGCAGCGCAGAAGAAAAAAGATCATTTGAGAAGCCAATATGATGTCCGGGCGACACAAATAGTCACTCGACTATTGGAGCCTACGAGCATGGAAGGTTCACTTGCTAAATTAAAAACACACATAGTTTGCGGGGAATATTGAGTTTATGCTTTCTTCCTACACTAGCTCTACTATAAACTAACAAAATTACCTGGATCAATGAAAACGGTAAATTAAGAGAAATCAACGCTTAGATAGAAAAAAAAATAATTCACTGTTTCCATGTACTCCCACGTTTACCATAGAATAAATCTTAGTAACAAAAAATACATCTCCTGTTACGTACATCAAAAGCGCAAAAAAGCTTGATAGTTAAAATATACATCTCCCTGTTAATCTCTTTTTCCTATACTCTATTTCAACTTTACCGTATTTCGCGGCTGCTGACTCACCTCTTCCAAATACACGCCCTTTCGACGACTTGTTGGATGGCACGTACGCGACTATGAAATCTACCGGTATTGATGTCAGTAAAGAGTTAAAGGAATAAAAAATATTCTAACCCTTTCGAACAAACTACTTAATTAATTGTATCTTTGCTCCTATCATTCTTATTTTGAAAGTGACTGAGATTGGACACTCCTATTGGTTAGTGGCTAAAAACTAACGGGTTTAATTATTTCCGTCACAGACTAAGTTTTTCTAATGCTAGAAAAAATGGTTTTATATGAGAATATCTCACTTTTAATAGAGATGGTCTCTAAACTGGCTTTTGTAGGGTCCTCATACAGAAAGTTTTACATACGGTGCAGTGACTGAAGACGTTTCCCTTACAACTAAGAACTAATTACTGGCATGACTTTTAGAGTCAACGTGGAAATCCAAGTACACGAAGCTTCAACAAGTGCTATGCCACACATTATCTCCAATAATTCAAGCATGCAACTTGCTGCGGCTACACATCCCTTTCATCAACACATCGTCCACAATTAAAGGAGTATAGGAATCTCCTCGGTCCATATTTTAGTTTTATCGAGCGTTGAAATCCCTAGGAGAGTATCTACTGTCTACAAATTATATTTTGATGGAGAAAATAGAATAAAATGCAGAGCTCGGACGCTCAAAGGATGATACTCTGAACAAAATTTGCCAGTAATCGTCAGTCAATCACATGAGCTCAAGTAGACGTCCTTCTGACGCATATTGATGAAAAAAAATCGTTTTAATAATATTTTTGCGATAGAAGTTCGCAACACGATAGAAATGATAAAAATACGAAGAAGTAAGACTTTCTTTTTTTTCTTTTTTACACTTTCATAGTAAATTCTCCTTTACGGTTTGGGTCTTCACGAGTTTTACCATCCCACCTCCTCTCGTCCTCCAGAGCATTCGAAAAGTCGACGGTGGGGGAGAGTGAGGATAGCATCATGCATAATTCCCCCTTGCTTCTTTTTAAACCACACTGACTCCTCCATTTAAGGGTGGGAGGAGAGGGGCACCTTCCGCCCTAGTCTCGAACCCCGTCACCTCCAACCATCCCTCCTCCTCTCGCCAAACGGATCCGAGTGGAACACAGACAAACACACTCGCATTCTACGCCCACCGACCGACCCACCCGCCCCCTGCCACCCTCGCATACCCTTCGCTCCTTTTGGGTCCATTGACTTTCTAATGCCTTCCCTGGCCGCCTGCACACTCATTTCTATTCGTGCCTCCGACATCCTCCACTCCCCCAACCCCGGGCCATACTCCCTCCCCCAACCTCTCGCCCTCCTCCTCCTCCATTCCACTCCTCCCTGGTCGTAATCCCACGGGCCCTCCACCACCCCCTCCTCGCCTACCTCATCCCCTTTCCGCATCCCCGATTTTTTCACTCCCCCTCAGCTATCTCAGTTTATCTCCCTCACAAACAATATTGCCCCCATCGATTCGGATCCCGTCTTATCGCCACTCGACCGTCTGCAATTTCTCCCGCATCAATTCCGTACTTATTCGCGACCAGCATCCCCAAAACCTTGCAACTTACCCTACCCCCTCTCCTCAACCACCCCCAAATTTATAAGCTTACTCCAAACTCCCGATACGCCTACCCTTAAACTTACCACCTTCAATTAACTTCAGTGCCGAGAAACTTCACTTTTCTCATTTGCCTGCGAAGGTGTTCCTGATTTCCAATCATGCAATCGTCGACTGTGCCCAGCTCAATGTATTGTTCACGCTGGGTGACATTCAAGGATATGTAATGGATTAGCGAATTCTCTTTCCTTAAACACTTCCAAAATATGCGCTACGTTGATCGGAGGAATCGAACTGAAATTGCTTCCCTGCGCCAAGCACGATAATAATTGTTGGGTGGGAGCAGGTCTCATTGAAAGTTACTGAGGGAAAAATTGAAATGTAAGTACTAAATATTTTCCCTTAAGCCTCCTCAACTTCATGAGAAACGTTGGAGGTGACCACAGCTCTAGATTATTTCTCTGCTGTAAAGTAAAATCCCTTTCTTACTTATGCACGTAAGTAGAAAAGCCGGATTGTATGAATGCGATTCTATCATTAAATCTCAAGAGGGAAATAGGGTTGGTTGTGATCAAATTGTTAAAGCGCATGCGAGCGGAGGCATTGGCCAATATTTCGCCTCATTAGAGGACTTTCCTCTCCATAGCTCAGTTGAGCGGCTGCGGTCCCGTCCTCTACCTCTCCACCTCCGCTTCTCCCCCGCACTGGCCTCCCTCCTCTCATCCGTTTTCGAATTCCGTCCCTTCCACACTCCATCACTCTCTTTCGCGCGATTGGCCGATGGTCATAATTCACACAGACCGCAGGTCCTTTTTCGGTGGCGTGGTTGCTAGGATACTAAATTCTTCTCCCTTACGGTGGCTGAGACGGCGTTTAAATCGCATCCCAGACAAGGCACGGAGTGGCATCCACTCGGAAGGGACACGGCAGTCCCGTTTCCATTTTCTCCACCCCACCTTTCCCACTCCAACTCCGGCACTGAGCCTCCGCTTAGCAACCCCCACTCTTTCACGGGTAGATGACGACGGCGGAAGGGTGAAAAAGAGGAATTAAGGCTGCGAGGCGAATGAGTATTCTAAATGATCGCACCCTTCCTGAAACAAATGAATTAATATGAAGGGCGGAGGCGGCGGCGATGACATGGTACTGGTCTAAGAAGGCTACCGCGTTGCGTAATAGCTAAGGAAGGCCAAGAAAGACATGTCGTCTTATCTTTCCCAGAACAAATTTCTCCAAGAAGCCGTATGTACACCAAAATGGAAATTCATACTAAATATTTTCAACAAGACCCTTATATACCAAGACATTTCATGCCGAACCAATGGTTCTTCTACATCATGGCGCCTTTTATTTGACAGAATAATATGCATCGGTAAAACAATTTCAACGCGCTAAAACGAGAAGGTCGGGGTCGCTAAAACGGATCATCGGCAAACTTGGGTAAACACTGTAATGCTGATTCAACTTGTTCAAAAGGAATGCTTTGCATACTTCGGCCTGCATCAACTAGCAAAAGCTCTTACAAAAAAAAACACATAACTACGCGTGAAGCGTCCACTTCCTACTCCTTCCTCCCAACTCGCTCCACTGCTAATTCTATTTCTCAGTTACATGCCCGAGATCGCAAGACTGGAGAAGGTATATACATATATATGTAAGAGCTAGAAGGAAATTCGCAGAGCGCCCCACCCTCCCTACCACTGGCCCACAATGGATGCTGTTGAGCTGTCTCCGGCGTTGAATGCTAATGCACTGCAAAAAGAACGAAGCCTCAGCCGTGCAGCGCGCCGGTGCGTTGAAAAATTCTCTCCCGCTCCATCCTATTCGGGATTATACCTTGCACCGTCTACTCCGCCTGCTTTACGATGTCGGCTTGATCCGCGCGACCCGTTAGTCAGCGATGTGCACCAGTAAATTTTCCGATGTGATATTTGAAGAGAAAGGCTTAGCAAATGCTTAGGGAAAATGGCTACGCGCGAGGAATAACACGCACGCTTAATCGGAGGTCAGCATACAAGCGTTGCTGAAGCACGAGTTTTGTGGTGAAATCACACGATTTTTATAAAAAAGTGACTGGGTCGACAAGTTTTACTTTAGGTTGCACTTATTGGGCAATGAAATATTTTCAGGCATCCACTGACCTCCAGAGCTAAGACAACACAACCAAAGGGAGGTATACAAATGCTATTTTCCCGCAAAAACATAGAGAGGGCGAATATCTCATTCTCTAAGAGTTATTAACATGCTTAAGACTTATAAACTCGGTTGTAAGGATTATTGAGTCTTACGCCAACTCATGATTTGATACCATTTAAGTCGAGTCTTTATCGGAAAGGAAATATAGCATCTGGTTAGATTTACCATGACCTTTAACTTGCTTAAATATGCTCTCACCGAACATTAAGCATAAATGACTCTCTCAAAAAATGTGATTATGATCATGAATGCTTGGTTATCTCACTTGAGGAGAATGAGTAAATATTTTTACCAGAACGACGTTGTGACTTCTGACAACGTCAGAAAAATATTGAAAACCATTTACAGAGATGTAATACACGAAATCGATACGGTTATGATAAGGATAACGTTAATATCTGGTCAATTAGGGAATCAGAGAAAGATATTCATAAAACTCGCAAATGGACAATGCATGCATTGTACAGAAAATAGCATTGTCTAAGCTAGACTCGCGGGATAAATGTAGGAGGCCAGAGATAATCTTAAATTGAGAAAAGTAGAAAAATATTTTTTTCTATATAAATACGACTTGGAACCCCAGAACCTGGCGTCGGCCAAAAAAAAACTAAGTTCACCTGAAATAGAGCTGGTCCGCAATGTAGGGCCACTCAAGAATCAATTGGCCACAGATTATTAGCCACTTCTTCTTTGAGAGATTCCATTTTCAGATAAGCCATGAGGAAGGTTCTTCAAAATAGAAAAGCTCGAAGATCCTCAGAGTTCAATATTTACTTGCGCTGATACAGTCGCCTTTAGAGCACGGAAATTAAGCTTCATGCCTCACAAATATACAGAAACAAACACCATCAAATCACATTAAAAGTGAATTGAGGAACAAGTAAACCACACGGCTATGACAGTTAGAACAATCCTCCCCTTACAAAAGTTCCTGTATTGATTTTGCTCTCATTCCCTGGGGCTGGGGGCGGTCCCGGGCTCAGACAATTGTGGACATTTCGAAATTTCTCGCGAGGCCGAGAGATCCGAAAACGAGAAACGGCCGGACAATCAGAGGCCGGGGACAAGCCACGCACCCGAGACGTGCAGGACGACGTCTGCGGTGATTTTATTCATTCCCTCCACTCCTCTACCTGTCGCAGGTCCACTCTCTCTCTCCGTCCCCACTCTCCCTCTCCTTCCCATCTCACTCCCACCCCCCTCACACGACGCCCGCAATCCAACGCACACACTTCCCAAAACACCTCCACCCACTCACACAGAAACATGCACCTCCTCTCCCAAGTCCATCGATCCCATCCGACTCCAAATCCACCTCCTACCTCCACACCTAAACCCTCCACTCACCTCACACCCCCGTCTTTCACCATCCCCTCCAAAAGCTCGTAAGTCACGGGTCTAACAATGGCTAAAGAGTCCTCCTCCAACCTCCCCTACGATTCCACCTCAACACCCTCTCTCTTTCTCCGCTCTTCTCAAGAGCTCGCTCACCCCTCCTCCTAACACACACACACACATAGGCTCAAACCCCTCGCGACGCCGTATTGTTGCCCCAGCATTGTTGCCATTGAGGGGCAACAAATGGTGATTGACGCGAGTGCCCCACCACGAAGAAAAGGGGGTGAAATGTTGTCTCCTTCTTCCACACACCGTACCACTTCCACTCCTCCTATCTTTTTCCCTTTATCCCTCTCTCTCTCTCTCCCTTTCTCCTGTTCCCTCTCCAGAGTAATGGAGTGCGAGCGAGGAGGTGGGGTAAAGGGCCGCTTTTGGATTTCAGATGTGGGGACGCAATAATGGACATCGAGTGCGGGTGTGTGTTTGAGCGCAGTCAGAGTGTGAATGTGGATCGGGGGGTGAGGAGAAGGGAACATACAAATGGTAGGGAGAAATAGAGGCCGACGTGTCGTGAATGAAGCAAGCAATAGGAAATTCCCACAGGCTCCCGTTATCACCGAGGGCGTCCAGGGGAAAATAAATTAGATTCTCTTTGTCCAGCGGTTAGGGGGAAAAATATTCCTTTCTGTGACAACATTTGTTTTCCCTTGATTCTACGTCGCTGGTGGTCGGAAAAATATCTCGATTTAAATCTGATTTGTCTGCATTTTCCTTATCTCTCGTCTCGGATAATCAAACTAAATAATTTACATTTGCGATTCTGAAAGTCGCCACCCGAAGGCATCGAGGAAAAATCTTACCTGAGGATATCTAGAGCCAAAATATATTTCTCATTGGCAAATAAGAGCAGGAGAGTGGTTAAAAAATTAAATTTTGAATTTTTCAACTGCACTTTAGAATATAAAGCAAATGCCAAAATATTCACATGCATGGCGAAAGAATGATGCTCTTTGACCCAGCTAGAATGCCTCTTCTACCATATTCTACCATAAACTCCTGATAAAATATTTCATACCCTGGGGGCAAATGAAAAATGAGTGAAGGGCTGTGACAGGTACTCACCAGGCGTCGTTTAGGTTTAATGAGTGGCCTGTTCTGTCCGTTCATCTTGTAATAAAGACCGCAGGCGTTGCAGAGGTAGTGGCCCGTTCCGTCGCGGCGCCACAAAGGGGTTGACGTGGCGCCACAGTTGACGCACTCTCGACCCTCTGGTGGCCATTCATGGAAATAAGAGAGTTGCGTAGATATTAGAAAAATTGCAATTTCATTAACCACGATTTTTATCAATACTTTTAACAAGGTTAGAAATTTCAAAAGCGGTACAAAATGCTAATCTATGATTACGTAGAACTTGCAAAGTGACATCTTTGAGTTACAAAAACTGTGATGAACAATTAATTTAGGATATATCTGAAAATTTATAGTGCAATATCACTAAAGAAAAGAGAATGTATTATCAAAGAAAATATGCTGTGACATGTGATTTGAAGAGCGAAGATTTTCTCTCTTAGGGAGGAAACGGGAAGAAATGTTATCAATTACCGTATGACTACACTTATCAAAAACAACTATTAACCGAGTACTACTTGCATTTCAAGCTATTTAGGAATTTGGCATGCTGGTTGGGTATACTTTCCTACAATAGTATCATGTAACTTACTCATCGAGCAGATGTGATAATATAAATAAATAAGCTTTAAAAATATAATTGCAACAAAATATACTTCGTTTTTAACGTCTGTATAAGTCAATAACTGTGATAAAATGACAATATTCATCTAAATCCGGTGAGTATAGATAGCACGTTGACATCACGGTCATGAATTAATGTGAAATAATGATGAAGCCAAAGAAATCAAATTGTGCATAGCAATAAATTTGCTTTTATAATCATATCGGAAATAACTAAAGTGCAGTTACTGTAAACAACTTATTACCACAAATGGCAACACTGACCCCAATCTTACACCACTTTCAATGTGCTAGTCGGTCATAATATGCCAAATTAATCATGTTCGCTTGAATTCTCAGGGGAAATTACTATTACTTACAGACGGATTTATTAATGGTTTCTACTCAAACGCGTACTAAAAAGTTAGATACATACGTAAAAAGTAATTTCTACACAAAACCAAGTAATCGAAATAGCATTCATAACCTACTATACACAGCATACACACATGCACATCAAGAATGTTAAAGAAAATTAAGCACTCGTCGATTATATTGAATGTCAGTATTTGTTTACCGTGTATGCTAATGGACAGGTATTTTAAAAAGTTAGGCAGGGATACTTGAAACTTCTCATTTCAAGAAGTCTCAAGGTGTTACATTTTTTAAAACATTAGTGAGAATATTTTTTTAAAAATATTCTTATTTCAGAAGCATTTTTTTTAGCATAAAAGCTCGTCGACGAGTGCTCTGATACCACAGTCACATGAAGTCCTTATGGCGGAAGCAGGTAGGAGAGAAAGAATACCAATGTGAGGTTTAAGGATAAGGGATTCGAATTCAAGGAGGGCTTGAAGGTTAGTTTGAAAAAGAGATAGTTAGCCAAGGTGTTTTTGAGTGTTAGTATTTGTTAAGAGTAAGGGACGTTGTCTTAAAACCAATTTTAAAGAAACAAAACTGTGTATTCAATGGGCTTAGAAGGGAAAGGAAAGGAAGAAACAGCGCGACGGATTATCGAATAACTGCGAAACTCATGATAAACCATAAAAATTTACTTGTCATGAACGCACTAAGGGCTACGATGTTTTTGGGATAAAGAATGCGCGCCAAGGTATGGTGAAATTCGTGAGCAATATCTATTTGCTAAAAACATTTAAAAAAAGGAGTGATCAGCATCAAGAAAATAAAATACAATGTTATTATGAATGGGAAGTGTATGGCGAAGGAATGTGAAAGTATGTACATGGTAATCTTTGGTTCGACACCCGGGGGGTGGGTGTTATATGGCTTTGGGAAAAGATTGAGGGCATGGGACAGGGTGAGAACGATGCAACTTCTCTCGGGAAAACGTCATGTCATCCACAGAAAGCAGAAACGGTCATCCACGCAGGTAACAAGAGTGGCTCCAGCTCCAAAATAAAGTCTTTAGCCGTAAATAAAGAGTAAAAATTAGAGAAGAATCCAAACATCAAAAGGCGAAATATTCCCAAATTAAACGAATTTACCTAAAAAAGAGAACGTTTTATTGTGCTACGCATGAGTTCAATATTTATTGTGGTCACATGACACATTTGAGAGAGGATATTTTAGTGCATTTAAAGTGCTATTAAAGATAAAGAGCAAAACTTGAAATTATAATTAGTGCTAAAACAAAACAAATTGAAGAAATTAAATAATTGATTCCAACTGTCGAGAGGTTTTGTTGAGGAAACGTCATGCAGTGCACCTATTCACCACTACCTATTACTTACGATGCTATTTAGAGTAAACGATAAAAGTACTATATAACATTTTGTGAGCGCTTAGGTATATTCCACACTAGGAAACGAATTCAACGGACCTAATTTGTAGAAATGTGTATAAGTAAGTAAATTCTAGCTAAGAGATTCCACAGTGGTACTGAAGTTGATGCCGTCTAACTCTAATAACAATTTCGTTTATCATTTCTCACTATAAATAAAAATGATTTATAAGATAAAGCATATTTACGTATAAAATATTGTCTCAACTCTTTATTCAGTTTCTTTCAGCGTGGTTTAAAAACGGGAAACGGAATAATATTTATCCATATTAATGATACTTAATGAATGAGAGACACTGAAATTATTTCAAATGATACTTGAAGATTATATTGGCTTTCCCGACCATACCCGATATCAAATCATATGAGATTTCTACTCATCAAGTAAATTAACTTCAAATATCGTTCTCATGTGTTTCAACAGCCTTTTCCAGCAATTATCTTAGGTTACTGCAGTAGCATTGTCTGCTTTGTGTATTGTGTAGTCAATCATTGAAGATTTCAAATAACCTCATTAGATATGATCATTACTTATCGCATTAATTGAAGAATGCCACTCTTTACGTCAAATTAATCGCGGGACCGTTATATCTTAATTAAAAGACCTTGTCTAGCGTCATATTGCTTTAAAGCGCCAATTCATGGTAAACAAAACAAACTCTCAACGACTATTTAGAGAGCTAAGTGGGAAATCTGAATCTCGCTGAAACGTTTCCTGGGTCATGCATTAGCTCCACAAAAGTGTTCTCTCCGACGACAAGCGTTTTGCGCAGCTGAGGAGAACTGGCTTTAAAGCCATGGCACAAGTAATCACGCCGCTGAAATAGTTCCATTCTCGTGACCAGATGGCTAATGATTTCCCAATTGAAAACAAACACCAAAAGTCACACAAAAACAGACTGTTAGCGTGGGTGGAACGGGAGAAAATCGATTCATTTGCGAAGAGGTATCAGGGAGTGGAGACTGTGTGCGTAATGCGTACTTTTTCCCGAGGGCCGTGGTCGTATTTTTCGGGGCCTCTCGACACTGTTGTTTCCCCACCCTTTGTTATTAGATCAGGGGGAAAGAAAAGGCAAACCGCGGTCGATTGCCTGCCCCTTTCGACCCCCGTCACACGCCCATTATATCCCGGGAGGGAGGAAGAGGGTTCAAGGAGGCGAGCTGCCCGAGTGAGGCGAAATGGGAAGAGGTCGGGAGGGGGATGGGAAGCCAAAGGGAGGGGGAGCAGGCGTATTATGCAGGGCACCTGTAAAAAAAAAAAGAGCAGGGGGCGGGAGGTACGGACGGGAGAACGGAGGGGGAGGCAGTTCCCAGAACAGTTATTTTATGTGTTTAATGGGATTTGTCGAGGTTTGGGGAGGGAAATGTTCGAGGGAGAGAAAAAGAGGATAGAAAAAGAGCGTGGTTCAATTGAGGTGGCCTGGGGGTAGAATGACCGCAGGGGAAGAGAGGAACGAAGACGATGAGGGGTGGGAGGGCGGATGCTTTGAGGCGACAAAGAGAGCGTCGCGATAAATTAAAGAAGATTACCGTAGTGTGGACTGAAGGGTGAAGGAGACGACAGTTGAGAATGATGTCAAGATTGCGGGGGGATGACAGAAGGACAGAGAAATTACGATCATATTGAATGAAAGATTCCCCATAAGTAAATAAATTTAAAAAGCCTTCCTAAAGTGAAAGAATTGAAATGAATTCAATTCTTCGTTTACGTGACTCAACCTTTCCTAAATTGGTCGCGCCCAAATCAAAGGCAATTTGATTTTAAAAGCACGCATCGACATCGGCGAAACACCTAAATATGGACTTAAGACCCAGTCACAATAATAAGCGATCGAATATGGTTGTTCGAAAAGGAGGAGGAGCAAACTTCGCACGCAGGGGCACCTGTGAAAATGACCCGCGGGCAGAAGGCATAGACGGTAGAACGGAGAATCAGGCAGTTCCCAGAGACGTTATCATAAAATGTTCATCATGAATCTGGCTCTAATCACGTAGATATTTTTTCCATGCATTACTCCTTAAGAGGATTTAATATTGATCGCTTCAAATTTAAAAAAAATTAATTAAAATGGTGGTAGATTCTCCAGACATCAAATTACTGCGAAATAACAGCGTCACGCAGGAGGCATCGAACTTGAGACGTCGACGCAGGGCACCCTTGGATACCCTTCCACAACATGACCACTTTGCGGTTCAGCGAGCGGCCAACGGTCTTGGGATTACGAGGCGGTAGACGAGCGCTTATGGCGTGGTGCACAAGAGTTAGCCGAGCGAGGGAAGTGTTTGAAGAACGGCTGCTAAGCCGAGAGAGGGTGCTTCACCTGAGAGTGGGAGGGAAGGAAATATTTGAAATATAAAGGAAGAGCTGGAGAATTCTCAGCTCCCCGGATTCGATCTGATGCAGCCATGGTGTTTCAAAAGTGTCACCCTGATTTGATTTGAGAAGATGAATTTTCATTTGATGAGAAAATTCTTCGCATACGAGCGCTTGCCTGGCCTAATTTAAATTAGAGTCACTACTTAACTTGGAATAATATTTTGGCGTTCAAATTAATTTTACTTTCAATGTTCTCAACCTTTGTATCAAATCAATATGCGGATGTAGCGATAACTTCAGATGAATAGACAAATAACCAATTGCCAGATAAAAATAGAACATATATAACCTTTGTATCAAATCAATATGCGGATGTAGCGATAACTTCAGATGAATAGACAAATAACCAATTGCCAGATAAAAATAGAACATATATTTAATCCGTTGGGGTAAAATATCTGTACTGTCAGTTTTCGTCCAAACTCCTAAGGTATTTTTTAATTACATGAATGTGTCTCCAACGATTGGGAGACGCGAAACTATAAGCTATCTAGAAGAAATGAGTATACTGAAAGGATAAGAAGAAAGAGAGACAGGCCCCAACTATAGCTTTTGGTTTTCTGGTAATGAAATAGGACCATAGCTACGAAAGAACTTCCTAGAAGTGACAAGATTCTAGCCCACCATCAGATGAGAATTGTGCACGACAATCGGACACTAGCCTCATTACAGCCATTACTATTTTAAAAAATATTGCGTCAAATACTGAGTAATCTGCGAAAAGTAAAAAGAAAGGTGAGGCAGAGCAGTAACAGAATCCGAAGAACTTTTTCAAGATTTTGTCATTCTAAAAGAATCGTTCTCTGATATACTCCATTCAATTAGCGAATATCTTACAGTACGTGCGAAAGGAAAAAAACTTTTATCAAGCAAAATAGAGAAGCGGATTCTAAAAGGAAATGGGAAGAAGCGACATTAACTTTCTCCACTAAAACTGGCGAGAAAAGGAAGATGCGCAGCACAAATGTTTCAATGTTCCCATAGTGAGCACCAGATAGCGATGCAATGGAAAAAGCAGAGGACACCAGAGAGGTTATTTAATGGACCCCACGCATATTAACAACAAAGTTACGGTCGGAAACGCTTTTTAACACGAAGAATCTAGTATCTTCACGGTGTAAACGAAGTGATGCACACGTATCGATTTTACTCCCGGTAATAATGTGTAGAAACGAGAAGGAAGTGGCAGTTTGCGGTTACACCTCATAAGCACCGCATGTGGTTTTAGCCGGCGCGAGCGCTCCTGGATGAGGGGAAGGCAGAAGAATAGAGCGAATGAACGAAGAGGGAGGAGGGAGTGAAAAGGGATGACGGTGAATTTTCATGGCAGGGAAAAAGGCACACGGCGGGTTAGGGATTGATAATCAATTCCCGCGAAGTGAAGTAAAGGGACTGAATAATCATACGAAGCACGCTTTTTCCAGGGAGTTGATCTTTCCATTAGGAACGAGAGAGCTTATTGTCACGATACTTGGGATTGAGTTAAAGTGAGAGCATTTGTTAAGCAGTACGTGTGAGACTTGATGAGATTCACTGTTACTTCCATAACCCGATGTATGCATTACCAAATATTCCAAAACACGTCCTAAATCTTTTCGGCTGACATTTATTTAAAAACATGATTTTGGTATTATCAATGAAGGCTGATTTCAAGAATGAGGAAAGTGAAGAGGTATTAATCGTCGTTCATTGGTGAAGTGGCACACAATGGGCTTCTCCTGCTGGTTTATGTGTTTAAGTTTAGGCACGGTGATGACACGCTGGTACCAGTTTATTAGAGCGAATTTTTGTTCAAAGAAACCAACCAGCTTCGTTTCAAGTGCGGTATTGGGAATAGTACGGCCAGTAGAAGAGGCAAAGAGAGCTGTGGACGGTGTCCGCTGGGAGTTAGGTCGCTGTGAGAATCGGCTGAGGAAGACAGTTAATTAAGCCTCGTTAATTTCGCCCTTCACCTCTCCTGAATACTTGCTCCGCGAGCAGGCATGTAAATTGGCTGCAAAGGGTCACTTTCCTCCCAACTTCCCCACTTGCTTCAGAAAACTGTTAGGCCGTTCAGTCTAAACAAATGTGTACGAGGACGCTAAAAAATAATCCTGCAGGGAAAGATAGCTTAGGAGTGAACTTATATCATGTAATAGCTCGGTGAATACTTTTAATTCATTTTATCATTACACATTATCATAACAGAGTGTTTTCTTTTGTATTTCCAGTTTTCAGTAAAAAATACGGAACCGTCCTTTTGGATCAATGTGAAATTATTTGTAAATATATCACTATCTTAGCTACGAAGGAAAAATTATCACATTTTCGTAACTATAGTTATTGACAAGATATTTGTAACAGTCGTTACCATATCAGGCGAGGATAGGTTTCTTCAAAAAGAACGATGGGATCGTCCTATTTAAAGATTAAGTTTGGATTACTATGGTTCTACAACAAATCTTCTTAAAGAAAATCAATTAAGCACGTAGCACTAAGGAAAACTCGAGACGTTTCCGCGACGTACAAGATTAATTTATACGAAAAGAACCCGTAAATGTTCCCTTTGCACCTGGTAAAGGAACCAATGCTAATCATATGATGCATTGCTCGCGAATAAGCATTTACTTCCTAGCACTTCAGTATTGGAGCGATGAGAGCAATAAATTTAAGATGGAATCTGACTTCTCCCATAATCATCGATTCTTATGCTAATCACGAGGTTGATATTTGGTTACTTCTTTTTAAGGTTCGCTTTTCCTGAGCCATTAGGCTTGCCTCGATATGCTAAATTGACTCCCAAGCCTTTGACATGCATCCCGCTTCGGTTTCATTTAGTCATCATTTCGGCTATTTTCCCATTAAGTTGGCACCTCTTTGATGGGTCGGACGGGTCCCTCACCCCACTCCTACTTTCTTCCCTTAAGCGTTTTCCGGAAATCGATGTGAGCGTTTTGAAGGGAATGGTTCAGGGGGAGGAGGCCCCTGGAAGTGGGAAGGGGTGCGCAGCTAGCGGGGGCAGAAGGGAATGGGGGAGGTTGGGGGTGACGTGAGATGGGTAAAGTCAGGGGGAGAGAGCGCTTTGGGTGCTGAGGCGAAAGAGGGTTGAGGCAGCGAGGCAATCGGATTGTTGGGGGCGAGGGTAGGGGGGCGCGAAGGCTAGAATTTGATTATGGTGGGATTTGTGTGTGTTTGCTGCCGGCCCCGTGGTTTGGGTGGGAATGCTGGGGAGAAGGAGTGGCGGGTTGAGGGGGCATGATGGGATGGGACGGGAGGGGGGCGACACTGCGATTGGTCGTAATTGAAGGGGTTTGTGTGTGGGGGGTAGGGGGGGGGGTCCCTTGCCATGAGTGGGAGGAGGCATGTGTGGGACCAGAAAACGCAGTCACACGTGCGGCGGTGGTAGAGAGGAGTCCCCCCTTAATAAGCACGGGAGGGAGGGAGGGAGAAGGGGCCGTTAAGTGTGCCGCACGCTGGAAACCGAGGGAGAGGGACAAATAGGCCGACCACAAATTGGAGGCCGAGGGGATGTAAACCGAAGATGTCCGCTCTTATTAGCGAAGACAAATGGCTCGTCACGGATTACCTCCGCAGCTAAAGGGTTGGGGAGGGAAAAGCTACTCAAGTATCTCGTCTCGGCGGGTTGGAAAAATTTTGCAGAGTGGTGTTCCATACAGAGGTCGCAAATTAATTTTTGCATGAATTTTCCAGGCATTCTTATATTTTCCCAATGAAGATATACGAGTTAGAGGAAACGTAATCGGCCTGTAAAATTTTCATAATTGCCATAATTTCATTGGCAAATCCAATTTCTTGAGTTATGAGAACATCTTACGTACTATTGTTTTTTCTAAACACCCTCCACATTTCTTGGATGGATCTATATTTACTCCCAAATGCAAAGTCATAATATTTCTAACTCCGATAAAATTCTACTAAAAATAAGCTCTTCCATTTCGGTCGTAAAGAAGTTTTCCGAACAAAGAGGATATATTTGGTGTCATTGGGAGCATAGTTAACCTTGATAATCTACTAAAGGGAGGTCGTGAGTTGAATTCCGAGTGAAATCCTACGCAGCACGAGTTTAAATTTTCCAATATTTTAGAGTGAAGAGCGGAAGAATTATTTACCAATGCATTACTCAGAGGAGAAAAAAAAACCAATTGGGTAAAGAATCTCACGGTTCTACTTTGTCTTCTAGGAGATGGACACATTTTTAACCAATGAACTGTAATGGTCACTCTCAGGTGCTTGACTATAACACAAATCGGTAAGCATCACATTCAAGGAGAGTAAGATTCACATTCAGTAAATCGGTGGTTAAGAAAGAGGAACGTCAAATAGCAGTCAACGCAGTTTCGAATGGTTGCCCTCTTTAATTTCAATTTCCATATTGATTCATTAACGAGATGCACTGAAAATCATTGGAAATTTGTACTACTGATGCCGGGTATGCCGAATCTAAAATGAAGATGGAAGAACGTTATAGATCCAAGGAAAAGAGCGAAGCTGCATGAGAGAAAAGGGATGGACCAATACGGAGAGGATCCGTGATGCGACGGGAGAGAAAAGATGGCGGGGGAGAGAAATTGGGGAGAGAGAGGGAGCAGTGTCTCCCGCTCCCGGCTTCGCCCTCCCTCCTTCCGGGGGGGCTTGGATGGGGGCAGAAGGGGCAGGGAGGCGGGGCGACACGAGGGTGCGGTTCCCATGGCAACCGTAGGGACCCGCAGACTGGAGATGCATTATCGCGCATGTCGACTCGGATACGAAACCACCAACCCCAGCATCTACTTCCCCCCCTCGGCGTCCACAACCTCCGGCATCCAGCCCACCCCCTTAAAACATTCCTGCCGGGACTCCCCACTGACTCCTACCCCTTTTCACAAGCCACCGCCGCGCCACACACAATGTGAGTTAGAGGGATTCTCTCTAAAATGCCGCTGGCAAGCCTCAACCAACTCAATTAAATGGAGGCGATGCCACCGGCCGATGAGCTCACGGCTATGGCCGACGGAAACTTGCGCGGTAAAGAAATGGACGCAAGAGCAAGACGGGAGCCGCATAAACTATGTCAATAACGCAATCTTATAGCAAAAAGACCTTGACGTAGACATATCCTCATAAATTCACCTCGACCTTTTTAATAAAAAGCGATTTTCTGTTGTAGTTAGCAGGACCCTATACACAACAAAAGGGTTCTCGCAAGCATGAGAACATCTCATTCATATAAGAAAGAAAGCTTTTGGGGTTCTAACGTGTTAAAATACCAGCGTAAATGTATAAAGAAATATTTATTGGACTACATTGTCCATTAGGAACATACAAAAATAAAGTAACATGACAGTTATATAGGAGTAATGGGAGTATTTACGCAACGTAGGGGTACTTACGGCCTACAGCTTAAGACATGTTGGGCATATTTATTAGAATAATAACTGAAAAATACCCATGTCAACTTACAATCGAATACACTACGTGAATGGACGATGCGTAAATTAGAAACCAATGAACTCATGATTAATAGACTCCCGTCAACCTGCAATGATTGGTTATTTGCAAAGAATTAATGACTCAAATGCCATACCTCCATATATCATAATATAAATGTAAACTTAATTTGATTACAAGATAAAAAATGTAAGTGCTGTCTTCATCGTCAATATAATAGCCAAGTTTATAGGCACGCGTATTGACAGAGTAATCAGTTATTCACCCAAGAGGCCGCAGATATGAATTGCTAGTATCATACTCAAGTTCCTGGGACCACATGAGCCGGCCTGCAAAGTTTTAACAGCCTCGTTATAGATGCATTCACCTGGCGTTAATTTTGAGTCAAGTTTTAGAAAAGAAGTGCTAAAAAAATTCGTTTCGGACAATTTACGACGGTAAATTGCTTCGCAAAAGCGCTTCGTGGACGTAATTAACTATTGCACTGTATTTCTCAATCGAGAGCGTCGTAAATTAATTGGGCTGAGTTGCTATGGAGCTCAGAATGAATCAAGAGGGAGAGTGAGAGGGACTCCTTGGAGATTGTCACGCTACGGCAGATTGATGACGCCCTCGGATTGAGTAAGCTTCATCTTACCTCTGCTCTTTATTCTACCCAGCTTTCATTTCTCCTCAAGGCATTGCAAAATGGCAATTTTTTCGTGTCTCTACTAGGTGAGATATTAATTTATTCATTCGTTTCCCTTTCGATTAAGTTACGTGCCATTTCATATTTTAGATGCATCCCACAAACAATCAGTGTATTTGATAGCTACAACTTCATAATCTCATTTACTTTTCGTGTGGTCACAGAGATAACGTACATTCAAACCAAAATATAGACCGCCAGATGGACATTCACGAATATTTTGCTACCTAGCAAGCCTCTCGGGACAATTTTGAACCGAAAATAAATGGAAGGACCAAAATCGAAATCATTTAGAGATGGCACATACTATAATTGGTCACCCGATGATGAGGAACCAATAGATGACTTCGACAGAGTAGTCAACGCGAGTTAGTCGTGAGGACATTCTATTGTATATGACTCTACATTTAATAGCGTAAAACACAGAGTTTACCGAATTCAAGTATTTCAGTGCAGAACATTTATAAACCTGAGATCCTGTAATCTCACCGCCTCAAAGCATTGTTGACAGGAGGCAGAGGAAGGAAAAAGTTCCTTCTCTCCTATAACCTCCTTTCTATTCCACCCTTCGCGTCCCTCTTCTTCCCTTTTAATTGCGTCCCGTCTACGCTCACCATCGTCACTCACGAAAAAAAACCTACACTAGTGACAAGGCCGGCGGGGAGGGAATCTTTTTCTTCCCCTCAGCGGAAGCACGGCGACGGTCAAGACGGGCGCTCCTATTAAAGCTGGCCCGTCGAGGAGACTTGCAAGAAGAGAGGCGCGTCGCGCAACATGACAAGCGCGGACTCGAACACGCGTTGACGGACGCGAGTCAGGGATTTCTCTCTCACGCATTCCTTTCCCCATTCTCGGCGGACACAATGTGTCGGGTGCCGCTGGCTCCCGCTCCCATGCCTGCTGGGGTGCAGTGGTGGTTTATGTGTGTGTGGGTGGAGGGGGTAGGGGGTACGAACGTATGAACGTCGTCGGGTGGAGACGGCGTGAATATCGGCTGCGGGATTCAACCGACCGATTGATGGACACAGCGGACGGATCGGAGGGGGTGGTAGTGTTAGGGGATGTAGTGGACCCGGGTGGGAGGGTTGCTGGTTAGCGGTGGACTGTGGTCGACATAAATCTCCGGCGCTATGACGGCGGACGGAGAGCGGTCGACCGGCGGCTTCGAGTCAAGAAATACTCTCTGGTGATTTTTGCCGTATTAATCGCTCCATCAAAATGCCGGAACGAGGAAAAGAATGAAAAAATTAAAAATATTTCCGTTCATTTGAGCACAACTTATCTTCCATCTTTCAAGTGACGAAGGTAATTTAGTCCGTGGTGGGAAATATCAAAATATATACATGCCTCACTGTCTCAAAACTGTCCTAGGTATCTATTAACATTCGCAACGTAAATAGCAGCGTGTAGAGTTTAACTGCAGAAATATTTCGTTTACAGCGAAACAGATATAATGATTAACCGCGAAATATATGTTCATCACCCCAAAAGAGGATGTAAATATTCTATTCAACATTTTTCTCAACTGAAACGTTTTTTGAAAAGGGCAGACGGAAAACTACATAGACCCGTATACGAGGAATATATCGTTTGACGGCTACTCAAGTAAGTAGCATAATAGTTTACCACAGACTTGCTCTCTGCTTCTGAAGAAAAAGAAAGTACACAATAAAAATATCGGCAAGAAATAATTTTGCAGTCTTGGCTTACTAAGGAACCTGAAACAGCATGATTATACATTAAGCTTGACGGAAGAATCGAACCCAAGGCACTTTTAACTGGAAATTTCTCGCTATAACAAGTTTCGGGGTAGGGGAAACAATCTTAACATCTTTCTCTTCTAAGCAGACCACTGTAGACCGCGGAATTGTGCTGTGGATGCTGTTAATAGCCGGGGAAAGCTGAGACAAGCACTAGAGTCCGACCGGAATTATTGCCTCAAGGGAGTCACGTTCACCTCCCAAGAAGTCTTTGCTCTCCTTGCTCTGGAGTAAATGTTCCTCCAATATTTTCACGGGCTGTTGAAGCTGTGCTCTGAAGGTATAGCCTTTTTAAGTGCTTCGATGTTACTTCAATGGGAAATAATCACGGCTGAAAAATGTTACGCGAGAACATGCTAGGTAGATGTGATATTGAAGGCGCAAAATGTTGCATACATTTTAACGACGAAAATGTTATCATCCACCACTGAAAATACAAGGCAGAAATTTACTATTGACCCCTCTATTTCTCTGTAGCTCCCATATAACAGATTTTCTAGCATTATCATTAACGGAAAAATGTAGCCCACAACTAAACTGATTGTAAAAAAAATAGCTCTCATACCCAATTATTAATTCACTATGCATCACACACAAAAATGAAGTCATATTAGGACAAGTTTCATTATCTTTAAAATTCTAAGCTTTACCTATATTTCTTTTCCCGCGGAAGCAATTCCAGAGTATAGGTAATTAATTTAGAACTTCCTGAATAGTATCTCCTTGTCGCTAAATCTCAACGTAATGTATCCATAGAAGGACTAAAGTGTTTTTCCAGTGGCCGTAAGTATTTAAAGAGTATTTAAAACCTATTGAAATGAATTGTCTCCAAGCCCTAATAGGTTAACCTATTACGGTTTGGAGACAATTCATTTCAATAGATACTGTTATCCGTAAGAGCTCACCGTTTTCACTTGATGAGTATTTAAAACCTTTGATAAAAATTATTCAGCACTCTGTTAACCTAAAACGATAATCGTTATGTAGTTATCGCTTAACTTTGCCGGATATCTTCCTTCAAACATTTTTGATCATAATGAAAAACAGTCGGACTGAGTAAAACACCGCGTAGAACATGCTTCTCAAATTTTAAATCAACAGACCATTATAACTGATGTTCGATGAAAAAATCCATGCTCATTTCTTCATCTGCTGGAAATATGATCCTGGAGATAGTGCGCGACGAAAGACGCGGCAGTGAGTTGCATGAGTCGGAGGGGAGAGGGGGAGGGGTAGAGAGGGAGGGGGGGGGGGGGGAAGATACGACACTGGCGAGACCTCAAGTACAGAGAGGAGAAGACGGGATGCTGCGACAGAGCGACGCCCACGCATGGGGAAATGTAAAGAGTGGATGTTGGTCGCTCAGGTATGGCCACAGGAGTATGGAAAAAAACCGCTTAAGCAAGGAGTTGAAGCAAGCCCAAGACGGAAAAGTGGAGAGAACAAAAGAATTAGGAACGAGGAGAGAGATGAAGTAAAGAGTACGTGAATGAACCGAGCAAAAAAGAACCAGCTTTAAAGAGGAACACGAGAAGAGAACACGGAGACATCGAGAAGGAACGAGTCCCACCGTCCTCCTTTACACGGCACAATGCTGCGGCGAAGACAAGCCACGGAGAGCCTCATGGGCTCTTAACAAACGCTTTATCGTCGCATAAACACGGTCGTATAAAGCTGATTTAAAACTGCCTACCGAATACTACAAATCCACTATCAAATCCACTATCATCAAATCCACTATCCTCAAATCATCCTTTATGTACGATCATCGTAGTACGGGGGACGCAGGAACGAGAGTAGGAAAGACAATTGACGATATGTATCACGGCGCACGTAATCTGCTAGCATCTCAGCGGATGCTCTTAAGCAGAACCAGATAGGCCATTAACTCGGAATTTAGCACTTCACTTACACCCTTACGACTATCGTCGACACATGCGGAGATGCAGTCACACATATTGCGTCAGGAACAATCCGGTGGGGTCATTGGAGATAAAAAATTCAATACTTTGCACCGTATAAAGTTAGAAGGCTAATTGAAATGGACAAAAAACTACCAGAACATCGACCCGAGTAAATGTCTTTCGGAGAAAGAAACTTGGGGAAAAAGAAGATGTAACCCCTGACTTAAGCTTCTTGAATTCTCACCGATGAAGAGTTCAAATGCGTTACGAACCAACCTCAAACTTGAAAGAAAATTTGAGGGCTAATCCTACTTGAGCAAATATGCAACTACGAGTATGATTATTAAAGCTCGAAGTCATTCTCCTCATTCTCCATTTTTTCACATCACTTCTTCTTAAGATATTTTCCTCATTCTTGACTGTTTTGTCAGTGGACGGGTGGGTGGGAGAAAGGGGTGGTTGGTGGATGGCTACGTGGGGAAGGGATGGATGGATGGCAGGAGGAGTGGAGAGGTTTAGGGACAAGTTGGGAAAGGGGTGGAACGGGGCAGACGGAAGGCAAGAATTGGAAGGAAGGGGAAGTGGAGGGATGGGGAGCGGCTCCCAGGAGCGGGGGCGGTGGTTACGAGGCGGCGGCCGTGGATCGATGTGCGGCAGAGCAGGGACCTCGGCGGCGGCGTGGGGGGTGCGGGAGGATACGGGGGGGGGGGGACGTGGTGAATGAAGGGGTGGTAGGGAGAGAGGAAGCAGGGGGCTAAGGGGCAAGTGGGAGTGCGATGGGGAGGGGGGCTGTTTGTGGAGGGTGGACGTATCCTACGCTCCTCATGCCCCCTCCTCCACCCTCGCCCCCTCCACGGCCATTGTCATCGATTACGGGGCCGCCATTCCACCCTCACCTCGCCCCCTCACGGTGGTTCACTTCACCCTACTCCCTCCCTCCCACCTCCCCTTGCCTAGCCCTCCCGCGCTTACGCGAAGGGATCTTCTTCCCTCAGTGGTCACCGGGCAGGACGACGGAGGGCGAGGAAGGTGCGAGAGGGTGGATTTCCGGAGAAGAGAACGGACCGTGAGCTTCGCGGCGTTTGGCTACGATGTCATCTCAAGTGCGAGGAGCACTTACCTACTGCTGCGATGATTTTAAATGACACAAAAACATCGGGCAACTTTCAATGAAATGGTGATCTTTACAAGAAAGACTAACGCAGTAGAGGCACGCAACCAATCCTTTTCCTAGAATATAAGCCGAATCATATCGTACACTCACACTCGCACATACGTACATTATTTGGGCACTTCGAATCAATAATGCATGAGTTGTCATAAAAGTCAGGGGGAAAATTGTTAAATTTGTACCAAAAATCAGGGTAAACATTATCAAAATGTTTGATAATAGTAGCCCTAAACTTAAATGGGTTTTAGATGCTTAAAAGTTTTCATTGTAAATCACTGTACTTAATATGCCTAATGGAATACCAATAAGGAAGGAAGTAATGCAGCATTTCAAGTAAAACATATTTGTCAGAAATTAGTGGAAAGGAAGCATGGGAAACGTAACATTATTAGCTTAATATATTGTGGAAGGGGACTTAACTTGTCGAGGAACGAGCACCTGAAGATTTATTGCTCACTGCTGTTATTGTAGCCACTTTAACGTAGGCGTTGTTCCCATGTAAAAAGTTATAAAAGATTTTCCGTTTGCAGAAAGACATTTTCACCCTCACCTAATACAGGGTTTAAAGCCCCTAAAACCGTGACGTTTCCCGGCACGAATGCACAAGTGAATACGTTCACTCGTCGTAATGCAGGAACGGTGCTAAGGACCCGAATTGCGAGGGTGGTGTTCCCCGAACCGAAGTTCCGCTTTAGGAGCCGCTCCCGCCGATAGTTTAAGCGAAGCCGACGTCCACCCGCAAGATATACATCAGGGGATATTCGAGTGGCGGCGCCTTGGGGGTGGCTTTTCACCAATTATAATTCTTTATTAAATGAGGTCAATGTCCTTACGAACGTGGAAATCGGGGCCCTCTAACGAATCAATACTGCGTATTGATTTTGAAAAAACTAAGTGCTAATTAGTTGACACAAAAAGAACAATGAAGGCACAGGTACTCTACTTGATGTTATAATGCTCCCTTAACGTGCCAGTACCTACGCTGCGAGTCAGTCTGCCTTTATACCAGGAGCTATTTGCGTTACGCATCAATGGAACACGAACAATAATGTCACGGACGCAGACAATTTGGCTCGTGAGAATACCTTTCGTAGGTCGAAGAGTGCGACCAAGCATTGACTCGACACAATATTCCATTTATCGGGCGCACGAAGATCATGGTCAGCTCTCAGAAAATTGATGGTCGAAAGGCGAACTAAACGAGTCAAAGGGTGGCAATTATGTATCGACCAATCTACTTCGGCGGGATTAATTTTCCCGACGGGGCAAAGGAGCGAACGAGAATTTAAACCTGCTATTTGGTCGTAATTAGAATAATTTCTCGATTAAACTCCACCCGCTACGGGACGTGCGATTACGCCTTCAACGCACGTAATTACGGACAAATTTGTTTGCCCGTTCCTTTACGCGCAACTTGCCACGTTTCCTTGAACAAAGGGATACTGAAAAGAAGAGGCGCGGCGAGCCGTGCAAACAACTCATTTAAAAAAGTAATCCAGCGGGCGCTAATTCCGCGGAAAGCGATGAGCACCGTGTTTGTATTCAGCTAAGGCCACCACTTTCTGGCCTACGCAGTTAACGGTCAAGACATTCATTGGTCTCTCTTTCTCTCTCTCTCACTTACTCCCTTTGTCTAAGTTGACGAAAGTGAAAGTTCCAGACAGTCCGCAAAAAATAAGAGTAGGGGAGGGAAATGGGGGGAAGAGGACGACGCAAAACCCAGAAAAGGTTTTTTTTTTGCTTGTTCGCTGTCTCTGGCGCGTTATTGCCATGCTAGTGGGACGTGCGGACGGACGTTTCCCTACGGAAACAATGGGCGAAATATTCGTAATGTGCACCTTCTCTCTTCCCTCGGTTTTGCATTCCTACACTCGAGAAGACAGACGGTTTCCGACCGTGTCAGGCGCAAGTCCCCTCCGGAGTTCAGCAACTGGGAATACGGGAGACCCAATGGAAACATAAAGTGAAACTAAAGCCACAGATCAACACCCAGGAGCGACCCCGGAGAGTCCGACTGGGAAACGAAGGGGGATTGTTGGCACTTGGCGGGGGCGGGAATGGAGACGGCGGCCAAAAAGGACAGGGGAAGAGGCAAACAAAAATTATGGGTGGGAGTGTGAGAACCGTGTGGGAGAAGAGAGAGTGAGAGAGAGAGAGGAGATTATTGTTGGGGAAGACCGGGAAAACTGCCGTAATTATTACGTAAACGAGCCGTGGGAATTAGTTTTGCGAGGTGGCGGGCGGAGCCGCATTGGTGGGAGAGGAGAAGACGACTGGAGAGGGGTGAAGACTTCAAAGAAGTCTTTAAGAATAGAGAGGTACGCCATGAAAGGAGCAGGGCTAATTTTCCGGAGTGGAAGGTTTTTTGATGATGGAAGAGGCAAAAAAGGAAGCGCAATGAGAATATTTCTTCGAGAAAGAGTCGAAACACGAACACATAGCCAGGCGATAGTGCGAGACGGCTCTGTTCTCTGCTCGGAGGAAAGCCGTGGGATTAATTATGCAATGCGCCCACGACAACAATAGAGGGTCGCCCTTGGCGAGGAATTTTTATGAATGCTTGTCAGACGGTGGGGGAAAATGTTTATACGTCAAACAAGGAGTTCGAGAGCCCAAAAGCTGGGGGAAACCTAATTAGGGAAAAACGAATTATTTCTAATACAGGATATATTCTCTCCTTAGGGCGGTTTACGAACATACGCCAAATAATCCCGGCGAAAAGCATGTGCTATAGGTGGAAGTTCTGCTGTTCTAGAGCATCGGAAGAAGATTACATGGGAGAAAACTAGGCGTGTAGATTACTATTATGACGTTCAATGAGATCAGAAATTTATCCTCTTCCAGACACCTTCATTAGTGTCCGCTGAAATGATATTGAATCGATACAAACCTAAGGAAATTACGCTAATTTTCTTGGTACCTACTACTTTATATTATCTCGCTGATACTCAATAAAAAGGCGCTCAGAATTGGAGGAGAATTATTTCCCTACGGAAGAAAGAAATATGTACCTGTGAGAAGAAAACAAGCAAAGAATTGTAAAAAAGCATATACATACAAAATAAAAAATAATTAATTAAAAACTGATGCAAAAGCAAATGCATAATCAAAATAAATAACATAAATAAAAATAAATTGTTAGTTTATTAGTAATAGTATTAGATAAGTTAATAAATAATAAAAATAAATCATGGATTTAAATTATCTTAAGTGCAAATGTAAGTATATTTAAATCGGATCACATATTTTCGAGCGATTTTTGGCAAATTATATCCAATGATTTCGTTGGACAATTAAAATTTCGCTTCTATATAGTCCACGTCGTAGGAGGTTTACTGTTATTAATAAAATAATATCAAAAATAACATCAAATTTTTAACATTTTCGCGATCAATTGATACTTATAATTTGCTTCGAATGCAATTTGGCTGTATATCTTTCAAAGGAGCCGACAACGTTTTTTAAGCGCAAAAAAATAATTTGGAAAATGCCTAATGTATTCCTTACGAAATATTTTAACCTCCTAACGCATTGGTAACGAGATTAGCAATGTTATGTCGACGGCGCGAGGGCCACCGACCGAGCCCCCCCCGACGAGAGACACATCCACGGGGAGCGAGATGCTAGGTTTCCACGCAACAAAGTGGACGTGAATACCAGAGCTGAACGACATATGGAAGTTGAGGATTGAGCTCCCATTATTAACCCGTGACGCCGGATGATGTCCTCGTAACGCCATCGTGAGATGCGAGGAGATCATCCGACGGAAGAGGTGCAAATCGCGACGTCTTTTCCATCCCTCCCCCCCAGCATCTCGCTTCGACTTCGTTTCCGACGTCTCCCACCGACGCGCGGGGGCGCTTTCCAGTCCTTCCGGGGTCTGAGCGGCCTTACCGGCGCTGGACCTCGACTTAGTCCTCGGCTTGGACGGCTGCTGCTGCTGCTGTTGGAGTGACTTGGCGCCGAAGACGGCGGCGGCGGCGACCGCGGCAGCCGCCGCCGCGTGGTGTGGGTGCGGGTGGTGCGGGTGGTGGTGAGGGTGGTGGAAACCCGGGTGGTGGTGATGGGGGTGCTGGTGGAAGCCGTGATGGAGCGGGTAGTGGGGGTGGAAGCCGCTCCCGGCGCCCCCGCCCCCCACCTCCGTGGACGAGGCGGAGGAGGAGGTGGGCGACGCCGAGGGGGGAGGCGGGAGGGGGGCCGACGCCGACGTGGGGCCGTTGGCGGCGGCGGCGGCGGCGGACGACGCGTGGAACGAGGAGGAGGAGGAGGTGGAGGAGGGGTAGTGTGGGGAGGCGTGTTGTGGGTGGTGGCCCTGCTGCGACGCCATCATACCGGATGCCCCTCCGCCCCCTTGCTGCTGCTGCTGTGGCTGCTGCATGTGCTGTGGCTGATGTATCTGGTGGTGTTGGCCGTGGAGCTGCTGCTGGTGTTGTTGTTGTTGTTGTTGGTGCTGCTGTTGGGACGGGAGGTGGTGTTGGCCGGAGAGGCCGTGGTGCGCCAGGGAGGAGGAGGACTGGTGGAGGTGCGGGGAGGTGGAAGGGTCGGCGCCGGGAGGGGTCGAGGACGTGGAGGACGCGGAGGAGGCGGGGAGGCCGTTGTGGGTGCCCAATCCCCCGCCGACGCCGAACGCCGAGCTACCTTCTCTGGGCTTGGAGCAGTTGGAGAGCGAGAGGGACGAGGCCGACAGCATCGTGGGCTTCACGTCCACCTGCTGCGGTGGCTGCTGGGAAAGGTAGTCCCCGGAGGAGGCGCCGCCCTGGCCGCCCACGGAGGCGGCCGCCGAGGAGGCCCCGGCCGAGGCGGCGTCCGGGGTGGCGTCCTTGGGTGGAGTCGGTGGGAAGCTGAAGAGGTGGTGGTGGTGCGGGGAGGAGTGCACGCCCCCGCCCCCGGGGGAGGCGTGGGGCGGGGCGTGGGGCGAAGACTGGGGCTGCTGCAGCTTGGAGAAGGGCGACGTGGAGGAGGCGGGGGTGGAGGAGGGCGTGGAGGAGGGGGTGGTGGAGGTCGTGGAGGTGGTGGGCCCGGCGCCCCACACCGTGGTGGAGGAGGAGGAGGGGGCGGAGGAGTGGTGCGGGTGTGGGTGGTGGGGAGGGGGAGGAGGGGGTGGGGGCGGCACCATCGCCTTGGCCGAGTCCGAGAGCCACGGGTGCAGGGGCGTGTGGAAGTGCGGGCGGCACACCTGCGGCGCCGCGGCTGCCGACATCCTCGCCGCTACGGGGAGAGAGAAAGGAGAAAAGACATGAGCTGACTGGAGTCACAAGGCACGTGGCACAAGTGGGGTAAAGGGCAAATTGCACCCAACCATGAAATACACACGAAAACAACAACAGCAACGCGGTAGGGTAGAGCGGTAAAAAAGTTAACCTGCTGACCAGACGGATCCGAGGACAACAAGCGATTGAAACCTTCAGTCCTGCTCCTGATTCTTGTCTTGAAGAAAATGCTTGCGTTCCGGCTAGTACTAAAGAAAATTGCACAGCAAAGGGCAAAGAGCTGGATTCCTTCCTTGCTTGAGGTAATTTCACGCATCGACGGACTTGGTGCTGAGAGGTATGGGCATTCTCTCAAGTTTCTAATATAACGGCGTTTCTTATGCAAAATCTTTAAGGAAGAGTTAAAAATAGCAAACGTGTTTAACGAGCAATCCATTTTCAGTAAGAGAGCACCCGAAAAATTTCGATTTAAACTATCTATTTAATTCTAATAACCTTGGGAACAGATTAGCACCAGAAAACGATGTACAATTTGCATTCGGTAACTCAAAAGATGAAATATCGTACACGAGCAATACAGCTATAACCTGATACAAAATAATAACGCAATGGCATTTGATACATTCCCACAAATCCTATGACATGAATTCTAATTTCATTGACCTTCAAGAAAGGCTGATATTCGCCCGCCTTCGAAGTAGCAACTGTATTTTTTCCATCCAGCATATGCATCAAATAACGCAACGTTGAGGTAATGATAACAGGGTGGGACCTATTTCCTTTCCTAATAAGGTCAATTTTCCAAGCGAAGCGAAACGGAGAATTAGTCACGATAGTTTTCCATGCCATTGAAACTGAAGTGGGATAATTTTCCACGCGAAAGTGAAAACCTAATTTCCACGGTAAAAAAATCACTTTCGCGGACAACGGTGCAGTAATAGAATTCTGTTTCGAGTCACAGTCCAATTTTCATAAATTGCGAGACACTTTTTAAGGACACGCGCAACGTTTTAAGTAAAAAGGCTCGTGCTTATTTTTAAGATTCCCAATACCCATTTCTTTGTTCCGAAAACAGTAAATACTCTCTGGGAATACTATATAAATGACGAATTTTCAAGACATAAGAGAATCATAAATGATCATAAATCTTAATGAGACCCTTTCCTTCTAGAAATAAAAATCTACACTCAGGACAAAGGAAATAATTGCTCGACAATGACACTTTAAAACTAACATATTCGCTGACAATCACTGTTTTAACTATGGGAGGGATTTATTAAATTATCTCGTGAAACAAAGAGAAGGAGAGAGAGCCACTATCTGTTCCACATGATTGAACCTCACACTCATCTGCGTACCCAATGGCGTGACTGTAAAACAGCAATAGGTGACCGTTACGACGCTGACGATCGTGTTGTGTATCCGTGTAATGCATCGCCATTGGCATCGAAAGTTACGAACGTCTTTACGAAGGTAAAGCACAAGCTTAACGAGCGCTCGGTGTCACGAAGGACGACAAGGAACTATAAAGACGCTCGACTTTGAGCACGTCCGGAATTACGTGAGGAGGACGTTACTATCGACCCTGGGATGTAGGAGATTCGACGCATGCGATGGCTGAACCAGAACCACGCGAAGCGACGGTTGCGAGACGAGTCGGATCGAGTGAGAGGCAGATGGAGCTGCAAATGCCTTCGACTGGAAAGAGGCTCAAAGATTTACGGGTGGGCTTTCTCAAATGGTATGCACCCAAGAAAACGATACAATTTGAACCCTACATCTATACTGTCACGTATTTGTTTATATCATTATACCTATCAAAGTGATGAGAAAAAAACACTACTCTCTCGGTAATATGAAGCTCAAGATTATACCTTTGTAGAAACATTAATAAGAGATATATCGAAAGATAATGACTTCCCATAATTAGGGTACGAATTAAAATGCTAAAAATAAACTTTACCAACATTATGAGGTTAGCAGAATCTTTTGGGTCAATGAATGTGTGGGGAGGAAGATACGTGCGAGAAAAATTATTTGAATTAACCTGTTACCTTAAAAATGCGAAAATTCATGCACAAAATTATGTTTGAGTCAATTTTACATTACAGTGAACATTTGCCAAGAAACTAAATGCATTAGCATCAAATGGTGCTCCGTGTTCTGAGGTGTGGCCAAGGGTGAATACCATTTCTCGTCTCGGGATCGATTATTTCAATCGATAATAAATGCTGAAATTCATTTTCGATAAAAAGCATTGCGACTAACAGCATAGATGTTCGTCGAAATATCCTTAAACCAAATTCTAACGCCCCTCATAATTACAACACAACGTAAGATAGATAGCAATGAATATTTTAATAGCCTCAATTGGACGTCCAAATGAACAGGATTTAGAATTATGAAAAAGTTATTTTGATAAAGGCGATATTTGCCATGAGATTGTGAATAAGAATATTTACCGTATCCCTGAATACGCTGCCAATATAACGGCTCCAAATAACATGGAGTGTTAAGGAAGGGACATGCTCTTTCCGACAGAAAAGGGTATTATGAATCAAGAACCTGGGTTTACCTTTGATTGCATGGTGCGAGCAATTACTTAGAGAAAATAAGAGTGTGGAATGGAATAATGGCTTCATTTATCAAGTCCCTTTTCCAATGCAGAGGAAAACCAGGGAAGGGAAAAGGGGAGCGGCATAGTTACCGGTGCCGTTTGCGTAACACTATCGCCGCAAGAGAAAGAGGAGAGCAAATGAGTTTTCTCACGTATTAGTGGAATGAGAGGATTGCGCAAGGAAAATATTCACAAAAAGGTAAAAATGAAAACAATGCATATCTTTGTCATTGTTTGCCGCTTATGATTACGAAAATTGACGAAAACTATGTCAGTAAAAAAATACACCATTCTACGCTCAAATAAAGAACATTGGTCCCTTCTTTAGTTTGTGACAGAAAATTAGACGACAACCTTTTGATTTCGTAGAATCCGATGAGTTGAGTTGCATATAGTGGTAGATACAAGATTTACGATACACAGGAAATATCTTAAAGATGAGGAGTGCTCACAAGCAGAAAACGTTAAAACGAAGCTGTCTTAGCACTGTGATTTTGTAACATACAAATTTGGATAGTGGTCTAACGCAACGAATAGAAATTTTGATATCCTAAAAAAACGGTGCTCGTTTAAAAGATTATAGAGAAACATCGAGGTAGAAACAAGAGGGCATGAATTTAAGAGAAATCGCGTTTGAATGGGAGGCAAGAAGGAAAATAAATACGAGATGAGACGTTTTACGTCAGCTGCTACATTTCACACAAAAATCTCTTGAAGAGAAAGGGGAGGAACGGTGGAAGGGTGAGAGCGAATGCGTCCTTCCCCACTCTTAGTGTCTCGGCCGCCCTCGCCATAACCGCCAAATCTCACGGAAATGACGAGGGAAGAACGGCTGCGCTTTATTTGTTTCCTTTTCGGACTCTTCTACGAACGCCTCTCCACTCCAAAATGCTACGCACCACACGTCACCGACACTCCCCACACCAAAGTCACTCAATTCGACCGACCCCGCACACATTTCCTGCCGTACGTAAAATGTCGAGGGGCCGACACTACGGGAGAGGGAAAAAGAGTCGATGCGAGGAATTGGACGGTAAAATAGGAGCTGAGGAAATAATGACGGAAAGGAATAGAGAGCGAATGTCAAGCGGACGACCAGAGGGAAGAGGAGAGCGAGGTTTGACTTAACGAGGTGGGCGTGGCAGCGGTGCCTTAAAGTGGCCTCAATCGTCGATTCCCAAGTAAGAGTAAGGAAACAGCGTTGGGGATACGGCTTCTACGCCGTCCGCTTGGCTTTCCACCCACCTTTCCAGTCTTACAACATACATAGCGGCCTCCAAAATTGCACCCACCACTTTCCCACAACGAATACACAAACAAGAACATCCAATTCACAGCATTCACAGAAGAAGAATTCACAGCAAGAACATCCAATTTTGCACTCATTCAACGGAAACATGGAGAATGTTCCATGTCAACGGAAGCGTGGAGAACGACGGATAATAAAGGAAAAGAAGGAGTATCACGAATTATCTCAGAACATCGAACAATTTATTCGACGTTTTCATTTGTCATGCATTCATTACTGTATCGCCATTTCTATTGAGAAAGAATGAGAAAATTGAAAGGAAACTGGGCGATTTGCCTCAAAACGAAAGTCTAGGATGATCACTACTCAATGTTAGAGTATAATGGAGGTGGCATGTGCATGCTAGTCTATTGGTGACAATGAAACTAGAATGGGGACACTTGGGAAGTATTGAGCTCCACCTCCTCAGCACAAAAAAATTTTCCTATCACCTCTTATGGACACTGCATGTGCCTTATAAAAAACATAAGTTCATAAAAATAAAATGGTACTTTTATTTAATCGCAGCGGCGTCAATTTATATTCCTGGAGCTATTGGATGGAGGTATTAGCGCATTTTATTCCACTGTGAGTTTATTATATTCCTTAGTTCGGGTTGAAATTTAACCTACTACAAATTTGGTATTTGTCTGCGCGTTTGCGCGATTTCCAACTTTTCTTTGACAAATTTGAAAATGCATTATGTTATTGATCTTACTACTCTTAAGTTTTACTGCGTGCAAAAGCAACTTCATCCATGACTTTCGCGAGAGTAATCCCTTACATACATGCCTAGCAAAATGACCAACATTCCCTCTCCAATCAGCTGCGATGGTGACTCCGGTACGTTACAACCACCTTGGTGCCTTTAGTGAATCCGTCATTTTCCAAGATCCAGGATTAAAACGGGGGAGATCCCAATAAAATAACTAGACGAGAGTCAAAACATTAAGAGGAGAATTAAAAAGTAGAAACACGAAAGTAAGTTGATAAGCAATGTCCTTGTCAGGATTTATCATACTTGGTCCTCAGCGTGGTCCAGCAGCTATGAGATTAGCGTTTATTTTTTAAGTGGAGATATTGACAGAATCATCAAGCAATAGCCCAACCCACCGTAATGTTTCTTAGCTCAATAAATCAAACGAATACCATCCGGAAGTCATCCTGGACTCGAAAAGCAGTTCAAATGTTTTGCGGTCTGTTCTTTCTTTCTTCTCGCGTGCCTATAGCTTGAGAGTTGGAGGTAAGGCTAGCGGGGGGTTAATATAAGATACTGCACGTACACCGCCCGCAGAGACCTCACCGGTGGTCCTCGGAATGAAATCATGTCGGCGGTCGCGCTCCGCGGGAATCAATTCGATCTCTTAGGCACCGTGTTACTGCTGCTCTGCTACTCTCTCGAACACACACACACAGTATCTGGTGGATCAAAGACCAGAGGAGTGGAAAGCCGAGGTAAAGTACGAGAAGCCGAAATGCGTGCTCCCTTCTTGCCTCCGGGGCTGGAGGATGAGATTTGGAGGTTCGCCGACCCGTAAAAGAAGCAGAAATGGTATGAGTTACGAGGAGCCGATAGATAGTCCACGGGAGTGGGATAGTGGTCGGTGGAGGGAGGTTATCGCAGGGAGGAAGTGGAGCTTCACCTCCGTGGTGAGTGCGGACGGGGGCGGGGGATGGAAACGGCGACGAGGAGTATCCTCCCCTCCCACTGTCTCTCACCAAAAGTCAACTCCTTGGCCGGGGAGATGGGCCGAGCATTAATCTCTCCGCTAACCCTAACCACCATCTCCCGGAACGGGAGCAAGTCACAAGGAAGAGAAATGAACGAGACCGGAGCGGACTTTGATGATAATTTATCTTCCAAATCGCCGCCGATGCTCTCTTCCTTTTTCTTCCTCGTTCGTTCCACCAATTCCACCCCTGTCCTCCCTCCTTCCCAGTGATCAATTCCTATCTCCCCCCCAACCCGTAACGGCTTAGAGCCCACCGAGCTTTCGCCACCTCTCTCCTTCCCCCTGAAGAGAGCTCCCACCGGCGATCGGCTCGCAGCCTCAACGAGGGGGTCCAAATCCTTATCCCTGAACTGTTTTTCACCCTTCTCCCACCGCCATAAAAATGTTTATTTTGCTCTTTCCTCGGTCCATTACTTAACTAGGCACTACCGTGCGGCGATGGTAAACCCTTTGGGGGGCGGGCGGGGGAAAGAGGGAGAGTGTGGATTTGGGAGGAACTAGGGAAGGGATGCTTGGGGCGCCGTGTAATCAGGACTCGGGAGAGGGAGAGAGACGAGAGGCGGAAATGGGCATCGCATTGACGGCAAGAGAGAGAGAGAGGAAAGGAGAACGGGGGACGGAAGAGACTGGAAGATGGATGATGGTTAAAGCCGATGCGAAAAAAACGAATGTAAAGAAGTATGAAAGATGATAATAGAAGAAGGTGGATATGTTCTTGAAAGACTAGTAGGACCGATTTCTCTTTGTTCAACCTCGCAGTAAAGCTTTCCGTATACTCCTCAAATCGATGTTAAGATGAACTGAAGACAGGAAATGTCTATAACTTAATTGTGGAGAGAATAAATGACATTCATAATGCGAGTCACGAAAAGAGTGATGAAAACTGTGACGTATTCTTCATAAGATATTATTGTAGAGTTTGCCATTTTATTTTCACCAAGCTCCTGTAATGACATGAACTACAACTTGGTACGGTTCACAATTTAATTTTGTCGATAAAAACGTGTGGAACGTACCAAGATCTAATTATTTTCCTTTGAAAGTGTTCCAGAAAGTTATGCCTGCAACTTTAAATTGCAAGCTCCTGTAAATTACTCTATTCTCACTGCTTGCGACAAAATATTTCACATGGACATGGAGTATAAAATTACTTCGAGACCACAGACGTGTGAGAAAAAGTTGCCCTTTTTACCCTCTAATGATTCTAGAAATGTAGAATAATGCCTAAAGTACACAATCAATCATCACGATGGATACCTAAATATAATTAGGTTAAACTTATAATTAAATTCATTGCCAGTTACGGAACATTTCTACCATTGTTATTTTATTTATTAGTTTCTCATACGGGCCCAAGCGGTCACGTTGTTACACGATATTTTTTCACACTCACCAATAATTTTAAAGTAAGTAAACAATAGAAAAAAGTGAGAAAGTAGTGGTAAGAGCAACGAATCGTAGAAGTAAATACAGTACAATAGATTACGGTATAAAGTAAAAAGACGGACGGAAAAGTATTGATAGGCAAGACAAGAGCTACCATTTTAAAGTACAATGGTCGAGAAATATTAAATCTAGTCTGCATACTTAGAACTACGCTTTTATAATCATTGAGACAGCAAACTATGTTTAGCTTCAATCCAGTATTACGAGACGGCATGGTAGGACATTTTATGAAAGCAGGAAAGAACTTGGTCGGTCACAACCGTAGCGACAAGCTCGGAAATTTAAAGTACGCTTGAAGGAACACCTTCTTACGCACAGAACTTTATTAAATCCTGCAGGCTATTCAAAGCAACATTCGCGAGGAATAGTAATGCACGCCATTCCTTCACCACCACCTTTGTGAAACGATACGGTATTGCGTCGAAGTGTTGCACGAGTTAGCGGAGCGAGAGAAGTTTCCCCATTAATTACAGCGCGAAATATAAAAGGGGTTTCTCTTATTTATGGCGACATTAATAATTGCAATTAGTCTGAGGTAATAAGAAAAGTTACACCATAGCTTTCTTGTTGAGATGTTTGGAAGTGAATTGATGCAGCTAGTTGGATGGCCATCTGGTTCATTACTGGTTACATGGTAGGTAAGTGTGTAAATTAGCAATCTTCTTGATAAAGAAAACACACACGACTCCTGATCAGAAACGTAAATTATTTACCCCAAGTTACATTTATTATGATTGAGAGGCTATTTTATGGATAAATTCGAAAGAATAACTCAGAAGCCTGATATGAAGATTATACTTCAAGTGGTGAAGCAACATAGATTTTAAAAGAGAACGGTTTTTTCATTTTGACCGAGGTAAAATAGGCTTAAATTTAGCATATTACATTTTTTTGCTTGTGACTTAATAGGTACACATTAAAAGTTTCATAAGATTAAATAGTTTTCTTTTATTTTCTCAGTACAGTCAGCGCCTTGGTAGGAAACAAATTCCATTGCTGCTAGAAAATAACAGAAGCTGCTATGCATCAAAAATGACTCAGGAGAGTTAATATTGAATTAAAAATAAAGATACTGAAAAAGCACAAAATCTTTAATAAAATAAAACCAGGAGAAATGTATTTGAAGGAAAGAGTTGCATTCCGCAGGCGCAATGGCGATAACTGATATCCTTCTCTCTTTCGCGTGAAAAAGGCGTTGCATTCAAGAAAAATAGCTGCATCGCCAAGAGGAAAGAGTTACCGCACATCTGCGTCGTCGGATTAATGGAACATTAGCACGAAGGTTAAATGTTTTCGCATATTTGCGTAAGGAAGACCTTTCAACCAAGTGAGAACAAAGTAGACTCTATGCTTCTGACAGGAACCATAAAAAACTAAACGCGGCCAGGTCAGAGAAAGAGAGAGAGGCTGAGAGAAAGAAAAACGAGCTACTCGACGCGATAAAGAGGGGAACGCGGAGGGGCGTGCGAAGGCGTTATGCTGTGAGGTCAGGCAATGGGTGGCCTGCAGCGGCGAGATGGAAGGAGAACGGAAGAAGACAGTACCTCCGTATTGCCTCGTGCGCAGCTGTCGAAGGGGGACCGACAGGGATGACTGCCCAGCCGCAGAGAAGAAGAAGGCTGGAATCGTATAGGTGCTCGGGGGAAGGGAACCGTGAATACTTCAACGTCTACTCCGTTCCTCACTCGGTAAAGCTTTTGTTTATAGTGAGTTATCTGAAAATTGAGCAGCGTGCTAATTTGAACTACGAATTCTATCACTCATTTACACCGCATCCGAGAACCTTCACTTCCGCCAGCAAAGAAAGTGAAGTTAATTCCAGCCCTAAAACTTCTCTAAAGAGCTATTAATTTCGCCAATTTTTCTTCCATAGAAAGCATTTCACATCTTATGTTGTTAAGGTCGATTTATTTTCCTAGATTATTACTGTGCTACAAAATTACTAATTTTGGAAGCACTCGAAAAATATATAAGTTACTTAAATCAGAGCATTCATACAAAGGCTAATGGAATTAAAGCCCAGTTTCAGATAAAAATTATTTTGAGATGAAAACATTTTGAGACACCTAAGAACGAGCGATTATTTGCTCCCCACACGAGTACTGAAGATGCCTAAGGGGATAACAAGGAGCAGGAAAAGAATTTGTGAGCGGGATTTTTTTTTAACTCGGGCTTTTTATAGTGGGAACATGGGGATGGTATATCAAGTGAATACGGGTAGATAATGGCACCCAGACCGAAAGACGGCAAAAGAGAGAGGGAAATGGGAGGAATGGGATGAGTATTTGAAGAAGCATCGCCATGGGAATGATATTCATGAGAAGATCATAACGAAAGGCACGACTTTGCGAGATAAAGAAGCAATAAAAAAGAAGGGAAGAGGTAAGGGGGAGAGAAAAACTCAGGAAGGAGGCAGAAGAGGGGTAGGAGAGAGCTCTGGATCGAGCGATAAGGCGGAAATAAGATTCACGGCACAGGAAATGCATGCCTTGACGGCGCCAAGGAAAACGCAGGAGATTACATATTTTTTTATCAAAGCGTTGGACATCAATGCGCAGCAGAAATAAAATTTCTCTCGGTCTCGGTAAAAGTTCTTTCGGTTAGGGGTGCTTTTCATCCCACATCCACGATCACGTTTTTCTTTAAGGACTGGATGCGAGACGAAAACTGGGGCGGCCGAGTAAATGGCACTAGCTTATTCGGGGCGACACCTCGGAAGAGCAGCGGCTTTCGGAGACGATTCAAATGGGAGAAGTGAATAAATTATAATAGCTTGCTCCTCCAACGCTGAGGGGTGATAAGGTTTGCGGTTAACGCGCTCGTTCACGAGGAACGCGAGGCACACATGCACGATTATTAATGAATATAGTTCTGCCACACACATTTATAAAATGGGTTAGCAAAAATTCAGGAGAATGAAAGTTCGCAAACGTGTTATTAGGATTGACTCCCAGTAATACGTGTGGTGTAAATTTCATTTATGAACCTTCAGAATCATGGAAATACCATTTAACTTTCCAAGTCTACAATATTATCACCATATATGATAAGAAAAAAAAGCAACTCCAGTGTAAAATTAATCAAGAGACCGCGTAGAGAAGTGTTATTCAAATTTTGATAACTAGTTTATTTTATACTTAAAAGGCTTTCCTTCAGAAAAATTATCATAAACACCTTATACAATTGTAATCGTACATTTCCACCTCCTATATCAATGTGATAAAGCTCCGTGGTCGTAGGAACGCGATTTATTGCATATAATCAACTATTTACGGACATTTCTGGCATACCGTTATTCTTCGTAAACTGTACACGGCCATACGCCACTAAATGACATTCTACTTCACAAGTATCTGCATAAACAATATTATAGAATTGATTGATATGTTTATGACTACCTTAATACCCATGTTAAAGATTTCCATCTGATATACTTCGTTAGAGTGCACAGAAAGTTCCCCTTATTATTACATTTTTAAGTCTAACGCCGTTAAAAGAAATTTTGATTTGTAATTACTCTCAGGCACATTTGTCTCTGATTGCATGCGAAAAGCATAGTAAATATGATCTTTTCCACGAAATAAAACGGCGAATTTCCGGGCAGGAAATTGGAAAAAAATTTAATAGCTAAGGATGCAATGATGATCTGGTCTCAGCAACTTACTTTTCTGAGCATATCATTGACTTTATAAATACATTGCAATCATAGCTTTGAAGAATTTTTGGCATGATGATGTCAAGGGGAACTACAGAACTGACGATACATGGTTCGCGAGAAACTTAAAGGCGTATTTATTTCAATGAACCGTATAACGTTTAAAAATATAAATCTTATTTATTCCGCTTACTGCTTAGAAATAAACTAATCTGTCCTGAAAGGCATTCTCTTTTAATGCAATACTGAAGCTCAACTGATGACGATTCGTGTGAATAAATAGTGTACTACAATTTGGCTATTACTTATATTAGTAATTCTCGAGTTCTTAAATTATGAGATGAATTCCTTTCGCGTTGGAAGTCGTGTGAAACGGAAGTTCTCGTGAGGACAATTCATGCCAAGTGAAGTGGTCACTCCGCGTTTGGTAACTAAATTATGGGGATTTATAACCCGTGAAGAAGAGATGCAATCACCTCTCACGACTAGTGATCCGGAAATGGCAATTTATCCACGTTAAGACGACGAATATTTTCACCCAACTTTCGAAGTAGAAATCAAGAGCAAGGATGATTGCAAAAAATCATCGTCTGGGTAAACACAGCGGGCCGAAAAGGGTCTGTCATGAACATTTCCCACCAATTTTCCGACCCACCCCATTCCCTCCGCTGCTCGCGTCTCGTTCTCCCCAATCAAAGGCCTCAACGATTAACGACCGAGAGCTCGCGAAAAGAGCGTCGAAAATGATCGTCCCTTCCGAGGAGTACCTACTCGCTCTCCTCTGGCCCGCCTTGGTCTTTACGGAAAGCGCTAAGTGGGAACGGTTTGGAATGGGGAAATGGGGAAGGCGCGTCTAAATTGGGAGACGCAGGTCAAGCTGACGCGGGCGCTGAGGATGCGAAAGAGAGAAAGACGTTGGGAGAGAGGCGATTAGGACGGCGAGCGAGGCGGGAGGTGAGTCCGTAGCAAAGGGGGATGCCGGAAAGGTTTCAGGTGCGGTCGTGGGGGTAGTTTGGGTCGTTTCGAGGTTCTCCATCGCGATCGTTGTCGACCGTGTTTTGATTTAATCGCGCCCTCTACGTGGCCTCTCCTTGTTTACTTTCCTCTCTCATTTCACGCCCTCCTCCCCCCCCCTCTCACAGCGCCCTCGCTCCAGCCTTAACACTGCCGCCCACTTAAATGCCCTCAATGCGTCTTTCGTTACTTTACCGGGGAGCGAAACGGAGTGAAAATAACAGAGGCCACGAGAGTGGGGGGGAGGTAAATGAGTAAGGAGGTAAATGGAGTGGTATTTTCACCACCTTTCGATGGAAAATCTCCAAAACCAACTAACTGCGCATTACCAAGATTCTATTCTACCACTTCACCTCCCCTTAACCTTTTACCTTTCTTTCAACGAAGTCGTGATTTCCTTCTACTAAACTAACTAATCCTCAAGTAGTACATTATGTCCCGTTATAACAAGAACCAAAAACATCTTATGCTTGAAAGGCTGATCTTATCTCAAATCTCTATTGCACTCAGAACTACCGAAGAGAGTAAAGCTTAAAGGGTAGAAAAACATGCAGTATCCAATCGGCTGTGAGATAAATTTGATTCGTACAAACATAAATATCTCTACCTACATTTAGACTTTTACAGTAATTATGCATGAGAGGCCAGAATCCGAAGATACGCAAGCATTTCGTAAAGGCATTTGAAACTTTTCATGCAATGTAGTATTTTCTTTCGTAGCGACATGATATCTCTATTCCTTCCATATCAATGGCACAATAAGAGATACACGACATCTTCTGACGTACCTACAGTTTATTTAGGAAAAGTATTGAACATTATTTTACAAGTCAAACGAGAGTAAAAATTAAGATGAGAGAGAGAGATAGTAACCAACTTAGGATGAAAGAAGGAGGATGGGAAATATCACAGAATAAAAATACTCTACATCATGCTTGATCAGGAAACAGAAATTTAACTGGCATGCAAAGTTACATGGATAAAGAAAATGAAAGTAGATGATAGTATGTTCAAATGCTTTAAAATATGTCATGCTTCTTGAGGCTTAAATGCACAAAACAGCCATTAATATAATTTTTATGTACGTATTCCTACGGTGAGATACCTTTTCAAAACAAAAATCATTTTATCTACATCCGTTCCGTTCTATGAGGCATGTGTACTTGCTGTAGAATACAAAGTTATCATTTCTGCGCCTCTGAGAGGATAGGCGTCGTTTCGAACTACAACATAGTAGACCTTATGTAGGGCAGACTGGAAAGGATATGGGTGGATGCAACGGAAGAGTGCGAAAGGGTAAAAGGACGCATAGAAACAAATAGGGTATCATAAGATGAGATTCGTAGAAGGGAGTAAATAATTTGAGGGAGGTTGGGGCAATAGCAAAGAGATTTTGTGTGGGTGCAGGGTTGGTTGGCTGGGGAGCGGGGAGAGAGTTGTGAAGCGAGATTTTGAGTAGGAGCAGCAGGGAATCGCGGCGGGGAGATTGGGGGGTAGGGTGAGGGGGGGGGGGGGGGGGGGGGGGGAGGAGGAACCGCAGACACGCGCTGCGATCGATAGGAGGAGCCACTGAGGCGACTGAGAAACGGATGCTCCGAAGGAGTGGGGTAGGCTTGTGCAAGAGGAAGGGTTGGCAGGGAGGAGGGGTCAGGTGGGGAATGTCTTCCCCAGGACCGTCTTAACCCCTTCCTCCCTCTGCTAGCATACCCTCCAGCCACCCGAGGCGCTCGAGCCATTTGCACACGCAAACATAAACCCACACGCCTCCTCCACATCAATACACGGATCCCGTTCAATCGATTTCTGGAGTCAATACATAGATGGCGGTGGAGAACGCACGGCAGGAGACGAGAGAGAGGTGTGGAGAGTAATGTAAAGGAAGAGCGAGAAGGAAAAAGGGAATGAGTGAGGACTGTAGGCTATGCCACAAACCAAATATTCTCCCTCTAAGAGACCAAGCAAATACTAATAAATGCGACAAAACAAATTTTGATCTTCGTTCAATGATCTTAATTGTTCTAATATAGAATATTGACTAAACCTTTAACCATATTCTTCATTGGATACTGTTGGTAAATTTCTAATCTTGTGTCGGTAATGGATCTGAGGCACCACATGTTTAACTTCATGAAGAATGGAGGCAGATAAATTCTTGAGAATGTAGACTGCGACGGATTAGAGGGAGCAAAAATAGAAAGTACACCTTCAAATACTTCTGAAAAGTACAAACAAAAGGAAAGAGATTAGGTCTAACGGTGGACTATTTATCAATATTTGTCTGTTTGTTTTGAGTATATACCTCTATGACCAGCCAAACTTTTTTTCGCTTTTGAAAACTTGATGATTAAGTTTCAATGTATATGATTTTATAATATTCATACCTTTAGTCCTAATTTTAAAAACAAAGAATGTGTTTGTATTCACTCACCTACCTAACAAGCTACATTTTGCCATCCGCAAATCTTGCTAGCTTAATCATTGCACATCATTATCGCACCGTCTTCAGCTGACGCTCTTCACATAGCGTTCTCATAAAATGAACAATAATGGAGACCCCAACCGATTACCAACACCCTTACCACCCTTACACCCTACCCGATTAGCTACATCCCAGATCCGCCTACCGTCCCTTAATTGCACTGCTTGAACTAAATATAAGTTTTTGGATCAGTTTTCTGACCCTCTGATTTATTTATGAGCTGGGAAATACATTCCTCATTCATCGGGGCTTTATGAAACCCGAAGTATTGCTTACCAGCACATTAATATGTGATGCCTTTGATAGCTTGTCTGAGTTAAATTGATAAGGCAAAACCTTGGTATGGATACTGCATTTAAAATGGCTTGCAATGACAGATAAGAAGCTCATTATCACAGGCTGCTCAACATTTTGACGGGAGTAATGTAAAAGAATCGAGAGTAAAAATCTCAATTTCGTGAAAAGAAAGGAATTTATAGTTTATAAAGTTTTCTGAACTACAGATTCCCTTGCAAGGTCTCATTTTCTATCAAGTGCCTACAGCGAAGATCTCGGGCAGTTCTTTTAAAACTACATCCACGAGCGTGAATCAATGAAATTCGCTCACATTATGCTGCATTCTTTTGCCACTGTGCCCACCTCTCGAATTCCTTCATTCCGACGAAATAATGCCACCTAAATTTCAGCCCGACGTAATTTGAACCCTCAAATGCAAACCACACCCAAACTCGCCTCTTCACATTTCATCGTGGCTGGAATGTATGATATTTTATTTATTTCATCCTCTAGCCGCCGGTATACACTTGCCGTTGATCAAGACAGGGAGAGAAGAGCCCGGAGGCTAGACGGACAGGTGGAGAACGATGAAAGAATCGAAATGTTCTATGGCTCTCGCTGTATACCTACTGAATCTTACTTCACCAATGATTTTTAAGAAGGTGCAAGTGTGATAAATCAAGAATTCCCGAAGTACTTAGATTTGGGCAATTTCATAGATTGAAAAAGCTTATTCTTTCGTCCTTTCGTCGACGAGGAATCTTGAGCAATATTTTTGGCAAAAACCATTAATAGAAGACGACAACAGTAGTAATTTCTTCAAATGATATGTCCCCATAAGAAGATGTTAGCAATAGCAATTAGTAACTCCAGATTTAACAAATGCCAACCCACTCTCTCTCTCTCTCTCTTTGTAACATTAGTAAGGAACATTTAGTCTGAATTATGGCCAGAATCGGTGCATTTTTCTCAAACCGCAAACACTTCTCAGCGCCTCCCGCCTCGCTCTCGTGCCGAGGGCGAGGGAAGAGGGCGGAGAGCGGAAGGGGAAGCAAAACCACTAAAGAGTTTTTAAACGGTCGTTAACAGTTTATAATGCCCTTTAATGCCTTCACCGTACCTTCCCATCCATTTGTCAATTTCATCGCCACGTTCCATATCTCTTCCCCCTCACCATTCCTACACCTTATTCTTTCTCAACTTACGCCTGGCACACGAAGCCACTTGCCCTCGCCCATCTAACTAACCTCCTATTTTCTGAAGACAAAAAAAAAAAAAAAGCATCTCACCCCCCATATTTTTTTCCTCATTTCGACGGGTCCTCTCTTTCCCCACCCCCACCTCAGACAACGACACCTTTCTCCTTGGCTTACTCAAAACCTCTAACAGGAGTACGAGCACTTCGCCTCTTCCTTACATCTTTTTAAAAACTCCAATCATGTCCGCCCACGACCGGTTGTGTTCCGGCAAACTACCTTCGGGGCGACGTACGTGAAGGAAAAAGAGAATATCTCATCATCATCACGGCCACCACAGAATCACCCCTCTTCTCATCCAACTTTCCCTCGATGCCCGCTCTTATCCCATCCCACATTTTAATCCCCTTCTACCCTCTTCTTTCGCTCCTTATTCCCATTTCCTCACCTTTTCCCCACCCTCTTATTCCCTCGTCCTCTGCCCTCCTTATACCCCCTCTGGGTGAAAAATCATCGCTTTTAACCCCCACACTGCCTAACCGACCCTATCTCCCCGCCCCCCTTCGGCCTTCCCTTACCCCGAAGGGGAACGCCTCCCTATCGCTCAGTCAGGCATCCCAGCCCATTCCCCTCCTACGCTCCATCTCGCTCTCTCTCTCCACTTTACCCATCCTCACGTCATCTTAACGGCTCTAAATGGCCGTGTGGTGCGGTGTAGCTTATGCCCGTGGATGTCCGTCTCCATTAACTAGTCTTTCATCTCTTTCTCTCTTCCTTTCTCCCCCTTCTGCCGCTCATCCACCTCTCACATTATGTCCCGTTTGGGGGGGTTGGAAACTAGGAAGCCGAGACGCTCGGGGTTAAGAAGTTGGGCCGCCACGCACTTGATTGACAGCGAGACAAAATTGAAACATCGCCGCAGCTCATTACTCATCACAAGACTCAAGCGGTGGGAGGAAGAACAGGAGGGGGGATGAAATGTATCCAAAAGCACAAGATATTTACGGAGCGCGATTGTGAAAATTGGATTGAAGTAACAGGTGATTTGGCAATGGACGAATTATGACGGTCGGTTGATCATCAGGAGTGAATGAAGTTTAAAATTAATTTATAACCCTAAGCAATTTGAGTATTGGCTTTCTCACATCTGCGTATTGTGTTGAGTCGAAACGGGTGCGGAAATTCATAAAAATCCTGAATCAAACTGCACGCTATTTATGCTATATCACTATTTTCATGAGGGACAGGACGTAGCCTCTTAATGCTATATGGTGACTGCGAGTAAAACGCTTTCCTGCTTTTTAAGGGTGTGTGTTTAGAAGATAAGGGGCAGGCATTAAAATTCAATATCATGATTCATAAATATGAAAATTATAATTTTCGTGTAATTTTTATTGAACCGCATGGCTGGTTTCGGAACCTCCCAGTTTAACAAGAGGATCGCGGTAACGATATCGATTCCCCTAGAATGTGGCCACGTGGCCTTGTGGAATGCACCGCCGTCGTGACTTACGGAAAATCAAGCATTCGGGATTCCTCAGGGGAACTAGTTATAGCCACCCGCATATTCGGCCCTCAAAACTTCGGGAATACTCTTCCTCATGATGGAGAAGCCCCCTACTTCGTTTATATTACTATAACCCCAGGGAATAGGGGGGCAGGGACCATAATCGCTCTCGTGGGTTCCTTCCCCTTTTAAAATTCGAAAAATAGGAGGCGCGCGCTTCGGGTTAGATATTCATGACATTCCCAGGAAACTTAAACGTTGCGCAAACTGCTTCTCTTCTTTTTATTCACTTTTTCATCGACAGGGAACTGCGAGGAGTGGGGGTGGCGGTACAGGGGGTGGAAAGGGGATGACGCAGGCAATGAAGAGGATGGAGCGAAAATATGGATGGGGGCAAGCGGAACTGCTGGGATGGGCGGTTCGAGGCAAAAGGAAGAAGGCGCGGGGAAGAAACAACGATGCTAAAGCCTTATGGCTGCCCGAGGGATCTTTATAAGGACCGGCCTCTCGCAAGGCGTCCCTCCACCCTCCCCCGCCCCCCACCTCCCTTCGACAAAAATCCCTCTCCACCAGAACGCCAAAACCCTCCTCGACCCATCCCCCTCGCCCCATTCTCGAAAAGGTTCCACCGCCTGCCTGCCACCCACTTGACCCCTTCCCCCCTCCTCCCCTTGCCCACTCCGTTTATCCGCAATCCTTAATTCCCCCGCCCCGATGTGGGTGCCCCGAGGGTGGGCGAAAAAACAAAGCGCTCTCCCGCCCCCTCGACCGCATACATCCGACCGACGCGTATTCCCCATCCCTCCACCCCCCTTTCCACACTAGCCTCCCCCATCCACTGCCGGATTCCCATGGCCTCCCTCCCACCCTCCTTCCCTCGCACAAGCTTCACAACAGCCAACTCCCCCATCTCTCTATCGGAGCCCCACTCCAAAGGTCCGCCGTTGGGCCCCTTCGCCCCACCCCCCCCCCCCCCCCTTCGGCGCACTCCCAAGCAACGCATTCCCCTCCCCCGGCCGCACTCCACCCCCCTCCCCCACCGGCCTGACCCCTCCCACCAATCGGTCAAACTTCTCATCCATCCATCCATCGTTCTGCGGCAGCGACTATCAAACTGATGGCTACAGGCGAGAGAATATGACGGCGGAGCTTGGATGGGGAGGACAACAGAGAGCGCGGTGGGAATGGGAGGAAGGACGCATGGGAAAAGAGAGAGGAGAGGCGTAAGGATGAGGATAGAGGAAGAGAGAGAGAGAGCTCGAGGCGACCTTTGAGCTCTATCTGAGAGGAGCGCGCAGGCATTCCCACGTAATTGGCGAGGACGCATATTCCTTCCGTCCAGATGGCCTGGCTGGTTCAAAAAAAAAAAGAAATACTAAATCCGTGGCCGCAATGGGACTGCTATTATCGAGGCATTTTATTAAACACCCATATTTTACGCGATTGGCGTTCCGTGATCGGAGAAGTCAAAGCATTAAGGTTTCATTCATTGCCACAGACATAATCAGATTGAAAGGGTTTACCGCATGACGACACCCTATACTTCACCCACGTACTTTATGCCAGCTAATAGTTTCAATATATGCATACTACATTCCATGGTGAGCTAAGGATAATATTTATTCTATAATACAAATCAATATATCAGTTATATGAGTTTTTTCATGATATTTATACGTTAGTCGGCTATGAAGAACTATTGCACTCGGGATGTTTCCATTCGGATCTAGGTCTAAAACTTTTTACTCACTACATATACAATATACCTTTTCCCGTATGTCTGATAGAAAATCAGTCCTTCAACTCAATTTAATTATGACGTCCTTTCACCAACTAAAAGCTTCTCTTTTCCATTTCCTTTCTGCAAAGCAGTCATGGATTAATTATAAGTATCAAGTACACCAAAGAAATTAATTTTTCCATTGCACGAAACTAGCAAGAACCTGATAAATAAATTATACAATGAAAATATATTTTGGCTGAAATCTATCTATGACTAGGGCTGGATTAGCTACAAAGCAAAATAAAGTACGTATTTAGGGCAACACGGGAAGGGGGCACCACAGTAGTTTGAAAACTTAAAATGAGGTGGATGTATACAAAAATAAACACTTTTTTCATAACTGAATACATTTAGTTCAATACCGAAATATATAGCGTTATTTTATTTAAAATTGTTTATATTTAGTAGTGCACATATAAGGGGGCACGGAAATCTTACAAACGCTCTTGGCATCTAAGGGTCTTAATTTAGCACTGTCTATGACTTCCATCTATTTTCAATCAATTATTGGACTGAAGCATTGCACGCTGTCACCATCTTTCAGTTTAACTTATGAAGACATCTACTGATCCACTTTAACGTAGCTCTTCTCTCACGGTGAGGTAAGCCTCAAGAATCTCTCCTCTTATGTTACCTTAAGAACATGGCGTAATCATCAGGCGTCGATGGACTAAACACGGGTCGAGGAAAAGCGTGGAATACAGGGAAAGAGGAAGAATGCACGATGTGATAGGAGGGGACTTTTTTATCTCAATATATGTGGCGAAGTCAATGGGAGACGGGATGAAGATTCGGAGCTGAGGGAAGTGAAAGAGTAGGGTGACACTCTGGCTGGACACCAGATTCTTATGAGGCGTGACGCGTCACTCCATGCTCATCTTTGAGGTTCATCATTTCAAGCCTTCTAGTTAGTTGGTTCAATAAGAAATAAAAGGAGCGAATGAGAAATCTTGAGGAGGCGGGGGAAGCAGGTGGAAAAGTGGAAAAAAAGGTATAAAGACGAGAGTGAAAGGTTGCGAAAACATCGCATCGTGAGAGCCCCTTAACAGGATATCCCATCTACGATGGCAAAGGGGCAAGGGGAGGGAGGGATTGGGATGGAGGAGCCGGAGAAGGGAGAGGATGGCTGGGTGTAAAGAGCGAGGGGGGTGTGGAGCAGGAGGGGGACGTATCGCTAACAACTCTTGTTAACGCGAGCCGAATGGCGCTCGGAGAAGACCGCGCGGGGATGAGGGAGAGGAGAGGTGGGGGAAGAGGAGGGCGGAGTGGGTGGGAGAGCCGGTAAAAAGTACGTGCATGGGGGTGGTGGGGGCGGGGTAGGTCCATTTACTACTCCCCATCTGATTCCTCCTCCCTATTCCACTCCCTGCCATCATGCCTCTCTTCCTTTCCCCTCACAACCGCAGAGCCACCAGCACCACCAAAGGCACCAGCGAGCGCCCCAGCACCACGGACCGACCGCTCTTATCTTAACCGTTTCGTCCGTCCCAATACTTTCTCTCTCTCTCTCTTTCTCTTTCTCCCTCGGTCCCTATCTCCTTTGCCATCTTTCCACCCCGAGCCTTTTAACACGCAACGTTACCCACCCCTTCTCCTCCGCCCAGAAAAAACAGTTTTTGATTCAATAAAAATCACGGGCCGAATGTTATATAGTATGATGCCGGTTAGATACGGGTGAGATAGAGGGGTCCGGAGGAGTGGGGTGAGTGCATGTGCCGAAGAAATGGGGAAGGGGAGGGAGGGGTAAGCGGGAGGAGGTGGAACGTAAAACGTAAATCGACATCGGGAGGAAAAATATAGCGACGAAAATCTCACGTCCCTTCAGATGATATCGGTGAAAAGTTCATCACTCATTTTCTAGGCTCCTTAAGAGCGTTAATTAATCCCGTCAATTTGAAGTAATGCTTGAGAGCACAGTTTATCTCGCTCCGGACTCTATTTGGAGCGCTGAGAAAATAAGCAATCATACCAGCTAGGTAAATGGCTCGATGAGGAATATGCGTCATTGTGCGACATGAAAAACAACGGAATTGTATTTTTTGTAGCAGCGCTAAACACTCATATCAGCGCCTTAATTGAGGGAAAAGGATTGAAATCTAACAGGAAATAGATTCAGTCACGTATGACAAACTGACGCCACTTTACACTCAAATTTCTTATTTTAAACCAAAAATCATGCCTCATACATTTCGGGATATATAGACCTACGTTCTTACCGTTCATGAATTACGGTAGGAATGTAAATGCATTACCAAGACTGTAAGCACGATTACACGTTTTACGAACATTTAACGCATCAATATCTCTTCAAGATATCACAAAATATTCGAGGTGATAATTGGAATCACGCAAAGAAGAGGTTTTTATCTCTGTGAGAAATCCATCGGCCCACTTCATCGATCGAACTGTCACGCCGTTAATTAATTTAACGAACACGATCGGAGAACAGCTCGAGCGAGATTTAATCATTTATTTTTCCGACTATAAGCGATTTTATCATTTTTGGACGATACACACTCCATTTAAACCGAGATGGCTTTCTACTCCTCGCCTCCTCTTCGTAGTCCCGCCTGACAAAGCAAACACACCCCTCGAATAATCGATTTCACACCAATTCTCCCGGACCGGCGGAAGATGGGTGGACATCTTATCTTTCATCCTGTCTCCCTGACGCTTCTCATCCCCCGCCACACCAGAAGATCCTCCTTTCCCTTTCGTCTGCCTCTCCACCCTTCCACCCCCCCCCCCCCACCTCGGCACCACCTAGCCCACGTGACCGACCACCTTGGTCCGATCCTCGTCCTTCCCCCCTCTGGGAACCCGTTGACTTCTTCTTTAAAGCCAAGCACAAGGTCCCCAGATGCGTAAAAATCGCACAGAGTCTACTCCTTCAAGCGCCGAAACACTCGCCACCTACACTTTCCCATTCCTCTTCGCTTCTACCTCTTCACTTCCTCCTCCATTTCCCTTCTTCCTCTCTTCCAATTCAGCATGGGACGGAAAGGGAGCGGTGGGGTACCAATAACAGTGGCAGCCTCGGAAAACCCGCATCCCTCACTATCTAAGATCTCTCACCATCACTTCCCCCCCTCACCCCTTACCTTACTTAACAGCTTCCTCTCACTTTCTTGCTCTTCTTCCAATGCCATAAAAGAGAAACACTTCAATTTTCATCCCTGATTCGTGCACTCACATACTTCCACCATATTTCTCTGCGCCATTATCATCCTAATATATTTTCTACCAATCATGCAACGCTTCCCGCCTCTCTCTCCGTAATGATCTACTATTAAAACTGAACTAACTCTCTGTTGATTAAGAATTTAGCATACTTTTCTCTCCCGCTTCATCCAGTTCATTAATGATTTCATCTTACAGCATTATTTTAATATTAATCAAGTGCCACATGTTTACATACTTCCAGTTTCCTAGCTTGCATTAGTTACCTAACTTTAATTTATATTTACTACTCCCTGTATATTTGGACGTCAATTATTTCGGCATTCTCCAAAAACAAGACACGGTACAGGTGGTGTATCAATGGTCAGATTCTGGGGTAAGGCTTGAATAATAACAGAAGCAAAATTATGAGGGAATGGGGCCTCGGCACGCGAATGTCGTTAATGTGGCAATGCAGATTACTACTGTTGTTTTTTTGCAGGTAAATGCATTTGCACTGATTAGGGTAGTAGATTTTGATGGAACGTATACACTTTACTTTGCATTTGCTCCATCTATCATTATTCTCTTGGTAACGATCGTCAGCTTTGCTCAATTAATCAATATGAAGACGTTACACGTCAAACCCCGGGAGTGAATAAATTAATTATGCGGAATCGTAGTGATTCCTCGCATCTTCAATATTCCATTGTCCCTAAGTGCCTGTTCCATTATTTTAGCTTGCCGTTTAATTTCTTATTCTAATCTTTTTTCCCAGACCATGTTGAGCCCTTTTTCATTTGTTCACCTTTCAGTGTATCCATTATCCTACAAACGCAATCAAAAACTGCTGACGAGCAGGGCAAATGCAGCGTGCTCTACCAATTTTGCCGGGTTCGGTCGAAACGGCGGTCAGAAATTCGTCGTTGCAAGTCAAGTCACTATCAGGGCATTAAAAGAGCAGTCAAATTGTCTTGAGAATTCAAATTCGAAATGGATCCATTGCACGTGATTATATAGAGTGAAATAAGAACAAGTATATCCAGGTTAAATTACTGGTTTTCATTGTCCTGGACAATGTAAATCACCATTTATTGCCACCCAGTGTCCAGCTGAAATGGAACACCAAATAATTTGGCACGCAAAAAAACTGTAATGGTTTAAAGGTAACAAAACATACCCATCTCCACATTCTCAATTATCTCGATGCACGTTTAAGTACACGGTTTAACAAGACGCCTTAAAAGCATATCTCGAGACGAAAAATCGTTCTGGAGAAGAACGAAAGCAAAATAAAGGCAAAATCGCTCCTATATTAATGAGAACCGACCCCACGGGGCAAGAGCTCTTTTGAATAACTCTTCACGCCCGGCAAGGCATCACTGTGCATAAACGTTCCAAACTCTCATTTGGTAAGGTCCCTTCTTTTTATCCCCTTTCCTTCCTCCCTCTTTTTCCTTTTGTATTCTCCTCTCTTAAAAAAAAAAACTTATCTTCCCTTTTTTCTTACCCCTCCCCATCATCGCGGTTTGGCAAATGCCAGTGATTGAGAAGTAAACATAGACTGAAGGGAGCCGCGATGAGTCTGGATGTGGAATGAAACGATCTCAGCGCTTAATGCCGAAAGAAGTAAAACGATATCAGAAGGTATTTTGGGGATCGTTGAGGGAGAATCGACGATGCATACTAAATTCCTCGTTATAAATATGCAGCGTAATAGTGTCAGTCATCGCTATAAATGCATGCACTCCTTTAGTTAATGCACATCCTTTGAAGTAAAAACCTTTTGCGCGCATCCAGATGCCCATCGTTACCTATACCTTTAGAAGAAATTACATAATTTAATAAATATTATGCATCGTAAAATTCCATTAGCGTTTCAACAGAAACTAAATACATATCATGGAACACTATTTCCCAGTTATGATAACACTAAATATACAGACATATATGTATTTGGTCGTGGGTATCGAAGGATATCTTGTTAATGGATAAACTCCTACAACGAGGGCATGTTTTTACTCAATGATAGATTTTTGAAATCTGCTAGAGATTACTTCAAGCTTTAAACATCAACACATAAGGAATTTAATTTTTTCAAGTTCAAACTATGTTGAAAACATTGTTCATAAGAGACTCTCAGAATAAATGGAAAAATAATTCCATCATAGGTATTTAATTGCATTAACCGGGTTCATTGTGAAAGACACATGGAATTTAAGGTGATATTATGACGCACTTTTGTTTTTTTAATCATAAAAGTCGATTGATATGAATTCATAAAAATTGTAGCTTGAACTGAAACAGCATATCAAAATTCAGTTAATAATAATTAAAATACGAAAGCTACCACATAAAAAACGAAAAGAATGTTTTTATTGTCATTAGCGTTACAGTTAAAAGTAAGAGAAGAAAAGGCCAGGATCAAAATAAACTAGAACTAATTCCCTTGCCACTGCGATGGTAATATTGCATCTATGGGTGTTTTTTTTTATAATTCGGTAAATTGAATGGATGCCAACAAGTAGGTTTATTTGAACAAGTGAAAGCATTTTTTTTTCTATTTCCAGTTGTATGTACCTTACCGGCCCGTAAAATACTGAAATATAATATCATAAATAAATGTGCGTTTAAAACCCTCACTAATGCAATCATCAATAGCATTAGCAACCTTGACGCTATAGATTCAGGGAAATACAGTAATTTCGGGGCCGGAAAAACTGGCGACTTCCCAGTTCAGCGCACGTGGGAAAACGTGCAATAAAAGCTAAAAACCATAGTGCCCTACCATCTCATTTTCTCTTCTACATAGGCTCGCGTTTATTTGTTTGCCAGTAATTGTATTCAAACTCATTACTTTAACTTAAAAAACATTGAAGATAAAAAGAGAAAAGTGATAACAAATGGAAAATAGCTCACTGCTACCGCTGGGGCCGTGAATCCCATTTAACACCCTAAACAGCAACCAGCTTCACCATGAAAATGATAGAGAGGGTACCAGACTAGGGATTTATTTTTCGCCGTTTCTACTCGAATCGAATTAAGAGAGATCCCATGCTTTATCCTATTGGCGTGCTCCCTTGCACCGAGATTGGATTAGTGTGTAACACTCGTTCTCGAACGCTATTCGTTGGGCCCTCTTCCTCCCCTCTGATTCGCCACCAGGGAGAACCAGATGAAACCCCACCGGAGACCACCACCCTCACACACATTCACCCCGTCTCATCTCTCGCCAACCCCCCCCCCCCACCCCTTGCACACAAAAATGTAAACACTGAATCGAGGAGGGAGCCGAAGTTGGGGGAGGGCAGGGAGTGGGAGAAGGGGTCCTTTGATCGCTTCAATTTTCCGACTGACGCTTCTTCACTACACTTCCGAACACGCCTCATTGTGGAGTCATCTGGCGAGGGTGATTCCCCATTTACCGCCCATTAGCCGGATTGATTCCCGTGGAGAATCAGAGAAAGGGCACGAGGGATTGGGAAGGGACAGGGAGGGGGGTGGAGGATGGGTGACTTGAAAAAAGAAGGGAGGGAGGGGAGAATCCAACCCGATCCCAAAGTAAGAGAGGTGGGGACAGAGGGGTGTGTGTGTGTGTGTGAAGGATTCGAATGAAGGGGTGAGGCTGAGGACATGAAGGAGTACGAAAAGGGTGGTGTCTGCGGTGGGGAGGGAGAGGGGACCGCGGGATTGGAGTAATGGGAAGTAAATGGATGGGTTAAAAGTGTGCGAATGGGGATGTAGTTGGGGTCCGGAAGGTGGGATAAGTGGATGGGCGAGACATCTGAGGCTGGCGAGTGATCTTAAAGAGCTGACGTCGAAGTACTCTCTCACACATGCGCTCCCCACTCCCTCCTTTGAAGACCCGCCGTCTTCCCCTCCTCACAGAAGCTGGAATTCTAAAAGCTTTCCTTCCGAACACCCTAAGCATTCATTTCTCTATCGGATAATCTACATGTCCTAGAGAAGTACCAGGAGGCATTGCACTTCCTATCGATTTTAATTCAAGAGACTACGAGTAGTATTTCACCACTCCTGAATGATTTCATCATCAGATTGCTAGAGGGTAGGTACACTTTGGATAATTGCAAATACTGGGATGTTAGCCTCGTAAAAAAACTTGCTCTTTCTGGGGAACACAGAAATTACAGATTATATATCTTGATAATTTACAAGTGACTGAAATCGTGCTACAAAATAGTAGATAGATGATAGGCCAAGGAAAATATGCGCGATAAAAGACGAGGAAAGACTCTTAAGTGCCCAATGTAGATTCGTCCAATAGTTCAGCCATGACTCGCTATAGACTGGGGTTCCTAAATATCGACGAATCCAAACACATTACAAGTAGTATAAGTAGTAGGTACAAGTTCTTGACTGATAAAATTCCTTGAAGTACATTACCTCTATATCTTTCAAATGAAGGGTGCATGCAGGTGAAAGCATTGAAAATTGATGAAACCCGACACATTGGAATGAAGGATTTCAAACTCTGCCACACACTCTGTGGGGTACAGTTTGCCACTTCAATTCTACTTTTTCCCTACCTCTTCTGATGGACGAATGAACAAATGACAAAACTTGAAGCAGGATAACCCGAAGGAGCAGTAAAATGAGGATAGCCGCACCTCAGTGACCATTAGAGAGGTGATACCCTACGGGAAAGGAAGGGTTTATTGTTGCGTGAATACCCAAGGGAGAGGGAAAATAAACCATCCATAAACATCCTATAAAGAGACTAGGGAGGTAAGAGAGGGGGTGTGATAAAGGCCTGGTTCGCCAGGGTATGTCAGGGAGTCAATGGAGTAGGGAAGTTGGATAACAGGGCTTTCGTGCGAGCTACGGAGGACGAGGGGGGCGATGAAGAATGCCTAAGAGAGAGATGAGTAACCTGAGAAGAGTGGGAAGAAGGGACGCTTAATTATAATAATGGTGACCAGGGGGGAGGAAGTTTAAGAGTGCGGATGTGGGGTGCGCCAAGGGGTAGAAGGAGCGTTGGGAAGAGAGCAGGGAGGGAGGAGGGGGGTGCTGGGAGGAAAAAAAGAAGTTGCGACGGGAACGAACACGAACGTCCAGCTGCGACTTGAAATGTCCGCGGGCAATGGAAGATTGGTTGGTTGAAAATTTGAAATACAGCAGAAGAAACACCGTCCTGGGGAAAACGGTAAAACCAAGAAGCGCGAGGGTTGCGACTCATTCATCAAAAACAGATCACTTATAAAGGATCGACGCGTTCTAAAATTCAACGCAATGAGGCTTGGCCAGCATAGCCAATAGTATAAATACTACACCTTGCTTTACGAAATCAGGAAATTAAACCAAATGCTTTCGAGTGTTAGGGTGGATAAAATTCTATCCAGCAATTTAGGCCATACAAAACGTCAACAACAACCTCATTTTTTATACTAATTATAAGGCATGTAATAATATTCGGCCTAGTCTGTTAGACTTTTAGGGTAGCATGTCTGCTTCCATAAAGAGGGTAGGTAGAACTAGGTAGTGCATTCCTAAATGTATACCTGCTTTCTTGTAATCTCCTTCCTAAAATTTCCGTATTCATCGTCATGATACCATGCAATTATTATGTGACATTCTGAGAAAAATGTAATTCAGTGGGCAACTTAATCCAAGCTCTCAAAATAGCTTCATACTAATTGTGTAAATCCTAGACAGATGATGTCATATTCAAAAAAAAAATGTGTTATTACTCGAGGAAGTACGATGTTCAATACAAAAATGTTTTAGAGATACTACCTTCAATATTATTTATGATAATGTAACTAATTAGACAAGGTAGTATAACAGTAGAATAAGGAAGTTTTACTCAGAGCTATACTTAAATATATGACGGAGAACTGAATGGAAAATGCGAACTAATAAACATTGCGACTGTTTTTTAAATTTTTAACGAAAATCAATAATTCAAAACGGACATCAATACCAAAGGCTTCACTAACCTGCTGCGAGCTATTCTATCAACTATTTCTTATACATGTCCTCGTCCAATGAAAACTATTCGTACTCTGTTGTTGTCATCGCGTAGGGATGAGGCAAGAAAAAAGAGCAAGAATACCCGCATTAAGTAAATGGTGATAAGAAGGGCAAAAAATTAACCGGAAGGTGGACGTAATGACTCTAAAGTGCCTTAGGAGGACGGAAAAAAGGAGGAGCGTCGTTGAGATATTCTCCATAAAGAAGTCTCACATGGAAAAAAACGCTCTTGAAAAGTGATTTTGCTAGCACGCCCGCCAACCAACGCCTTAACCTCAGCGTAATGACGTTCGGTGTATATATTTATGAAAAAAAAATCGACCAATCCTTGGCCATTGCCATTATCCCTAAAAGCTGAGTATAGTGAGGGGTTGATATGGGGGCGATGACGTCGGCGGGAACGTAGAAGCTTCCGCACCATCCACGACTTCCCCGCGTCTCGCGATTTTTTGGGTCGTCTCCCGAGATGATCCTTTCTGGAGCTGAGTGTTGGGAATCCCGGACATTGATCCCCGGCGCCTTCCACGAGGAAGAGAACATCCGCTCCTCCTCCGGAGGGTGAGGAGGAAGGGGGCCAGGCGAGAGGGAAGGGGGGGGGGTGGCGAGGAGGGCAGGCGGAGGGGCGGGTTGGGCAGGTGAGGGCAGCAGCGGCAGTAGAGACGGCACACGCCCGCCCCCCTCGGAGATACACCTGTCCGGTGCCCGGCTTAGAATCCACGAACCCACCCGGGCCGCCAGAAAATTAATAGGGACAGAGAAGTGCATTAGGGATACTTCGGGGGGGAGGGATGAGGGGGAGAGTGGTGTGTGTGTGTGAGCTCGTGAGAGAGGGACCATCTCCGGAAAGGCGCCTTTTTTATGACGCCGACCTGTCATAAAACGGGGCAGCGGCGCTCGCTTGTTCGCTCTCCTGCAGTCCGTCTCGGTGAGACGGAGAGAAAGGAGGTGAGGTGGGACGGCACCACATAAAAGCATCACCGGGTAGGATCGAGTCGAAGCTACTCGGCCCAAAGACCGAACGGCAATGCAGAACTACGGAGAGCATTTTATACCCGTTCGAATTGCATGTAATAACGACATGACTCACATAAAACTTGGTGCTTATTCTCAAGTAAGGCAGGATGGCTAACCAGGCTGGTGGATAAACCTTTTAATTGAAGATGGTTACGGAAAAATAAGTTTGAAAATCCCTCTTATAAAACGATCGTGGATAAAAAAATTAAACAAGGTAACCAGTGCAGAAGTGTAGCTTTAAAATAGAGCTAAAATATGAGTGGCCAGCAACCCAGTAGGAAGGAGCCATAAAAACTGAGAAACAGTGGAAGGGCTAAGAGCAATTGTGAAGATTACGTGGTGCTAGATGTTACACTAATAAAATACATGAAAGTGAAGTGATACGCTTGTGATGGTGTGGGAAACTGCTGCCAACTGCTCGAGAGTCCATATTCCATGATGACGATGATTGATAACATTAAAAGACACATTTTTAATGTTGATTCTTTTAGTGGTGGTATTGAATTAGTTGCAAAATTTTATTAACAGTTAGAGTCAGTTTTCAAATAAAAAGTTAACAAATAGTGAAAAGCCGGCACTGATCTCGATAGACCCTGGTCAAAAAATGTAGGCCATCGATTAAAGCTGGTAAAGGGCGTTGACATCAAGGGTAAAGGAGGATGAAATTAAATAGTGAGACCACTTTTAATAAATGAAATTCATAAGATTTTTCCATTAAAATAGTCAAAACGAACGCATACATTATTTTAAAACTTTCCATTCAAACCGTTTACCCAGCATGAAAAAAACTAACTATATCAACGGCTATGTCACTGGTTAAACAGGATCAACTCCCGTTACGAAGAGCGCGAAGAGCATAAATATCAGCCAGCAATTTCTTGACACAATAAAAATATGGATTGAAACTCTAATCAATCATATTCCTTATGCAATTCTTAAAAGTCTCAACAGTAAAATAAAACCTCAAAAAATTATCCGTATATTCAACAACCTGCAATGAATAAAATTACAGCGCTATTTTCTGTGCATACACTAATGTGGAGGAGAGCATGAGAGATCTATCGTTACTTCAAGGCGTATGAAAGAAATTTACCAAGAGTATTTTTTTACTGTTTCCCCTAGTGAAACTAACATCCCAGCAGGCACGAAACGAAAGAAGGTGCAATGTTTAGAGCGACTACGCAATGAGAAGGATCTCATATAAGTGTACTAATGACGCAAAACTCGCGGGATGCTAAGTTCAGTAACATGCTGTCGGCTCTCGTATTTATTTATTTTCCACTTCTTTACATCGGAGTATTAACACTTTAACAACAGACGAGCACACACATCCATGTCCTGAGTGGTAAAAACCCACTCAGGCGGGACTCGAACCCGCGACCCTCAGGTTAGCAGGCGAGGACTTAACCACGCCGCCACCGGAGTATGAGGAAGAGACATTGAGAAGACAGAAGAATGAGACAAAGGAGTATGAGGAAGAGATCCAAAAAATTGAGAAAGCTGCCGTCTGTGTTGAGGTTTGCACCCGAAAAGGCGAAGAAGGCGTATATAAGCGGCGACCTGCCCGCACCCGGTCTCCAGGGCCGGCCTAGGCGCATGATGGAGAGCACTCGCGGAGTATTCGGCACCGAATCCCTTCCACAGCCGGCCCTTAACTAGCCGCAGGTTAAGGAGGCAAAAACTAAAGCGACCGCATACATTTCAGCCGCCAGGGAAGGGAGGGGGAGCATCTCGAGCGAGTGAGATGCGCGAGAGGTGGTAGTTTTTGCGAGGGCGGTAAAGAAAAAAAACACTGGAAAGGAAACAGGGAAGGGGGCAAAACCTGCACTACCGCGGACAATGGCCGGATAGAGCGCCCCTATTTTCAGTGCATTCGCCACTTCCTCTGTAAACGCACACTTGATGAGAGGGAAATAGAAAGGGATAAAAAAAAAACACAAGGAATTTTTTTTCCACGGGGGCTGTTATTTGAGCCCCTCCTTCGATCGAGAAGGTCGAAGGCCATGTTTTTGTTTTCAAAAAAAGAGAAATAAAGTGGCCTTTGGGGCACTCTCCATGAGACCCAAGCATACCCTTGAATATTCCCCTTGCCCCCCGAAGAACGAAAATGGGGGAGGAGGCTCCTTTTAACCGGTTCATCGGTTTCCGGAAAGTGAAGAGAAATGGGGGAGTGGGGTTTTAGGGTACGTGCTGCGTGGTGGGAGAGGAAGGATGCGAGGGGAAGTGTGATGAGGAGTCGGCAGTCAATGCATAGATGACAGCGAAGGAGACACACGCAGTTTTATTCCTTCCGTTTGGGTCTGCCCTCACAACCCGCTGCGACCTTAGCACCTGCCCCGACCGAGGTGGGAAGGCCGAGCCGCGGAAGGACCGACGCCACCACCTGCTCCTCCCGCCCTCTCCCACCACGATAGATGCCTCCACCTATTTGCCCGACAAATTATCAGTTACGGGATTATTTCAGCCGGGGAGTCGGGCATGAATCTCGCATCCCTTAAGAAATCGATCTACAACTCTCATTAAGACGGAATGCAAGCAACAATTTTGAAGTCGGAACGGACGTGACATTATCCGGAATGGGAGAAAGTTCTTGTGTACTTTTCTAGTAGATAACTGAGAGAAAGAGGTGGCTCTTCCACAGAAAAATAAACCTGAAACACAAAAGCTCTAGTGGAAATATCACGCATGAGATAGCCATTGCTCGGTGACTATCGATGCAAATTGCGTACTTTTAAGTACCGACCGGCAGCAAAGGCCTTAAAAAGAATCGAAAAATTAGTAGATTAGATCTACCTTGCATCACCCATGAATTTTATTTGATTGCTGTTTAGAAATCATAGTGCGCTCAATTTATGCAGATTAATGTGAAACTTCGAGACAGTTAGTTTTTTGAAATATAAATGAATGGTTAACTATGGCCGCCTAAAAGCAATCTTCAAAATATGACTATAACGGATTCACGCGGAGATTCACTATCATAAATAAAAGGTAACCTTAAATAAGCCGCTCGCCAGTATATATCCCGAAAAAAAAGCCGAGAAAATATATAAAAACCGAGAAAAAAGTGCCAGGAATCCTTTTAGTTCATTGAGAGAAAGAGAGAGAGTGAATATAATTAAAATTTCACCACATTTTACTCATATTTATCACTGGTGGAATGCTTAATTTTTAGTTAAAGTAGTGGATTGGAGAATGCAGTTACATCGGAATCAAATTCTAAATGGCAAATATATAAGTGCTCCTTCAGCGCTCATTTATTTTCGCCCCTACAGATAATAAATCTCGTACGTAACGAGAACGTAAACGACAACGCAATTTCCCCCGCTCAACAGATTTCGGCACTTATCAAGTTTGATGCACACATTAACTTAATCCATTCACTTGAGCAGGCCAATTCCACATCATTGGAGAAGAGCCGCATCGAAATAAAGCAGAAATGTGAGGGCCATAAACGAGAAAATGAATTTATGACGTGATCTGGTTTCAACTGGACTCATTCCGTCCATTCATCACTCAGCAACGCATTTCAGCTCAGCGAGAAAATGATTCAAGCACTACCACTTAGCTTCATACCGAAGGGTTTCCGCGGTTGCAAATTATCAGATTAAGCCATAGAGTGCCTCTGGTGCATGACTCACACAAAGATCATTTCAGCACCAACATCTACTACTTACTACTTATGAGCCCCGAGGAGCACATGATCTTGAATCTGGACGTTCCCTATATAAGATTAAATTCTCTATATTTCACTTGATTCGGCAATTAACAACGACGAGCCTGCTCTCCGAATAAATATGCCCACTCTTTTACGAAATTATACTTTATTTGAGCATTTAATGTTTATTTCAAATGTAATGTGCATTTAAATATTTAAAAAGTAACACAAAAAATGCTTGTTCGATAGCCTTCAATCCGTAAAATGACTGGTAAAAGTTATTCCTTAATTGTTGGAGTACGGATATTTTACTACATATTAGGTCAGGTGGTCACCCTCGCATCCCTCTTTAACTATTAGAAAAACCGCCGTTTTGCTCTCGCATCATCATCCCTAACCGGCGTCCCCTTTTTATTTGATTTGCCCAACATTACTCGGCGTGACTTCCTCGAACCATCGATCCCCTCCCACATTCCAAATCATCGACTCCATCTCCAAGTTTCTTTCTGCTCTCACGGCGGAGGCCCTTTCCCCTGGCCGCAAACACTCGAGTTGCTCCGCGTAAGACCCCTTCGCCCTGCCGGTTTATACGCAAATTTTCTCACGTTCCGAGGAATGCTTCGCAAAACCACTGCCTCCCTCCCCAGCCTATCTCCCTCTCGTCAGGAACATCCCTCCACCAAAACTCTCCTCTTCCCTCCATCCCGGTTCCTGGGTCCGTAGCACCCCTCTCCCCCCAGAATCCCTCCCTCGCATGCCCCTTCATCCTCTTCCCGGCGTCCCTCGCAATCTCCGGTCCCCCCCCCCCCTCTAGGCCCGGCCCCCCCGTAACACGCCCCTTTCTCACGCCGTCTGCGGAAAGCCTCCGCGCATGTCCCTAGCCATCGATTACTCCAAAGGCCAAGCCCCAAACACGGTTTCCGATCCCAACCCTCTCGGCACTCCCCACCTCTCCCTCACGCTCTCCCACGCCTTCTTTCCCTCTATCCTCCCTTGGCTATGTCCCCTTCCTCTATCTATTAAGTGTGTCCCCTTCGTTATGGTAGTCCCTATGTCCCCAACACCTTCTTTCTCTATTACTCGCATTCCTCCAAGGAATTGAACGGAGGTGAGACCAGACCACTGTCTCCTTGCTTATCAAAAAGCAATATTTAAACAAAATGATGATCTTAAAGGATCAATATTAAAGTTCATCGTCTTTATTTTCCATGAAATGAAATGTATCATTCAAGTGAAGATCGCCAGAATACATGATGTTTACTGATAGAATAACTTTATTCGTAAGCATTTCACTTATTCTGACGGCTTTATATCGTCTTCAAGGCCTTGATATACAATCGAAACCTAGGTCGGTGTTACAATAAAATTTTGTGGAATCTTACACAGAGGTTTTTCTATTTGCTGCTATCATACGGTTCCACCGAGTAAAGCCTGAGGACTTTATTTTTATTTTAAAACACTATCTTCGCATTTTTGGTGGTGTAAGATTCGAGGTTGATATTGGCTGGTTTTGGAAAATAATTCTTCATTCACTGCTCTCATTAAACTAACGTTTATATCGCTTAATAAAGATTCTATACCTACGTGATAACAGAGGCTCATTGCTTTCTTATTTATCCTCTTTTCGTGTTGTTTCCCCATTAAATTACATGTGAAAAACCTACATAATTATTACCATTGAGTATTCGTTCACGTATATATTTTTTAAATTGTGTATGGATACTTATCAGCAACTTATCATACTAGGTCATCCTCAATTTTTTCAGATCCTAAGTCATGAGAAATTAGGACTGAAATTACTCGCTCATTGTCTCCAGTAGCAGATCCACATCCATTCTCTCACCCCGCACTCGTCACAAGATGAAACGAAAGAAGCTTTCCCGATTGACACAATGATACCATGCTAATTCATCTTAAGGGATGATGCTGTGTAGGAAACCAATGACTCAAAAATGGAAGAAATAGGCAGCCCTGCCCGGATGCAAGTGAAAAAAAGACGAGCTAACCCATTTATATTTTGTGGCGACATAAGCGAAAGAAATGTGGCTAACGAAGAGAGGTGATAGTGCCTATACGAGTATGATTGGGACCTTATGGGAGGATGAGGGATGGGGGAGGTAGGTAGGGAGGAGGAGGTGAGGGGGAGGGTGGAAGAGGGAGGAAGGAAGGGAGATCGATGGAGACCGAGGAAAAATAGTCTCTCGATGATTTATACGAATATGACGTGTGTGTGGTGTGTTATGAATTGAAAACGAGGCATTCGTTTTCGAGGAAATGATTAATTTTTTGCTTCCAATCCGGAAGCTCGACCGCGGAGCTTTGTTAACGTTCTGTTCTGATTTAAAACATGCAGTTGTCGGGGTGGGAGGCTCGTGGGTGTAGCGAGCACGAAATATCGCCAAATGATAAAAATAGCCGAGGCCGAATATTGCTCCGGGAAGTACGTCGTCAATGGCTCTTCCCCCCTCTTTGCTCTCCGATACCCACGCGAAATGAATCCAGCTTTAGGTTTCTGCTTCATAAATATACGCTGACACGAATCTTTATTAAGAGAAAGCTTCGACAAAACCATTTCATACCAAAGTGATTTAAACGGTTAACAAGTTATGCGCACGCAAAGTCTCTTCGTATTCGAATTCTTACCGCCTTGTCCCAGGTAACTGCTGCTTTTATTTCAAGATCCGGCACCACTTTTGTAGCTCGTACCAGGGCGTAAAACGGATTCCGACGATAATTTGGACGGTAGATTTTTTCGCGATGGGAATATCTGTCGCAACGTATATGTTCTTAAACTCTTTCAAGGTTTAAATGCAGCAGTCGATATTAAAAAAAAATCGGTGGTGGTCATTCCAAGGTCTCCACGCTGGATCCCTTCGCTCCACTTCCTCTCCTTCGGACCGTTCCCGCCAGAGGCGCTCATTTCTGCATTTTACGCACCGCCCTTTCCCTACCACCCGCGAGGGTGGAGATGGAAATGCCTCCTCACTCACTTCCCCCACCCTCCAACGTTCTTCGCCCCTCCAGAACTCCATTGCCCGCGAAACATTTCCCCGGCGAAAAACCCCGTGAGGAATAATGGATGTAAATTACAGCCGAGGAAGAGATGCGGAGGAGGGGTAGGAGTGCTGGGAGGAGTGCATTAAGGGCGAGGGAGAGATAGGGTGAGGGAGAGGAGGATTGAATAGAGACGAATGCAATTGGCAGAGAGGGGTCGGATGGTGGGAGCCAATATGGCGAATCAAAGGGAATGGAGTGAGTTGATGCAGGACGGGGGTGATTTGAAAATGGGGAGGGGCGCAAAAGTGGAAGGCCTGGGTACAGATGGTGGAGTCGGGAGAGTTCGCATGGCGGAATAGAAGGTGGGCGGGAGAGAGCGGCGAGAGATTGGATCGAAGGAGAAAGATTTAGCGGGCATCCCGAAGCGTCCAGCGCAATTATCGGCATATACAGCAGTAATGGGCAATAAAATGTGCAAACACGGACCCTGGCCTTGGTATTCTCTCCCTGCTGAAAAATACCTAGGATAGCTAAACGATTTATTAAAATAAAATATACGAAATAGATTATAATAAATTCCTTCTTTCCAAGTGAAGACTTCAAAAACTTCGATAGTTGAGGAATCACGGGTGTAGAAGACAAAAATAGACAGCATATTTACAAATAAATACGGAGTACGAACAAGTCTTAAATGCCAATTAAAATATGAAAAGTGTGCGTAGATGAAAAAAAAACTCATGTCAATTAGTATCAACGTTTTCCTATTCTCTACCGACACCTATTTTAGTTTGCTCAAGCGAGCACTGGAACGAACAAAAACGCAAATATTCCATGGAAAAATGATAGAAAAAAAGAATATAGGTACAGTCAAGCCGATCGAGGCCGCATTTTTACGAAAAATATATTTTCTTTACAAAACATATGCGTGGGAAATGTACTAGAGTTTTAGACCAAAGCCGGAAAAAATGCAAACTATGATGATTTTTTTATCCCCAGGAAAATTTGTTTTTCAATCATCTCATTAGCTTTACCAACAAATGAGTGGCTTACATGCGCATGTAACATCATTATTCTTTCTGAGTTAGGCAATAGCTGGCCTTCCCTGTGTCTTGCGTCCCCGACTTCGGAAGCTGCGACCAATGTCAATTTGAACCCATTCTTAATTTCTCGACTCCTAAATAATGATTGCCATAAAATCCTCACGTTTTCTCCCCGCCCCGAATGGATAGTCACGCGTACCCCACTTTAGAGACTTTGCGATTGTGGACATGGTGCGTGGAAGTGGAACAGAAGGATACTCGTCGGAAACGTAAATCGGAGCTCAAGGGGTTCGAGAGAAAAATCAGGCTGTGGGTTATGAATAAAAAAATGGGTAGAGAGTTTGAAGAGTGTGGGGGGCGGGGGGAATGGAGGTGGTTAGAGGGAAAGAGGAGTGGGGGAGTGGAGCCAATGGCGAGGAAGAAGGGAACTGAGAACGGGAGAAGGGGGAAAATGAACGATCGTGGTGTGGAGAGACGAAGACTGCGGATTCCGAGGGATGGAGAGGACTTGGAAACACCCACCTCTTACCCCTAGGGTCGAAAGGTGGAGGAGGGGGGGGGGGGGGGGTGAGCCGTGGGTGGAGGATGGAGGCGGACGAAAATGGAAGATGTTTGCTTTGAGATCACCTCTTTCCGCCCGTAGCATTTTTATGGTTTATGTTTTCAGCGAAAGGATTTCAAGATGACGAGATAAGCGAACTTCACGAATAGAGTGGTGACGAACAATGAGGTATGTGAAGAAATCTTCGCCGATGGTGAAGTCGTGGGAATTCGCCGTTCATTACGGTGATCACTACAGGATTGTTTCACTCGCTATCAACATGAAAGTAATGGAAATGGACTGAAAAAAGCTTGAATGTACAGCATTATTCCCACGTTTACACGAAATCGCTAAAAAAGCAGCTAGGATATATTTCACACGGCATATACTTCTAGTAATTTTGTTGGCACTGGAAGTAAATGAATTTATGAATTTATTTTTCTCCAGTAGCATTACATAAAATATAACAAGACATATATGCATACACTTAGCACGTGGAGATAATTTAGGGTGTCAGAAGGGTACCTGTATATGACACCCTTACAAACATTGGCACATGTGAAATCGAAGAAAATGGAAAAAAAATAAAACAATTTTAGTTTTTAACACTGACAGGGAACTTATTCCTCGCAACATAAGGTAAGCAAAATTTTATGAAAATAAAGAACAAGACAACATAAAGTTAATTTTTTTTAACAACAAAAAATCGTAAGTAAAAAAAAAACCAGTTATAATCAGCACAAGTATGAATCTACTTCCTCTTTTTGTAACAACCATTTTGTTAATCTTTTAAGAAAGACAGGTGAACTATTTGCATGAATTATATGGTATGGCAGCAAGTTGTACATTTTGGGCCCTAGATACACAAATGTTCTTTTGTACATAGAAATGTTGGGTTTGGTATACCTTATAAAGTATTTGTCTCTTGTATTATAACCAGTTTTTTGGATAGTCGTTCCAAACAATATAGGCCTATCACCAGATCGGATGAAAAACATCCTTAATGTTCTGTACAAGTACAAATGCCTTATTGGAAGTAAGTTCAATTTTAGGAATAAAGGAAATGAGTGCTCATAGCGGGTTTTTAAAGTTAGAATTCGAACAATCCTCTTTTGTAACACAACAACTGGTTGCAAAGCATTTTTATAGGCACTTCCCCAGCAAATCAACCCATATGTCAACTTAGACTGGGCAAGGGCGCAGTAAATCGCCTTGCGAATGATTAATGGGCATTTATTGCGAATAAATGTCCATTGCGAATGTCTTGATACACCAACTCATCTTTCGATCGGAGAACGTTTTTCAAGAAAATATGATGCGTCAGAAATCGGCTATCAAGCTAAATCCAGTCCTCCGCTTTCATCGTTATCTACATGACGAAGGTGTTGGGGAAGGATGAAAACATGTTTATAGAAGAAAAGAAAAAAACTGGTGTGCAAATATTATAATTCAATATTATGGGCAATACTGAGTGAATAATTCAACATATTTTCACGGTATTAACTAATCCTTTAAGAAAGCAAATTCATCTTTTTACCTTTTTATAATGTATTACCTCAACTTCTGCAAACTTTCAGAGTGAGTGCAAAAAAAAGTTTCCATACTCCAATGCTATCTTCCGAAAGTTTCCGTACTTGCGAGTGAAATGGGAAATAAAACAAAATCGTTTTGATTAATGAATGAGTGGATAATGAAGGGCGGAAACGCTTTCAGGGAGCAATGTGTTCTATGCAGCGACAGCTGGAAACACATGCATTTCGAAACAGGAAATTTCTTGTAACTCAGCTCCCCCCACTCTTCAAACAAGATTCCCACAGCATTACGTAAAGGGTCCCACACTCGGTTTTTTTTGGGTCATTCAAAATGAGGTCAATATTGCAAGTTTACAAATTCCAAAAGAGAGTACGGTGAGTAACTGAATGATGTGAGCACATTTTCGCGAAGAAAACACGCCGATTAAGAATTTCTCTACCAAATTCAGCCATGTACCTACTGTATGTGTTAATACATAGAGATGACAAATATGTACCGTTTCATTTTTTTCGTTCACCACAAACTGAATAATTCACTTATGCGTTATAACATAAGAAATAGATGGCTGACATCAGCTATTTTCAATAGTAAGTCGCACAATCCGTTATCATTTTAAATGTCAGTTTTTAATGCAGATTTAATATCAAAATAACGCATAGAAGCGTCCTTTATCGCCAATATTTAGTCTGCAAACTACTACAAGTAATTATGTATTTAATTGTTAATATGAACGGAAATAATCCTGATCACATAACTTTTAGTGAAAATCACAATTTAATCAACCCAAATTATGTTCCTTCCGGTATATCCCGCTTTTCTGCTAAGTGATCGCGATTTTAAGCATTTTTCTTGACCATCATGCGACAGATAACCCTACACCCGATCTCCTCCTTTGCCTCCAGCCCCGTCCGTGCCTCCCATTTCCCGCATCAGGGTCCCCCCTTCCCGCCCACTCGTCGAGGGAACCTTTCTCCCTGGCCGTCCAGATAAAAAAAATAAAGAAAATCCACCAAGGAGAGCGCAAAAAAGACCGGAATTAAACCCCTTCCTCCGCCCCACCACCATTCCCACTCCGCGGGCTATCTTCTCGCCTTATCTATTTCCCTATCTCCTGATCCAACAATAGTTGCAGCGTCGGAGGGAGAAGAGTGGCAAGGGAGTGAAGAGAGGGATGCAGAGGGGGGATGCAGGGAGGGGGGGGGGGGGGTCAGAGGAGGAAAAAGTACCCTTCCACTACCGTCGCTAACCCCTCCCAACTGCGCCCCCCTCGTCATGTCGCCCAATCCCCTTCTCCACAACTTTTATTCTTCTTCCCTCCTCTCCCGTAAGAACGTCCCTCACACACACACCTCTTCACCAGCCATTCAAGCGCACATAACCCTCCCTGCTCACCGCCACCCTTGGGTCTCCCTGCAGTCACCTCCCTCCTTTTATCCTCGACTCCAGTCAAACCTGGCGATCACATTTGAGCTGGATTTTGCCCTCCCGGCGGCGTCCCTCTCGTGGTACCCTAAAGCTCAACTCTCCCGTCCTGCCTTTACTCCTCCCCTTCGGGAAGCCCTGGCTTGCTGTAGGCCTCCTGCGGTACGTTTCCCTCCTATATCCCTTCTCAATACGATTCTCCTGGTCCCGCTACCTCTCTCTGCCCCTAGATGCCATCTGCTTTCGCCGCCACACACCCCTTACGCAACGCCTGTCACCCTTACCCACTTGCCCAGAATTTTCCCTCGTTTGGGAAAAAATAAATGATTCTCCCCTACTATGTCTTTCGACATAGTAGGGGAGATCCATTCCATCATCTCCACTCCACCATCTTCTCCCCGAAAATTTTACGAGAAAACAAAGGATTCTTCGCAACAAATGGCTCAATGCGGATTCACTAGATTGCAAACGGTAGACGGCCGCTGGCTCCCCACACTGAAGCCAGTCAAACTCCAAGTAGTGCGATTTATAGAACTTGCGACCTCTTGTTATATTCGGAGCATTAATATCATTCGTCAGAATTTAGGCTCACGAATTGTAGGCTCAATTGTAAAATAAGATGTTGCATGAAAAAATGATACTTACATATCATTAACTGAAGGCAACGTATCTGATATAATCATTTACCTCCACAAAACAATACGTGGCCTAGAACGTACTGCTCACAATTTCTATGTTATGGGCTGAAAACTATGCAAATATGTAAGTAACTCATCATTATCAATTTCGGGAAATTTCAATAGAGGTATGGTCTTTTTAAAATAAAAGTTCTCCTATTATTGAATAATTGAAACTTCATGTCACGCTTAACGATCATTAATATATTTTATTTATTACTATATTTTCCGTCAAAAAGGCAATAAATTTGGATCTCGGCCAATATAAATAAGGATGGGCTGCTGAAATTAACGCTGGCTATATGCCAAGTGAACGTAAATTAATTGAAACCTTAATTCCAGGGCATTATTTGCCATTTACAAGTGTATTTTTAGGGGCCTATCTAGTCATACAAAACCAATGTGCGACATCAATAAAACGTTCATTATTTCCTTTAAAAACTGTTGTCCTCAGTAATCATCACCAATGGTAAAATCCGCGCACGGATCGCAAGAATCAATATCGCCGGGAAAAATAAATATTGGGTATCCGCCATGTATTCCTTTTATTTCCCATAATATTCACAATTAAAACTATTATCATCCCTCTCTTCTCTGATATGTCCACAAAATCAAATATTCCTGTTAAGAACTTTATCACATCTCCGTTACCCTGATCAAGATAATAGATTCAGTTTCCTAGTGGAAGCTTACCTCCTTTCGTACTGGATTCGGTAAAAGTGGGGATATGTAAATGAATGGGGAATGGAATAGACAATCAATATAATTCCGACGACAGTAGGTATGCGTACTTAAATAGACAAGCAGAATGCTAATCTAAAGGGAGAAATAGGAACTGAAGTTTTCACGAGAAGAACTTAATTAAGACCTACTCTATCAGTATGATTTCAATGTAATCGACAGTAATGAAGTCCTGTAGCATCAAAAAACAAAGAGGAAATATTCTATCTTCCTTAGATGATAGAATATTCCCATTTTGTAGAAGATTCTTAAATGAAAGAAGATGACGCTGATGGAAGGGGCGAAGGAGCAAAGAGGTTATCACTTAAATGGAAAACTAAAACAAAATTGCCAATGTAGAGGATCTTATCAACCCATATTCGGAAAAATGGACTTTTGGCACCACCTCCTTCTTTGATTTTAGTACACTCATTTTAAAAAACAAAACGCTCATGATTATTTGTCATTTTTAGATTATTTATTAGGTTTGAATATATATCATTATTAGGGTGCCATGGGAAAAATGAAATGAAGGTATTGGGTAAAGAAATAATTGAAAAAAAATAGGGAAGATTCATTCTAATACGTTCCTATCTCAAGTAGAATTATGTTACTACGATTAAATTGATCGGATAAAATAGTTAAATATTAAATAGATATTTTTTTAGTTTCTCTTACCATTTCCCCATATCATTTAAGAATATTCCAAATTAAAAGCAGTAATTCTTTTAATTATTAATAGCTTTTTTGACGTAGTGAAGAGTATCACCATTTCGGGGGAACATAGCTACTCTGGTTTCAGAGAATAGAGAGAGGATATTTTTTAACGCATGCCTTGTACTATTTACAAATTAGCTCATAAACGCACTGCCGCGATACAAGCCCTTCAACATTCGTCTGATTCGACTGAAGAAATTAAAGATACTGGTGAAATTGATGCAAGAAGGAAGCTACCGATTCCGCTCAATTTACTCGACTGCTATGCGGGAATAAAGAAACGGAGGAAGTGTGCGACATTGGCGTAAATGAGGAAGAAGTGTTTTCTATCCTCATTTAAATCTTTTGTCCCTCCATCAACACTCTGCGCTTATTCTAATGCTCTCTAATCTCAAAATAAGATATTTCAGTATGTTTATTGGAAGCATTTATTTCTCTTACTAGTTGATGCTTCTTTGACTAGCTTATCGCTGAGTGAAATGAAGATTTATTAATGATTGAAATGATAGGAATCCATAATCAGGCATTACACAAGGGTACTCTCGAAAAATATTGGAAACAGCTAACAATGGACACTACGGCCAAGTAAATGCACTCATCGCTGTAACAGACCAACGTTTCGAATTTCTTCATCTTCTAGGAGTTATAAGTAAATGAAACTTTTGGGGGCGCATAATGGCGATTAGGAGTTGAGGTCTATTGGATCAGTAAACTCATCAAAAAGCAGGATGGCGACGTTAACACATGGTGGTGGCAATTCAGCGGACGAACCGAGTATATTGGACATTACCCTTGCCCGCAAATTCACAGTCGGACCGTAATCACTCGTGAGGCGCGTGAGAACGACATAAATTGGATACACAGGAGCCGGCCAACGTAAAACATGGCGTATGGGGGAGCGTGAGGTAGAGGGAGAGAGATGAGACAGCGTGAACTGGGAGGAGTGAATAGAGAAGTTCGCGGAGGCCGAGATTGAAAGTACGGTGTGCAATGGGGAGAGGGAGAGAGGGAGTAATGGTACGGGAAAAAAGGAGGGGCGTGGATAAAGTAAAACAAGCGATTCGCCACAGGAAGTGATGGCGAAGGGGAGGAGGGGGAGAAGGGTAGAGAAGGTTGGAGAGGAGAGAGAGAGTGGAATAAAAAATGAGAGGGGAAGAGAGAGAGAATGTGTTTAGGAGGCAGCAAGGGGAAGAGGGTGGTGGAGAGGGTTGCGAGGGGTGGAGGGAGAGAAGTCGGCAGGAGGAAGAGCCGAATAAAAATATGAGCCTGGGTCACGAATGACCACCCGTCGGCAGCAGTACGTAACGACGGGAGCGGTATGGATCCCGGTGCTGCCGTTGGAAGTACCGAGGGAACGTTTTTCAGGCAGGCGGGAGACGAGAGAGGAAGGGGAGAGAAAGGGAAAATGGCTTTTAAAAAAAAGCGAGGGCTGGGGAGTGAAAAAAGCGATACATTGGTCGGAGGTGGTTGCGAGGAAGGTGGAAACAAACGGGCAAAATAGGCGCGACGAGCGGGACAGAAGAGGAAAGAAGAGGGAAAAAGGGAGGGATAAGGGTTGGGCTGCGAGACTAGAAGAAGTGTGGGACGAGAGGAGGAGCTTAGAGGAGAGCCGAGGTGGAGGCTATGAAGAAAAACAAGTGGGAGTAGGAGGCGAGAGCCTCGCCAGAGAGATGGAGCCTAGTAGCAGCGGCGGAAGCAGTAAGAGGAGCGGGAAGGGGTGCGGGAGGAGATAGATATAAGATGGAGATAGTGGCGGGCGATTTCGAGTGTGGGAGGAGGGTGTGGTGGAGGAGGAGGCCACGGAGAGCGATCAAGGGCGGAGATATGAGAACGGACCGGGCGGGCGCAGGAGGAGGAGGGAAAGAAGAGGTGGAGGTGCACGGTTGAGGATGGACACTCCTCGTAGGCCAACAGCCACGGTTTCCTAGGAATTTCCACGCAAAATTAAGTATCTCCGATTCCTTAGAGCAGCATAATTAAGCCATGCACGATAATTTCTCGCATGGTTTACTTTCAGGCATGACGAGTAATTATTTAATCTTCGATGTTGGTACGGAAAGTTTGAGAATTATCATCAGATGCATATATAATATGAGTAAATACGAAATTCCGAACCATAAGGTGCATCAGACCTGCGGAAGAGAGAATTTCGGCTCCAAAATTAATGATCTTCGACGGGCCAATACTGAATTGCTCTACTAGTCACCTTCGTACATCCACCTATAGTTATTCAGAATCTTCATAAATACTTCCGATCAATAATGATTCATACAGCAGCACAAAGCTCTTCTCTCTATGGTAGTCTTCTTTCCTCGATTGCAAATTTAATAACTGTATTCGGGAAGATTAAATCAATGTCGTAAATCTATGGTGTAAATTGGCAAAATAGACTATGTATGGCGTAAATAAATGAGAATGAAGGAAAAGAAATGAAAAAGAAATCATGAAATTTTAATGGGTACAAAACCAGGAGCACTATATTTACGTAATACTCTGCGAGCCACCAAGGGGGTGTGTGAAACGTAAAAATTCTGTGAGAAGTCAAGAAAAATATAAGGTAAAGGATGCAGAAATCGGTTAAATTGGGCAGAATACAGCCAATGAAACATAATACTCAGCACAAAGATAGAAAGAAAATATCAGCAAGTGGATATGAGCGCAGAGTGAAATAAATAATTTATTAAGGGGGGATGGGAGGGGAAGAAAGGCATTTGAAGAATTCTGGGCGAAGAATTGAAAAGGATTAACAAGGGAGATGATTTAATGCCGGCCGCTCGTCTCATTTTTCCACGAGACAGAATTCTGAACTATGTAGGTCATAAGGACGACCTTCCTGGTTGCAGGGGTGGAAGGATTTCACTATTTTTTTCTGAACTATTATTTCAAGAACATCCACATGCAAGAGTGGAGATTGGCATTATTTTTTAGAGGGTTATTAAGGGAGGACTCGTAAGAGGCTATTTTATGTCTTAACGATGATAGAGTGGAATGTTAAATGTTCCGAACTAAACAAATCTTTAGTGACAAGGCTGCATATATGAATTAGGTTCTAGGAAAGAGATAATATAATAGAGAATAGTTTGTTATAAACCAAAATTATACCTCATACTCGCCGTATGAATATAACAAATGCATATAACACTGAGTTAAGACAGAGTAAAACAACTGAATATATTCTGTGGTATAAAAACTTCAGATGAACAGTTTAGGAGGTGGACTTGACGGTTCACTTCAGTAATAAACATGTAATGAATCAGGACTTTAAACACTAATCGGAATCGGAACATTAAACACATCGCAAAATCGCACTAAACGGATCGCAACATTTATTTTAAGTTTTTCATTCGGGAGACAGAATATTTTAGAAAATATTTCTTCAGATTATTGTTTCGGAATCCATCAAAATTAAAAAAAACGTAGCAGTCATAAAATTGTATATGCCCACAACGCCAGTAACAAGATAAAATGACTTTCATTTCTGCTGGCGTATGATGAAAATAATGTAATTTCATTGAAAATTAAAAAAATTCAACACCGTCTCACAGCCATTAGACATTATTCAACACCATCATGAGTGGGAGCATTGCATGACTTAAGTATTAAACATAATTTATGGAGCATAATGCGTTTATAACAGGAAATAATAAGACCTACTCCCAAAGAGATTCAATGATTATCATTTTTATTCCGCCGGGCTATCAGATATCATGGCGTAAATTACCTCAAAGTGAGGGCACGTTACCCCTTTACGAATTTCAAACCCCAAGGGTTGGTTCCATGAAGCTTCTAGACACGAATTCATGAGGAAATAAATAAAGTCTACCTTCCGCATAACGAGAAAGGGGCGATGTGCAGGAAAAGAAATACAGTACAATATAGTGCACATGACAACAAAAGGAAGGTGACAAGATGGACGACAGCGGTACTCTGCACGAATATGAAAGAGAGGGCGTTTTTTTTGTGCTTCAAAATATAATGGTGGGAAGATGGCGGAAGAGTACGGAGGCGAATGTGTTATGGAAGGCGGGAGGTGAGTGAGGGAAGGGGATGAAAGTTAAAGGCGCGAGAGGATTGGAAGATGAAAGCCACAAAATAGAGGAGTTTGGGGAGAGTGGGAAGTAGCCGAGGAGTCGTGGAGAAATGAAATAGAGGAAAGCGCGGTGGAAGACCCTCTCTGCATGAGTCGAGCCCATAAATCAAAACGGGTTCCGGCAGCCATTCTTGATGGCCTAACCTCCCTCCCTCCTTTTCCCCGTACTCCCTTCCCACCCCCCGTCTCTCCCTCTCTCTATCTTTTTCGCTCTTCTGCCGTGCCACAACTCGCTCACTCATATTCCCATCCTCCCCCCCAGAATGCCTTCCCTCGCCCTGCGCGAATCCACCGGTTTTAAACCCCCCATCCCCCCTCCGAACCCTTCCTCATCTACCCCCGAAACCCCTTCACTCCGCACAGACGTGCAACCGCCGCCGCCGTATGCCCAGCCACCAAATTTTATCTCTCCCGCCGACACTTCCCACGCATCGCCACTTCCTGGCTCCGCTCACCCTTCGTACACACCCCCTCGGCAAAAAAAGCCTCCCCTTCCCTTCCAAACCCTCTCTTTAACAGGGCCCAATGCAACAATCGGATGTCGTCACTCTCACCCCCTCATCATGTCTACCCCACGCCTCCTCTACCCGACATTCCGTGACGTCAGTTTTCGGACACCACAGCAAAGTGAGGCCACCAAGTGAAATAAATATTCATCATCTAGAGCGAGAGATATCAGAAATATATTCTTCAATATTTTGATAGACATTTATATTCCACGATGAAATATATTGATTTCAACACGGCCGGTAGTATGCCCCAATTATTTTGAACGTAGTGCGGTGGAAACAAGTTAATCAAGCTGGATGTATATTTACTTACACTTAGTGCATTTTTTTTACTTTTTTTACTTTTAGCGAATTCAGTTTAAAAATTTAAAATCTCTAAGTTAGCTTTTGGGAAAAAAATTGGTTTACATAATAATCAGAAAAAAAATGCTCCAACGTATTTGCTACATTAGTACCCAAGTATGACGAAATAAAAAAACGTTGTGCTTACGATAGGTAATGATGACACATATAGAGCCTGATAAGCTCTAATGTTAATGCAATAAGTTTTGTGTACCTTGGACATTATATCATTATCATCCAACGCAAACTAGTACTCATAGGTACAGGCGTATGACTAATTTTTCATGACAAACACAGAATAGGATAATTCCGTCACTATATAAACATATTCATATTCATCCAAGATTTCAAGTGCAAACTTTCCCGTCGTGTTGTTTATATCATGAAGGTCAGATGACGATGCAACGCATACCTCATAATGCGATTTGAAAATTTATGGAATAATTGTCAAGAATAATGTCAAAGTAAGGTTACACTTGCATGTACAGAAGGAAAGGATGAAATTAGGATAGAATTATGTCATGATATCCACCACACAACAGCGTCTTTAAGCCAGTAATTGACAGCATACTCAGCCGCCGTTACTATCGTATCAACGTTTGCTTTCAAAGCCAAATATACCTTACTTGGAATTGCATTCACTTTGATGATGAGGCATCAAGGATTGGACAAAGGCCTTTCAACGCGGGAGAAAAATATCTGAGCCGCTGTTTTCTGCACAACGTATCCAATTATAAAGCAATAACACCTTTGCAATACACAAACTAGCAACAATAATCTCCATCTTTGCCATTTGTTTAGTTTCACAGGATGAGAAAAGTAAACTCTACAAAGTGAAAATAGATTGAGCTAATTATTTTAGTACGGAACAAATAACCAAAATTAATCGAGTAACGTGTTCAGTGTTGAAGTAATTCAATAAACTGCGATTACTTAAATTTCGAATTTTCATGATTTCTCGTCATAATCTTCTTAAATATAATTCAGTAAGCTAATAGGAGGCTGGATTTAAATGTCTCAAAAGATACGAAAATTCAATTACGTTAACTGTTTCAGGTCGATACTTCGTCCACTGCGAACACCCTCGCATACTAGCGGAGACGAAACGCATGCAAGCTCCATTACGCACGACAACTCATCCCAGGGCCTCGGCCCTCCAAGTATCCGTATGCACGCCCACTACGTGCCTCGCGTGACGAGACAGCATCATCGAACTGTCGGGTATTCCTCAGTGCGAGCGGGGGACCACTCCCGGAGCGATCGCGTTTGTCTGTACGAAATAACGGAAGGAAACCTCTCCGGCGAGGAATCGGGCATGGGAATACAACTGGTATCCTCGAAATACACGTGAATGCACGTGTAAGTTACGTGGAACACGAATCGCGAAATTCTACCCTTTGCTTTGACAAGACCGTGAATCATGTGGGCACAGCTGGGAGTTTATGAAGAGAACACCAACTATACGACTGCTGACAGCACAAAAATTCTGTATCGTGTTATTTCGACTCCACACGGAATCAAATCGACGAGGAAAGCTTGTAAAACGATCCACATACGTACGCAGAGTTGCCTCTAGGAGCTTATATGTCAACATGAAAAGAATATATACCGTATGGAAAATAATTTGTTTAACGCACAGATATAATTAGTTCACCCTCACGGAATGAAAATGTGCAATGATGAATTGAAATCAAGGTTGGTCATGCTGTGATTTTTTACCCTATACAAAGCGAGATATATGGGACATGAACTTCACACCTTGATAAAAATATCCACGGACCACAACTGCTGGCAGCACAAAAATTCTGTTTCGTGTTATTTCGACTCCACACGAAATCAAATCGACGGGGAAAGCTTGTAAAACGATCCACGTACGTACGCAGAGTTTCCTCTAGGAGCTTATATGTCAACATGAAAAGAATATATACCGTATGGAAAATAATTTGTTTAACGCACAGATATAATTAGTTCACCCTCACGGAATGAAAATGTGCAATGATGAATTGAAATCAAGGTTGGTCATGCTGTGATTTTTTACCCTATACAAAGCGAGATATATGGGACATGAACTTCACACCTTGATAAAAATATCCACGGACCACAACTGCTGGCAGCACAAAAATTCTGTTTCGTGTTATTTCGACTCCACACGAAATCAAATCGACGGGGAAAGCTTGTAAAACGATCCACGTACGTACGCAGAGTTTCCTCTAGGAGCTTATATGTCAACATGAAAAGAATATATACCGTATGGAAAATAATTTGTTTAACGCACAGATATAATTAGTTCACCCTCACGGAATGAAAATTTGGTATGACGAATTGAAATCAAGGTTGGTCATGGTGAGATTTTTCACCCTATACAAAACGAGATATATGAGAAATGAACTTCACACCTTGATAAAAATATCCACGGACCACAACTGCTGACAGCACAAAAATTCTGTTTCGTGTTATTTCGACTCCACACGGAATCAAATCGACGAGGAAACCTTGTAAAACGATCCATGCACGTACGCAGAGTTTCCACTAGGAGCTTAATGGTCAACATGAAAACAATATATACGGTTTAGGAAATAATTTGTTTAACGCACAGATATAATTAGTTCACCCTCACGGAATGAAAATTTGGTATGATGAATTGAAATCAAGGTTGGTATTGGTGCGATTTTTCACCCTATACAAAGCCAGATATATGAGAAATGAACATTGATACCTTGATAAAAACATCCACGGACCAAAATAAAGCTTCTTTGAAAGTTTCTTCTACTAGACATAGCTTCTAAAAAAAATCGCATCTTTGGAAGAAATCCATTCCATCCTTAGAAGCAGAGCGGACCTATGGGAATCCAACACGTTTACCTTGGATGTCGCCGATGATTATTATTCCGCTAGGAGAGGAAGAAATTCAAGGAATGCTGTGAAATATAAGAGGGAGAATAAAGGGTTAATATGATGATTGCCCAAAAAATGAGTGGGCGGCTTCCACGGCGAGTGCGTGCGTGGGGCCGAGGGGTTGGCGGTGATGCGGGAAACGCCCCTCGCGCCGCGGGGCTGCCGCTGAGCGCGGGCGGCGGCGGCGGTCCAGGGAATTTCACGCCCATGGAAATTCGAAAGGGAGGAGCGGACGGGTTTCCACGGTGTTCCCGAAGGAGTTCTGTGGAAGCGGACGAAGCAGGGTTTCCGCGGAGCCGAAGGGGGGGTGTTCGGGGGTTGGGGGTGGAAGGGGAGTTGGATGGAGGCCGTATAAGGAGGGGGAAGGGGTCATTTGAATGGAAACAATGAAATGGTTTGGGGCATTCGGGGAAGCATGCCGTCTGGGGACGGTTTGGAATGTCTGAAGGAGAGGAGAAGTAAGACGGTGAACGGAAAGATTCTTATTTGTGGGGGGGAGGAGGAGAGATCCGAGAAGGGGGGAGAAAGGAAGAGAGTTTGGAGGAGTATAATCGATGTGATTGACTTGTCATATCAATGACAAGGGGTGAAACGAGACGGAAGAATCAAATCTACTCTCACCACCCAAGAAAAATTCTAATATTTTGCGTATTGAGTGAAATAATATCCCACTATGGTAGCTAAAAATGGAGATTACTTAAGCAACCACCAGTTTTAATTCTTATAATCTCGCTCATAAAAATTGGCTAATTAGGCTAGTGCATCTGGCGTGACTCAGACAGAAAGAGTATTTATTATGAATGAAAATTCTACAAGAATATGTATCCATGATTCTATTTATGATGGAGGGAAACATTCATCAGTAACACGAAATGTACGGAATTCGGGATTTTGCTCCTGATTCTTCTATTTTTAGAAGTTAACACTCTAAAAAAGAAAAAGACGCTGACTTGCACCAAACTTTGCTTATCCATCTATGCTTTCAGTCAAGGCAACTAAATCCGCCTTCAGGGTATGCATAATTGGAGCATACCTTGTCATCGCATTCGTTCGTTTCAATAATTATTTCATTTGCCACCCAAGAGCGAATTGGTGAGGCGGTGGGCGTGTTCACTCGTCGAGTCTCCCTCCATCTTGCATCAGATACGGAAAATTACACCCACGAGCATCCACTCGACGAACACGTCTCGCTCACTCTACGAAAGCGAAGAACTCACAACTGCCTCTTGCTCAAGGCTGCGACGCGTCTCATTCCGTGACGTAGGTCACCCTAGGATGCGTCTTCCGCCGTGACGGGATCACGCCATGGCACGATGGATGACAATGGCAATGAAGAGTGTGCTCTGTCGGTCCTCAAGGATCCATGACTCAGTGAAATACACACACGCGTCGGAAGAGGGAGGTTTTGAATTCCTTGGGAGTTGACCATGGGGAGAGGGAAATATCTGCTGGCAGGGGAGGCGGTAGAGGAAGTGAATTACGGGAACGGCAATGGAGGCATTATAAGATCTGGATGCAGGAGAGGGGGCGGGGCCACAAATAAGTGTAACGGAATTGAAGCCGAGGGAGTGCTCACAACGCTCAACATACACCCGGAAGGGTACTGACATAAAAGGGTTTCGGTGGGCGTCGGCAGAGTGAGAATACACAATTAGCAAAGAGAGGTCATGCGTTTTAAGAGGGAAGGGATCTTAATAACATCAGGATCTTTCAATATCTTTGCAATTGAACTATACGAGGGGATATCAAAACCAGAAGGTCGTAAAATTCACGTTTTTGAATCTGAAAATATAAGGCTATCATAATAATTGGGTACCATTGCATAAAAAGCACCGAATTGAAAATGTAACAAAAGTACTTCCTTCAATTCCATTGATAACTTGTACTATATCAGCGAGGGGACGCAAAGGCTAGGGGAATAGGGAAGAGTATCATTCATCAGTAAAAGCCGTAGAATTTCCCTGGTGAATGTTACTTTTAGGCAGTGTTGTAAAAAGTTCACTATGAAAAATAATCTGGCCAGCGAATGCGTTAGTATTCTTGGGTATGTTCATTCATAATATCTTCCTAAATGTTCATTTTCCATAGCATCAAATTGAGTTTTCGTGATTCCCGACAAGTAACCCGGGAGCAAAGTTGATAGTAGGCCTGGGGCAATGGAAATGGCTTGGACCGAAAGTAAATGACATTGACGCGAGATGATGGAAGCGTGAGGGGGAACGAGAGGTGATTCGCGAGAGTGCATGACAGGGATGGAGGGGCGGGGGAGAACGCAGGGAAGGGGATAGGGCGTGTCCGGCGAGGAGGGGGATTCTGAGATATCGCGGATGATGACGGGGGCGAGGAGGGGGAGCCGGAGGAGGCTATCGGCGTTGGTTGGAGGGGGGTGGGGGATGATTCTAGGCTCCGGTAGGGCGCTGATTGCCCCCTCCGAAACATCAAGGGGAGGGGACGCCTCGATCGGAAAGAGGGTGGCCACGAGGGGTCCTCCGGTGGATAGGGGGCGTGGAGAAACCGTTTAAACCAAAAGCTATAATACAGGCAAGGGACTCGGTCGAGACGAAGTTTAGGACGGAATACACGAGAAGGCGAATGAGGGGGTACGCGATGCGGGGAAGCGTAAGGGGTGTGAGGATAGAGGGGGGGGGAGAGGGTTATGGGTAAGCAGGGGGAGTGGGCATGGGGTAAGTGCACGAGGGAAGGGACGGGGAGGAGAGAGAGAGGGGGGAGCCGTATCGGAACTCCGTTCCCACCGCGTCTGATGCCCTTCCCCCCCCAACTCCCCGCGACCTGACTCTTCTCCCTTGAACAGATTCCCCTGCTCCGAACTCCATCCCGCTCTCCCCAAATAGTATCTCCCGCCCGCCTGCCCTCAACTTTTACCCTGGATCTCAACGCTGATGCTTGAAGGGTCTGAGGAGACGCTGGAGCGAATGGAGAATAGTGGAATGTGATGCGGGAGAAGGATTTTGAGCGTCGAGGAAACTTGATTGCGGGTAACGCAGAGGGACTTGGGTGAAGCGGGAGAGGACCTCATAGGGGTGTTAAATGGAGTGAGGGCAGCCAGCGTCTTCTTCTTTAAAGGGATTGCGTACAGCCAACCCTAGTTCCTCGCTCCGCTCCTGCCGATGATCCCCCAGGCCCGCTCCCTCCCAAACCCTGCGTCTCCCGTACGTGCTCGCATTACAGCTCACGCTTGGGGGCCAAATCTTTTTCTTCTCTCCGCTCTCTCCTCCGCGCTGATCCGTGAGTGCCTTCCCAATGCGCTGCTGCCTCTGGGAAAGGTTTTTTGGTCGGAAAACGGAGTGGATGGGCTCTGAATCGAGAGCAGATCGCTTGGAAGGAGAGCATAAAATTACGTGAAGCAAATGGAGGTGGAGAAGAGCTGGATGCTTTGCGCCATTCTCGTTCTTAGCGGCTAGGTGAAGGAGATGAGAATTTCTCGGTAATGAAGTGTTTACATGTATCAACAACAGCCATTCCTTCGGAGAGTTGATAACATTCTGGAACATAACAGTGAATAATCCAAAGTGGATTAAAACTATGGACACCACCAGTTTAGAAACTTGTTTCAATTAAAATACCTATAATTTCCATGATTGACGGTTCGAGACAAGTGAAGATAAAACGAGCACGTGGACGAACACGAGAATCAGATGGAAAATAAAATTTACCTTATGGAAGAAATATGCATTCCTATCTTTTCACCTATGCGATATTTTTCCGACAACATGGGGAAAGAATATCCAGAGCTTCCAACCGAAACACAAGAGCGGGGAAGGGGAAAAATCACAGCCCTCATTAATCGAGAAGATGTAGAGAGAACGGCCTAGATTGCCAGGAGGGACTATATCCTTCCTTGCTTTAAAAAAAACAAGGTAAGGTCCGCAGAATAGGGAGGCGATGGCCTAAAGGGAATAGCCTCGGACAAATGGTTTGGGAGAGGAGCAAGGACCGTGGAGGTGAGAGGACGTAAAGCAGTAGGGGAAGTGGAAGGATGGGATGGGACGGGAAATGGGATGTGATAGCCCCATGAGAGTGGGAGAGAGTGAGTGTAAGGTGCTATAAAATGGGAGGAGAGGGCTGAAAGAGAAGGGGAGAGAGATCCGTGGACCATATGGCAGGTTTCAGGAGGAGGAGATTGCCGAGAACTTGAAAGGAGCGGGGCGGGAAACAACGTGGTGAGACGATAGTCAGTGTATAATAAAGAGGGGAGGAGGGGCGATTACCGAAGGAGGGCACATAAAACGGGAATGCAAGTGCGCTCGAGCTAAAAAAGCGAACGTAGGGCCAATAGTCAAATGGTGAGAGAACGAGAGAAGGACAGAAAGAGATGATGAGAGAGAGAGAGAGAAACGGAGAGAAAGGGGGAGTCGGTGTTAAGGGGAAAGGAGAGAAGGAAAGAAGGCAAATTATGGGATACGTGAAGTATGGTGGATTCGAAACGGCGCCTAATGATCGAGGGTGAATCCAACTTCCAATAAACATACGCTTCCTCGTCTTCTGCTTTTTTTTATTCAAGAAAAAGACAAAGCACCCGAAATTTGCAGCATGCAAGCTTCCCTTTCCCTTGAGGTCTCCTCTTGCCGTCACTCCTCCTCCTGCTGATATTAAAACGTTGCCAAAAATAGAGTTTGCGTGGCAGTTGAAAATGATTGAAAATGGCTGCGGCCGCCATGTGAAATGAAGGACGAATGAATGGCTGCGTTCTCGCGTACCATGAAACGGACAAATTTCTCGGAAAATCCCCCTTCACGAGGGCTTGATCCGTTCGGCGTTTCCCTCGGGTTGTTCATTGGTTCCAAGAAACGATTTTTGTGAAAGAAATAGGGCGCAACTGTTTCATTGGTAGGTATTTATGTAAATCGAGAAGATTTTCACACTGCTCCCCAAATAACTTTCTTTCATTACATTGATATGATAGAATAATGATCTACTCACATGTTCATCCTTAATGTAGATCAAAACACATCAATGCTCACTCCAATACTACTTGCAATGGAAACTGTTGAACTCACCTGCAAAGAAAATAAAATCATTAGTAAATTTCGTTAGGTAGAAGTACACATTAATTAATAAAGCATAGAGAGGCCCCAAAAAACTGGTCCCCGATTAACAAATAGGAATCTGAAGACAAAAAATCTTATTAAGTAATTTTACGAGGAAACAAGTCTTATATTAAAAAATGTAAGGAATTCAATGAACTCTCGCAATCGTCATAGCTACGTTAATATGGACGTAAAAAGACAAAGAGAACCGAGATATTCTCTTAAAATTAATTTACTGACAATAAATTTTAATCTGGGAATTTGTTGGGGAAATGAAAATAGGACATGGACTGAAAAAATTATCAAACTTTCTGTAACATAGGTTTTTAGCGCCCGCAACGTTCGGGACGTCGAAAGGAACTTTTACGTAAGACCTAGCATGAATATGCTATGCACTAAAGTAATCCTTTGCCCTTCTTTAAGAAAAACACCGTTAAGGTTAATGAAAGAAGAAACAAGGAAATGTTCTCGAGTAAATTCCGGGGCCGACCGGCAGATCGACGACCGAACAGGAAAAGGGTGACGTCCACTGAGCAGAATCAAGAAGGAAAAAGGGAAGGAATGGACGATCTATGAGGCTGGGTAAGTGGACGAAAACGTCGCCCCCCGGGATAATTTGATGCAATATTCTCGCATATTACGCTCCAAGTGAAAAAATAAGGACGCATTTAAACGGATTGTGGCATGACGCTTTCGATCATTGCGTTGCCCTCCCACTAGCCCTGTCCCAAGATACGGGCCACGCCAGCTCCATGTTCTCCCCCTCTCCCCAGCATCCCCTTCTGCCAAACAACGCATCCATCGGTTGCGCAGGGGATGGTCGTTAAGGTGGCGCCCGAGGTTCTGCTTTTTGGGTGAATCTGCGCATCCCCCACGTCGATGGGGATCTGCTTGGGGAGGAGGACGACATGCGGGAAGGAAGGCATGCGCGCCTCGTGGGGGTGACTGGTCCACTCCCTCTCTCCCAAAGCCCTACTCCTTCAGGCGCTCGGAGACGCGGTATTACGCGTACGGAAGATGCGAATCGACCCTTCATGACGATGGAACTCGAAGTGCGAGCGGAGACAAAAATTACTACGGACCTTTCGAATCTACAGGACGCTTCCAATCGGAATTGCAGGTGAAAACTGCTGCTAAACTGCAAACAAAAATACTTTTTGTGCACACCTTTCCAAGAATTTTTAGGAGACAAAAAATGTACTGAAGTTAGACGTTAGACAAAGTAAAATAAACATGTTTAAGGCCATGTTTCAAAATACGCTAATATAAAACTGCGCGAAAGAGCTATTGCATATACCTACATTTACTACCCCGATTTTGAAACTGTAAAGTAAACGACAGAAATCGCCGGTTATGATCCTTACGGGAGAGTATGTTTCTTTGCGACACAATAAAATTCTACATATGTAAAATCATCATTTTGAAACCAAATGGTTAACGAACTGGCGAAATGGAAATTGTCTAATTTGTCATTATCTAAAATGTGAGATATTGGACATTAAATATTTGTAATTTCACAAATACGTTTCTCAACAAAATAAAAAGAGACAGCTACATATAAAAAAGATATTTATGAAGCGACCTGGTGGAAATTACTGAGAAGTTTTAAGTAGGGGTGGTTTTTATCCACTTTCGGGAGACGCATTGGGAGTGCTTAAACGTTATCCCGTGCTTTTCACTCAGCTAGAAATTATTACAAAATACACTAGCGCACAGCAAAAACTATTGCCCGGCAGAATTTACAAACAACTCTCCAATTTGGAAATCATCTGCCACCTAAAGGCCAATTTTTTTACACTAATAATATTAATCGTCCATGGAGTTGCCCTTGGACTTAAGACTAGTATTCGGGCAATATGGTTTTCGGAATGGAGATAGATCAAATATAGATGGCAGAGAAATGTACGAAACACGGCATTCCTCCGTCTAAAGTCGCCCACATTTTAAAGAAAAGTTGCCATTTTTGCACCGAACTCCCCAAAATCAATCGCAATATCCCGGAAAACCAATATGGCGTAAACTGATAGCGGAAGAAATCGATTTTTGCGACAAAATTGGAAGTGAGCGAATGTAGGTGTAAAGTAAATGGGAATATCCGAAGAGAACGTAGAGGCGCGGCAAGGAAGTAATGGCGGAGGAGGGAAGGAGTTTGTGTGGAAAGAAGACTGCAGATAAAGGAGAGGAGGCAAGGGAAGCAGACCCGGGGGAGGGGGGAAGTGGGGGACACAAACGAGGGAGATGCGGGAGGGAGATCTGGGATCGGTTGCCTGGCAACGGAGGAGATGTGGTAGGCGGGATCAAGAGCGAGCGAGTGGCCGCGAGGAGGATGCGCGTTGCTAAGAAAGGGGGGAGGGGAGGCGAGAGGGTGTGGGGGGGGGGGCGAGGGGAAGGGAGCCGAGATGGAAAGGGGGCTGGGAGGGAGGGGAGCGGCCACGGGTTAGGAGGGAAGGGGATGAAGGAGCGAGAGAAATGGCTGCTGCGTATAGGAACGCACCCTCTTGGGCTCGGCTCCCCCGTCTGCGGACGCTACTCACTCCGTCATCGATACTGCTGCTGTTCCTCTCACGCTCAATATAAGGCAACTTAAAGGTCGGGGTTTGCCTGCATTAAAAACACCACTCAATAGAACACAGGACGAAATTGCAGTGTCGTATAATTCCATTGACCACATTTATTAATGCAATATGCATGAGCTACGGAGGGAGACAGACTGAAATGAACAATTTATACCCTAGAAACTGCGCGAAGACTTAAATTATTTGCAGGTTTTCGATATATTTTAGAATGGAATACTATATGTGGGACAAAAAATTCAAACCTCCACTAATAAGATAAGAGATCTTTCCTCAAATTTCTGGAGAGAACACTTAATTCTATTACGTAAGGGTAAAAAATCCAAAATCGCAGTATAACCTGCTTGTACGAAATAATTGCAAACACCTAAGGAAAGTGTTAGACGCCAAAGGAAGCCAAGGAGAAAGTTAGCTCTTAATTATACGAGAAACAAAATATTTTGAATAAAATGGATTTGTTTATTGATACTTCTCTATTTAGGCGCAAATGTAGATCTTTAAAAGATAGTAAAATTAATGGTGCGACAATATTTTTCCCATTTTGGAAACCTAAGTTCATAAAATGGTATAATATCTACTGAATCATTCAGCAAGGTATAAAGACAAGCACAGAATGCGAGACTAGAATGGGGAGGGCAATGAAGTATGCACGAAACTTAGGGAGGTTTGTACACTATAGATTGTCTTTATACTCAATTGATGGTTCAGAAGTGATATATACCGACCAGAAAGTAAATGAGGAGGACTTATATGAATATGGCTCGGGGAGATAATGGTGACAAAAATGTCTTTTGTGTCTTTTTTCCAGCCATTAGCCAGTCAATTGAACACACATATTCCGGTAATTAACTGTAGAAATGTATGATTATTAGTATTGTAAGAGTTTTTGCGGAAGTTATATTAAAAAATGCATTACAGAAGGAATATAGGTTTTCAAATATTCCATCTCATAATAAATATGCATTTCTGAAGTCAAAGTTGTATACTTACAATCGTTTACTTTGCTTCCGTGCTGTAAATGTATCTCAGGAATCGTGACCGGTATTTATTGTAAGCTGAACAAACGAGAGCATACCTTCTTTTTCAGCTTATTCATTAGTTTGGTCAAATTTATGGAGGTGTACGGGAGATCTTTAACAGTTAACCAACAAATACTTATTGCCGAAAGGAGTGTGAGATGGCTATCTCTCTCTGTCTTAGTGCAATGGCCTCAGTCTCACTCTTGCACACAAATGCCATTGTTGTCGCGAGAAGCGAGGCGAAACCATTCGAGTCTCGCTGAGGCCAGCCAGACCTCTCCGCTTTAACCCGCCGGCCATTTGGACGAACGCGCGCACTTGAGAACTGGCTGCATTACTAGCTGTCTCGACGGTCCATTAAATGGTCCGTGATGCTTCCGTTCCCCGCTGTGGTTGATTTGTGTCGAAAAAATTCTTTTATGAAGAAACCATTGAAAAAAGGGGTGTTATCACGATCTACCAAATTGATCACCATGAATAAACAACAAAACAAACGCGCGAAAGCGCACGCAGTTGCTAAGCTATACCGCAAGCACTTGAAGAGCTGTATCTCTGGAATGGATTTAACAATTTCATAATCAATTTAAATGTGAATTATACATATGAAGAAGCGAATGGCAATACGCAAAGAAGCAGACCAGAGCAGCAAAAATATAACGGATTTCATTCAACAGCAGTAAAAAATCTGTATTCGTAAGAGAGCTTAGTGCGCTTCATTTGGCACTCAAAATTTCATGACTTTCTTAACAGAAAACATCTTACATTACACGTGACATCAGTGAAATACTAATAAACCGAACCGGGACGAAAACTGACATTCGACGGTTTTGTTCACGGAGGTTAGTCGATGGAGTTGCGCAGGTGACCACCACCGACCTGAACCGCACACTAACGTCTCACGCGGATAAGCAATCTTTACTGCACTACCGCCCCACAGGGATAAGGGATGGCGTAGCTCTACACGCACCATCTCGGACAAGTAGATCGATTACCTCCATCTTATTATTTCAATTACGAGTCTGCAAGCGTTCACAATAACTGTAAAAAAATATTCCGATAAAATCACTTCTCCAAGAAACCCAGGGGAATGAATTTATGTCTGTTCATATTTCCAATCTCTTCAAATCTGTTCTCCACAAAAAAATCAATGAATGTGCAGGCATAAATTCCACTGAGCACTCCAATTAAGAGTTCATCCAGAAACGAACACCATCCAGGGAAGACATTCGCGGGGTGGAGAACATAACTTCCCAGTTATCCCCTACAGCTAAGAGGATGGAAACGTTTGCTCGCAGATATTTCTGAAATGTCCGCCCAGCAGTGAGCCATCCATCAGTGTCTCAGCTTCCCCGTCTCGTGGGCGACCGAACGCGGGAAGAACGATGAGATTCAACGCAGTGGTTTTGTTCACGGGGGTTAGTAGACGGGGTTGCTAAGGCGACCGCTGGTTCGCTCCGTAAATGACAAGGCATTTGACCAGTGCAATGACCAATTATTTTAATTTATTCGCCAAAAATTCGGAAATGCAAGGACTATTAAGTACTATTGTGAGACAATATATGGATATTTTACGGTCCTGAAATCAAAACAAAAAAACTGACAAGGCATTTGACCAGTGCAATGACCAATTATTTTAATTTATTCGCCAAAAATTCGGAAATGCAAGGACTATTACTATTGTGAGACAATATATGGATATATTACGGTCCTGAAATCAAAACAAAAATCTTCACCGTAGATTTGGTAGAATCGGATTTTAAATGGCTACACTCAAAGAGCAACATTTAAGCAAAGGAATCAAAAGAGATTAAAATGCAGAATTTTATCTAAAATGGTCAGTGAATTTAGTTAAAGATTAGTTATTTCGCTCTCCATGCAATATATATCTTCTTTATTCATAATGAAATACAATAGTAATACTCCACACTTGATTTTTAACAATAACCGACCCGGGTTCGTACAACTCAGTGCCATTTTCGAGGTTCTAGAGTTTCCGAAACCCTGATCGGTTATTATTAAACATTTTGTGTTGAGTATTACTATTGTATTTCATTATGAATATCACAAACTTCCACAAAGTCACGCCTCAAATGACTTCTTTTATGCATATTTTCCCTTTTTTTATAAATATAGGCATAAATATAAACAACATTTCAGATTTAACTCGGGGAGTCCTTGATTCCTCCATCAGAAGAATAGCCTAATAAGGTAAAAGGATGATACAGCACACCGTTACTCAACGTGAATCACTGATTAGTTCAAATCAGTGCCTGAATGCCCGGGGGAGACCTTGCAATGCGATAATTTCCGCATTGTTCTGATTCATTTCCATCGTTTTCCGTTCCATCCTCCCCTCTCGCTCTCTCTCTCTCTCTCCCCCGTTTTCGTACTCTTCCGTCGAGCCATACATCCCCTTCCTCCACTTCCTCCTATTCCCCTTACTCGCCAAATCTCCATCCCTCCCGCCGTCGGCCAGCCCACCGTGGGTCATATCCCTCCCCTTTGCTCTCAATCCCCACACCTCCCACCCCCTCCACCCTCTTTCCCCTCAGAGCCACCTCGGCGGCCGAGAGGACTAAATTACCATACAAAACCTAGCGCGCACACACACTATAGCACGCACCAGCAGCAGCCGGTGCTACGCCCATCACTCTTCTCAGTCCGCCTCCGCGTCCGGCAGTTCCTCAACCTTCAGACGAAATGGGGAGAGTTGGAGGGGGGGGGGGGGTTTGGGTGGGGAGCTGTGGGATGGGATGTGCGGTTAAGGGGTAGCTGCGATCTGAGAGCAGGCTGAAAGGGTGAGAAAGAGGGGGAGAGAGGGAAGTCGGACACTATTCCACCCTCGACCTCCCGCACGCCTCCTCACGCGGTGACCTCCCGTTCGCCTCCCAACCATCCGAACGCCGATATTCCAGCCTTTCCTCCGTCGAACACCTCGGCGACGCCCAGGAGATTTTAGCCCATTTCATCACCACTGCAGACAAGCAGTTTCTCGCGCCCCTCGCCTCATGGTCGCCACCCTCACTCAATTCATGCCACTATTTGGTAACGGCCGCGTTTCCTTCGACGTAAGATGACAACAGAGACGTATCTAGGGTGATTTCGCGACGAAAGATGGCCAAGAGCATATCCCATAGCATTCCAAAACGAAGTATCAAATCCCATGCTTTCCACTTTTAACAGAAATATCACCCTTCAACGATGTTTCCTCTCGAATATGGTATTCCACTAAATTAGTCACACCACATTTTCAGCACGAAATATAATGATTAATATTGGTTCATTTATTCTCAGTATCCCGTAACATTCCAAAAATCCGAACCAAGCATTTACACCATCTCTATGCACAACTAATGATGGCTTATTAGTAGTGGTTATTCGAGGGAGGTGACCGACACGTTATATTATTTGCGCCATTTACGATAGGTGGGTAATCGATGATGGGAAGGATTTTTCTGCGAATGTAGGAAAGGTGGAGAAAAATCCGGCCGTATTTCTCACTAGCCTTTGCCTTAAACTAAAGACGCCAATGGATCCACAGATTACGTGTTATCCGAAGAAAATTCTTGCCAAATTGTGCTGGTTAAGCTATATTAAATGCTAATCAACAAGGAAGCGATTATCAGTTCGATGACCATTGATTACCAGACTGATAATTTTGTGCGTTTTTTTTTAACGAGAAAGGAATGATCCATGCTTCGCAATAGCAGACGTGAGAGGTCAAAGAGAGATGAGACGGGTGATGCTCATAATTGCCTCCGTTCAAAACTTCACCCGAAGAGGGAAAGAAGATGAAAGAAAACAATAAGAGGATATAGGGGGCAGGGATATAGAGGGAAAGAGTCTGGTAAGCTTCGAACAGTGAATAAGATTATTTGTAAAATGCCAGAAGAAAATGCAATTGCATAAATGCATTTGAAAAAAATTGAGTGACCCCACAGCGGCGGATAATGGAGATATCCTAAAGAAGAAATCACACGACTCACAAAATTTGATAATATCCCAATAAGTTCAATGAAATTATGAAATTCAGATTTGAAGACACTTAATCAACAAATATGACGTCTAATCACATGAAAAGCACGCAAAGGGTGATTCGATAATCAGGAGTAAGCATTTTTAACCCCTTATTTTGCGTAGTTTTTTTTTTGATGCGCCTCATCAATTTCTCTTCGTGAATCAGCGTTTAGGGTTTGTTAGGAAGAGTCGTGATCAAGAGACCGTGACGCATTTCACTATCCTCCCCACTAGTGACATGACACAAGTAACGCGCCGCGACATATGGCGATGGCAATGACGTTGACAAACTGGGCCATCACCATAAGAATATTTCGTGCGTCCACAACGTATAAACGAGTGATTAATTAAAACGAAGAGAGCACTTTAATTACCGTGGTCATCCTTTCGACGGGTGGCATTTTCAAGGGAAAAGATCTTTTCCAATCTTCCTAATCCAGTCAGATTCCTAACTACCAATAATCTAAATGCTAGGATTTCTTCCTTCGTCGTATCCCAAAGAAGCACCATTTTTCAGGGAAACATTTCGTGCAGCGGAATGATTTGCCAGATGAACACATTAATTCTCCCCACTTCGCTTGTCGTCGGTGATTCACCGTGACCAAGCTCATTCATACTGGTTAATGCGTTATGCAATACCCATAAAGGTTCTGCTAATTGCAACGTATCATTTGATGGGCAGAGGCACCGGGTATTAAATCAGCAGATCTTAAAACAAAATTTGGAACGATCCACTTCAAGCATTGTTACCTCCTAAAAATAAGACTCGAATAAAGTATTGTAGCAAAAAATGACGGAAAATACAGAGAGCGAAAAAACCTCAAAAGTAAGGAAAGAAAGGGTCTCGTCCTGGATATCATTTACAAAAAGGAACAGAAGTGAAGTCAGCACGAAGAAAAAAGCACTAAAGAGCTCGAGACAGTTTCAATGATTACCCTCTTAGAGGTTTGCGTGCACGAGTCGTAAAATCCTTTCGTGAATAATAAATAAGATATAACTGGTGCGGGCGTGGAGGGTGAGGGTAGGCAGAACAAGAAATGCACCCAGAGGATGGAGGAAGGCTAAAAACAAAAGGAAGGCTTTAAAAGGATTAGCGACGGACACGCACGTGCCGTGGTGTGCTCGTATGAGAATGAGACGAAACAATGAACGGTCATGAGACAAGTTTCGAAAGCGAGCATCACGTAAACAGGCGGCAGACGCTTGGGTCCTGCCTCCCATAACGCCGAAAGCGCCAGGAAAACTTTGAAATTAAATTTTGCACGAAACGAGAAAGCTTCCATGAAGTTTCACAATTGCGTCGCTTTGTGGAAAAGGAATGGGATGACACAAACGGTCACGTAGAGCCGGAAAGTGAAATTAAAGTGTTGATAAAGTCGTATTATCAACCTCCTATTTTAATTGAATCCCATAAACAGGCACAAAAAATGACATATACATAACGAGTTGATCAACATCCAGAGGTTAAGGTCACCGGAGCAATACTAAGTTACTATATCTTCAGTGCAAGGGACTTCGTGTAATCAGTTAAATGGAGCTACTTCGTGCCCGGTTTCGACAAATCTACTTCATCTTTAGGTCTTCATCAAGTTCATATAATTGGCCTTGAACCCGGGGTGGAGAAATTAAAATGTCAGCAGTAATTAATATGTTTTTCTTTCGAAATTAATAATAATGAAGTAAAATCAATTGAGGCATATTTTTGTACACATTTTAAGAATAATTTGGAAAAGGCCATAAACACTCCATAAAATAGGCAATTGATCTAGAATTCACTATTGCTTTTAACCTATTTATATCGTAATAATTATTACAATACATAGTAAAGTAATAAGACTGTCGAGGGAAACGAATGTGTAACTTTAGACGAAGGAGAGAATGGACCATAACAGAAGGAAAAATGCTGTATCTACAATAGCACTTTGGCGGTAAGTGACCGCAATTATTAGTTACGTGATAGTGAGGAATCTTATGGCTAAACAAGCATTAACGGCAAAAGAAAACCGACGAGAAACTTGAGCGAAGAGGTATAATATGAGGTTAGTAAAGAGAAAGAGATCTTGGAGCGGAGTTTCGCACTTTAGAGCCCCGGACGCTAGGAATGGATGACGAGAGCAAATAGAGTGGGGGATTTTGAGATGTGGAAGAGAATAGAAACAGTGTGAATAAGAGAAAGAAGGACATATGAGGATTTGGAGGAGAAAAGTAATATACAGTTAAAAATAGATGAAGGGAGAGTAAGTGGATGGAACTATTCATTTGAGAAAATGAAATTTTTAAAACCATAAATGCTGCTAGAGTAATAAATAAACGAGTAAATGGAGGTAGAGAACCGTTTTTCAAATGATACAAAGAGAAACATGTGGTAGAAAGAGATTTTGAATGCCAGTGAAAAGGAAGTTAAATAACAGTAAGTAATTAAAATTCAATGCGTTACAGAATCCTTCACATTTATCACTTTTTTCTGTTTTCAACAGAAATGTGAAATAGCCAGAAATAAAATGTCCCCAACCCGCACGGTATCGAACAATTCCCTCCAATGAAAATGGAGGACGGGGTACACGTAGTACATGTATGAGAAAAATAAAACTACGGAAGAACGAAGATGCCTGATAAGGCGAAAAGGGCTGAACATTACATCATGATCAAGAGGAATAGCATCATCTGCTTCTGGTGGGGATAAGAGGAAAAAGAGAGGTCTTCTTGACATTTCCAAGAGATTGGGTATTTGTTTTTCAGCGTACTGCTATTTTTGCGAAGTTGGCTGAGACGGAGAGAGGACCTAGGGGACACAGGAGGTTGTTGGACGGCGACGAAGGAGTGGGAAGGACGGAGAGGGGAAGCACAACACATAGGAGCCAGGCGAGGGGGTGTACGGCCGATTGAGCCCGACCCCAATAAATAACGTCACCATAATCACCCCCTGGAGTACGCCAACAAACCCCATTACTTCACAACCGGTCACCGCACGGGCTCAAACTAACTCTTGCCCCCCTCCCCACTGACTCCCTACTCGTTCCCCTTCCTTTCTCCCATCACCCCTTATCCCTTAATGTCCCCACCTCCTCTATTCCCCCCGGAACTTATAAGCCCCCCTCTATCCACCCACACATCGGCCGACCCACGGCTGAAGCACACACGCTCTGCGCTCGATGAGATCGGGAGGGGTGTTGGGGTTGGTGGTTTGAAGCGGAGTGAACGGGGGTTGATTCCCTTCCCCCATTCACTCGCCACCACCCCCGCCAGTTTCATTCGCCCGCTCAAAATCTCCCTTCATCTCGACGTGTCAAACGCTTATTTGCTTCTCCCTCATTCTTAGGCGCTGATATCAACCCTGTCCCCCATTCAGGCTTCTGCCCACCATTCTGCCCTTAACATCTCCGTCGTTAATCCTCTGCCTCAAAGACGCCGTTTTTTTATCAGTGTCACCAGAGTAATAAACGGGATCCTAGCGAGGAACAGGCACAAAATTTATGGAATTTGCTGAAAACAAACCATGTCGTATTCGTTAAAAATTGCCATTTTGAGAGGTCAAAAAGAAGCAAAATAGAAATGCAGTAAGAAAACATCTCGCGAAGAGAGCGACTAACGTTAAAGATTACTATTAGCTTAAAAGCTTCGTGGTGTTGAAAGCAAAAAACGTGTTGCGTCTGTAATGACATTGGAACCTTAAGGTAATAGCCTTTGATTCTTTGGAGCATTCGAAAAAACTAACCCTCAGAAAAGGAAATATCAGCTGATAAGGTAAGAAGATACGGAGAATGGTTGATTTCCTAACTCTGCTGTGATTTTGCGTACAATTCGTCATTCTCCTAATTTTTTTAAAATAATTAAGTGCTTATAAGAGTTTTCAAACTCACATATCATAGCCAGTCACCCAACTTTTATTTGGAGGCTTAGATTCATGCAAAGCCTTAGATACGAGAACAAAAGAAAGAACTTTCTTTACCGCACACTGATGCCCTTATTGGCTTTAAGAAGACGACTTAAGACGGAGAAGGGAAAGATAAAGGCGCATTTGCATTCTAGGTGCCCGTCTTCCAAATGACACGATGGTTATGGCCTCTAAATAAACGCAATCCAATAAATGGGACGCTACCAACATCCGTGGCTATTACCCTTAGCTTTTCTCGGCTCCTTTTCCTTCACAACCGTAGGAAATAAATCCTCACATCACCATCAAGTACCACATTATTTTCCTAATTGTAAGAAAACATAAGAGATCTAGGTCTCTGTTAGATTCACTACCCTTATGAAAGCGAATTATTCCACCCAGAAATTCTAATGTTATTTCATTCCTTCATCTTCACACACATATATATTTATACATTTTTTTAATTTTCATGCTACCCATTAATTTATCGGTCGAGAAAACAAATTTGGAATTAAAATGCCAATAATGGCATTGGATAAATAGGTATAGGGAATTATATAATCTAAAAGTATCTCTTGCCGCTAATCCGACGAAAAGGAAAAAAATCCAAACGATAAAGCCATAAAAATTAAAGTCAGATTTCTGAGGATTGCACATTATTTTTCACTACCACTCGAATGGCAACATACATATATAAACATAAAAGAATCTTGATCATTGAATGATTGTAGATGTTTAAGGAAATGAATAATTCCATCAGTAATTTATAATGGGGTCATTTACCATATTTTATGCCGGATCTGATATGTAGTTTGTAAAATAAAAAGACCGATATTTTTCCGTTTTTTGATCCGTCAATTATTTCTCGAGTTATAATCGGCGAAAAACTGATGTTATTAAACCTTTCGGAAAAGTGGGCCTGGTGCAACTCTGACGTGATTGACTTAGCCCAATCACAACTGACCCCGCGAAGCTACATCGCCTTATCACAATGGAGACACAGCTGACTCTGCCAATAGGAGATGTTGCGACAGCATCTGTGCGAGCAGACCTTCCGAGAACCCCCCTCCACTCCCTTCCCGTAAAAGCTGTCAAGGACGGGAGGAAAATGACGTCAATGTTATCAAAGCAGATTTTTCGGTGGGCGTCACCTTTTGCTTATTTTAATTTTTGATTAGCGAATGGTTGTGGTTAGAAGATTAATTTTTTCACTAACATTCCTTTTTTGTTCCCATCTAACAATTTCGTGTACAAAATTGCGATTTCGGTTCCGAGTAAACGCCCCTTTTGATTTTATAATTCGTTCTCTGGCGACAACACACTGAAAGATTGAAGAGACAAAACCCCATCCGAAGCGAGAAGGAGAGAAGGTAATTAATCCGACCATTGTTCTTTTCGTCGAGAAAAAAGAAGGGGGTGAATTTTGGAGTGCGGGGGCGGGGGGAAGTTCTGGAGGTGCGAGAGAAAGATCGACTGACCGGGAAAGGGAAGAGTGGGATTTAATGAAATTGGACCAGATGCGTTTTCGCGAAAGGATGCTGCGGTCGTGGTTGGGCAGCTTATGGAGAGTGAGGAGCAAGGGGCGCGAGTGGGGAGAATGTTGGTTCTGCCGGGTGGATGAAGTGCGACGGACTTGGACGGAGATGAGGGAAGAAAGGCGATGGATTACGGACGACGGAGAGCGGCGACACTGGGACGAAGGGCAGGGGGAAGGGGGGTGGTGTGTTGAGGGGCGTCGCGACCGCAGACGGACAATAAGGTGACCTCAACGCTGGGTCAAATCATGGGAAAGGGGATCACATGAGGAGTCAAGCCGAAGTTTTGGTTTAAATATTAAAAATCGGGCGAGGTAGACGGAAATAAAAAGTAAACAACCACTCTCTCTCGATCCCGCAGAAAAAGAGGGACTTGGACTTTGTAGACGCCTATCAAGGTAAAATAGCTTCAGCTCCTTCAAGCTTCTTTCACGATTGTAACAAAGGGGTGGGAAAGAAGCTGGCAAATAGGCAGGTCTTTGTATGTGTGAGGAGCAGTCATAAGACACAGATATTAAATAGAGAAAAATAAAGCAAAGGGGAAAACATTAACGTAAAGGTTTCCTTATAAATGGAAAAGAAAAAAAGACATTAAGCCAAGAAATAAAAAAAATACTATTTTTTGGGTGAAAGCTACAACCTGATGATACCCTAGCAGGCGAAACCGGTCGTGCGAGTGAATAAACCATTTCTGTGGACATAGAAGCTTTATTCTATGCTGTAAAATTACAAGCAGATAGTGAAAAGGATGGTTAATTTAAATAACTGGATTGAAACTCCCGAGCGATGTATGATCGTGTGATATAATTTCATTACATTAATTTGTCGATTCTGCCTGGCCTACTGGTGTTGTTTGGGGATAGACATCAGCAGTGTGAGATTCAAATTCTTGTGATTAAAATATTTCGACTGAATACATAATTTTCCGAATAGCCTTCTTGGATCCAGGGTTTCGCAGGAGGAGTCAAGGGTTTAATGCCTCACTGTACACAGCTGTTTTTATCGTCACTTTCATTAAATTAATAAGAACTCTATCAACGAGGTATTTAATAATCAGTGCCCATTTGAAGTCATTCTAAAACTTCGATGTGGGCAAGATTTTACTCTCAGTCCAATGTATATTGAGTTTATATCATAAAAAATAGTTATATCTTGAGAAAACGCTATATTCAAGAATGGCTCCAAATGAAAAAAAACAATTAGCGCACATTTGAATCTAAATGAGAATCCCTCTATTGCTGCAGGATACTGAGAAGCTACAAAGTACGAAATAAATCCCCGGCTGAGACGCTACTCTTTCAGAAAGCTCAATCCTGGCCTTGTCTCGTCGCGTAAGCGTGAGGGAGGCTTAAAGGTGAAGGGTGCCCTTAGGGTTCCCTTTAGAGGGGTGGAATGATGGAAGGTGGGCCACTGCACGAGGGGAGAGTCACCGCAAAATGATTCACAAGGAGCGGAAAAGCCGCCAAGATGAACATTCCCTGAGCGAGAGTCGTGATGAAATCCGAGAGAGAGAGCGAAGGAGCAATAAAAAGATCGCGAAGCATACCCAGAGGAGGGACAAGAGAGAGAGAGAGAGGGATTGCTCGGGACACCCAGAAAACGACGTGGACGAGGCGAATATCGAGCGGCGGAAGGAATGGAGCCAAAATTTAGGGCAAATGGGAATGGCAGGCACGAGGAAGCGTAAGGAAACACACGGAAGGAGAAGTCGAGGGACGAATCGCGATAGAAAACGATCAAAATGTGAACAACCAATGGGCTTAAGGAAAACAAGCCCGAGGAAGGGAAATGAGATAAGGGGATGAGACTGGAGAGGGAGACAAGAGGTTGGTGGGAGAGGTGAGGTGGCCAGATGAGGTAGGATGGGGACGCAACCGGTTTAGATCCCAGAATCCATCTTCCATCTCAGAGGAGGAAGACGACCATCCACACGAACTCTCTCTCTGTCTCTCTCTCCCTCCCTCCCTCCTTTCCTACTCTCACTCACAAACACACGTGCAGCGGACGCGTCAAGCGCCCGATCGCATCGCCCCCAATCCAACCAACCTCCCTCCACCCCCTCTCTCTCCACTTCAAAACCACCCTCGTTTGGCATCGCACACTCTCTCCCTTCCGCCCCCCGACTACATCGACCAAACCGTCGTACGTAAAGCCAACACGATCGAGCACGCACACGTACGCAGACTTTTTCCACCCTCCGCCGCAAAACCCACCCGTTTTCAGGGCCTCCAATCGCCTCCTCTCATCCCAGACACACGTGCGAGGCGCGATATCCTCTATAAAATAAACTCCCTCTCTCGCTTTCGTCACGTTGACGGTGGAAATGGTCGAGGAAGAGGGAGATCGTGTTAGTGCGGTGGCTGGAGTACTGAGTCGTATCCCGGGGTAAAAATCCCCGCAGTGTTTCCAGTTCAATCCCGGTCTCCGCTTGACTGCCGCGAGGGGAGAATTTCTAGGGTAGCTCTTTGACCGTCGGATGGTTCGTTTAAGAGTTGAATCTTTGGCGACTACCATTGAAAGAGGACTACTGATGATGACATGTCCTTCCCTACTCTTCTACTACCCTACTAATAGCGACACCTACTAAAAGCGTTAGCTGAGGAATGGTTTTTCCCATCGACGACTGCGTGATTAATTGAATATTTCCAGAACCATGGTGAGGATTATTTACATCAATAACCAAATCTTGATGATTGTGACACATGAGCTTTGAAAGATTGCCTAGATAAAAGTCCGGAGCAGGGCACAAGAGGAATCAAGAATCCCCGTTCGATAAGAAAACAACGTAATATAGCTGACACAGTTCTCGGATCTCATAGCGAAACATGAAAAATTAGGGAAACATGAAAATGCTTATTCCAGGATATAAATTAAAGACAAGGGTGGATTTGTATGAATTTACGGAACTTGAACTTCTCAATTTTTTCCAATGAAGACATGCTACTTTTGGTGTATATGTACTACTTAATCCTGTAAAGGCTCGGCGTGTTGAAGGCTCAGAGTTTCCATCTAGGATATATTGATAATGGGATATCGTCGATATTGTGCACCAAAACAGTATTGAGGTTGCGAAACATTATACTGAATCAATGAGTAATTGGCAGAAAGGCTGTTGAGAACATCATATATCATTTGTCATTATAATTGATTTTAAAACTAAAAACTGCAAACCTATATGATTAAAGACGCAGGATAATGAGATTCAGAATATACCATTCGGAAAAATTAATAGATATCATTAACGATCAATCGCCTCAAATGAAATTTATACGCTTAAACTATCGTGTGGTAGCATAGAAGAAAATCGAGCACTGGGTAGATATCTAATTCAATGCATAAGGCCGATACTGATATAATCTGATGATTTGACACTATGAAATTAAGCATTTACACACAATCAATTGCTACCCAAGAAGAATGTCTTACTTTCATCCTGATATCCCTGCTTCAGATCCGTTTACCATAGGTACGTATTACCAAATCATTTTTAAGATAGAAGCGCGAAGGCAAGATATAGATAGAGGAGCGGTGTGGTAGGAAACACGGAAGGAAGGGGTGGAGGACAAGCAAGTAGGACGGGATCGTACGGCGGGGATTGCAGGCGGAGCAGCAGCAGTATCGCCGCAGCACGTCTTCACCAAGAAAGGGGCGAAGGTGGTGCGGAGGGAAGTTGATGCAGCAGTCGAGAGGAGCCCCCCCCCTCCTTCATCCCCCCCACGGCTCAGTGTTATCCTCCACCTCGCGAAGACAGCCGAGCCAAGAGGAAATAGGCGGCGGCAGGAGGAGAGAACATCCCCCGCCGCGTGAGCTCTCGGAAAGGGGTGGGGTCCGGCGGCGGGGAGGGGGAAGGTTCCTGCCTCCTGTTCTGCGCGTGTGCGTGGGAGGGGCAAACAAAGTGGACACAAAAGCGAGGAGGGTGTGTGTGTGGAAGCGATCGGTCGGGGGCGGGGGGTGGAGGGAGGGAGCGAGAGGGAGGGGAGGCCCATGCGGTCCAACAGCGGGGGATGAGTTATGGCGACGGCGTGAATAAATTAGGCTCCCGTGGAATAATTTTGAGAGATATATGATATTAAATTTGAATTCGTGGGCGCTCTTAAACGTCACCTTACATTACAATCTTCGGTGTTGACAATTCAGCCATTGAAAGTGGCGCGCATAAAAGGATAAGGTCCCTCTTATTTGTCTAAGGAAAAATGCCAGATTTTAAAGTGGCTAACCACGCCTCACACCGTACAAATTCAGACGTGAACTCAAACATTTCTTGCATTCATTACTCAGACGTGGTACTATATCCTGGATTCGCTGAAGGACATAACACTCACTAGTGGGCGTAAGAGTAAGAATTATTCAAACACACATTTTCAGAAAAGTGCTGATTATGATCACCGTCGCAGAGAAGTCAAGATGGATCTATGAATGTCCTCCGTTAATTTTCATCAGCTAAAATAAAAGTGGCGAGCTTAGTGTAAATTATAACATAGTCTATACTTTGGTGGCCTGTTTTAAAAGAGTAGTGAGCACAAATTCATCGATTGCTATAAAATCTCGAGACATAAGATTAAGTTAATTCAGCCATTATTTCTCTATGAGTAAAAACATACATTTGATTACTATTAACTTACGCATATAAAAGCTACTTATATTCCTTTTCTGTGTCTCTCAGAAAATCATGGAGCGACTTATAACTGGGACAAGTGAGAGCACTAAGGCATCACAGAGTATGTAAAATCATATAGAATTGTCGCGGAATAATTTTCTGACGACTGATTTAGAGGCGGTAGGTACATGAACCATAAAAATAAAAAGTATCTGGAGGTCATCCTTGTTTTCTCCGGGCGGAATCAACAGTGCTGGACTCTAACGAATGCAGCCGCTCAAAGGAAAGCAGAGGACGATACAGATTCATTCACGCATCTCTTATTCTGACATTTACGACTCTTACCTCACACCTGTCCACTCGGGGTCACGAGAAACACTCAAGAGTATGATCGAGGGAAGCACAGGATCACCAGAAGGTGTGCGACAAATAGAAGAGGAAGAGGAGGAGGGTGCTGAGGAAACGGAAGAGGGAGAGAGCAAAAAACAAGTTCGGAGGACCAAGAAAAAGATGGAGAGAAAATGAAAACAGTGGGCAGCGTGGGGGCGATTGCTAAGCAGGTTGGTGCCGCAAATGGAAGGTTTGTTGACGGAGAGGGTGCTTTGGGCGGGAGGAAACGGGGGCGGGGGGTTGAGCGCGGCGGCGGAAAGAAGCAGAGGAGGGAAGAAGGGGACGGAGCACAGGGGTGCAGATGGTCGATGAGGAGGGGGTGCGTGATTTGAGGAGAGGACTGGCGCGAGAGGGCAACCGGTGAGGGAGCCTCGGAATGAGTCTCGGCGAGGGAATCCGAAATTCAAATGCGACCTGGCGTTTCCCGTTGTTCTGAGAGGAGAGCGAGGCAGAGGGAGAGAGAGAAGTGTGGAGAGCGGTCTGCTGCGAGCGGGAAATGTAAGCAGTGGATCGGTCGCCGCCTCATTTGTGCGCGCCATTATGAATCGGGTGACAAGGTTAGGGCAGTGCAAGGTGAAGAGTTCGGGCGCGGGGGTTCCCCTTGGGGGCGGAGGGGGAAAGGCAAGTTGGCGCGAAGAGAGTCGAACATTTCGGTGAATCCGTCGTATGCGATCACTACAGTCAACTGAAAACAGCAGTACGCCATTAGCATGGAACGAAAGAAATATTGAAAGCGACTGAGAAAAAAATCCATAACATTAGATTTCTAAAAAAATAGGTAGCTGTTTAGGTATCCAAATCATAAAATTATACTGAATTCCAGGCAGAGTCGCGACTATGATCTCGAATCACACAAGTGACCCTTTTTAATGAATGAGACCATTAATACAAAGATTAAATTACATTTATAATTTATAAGTCTTCATTGAAACAATATTCGGAAAGGTTTCCCTTAAAGATTGGTAGAGAGGCAGAGTTTCTTATGGGCAAAGGCAATGAATTCCAAAGGTTTGAGCCAGATATGAGGAATGATTTAAGATATGCGTTAGTGCGCTGTATTGGGCGCATCAGGTAGGAGGGTTCAGTCCTGGAGTGTCTAAAAACAGAGACTGGCCTAGGTTTAAACATAGAATATAGGTATTCCGGGGTATTGCTGTGAAAAAGGTCATAAAGAAAAGAGCCAAGTAAGTATTTTCTCCTAGAAGATGTCTTAACCAATGCCATGCACGGGTCTGAGTGATTAGATAATGAACACTAATGTTCTTCAGCATGTTAATTCATTGAATACAACAAATCACTTTACTAAGAACAAGATATTCATGAATCACTACAAACAGAATGTTAAGGTAAACCCGATGCAAAATATGCAGTCGGGATGTCACTCAAAATTTTTTCCCCGAGACTCGAGAATGAGGAGCGGAGGATGTTCTTCTCTCCCTGTCTCAAAATACTCAAAACTGTCTCTTCATACATACGCAAATGCAAGGGTCACGCCCATTCGACACAAGAGTTTCCAGTCCGTCAAGTAGGAACATGGAAGGAGTAGAAGGTGAGAACAATAAAAACCAAGTTGTGTTATCAGTCAAACATCACCAAAATGCTTTTTGAACATGGTTGTGCAACAAAAGGTCGACTATTCCCGTAGACGGGCTCTGTAGGTGGAATGAAGGCATAAGAATGACGGTAGCAGGTAAAAAAAAGTCTGAGGAGGAGGAGGAGTCAGAGAGGTCACGAACCCACCTTAGATACACGAGGAGAGGTAAACATGAAAAAAAGATGGAAATGAAGCCTAGGTGAGTGTTGCTGCTGGAATCCATTGTTGAGTGAGTGATTTTTAAAGTTTTGAACAGAATTATGAGCTATCTTTACCTCAATATGTCAATAGCAAAGACACGTCCAGATATATTTTCAAAAGTATCACGACCTCCCCCTCAAGTCATTTTTTTATTTACATATCTTTTCAATCTTTGTTCCCATGAGAAGCCTAAAATTTCCTTTGTATGTAACAAAAAAGAATCATCGTCCGGTAAGTCTTAGTGAGTTACTAGGAAGAGGCAACGGGAGAGTTGAGACGAAGTAGGAAACGAGCGCAATCGAGCATCACTTTTTCAATCTAAGATAACTTCCTGTTACTTTTCTGATCCTCCAAGGCCCTGTTCCCTTGCATGAATCCTTTGCAACTTTCATCGTTTACACGACCCTTCATTGCTTTCTTTCCTTTTATCCATCCCCTTTGGCATATAATCGTACGTATTTTATTGAAATATTTCTTTCCCTTGCATTCTTCATTCTTATCATTCTTCACTCTCAGGGCCCTATTGAAATGTAGGGAAGAGGTAAGCGAAACGGAACTAAGTCGCCTACCTTCTCCTCCCTCATCCCACGTCCGCCGTCTCAGCCACGAGACCTCGCTCCTGTTGCCATGGAGATGGGATTCATCAACAAAAGCAAGCTTGCGTGCGCATTGTCTGAGGGCCGCCCGCCCGCGAAGGAGGGTTGGGAAGTTAGAAGGCGGTGGGGGGGACAAGAGTTGGTGGGTGGGGGCATTAGGTGGAAAAGGGTGAGGGAGAGGCGAATGGGGGTCGAAGTGGGCAGGGGGGGGTGCCCCATGGCGGGTGGCAAAAGTTAGTAGCAGCGAGGCGTTGAAGACGGAATGGAGACAGAATAGAAATAGGCGAAAAGAGATGAGCTTTATAAAACGGGAAAGAATGGGGAGACGGCTGAGGAGGAGGAGGGCCAAATCTATTCCACAGCGAGAGGAAGGGGGTATTCGGAGGTAAGTAGAGCTTGTTAAAATGTCACCGAGAGATATATATTTCCCCTTCGAATTCAGCGGCCCCCACTATTACTCCGAAAGATTTTTTTGTTCAGGAAAATACGTGGTACGATAAAAGAGAGGGGTGACAATAGCCATGTTCTCTACATAACTTACCCTCTCTCCCTGATTATGTCGGCCATATTTTAAGTCATTTTACTGACGGGAATCCAAAGAACCCTTTTGTAATCGCACGTGTTCTAGTCCCCACACAATTCTGACAGGAGTTAAAAAGTTTCCATTGAATTAGATTTTCGGCAAAAATGATTATTTTTAAAATTCCAAGCAATTAATGGCTGTGTATGTTACATTTATTTTCCCTCAATTTACCTAATTGAGACCATACATGCTAGCTAAAAAAAGAGCCATTCAAATCAAGCCAGGAGAGAATAAGTACAACTCACTTCGGGACGTGAGAGTTTACCGAAGATACTAATCACAGCTTGTAGAAAATAGAATGGAGCAAGACTCCATGGCAGTGAATAACCAACACCCACCCAGCTAATTACGGGAGTGATCTTTTCAACTGAGGCCATGTTACTCGTTTTGCGCTACCGCAGTCAGTCGAAATTCGGTCACGTCTGATGGACAAATTCTTTTGACGGCAGTGCCCACTCCGGAAGCTCGGGGAGGCGGTATTTTGCGAATTAATTGAAACTACGCTGAGTCGGTAAGCCATCGGGGAAAAGCCCCGGAAATCGACGAATGGCGAACGCGGCGATCACCACATCGACTCCTCCCAGCGGCGGCGTGACGACCGGAACGCCGGCGGTGACGGGACACCCACCTTCGCTCCCTCGCGGGCAAACAGATCTCCAGGAGTGAGCCGCAGAACACTATCTCACGCGGAAATCGACCGCAATTCATTTGCATACGTAATGACATTGTCTGAGGGGACGATGACGACATTACACCTTATAACGACCCTTCCTCAGGCACCCGTCGCCCACTCCAGCGTGCACTTGCACATAAACACCCACAAAACTGACCGCCTTTCAACTCCAATGTTCCATTTGCCAACTTCCTCTCGGTCCCGTCATTTTCCCTCTCTCCCGCCCCCCAGTCTCCCCGTACTCTTCCACGCCCATCTCTCCATCCTCCATTTCTCACACGCACGCCAAGTATCACGCCCCCGCTTCTTCCCTCCTCCCCCATCCCCCAACCATAATGCCTCGGAAGATTCGAACCACTTTTGCCACTCAAACATTCTGCCACCCACCCCTCTCCCTTATTCCACCCTAGCGCATTGGAGTTCCGTGCGCTTCACTTGTTTGTTTGAGCACGCCCCGAGAGCCGTACCTACCGTCCCTCCACGACATGTCCGAGGGGATGTTAAAAGCTTGTAGGCGTCCTGCGTGTCCGCTTTTTATGACCGTCTTATAAGCTTATTGCCTCCGGTGACCGCAGGGAAAGGGATCACCGAATCTCCATATCTGGAGGCATCTGGTCTGACTGGCCACGGTGCTCATTGTGACCAAAACTACAGAGAGCAAAGTGTTACGTCATTGAGGTATGGAGGATGGCAGTCTTCTGAAACTCCTTCGTTCGCAATGAAGAACACATGAACACGTAATACATGTATTATATGCCAAACATCGATTGTTATTTAACACGAAGGGTACTCGAAACTTGATTCGTTTTCAAGCAAAGAATATAGGCGCAGAAAATTAAAATAATATATATATAATATATATCTCAGATACACCATTCTCTTTGCTAATAAATTAGGTGGAAGGTACGTCTCCACAGAGATAAAAATCCGACCCTATTTTTCACCATTCCTACTACGCTGTTCACAAAGTATAATTGCAAAAAGGTTAACATTTTTGACTGGTTTAAAATTTGGTGCTCTCACATCTTAAAAACCTGATTAAAATGAAAGTTGCATCCACATTTTTGTGCCGCAGAAGCAATCGGAAGCCTAGGAAAAAATAAAGAATACGGGATAAATGCACACACATAAAAGTAACACGTTAAGAGTCCTGACAAGCCTCCGCATTGATAATAATTATTTCATTTATTACTCAAAGCTTATAAAAGGCAGAAAAGATTTATGACAAAAAAGAGTAATTCCATTATAACGGGATATTTTGACAACTACAACCCTCATTAATACGGTGAAATTCCGATACTAAATATAAGAAGTTTTGATGTATTATATAAAATATAAAAAGCCATAAAAGGATATTTAGAGATCAAAAATAAATCCCTCTCATTCCTAAGCTCTTTCAGCGGAGATGAATTGCTCTAAGTCGCAGTCAAGAGGCCCTAAGAGGATAATGGGCCGTCAAAACCTGTGTAAGTGAATACAAATCGATTGAGATGCATTCTTTGTTTACGTAATGCGAGATCCAAGAGCTGAAGACATTATTCCAGACCAAGCAACACGATTTATCACTAAGGTACAAGCACTCCCATTGTGTTCGAACATTCAATTGTAGCCAAAAATATATTATACCCATTGTCATCAGTTTGATGTTTGGGAAATAAAGATCAAATTCCAAGGACCGCAAACCGAGCGACGAATAAAGACCAACTTGACACAATGTGAAAAAAGAACGGTTCATTCGGAAAAAAACGGGAGTAAGGTAAAAATCGTCAGTCGAGTTTACGAATGGAATCACCCCCTTTCCCGCGTTGTCACCAAATTCTCATCCTCAGACAAAAAAAAAGTTAAGAACGAGAAATCAAAGGAACGGGGAGGACGCTGAGGTGAACGAATAAGAAGGTGAGGTAGAAGGGGACGGATGAGACAAAGGCAGAAGGGGAAGGGGAAAGAGTAAAGGCGTACATCGACATTTTACACAGCAAAGGATAGAGAGAGAGAAAAGAGGAGATTTTTGCGAGTCATCCAATGTCCGCGGAGGAAACACGGCGTGACTGACGATCGAGTTCCAACAAAGACAAACGTTGAGGAAGAGAGAGAGAGAGAGGTGAGTGGGTTGTAGGGGACCGAGGGGGGAGGACGAGGGAGGTGGTGGAGGGAGGTAAAAAGCCTCAGAGTTCCGAATGACAGCCGATACATCGGTCAATCCAAACGCGGACCAATCTCTTTCGGAATAGAATGGAAGCGATTCTTCTCCTCTCCGCCTCACCCCCGAGCATCTCGCATTTCTCTGACACATCACGTCCACCTTGCCTCCCTCCCCCCCCCCCCACTCCCCACATGGCCGGAGGAGAAAAAACTAACCCCATCCATCCTCTTCTCTCACCCCCGCCAGCCCCGACCGGACGACTCCCAAGCCACCCGCACCCAGGGAGCAGGGTGGTAGGACGAGGGTTGGGGGTGGGGGGGGGGAGCCGCGGCGGTTGTCACCCCGCAGGACTATCGAAACGGGAACGAATGGGTCGGAGGATTGGGAGAGAAAGAGAGAGGGGACAAAATGGAAGGAGGATGAACTACGGAGAAGAAAGAGTCAGGGGGGCAATTTGATTGGTTTCCAACGCTTGAGCGCCACACCACCATCGAGTTAAAACATGTTGTCTTTGATCAACATAAGAGGAAACTTCAAAAATTGAAAGGCTTCTAAGAACAAAGGAAATACTGCAATGGAGCTTTGTGAGTATCTCATAGATCTATTTCTGACATCTAAAATAAGTCAATCGAGACCAAAATAAAACGCGAATTGGAGCAAAATTCTTAAATCCAGCAGGCACATTATTAAATCTAACCACTACGAAAATTCAACCATTTTAGAACGGAGCTCTGTAGGTAATACATCGTCCTCAAAGTCAGAGACCCTCATCCGCTTGAGTGATTTTAGCAGTATAGATCAGACGAAGACACTGCGAACGTGAATAATTAAGCATTTTGACAACAGGAACATGAGGAAAAATCAGCTTGAGGAGAGAGAGAATTCAATAGATACTAGGTAGAGGGAAGCGCCAGGGAAAATTTCAGGGTGATGATGACGTATAGAGAGGGAGGAAGAAATGGGGAGTCACAAAATGGACGAATGTTCGATGGCAGAGGTTCGATCGAGATCTCGCCGAATAATCCCGAACAAAGAGCGGGAAGGAAGCGCAAGGGTTGGGGGAGGGGTGGGTCTGAGGAAGGGGGAGGGATTCCAAAGAGAAGTGGGAGAGGGAGGAGATTAGGAGAGGAGGAGGACCGTGGGATGAAGAGTGGGAGTGGGGTAGGGTGTGAAAGGTATTGTGAGCGAAAGCAGAGAGTGGGGGTGAGGGTGGAGACGGGGGAGGGGGAGCGTGATACGCGAGAGGGAAAGGGAGGGGGGGATGAAGTGAGCACGGCGTTGAATTTACGCACGGGGGGCGGGAGGGATATGGATTCAGAGTGTGCGATCGGTTGGGAGGCTGGGAGAGCGTGCGAAGGGAAAGAATGGAGGGTCTAGTTGAGAGGAGAAAGAAAGCAGGGGTTAAGTGAGGGGGAGGCATGGAGAGGAGGAGTGGTGTTGAAATGGAGTGCGGAGGAGAATTTCGTGAGGAGGCAGGAGTGGAGGCAAAAGGGAATGGCGGGGATGGGAGCGATGGGGGGGCCGTGGGGAAAGGGGGGGGGGGGGGGGCGAGCAGGTAAGGCGAATATTGGTTGGCTGGAGCCAGGTTTTTTTTCGGTCCCGTACCTAATTATTATTCGGGGAGTACTTCCACTCCTACCGAGGAGGGTACGGATGCGTTGTGTGAAAAGGAACTTCGGAATGGTGGAGAGGGAGCTGCGAAGAGCAGAGTGCTGGGGAGGGGGGGAGGGAGCAGAGGCCTCGCCAAAAGGGATTGGGGGACAAAAGGAGTGAGGAAGGGAAGGGGTGGGGAAGACTAGGATAGGAGGGGGAAAGGACAGCCGACGAGTCAGTCTCAAACCGATGGATGCAAGCGGTCGCTAGAGTGAGTGTACTGGCAACAGGGTAAAAATATGAAAACATAAGACCCTGCGAGAGGCGGGGAAGTTGGTACCAGCGAAGTATTGCACAAATGTCTGCCATTTATGTCAGTTAATTTTCCGGAGTGGTTTGAATAAGATTTATAGGCACCACGATTCCACTCATTTAGAAGCATTCGGTATAAACAAATAAATTCTAACTGAACATAATCGTGAAATAAAAACCCTCCATCAAATGTGTCCATCACTAGAATTTTATCATTTTGATGTACTGAAAACTTTAATTGCAGCAAAGCAAATAATGCGTGTGATTTAGGAAATTGGAACACAAATCAAGCATCAACGGACGGTTAAGCAGCGACTCTAGATAAGACTAAGATATAATTTCTAAATTGTAAAAAAAGCGGATGTAGCGGCCCGTTACAAAAAAGGAAGGATGTAGGGGCACGTCGTCAGAAAAGAGTTCGGGAGCTTGTTATTAAGGGGCCGTGAGCGGAAGATGCAAAGACTGGATCGGGAGAGGCAAAAAAGCATTTGGGCGAAGAGGAAACGAGAGGAGGCGAGGTAGAATTGAGACAAAAACTGCCCGGTGAACGCTAGAGAGCGAAAAGGAGCCGAAGATGGTTTGACTGATGGATTGAAACTTGTGCAAAGGACGATAAATACTCTCCGAACCTCACGCCCAACCCGCATTGACAAAAATGGCGGAGGAGACAAAATGGGGGAACGAAAGAAACATAAAGATCAAATAAGGAAGATTCCCTTTCTCCGTGGGGTTTCTTTTTGCATCACCCCTGCGTAAAACAGCGGCAGTATCCATCTCGGCGACTTCGCCCTCTCCGTTGCTATACACCCACTCTTATGCTTCCACTCTTTACCCCATTCCTTTGGCCATCCCCGGAAGGGAAATGGACCTTTTAAAGTGAACAGGGGCGACCATCTGTGCGGATTCAATTTCTTAAGAGCGGTGAGAGGGAGAGACGGCAGAAAGTAAAGGGGATCACGACGCTATAAGGGCAGGAGCGCATGCCACAAAAGCAAGATGCGACGATCTGAAGCACAAAATGAAGCAAGGAATTTATTCGAAATGCTTGCAAGAATAGTATTACTCATTCATTTCTCTCAAATACCATCGTTTCGTGGATCCGTACAGCTTTTTCTTCAGAACTCAATGGCCCACTTCAATGACTTTTGAGAGAATACCCATCGCAGATTTGAAGGTAAGCGAAAAAAGGCAGAATAATCTATTGAAATAAAACGATCCCGGGGCTAATACTGCTCCTTGTCGTTGTACAAAAATCAGTCATGTATTTAAGACATAATATAACAAGAATACCTCATGAGTACCTCATGTTTCAAAGAAATAAACACATAACGTTTATCAGGCCTATATTGCAAAAGGTACATCAGTTCTAGCGAATCCTAGTGGGGCTCTTTGATCATGCAATGAAAGGTGCAATGCTCACTTATAAAGGTAGGAGAACTTTGGAAGCATGGAAAAACAACAGATAAAAAGCATCTCCTCGATATCCTAACAGTGCGAAATTACACTTCATGTTTCATTACCATCAAAATTCAATCTCAGAATTGAATGAAACTACCAACCTTGTCGAAGAACAAGGAGTCAAGGCGTTTTAGTTTACACCAAACTAAAGATATATTCTATTTAAGTGTTCTATAAATGTACGAAATGTATCGCTTATATTAATAGTCTAGCCAGTAGTTTTCAAGTTTAGTCATCGGGTAAAATAGAAGTCATCAGATTCCTTATCAACACAACTGATTCACATATATAATACTGCTCATTGCTCAAGTACCTGTTTGGGTAATCCTAGCGTTTGCTTACATTCGCCATCAGTGTAATAGCGGAACTCTTTAGTTCAGAGGATATCGAACAACCGTCATCAAAATAGTGAGCATTGAGAAACGTCACAAAGAGGAGATTATTGTTAAGCGGATCGAGGTAATCGAGTAAAACAGAGAGATAGAGACAAGAAGGCGATCGACGACGATGGAAAAATAAAATTAGGGAAAGAGCAAAGAGAATCGTGATGAAGACGTGGATAAAGGGTTAGGATTGGTTAAGAACGGGGTGTAAGGGAAATGGAAGAGGATGGAGGAGCGAGGAAGAGAGGGCCCGGTTCGAGGGGGACGGAAGGGGCGGGGGACGGTTTGGAGAGGAAGGAATCACAGAGGGAAGAGCTGCCAGGGGGCGGCGGGAGGCGAGATGGTAGCAGATACCGTGGACAAGGGAGAAGCTGGAGGCCAGGGGTGTGAGTGGGGAGCGAGATGTTCGAGGGTGAAGAGGGGCAGGGGGGGCCATCTGCCACTCCCTCCCTCCCAGAACCCCTTCTGCCCCAGCCTCAACCCCCTCCCAACCCCCACGACCCTCAGCGTCCCGGCCAGGTACGGTAGGGATGGGGCTGGTCGCGAGTGGGTTGGGAGGGTGGAGTTCGGAGTCGCGAAGGGAGTCCGGACGTGTGCGAGTGAGAGTGGGTATATGTGTGCCGGGGTGAGAGAGATTGAGGCAGATTCCAAAATGGCGTCGGACACGACTGAGTGGTAGCCGAGGAGTCGCGATGACCGAGGGAGCCGTTGCCTGCATCTTCCCGTGCGGGGGTTTAACTCTTGGGCGGGAGCTCCGTCGCATCCGAATTCGAGTGAACCTCCCATTCGAGCCCGCATATGGGGGCGCACGGAACACGCGAATGAACATTTGGATCCGGTTCTTATGAGTGGTGCGTCCAAACCATTCCGCGCCCTGCAGTCGAACGAAAATTCCATTTCCTGGATCAAAGGGAAGGATGATGAAGGGGAATAATTATGTAAAAGGGAGTGGGAATAAGATGAAGCGCGAGAACAAGCGCGGATCACCGTGGATCATCTGTCTTCCCACTCACAGAAAATGAAAATCCATTGAATGACCTTGTAAAGACCGCTAATTATAACGTCTCAAATTGAGGAGAACACAAAATGTCTTTGATGCTTTCAGGCGAGACGGTGGTAAAAAAAATTAGAAGAAAAAACTTTCAAAATGGCAACCATAATTTAATGCCTAAATCCTTCATCCTTGTGAGAGTGAAGACGCCCAGGCGGATACAATTTTCTGCGATAAACTTTGATGAAAGGGTGGAAAAAAGATGCCCGGATCAGTAGCATACGTCTTCTTTATCTTTACATTAAGTCCCTCTTCACTCACTACCTCTCAGATCTCCCACACCCTCTCACTTCTCCCTCGTCCCTATCTCTCTCTCTTTTTAAGACGTGTGTAATTTGATGCGCGCACGTAAAGGTGTGAGGGAGTGGCAAGGATTCTAAACCCGGGGGACGGAGGAGGGCGAGGCGGCGTCTCAATTTTTATCGCCGTTCCAAATCTCTCGCGAACACGCCGCCGTCCTGGCTGATAAGCATAAGGAAGGGAGGGTGGGGGGAGGGTGCAGGGTTGGGCAGAAAGGGAAGGGGGGAGGGGACTGAGGAATATAAGGAGGAGACCGAGGCTGTGTGGACTTTTTTATAAGACGGCGACGAGTGCTGCCACCTAAGAGGGGGTGGGAAAACGACGAAGATATTGCCATTAGTGCGAGGTCTCTTTCTGCTCCCGAATTAAATCTCCGGTCACGGTTATGAGGGAGATGAAAACGAGAAGAAGAACACGAGACCTTAATACGTATTACACGGATTAAATGTGATAAGGAGTTTATTGAATTATCAAAGAAGTCAAAAAAATCAGTCTCATAGATACTAATGGAAAGTGAGACATTCGCTTGACAAAGCACTTCTTTAAAAAATGTAAAATGATGGAGACAGAGTAGCGTATAAAAGTAAGCATACTAATCTCAACAGTCAAATTGTAGTTTATATGGTGGCCGATGGACATGACAAAATGCTTATTGTTCTCATTGAAATTCATTCAATATTTTTTTAACGACTGCGTGTTCATGCTTTTGCCATGTTATAGCTTTAACATTGAAAACTGGCTAAAGTGGCCGCTATAGTAGTGGATTCAAGGGATTAGTTTCTCTCCCTCATTTGCCACAGTTGAAATCCCTAGCACGCAATTACTGACTCCCCTAGGGAACATTGCTGTCCATCATACAGGGCGAGACGGGGATTCTGAGGAAAAGAAAGCAAGGATACGCAGATATAAGGAAGAACTCATTGTTTTATCATAATGACACAGACGCTACAAAATCCTACAGAAGGCACGGCAGCCACCGTGATCAATTACGCTTGTTGGAAAAAAATAATAGAGGTACCTACATAAATTGCTTCACCAGCGTTGAGTAATGTAAACTCAGTCTAAAAAGTAAGTATTTGCTCCGATTACCACATAACACATATACATATAGGTACCACATAACACATATACATTAAATAGTTTTAAATTATTCTCCAGAAATTTTAAAATATAATACCCCTTACTGATTTGGTAAAATTTTTATAAATAATTCTATCTAAGAGATAAATTCACCAATGGATGTAACCAAACAGTTCTAATTAAAAGTATTTACGAGGGTTGATTTTTTCACACCATCTTTAATGAAGTTTTGTCAAAAGACTGTAAAGACGAACTTGAAACTAAAACAATTAAAATTAGCCAATCAAACTATGTGATTAAATCTGCTATAAGTTATCATAAATGTAAAACATATTATTAAGCTCATTGGCATTTAAAAATACACAATTTTCTTTCCATTAATCCATTCGATAGCTCAGTGAAGTCACTAAATCATAGCTCTAATCAAATCACTTCGGAACCATTTTTACAGAGACTTTTGTAAACATTTGTTGCTATGTAGTCATTACTTGTCAAATTTTGAAATATGAGAGCAATCTGTACCGTCAAGCTATCATTGTAGGAGTTTCAACAATCGATGAATGCATGGCCTTATAAAAATCACCATTCAATTACTGAATCGTTTTTTCATAGTATTTTTTGATTTAATTCGTTGCAGAAGACCTGCCAGGCATGTCAAAATTTCGCACAATATGACATTATAATTAAAATTATAATGCCGTCAGTAAATTACCGAGACAGTGTTTTTAATTATTTTCGGTCATTACTTCTTCAGTATCCTATCAAAATATGTCGTCAACAATTTACCTAGCTCCAAAACAATATCATGTATTTGCAGTTGTGTGGGCAGAAACTTCAATAGCTATCTGAAGGGAGACGTTCTAAAACCGCGTGGCTGCCGTGCCTTGCCCCAAAAATGTGAGGATCGACGTCGGAGTGAAATTCCCAATGTATTCCGTGTACACACCGCCTCGCTCCCTCAAACGCACGCAAATTAAGTGATGAAAGCCATTCATTATCCATCATGTTCTTTGAGAAAGAAATTTAAACATGCCGACGTTGCAACAAAAAACCTGGATGCCACCACAAAATAAACTGCCCTACCATCTGTATCATTCATACCTCTTTTACTTCTCTTGTATTATACAACTGTCATGGAATCACAAGTGAGCATTGACAAGATAAGCAATATTGTGAACTCGTTACGAGCTGAAAACTATTACTTTGATGAGCTAACAAAACATATTTTAATGATTTATGGTCAATTATCACCTTGAATGATATAAATGAAAGATCAAATATAAATAAATCGTGGCCAGTAAGATTTCTGATATGAGTATGTGATTGCACTGATAAAATCGTATAATATCCTTTGATACTGATTGCATCAGCGTATGTTACATACCGTCTGTCTAAAGAGACTAAATACATGGCAACGTTTATGGAGTTTATGGGAGTTAGATGGCAACATTTTGTTCCTTTATTTTACAAAATTGCAAAAGGCTGATTCACATTTTTACGTGGTGAGCATCATTCATACATGATAACAAACTTTTCATTTAATAACCGTAAATCAATATAATTAAATATGTTGGACACTATTTCCTTGAAATTATACACCTCTAAATTCCCACAAGTTCTATTGCGAGAGAATCCCTTCATGCAACATTTAAATTTATTTCAATTAAATGTTACGAAACATTAAGAAAAAACAAGTCCTACCGAGCCAGATTTCCTTCCTGTTATTCTCCCATTCTGGTAAATTCAATGTTCAACCTCCATTTCATACCTTTCATGACAGGGAGCTGTTAAAATAATGAACGTCTTCTTTTAGCAAAACAAAGAGACTACTGGAAGGGATAATTTTTAAAGAACAATAAAGGAGGGAAGTGGTAGAAAAGACAATGAGAAGAGGAAGAGACAAGGGCAAGGATAAGAGCTTGGGAGAGGGCAACGTGAGTCACAGTTAATCGTCAGGTTGCGTCGGTCGGCATAGAAGTTGGCATGCTCGTAATGCGACTGAGATGGAGAGGAAAGAATGGAGCGAGTATGGTAACCGAGAGCATTTGATTATGAAAAAAAATAGAGGCGCGTCGATTGTCCGTCCCCTTGGCCTCCCACATTCTCGTCCCTCCAGGGTCGTTAACTAGATAAGGGAACCACTTCCTCCCCTCCCCTTCACGTGTGTAAGAGGCAATTAAAGGCGGACGAGTTAGGTGGGAACTTAAAGCCCTGTTCCGCTTCCCCCGGAGACTCCTCCATCCAGTCTCACCAGATGCTCTCCCGAGAGGCACAACTCGCTCCCGACGGCGGAGAGTTCGCTCGGGCGGAGCGGGAACGACGGCCGAGGAGCCAGTGGACAAGAGTGGGAGACCGCGGCAAACCCTACCGCCCTCGGCCGCCAGGGGCCGCCATCCGCGCGACCTGCCGACGCCCGTCCGCGGAGGAGGCTGCGTCGTCCGACGCCCGAGCTCCGCAGAGAACCGCGGGCCCGGGAATACGGCGAGAGGGGTGAGAAGAAGGGATTCATTCGGAGCGACAGATGATCTAATTGGCGGCATCCTCCCATTAGTGTTGGAGACGGGGAGGATTTTCTGCGGAATCAAGAGACATTGTCTCGGGGCAACCGAGGAGCCGATTCCGAAGGCACGCAATATTACATTTAAAAAGACAACTCAGATAATACCTTTAATTTTAGGGGCACTGTAATTGCTATCATCCTTAATTTCATGTCCCACGCACCAAGGACGATCAATTAAGACGGGAGACAGCGCGACGACGCTGCGACTGGGATTTGTCATGCGTCAGAATTTCGAGGGGCACGTCACGCAAAGCTGAGGTTTGCATGTGAAAACACCAATCCGAAAAAGACCCTCTGAACGCAGAGGTATAAAACATTGTTTACAGAAACAGCCAGAAACAGCAGATGTGACCAGAAATCAAGCTGAGATTTAGCTAAGCGGGCAAGATACGTCACAAAAATATTAATCACGGATGAATGAATGAATTGGTAAAATATTACAAAGGGATTTATGGAATTCGAAGACGTTTAAAAATACAAAATATTCACACCAACAGAAATCAAACTTAATGGTGCTATAGCTAATCCATTTGTGTTTCGATTGGTTTCTGATGAGGAGGTACACTGCATCATCTACAAAAAAGGATCACAATTTTCTAGCAGTCATTCTAGCAAATATATATATTTGAAGGAATTATGGTCAAAACGTCTTAGGCCTGACTATCTTGAATTGCCAATTTATGGTCCGTTCTCGATTGCAAGAGTTTACGGGACTCTTAAAGTCCCGTACCTATCTATGGATATCTGGCATTATGATCGCTCTACCAGTAGGTCTAAGTCTGTTCCGCATGTTGGAAGAAAATGCCATGCGCGTAAAAATAAAACAACAAACCCTAAAAGGTATGAAACGATCGGAGCATGACAATATGACGTGATAGCCAGCAATTGCCTCCGTTCGTCTCAGCAAAAGCATCAGGATTATTAGTGGTAAATATTCATACCTACACCGGAAGTATCATTCTCAGCGAATGGACTTAGGAGGGTTTCCTCGATAGTAAACGGGCATAGCAATTATAAGAGGATAATGGCTCCGCGTACACAATACCGCTATTCCGACCATCAGTAATTTCGATTCAGCTCTCGTGTAATAAGTAACAAGATGATAACCAGTGAATGGAAATGCCGAGAAACTGGGCTCTACCACGTTAACATTAGAACGAGATAGCATAAAAGAGTTCAGCGACAAGTTCAAGAATTTGTAATACGAGAAAAAATATTTAATTACCACTCACTCAACGTTGCGAACTGGGATGAAATGGATGAGCAATCACTTTCCGAGACCCGGCAACAATATTAATTATGAAGCTCCCATTAAAATGTGGTTCCATTCTCCCATGCCAATGCTCATTATGACGAAGAGTTTTGAGATACCCGAAGAGGAAAACACGGGGAAAAACCAACATCTCCCTGCGAAATTGTGATTCTCGCAGAACTGCAGACACTTTTAATTAGTTGCCGTGATGAGCACCTTTTTCAGGTGCGCGGCAGGACGAACCAAGACAGGAAATGTCCAATGCTCAACACATATTTACAACAAATACATTAATATTTTAAATTGAAAATATCCCTGGTCGCAATTAATTTGCTCGGAATCACAGAAAGATTTGTGAAAAATAACTTAAGAGAGCTGGAAAAGGAAGAAAAATGACGAACGCATCCTACCAAAGACGCATAAAATCATCATCTTCGCAAAAAAATCTTAAAAGACAACACGTTTGCTATTTCTGCTCTTACCAATGCCTTTTAAGAGATAAAATATCAGAAAAACTTAAGCTAGGAGACATAAACAACTCGTCCATCCCCCGGAGCGTTAGGCATAATAAGGATACGAGGGTCGTTCAATAAGTCCTTAGAAAATCCAAGAGATTGCGATCGTAGTATCTAAAAAGAATTTTTCCCAGTAAGCAGCACTCCTAACTAGTCAGCTGTTAGAGTTTCAGCTGTATCCATCACATAGTTTCATTGATGTTGTCGATTGAAGTCAACAACTTTTGTTTATTTATAAAGATGGAAAAAAGTGAGTTTTGCGCGTTGATAAAACATTTTTATTTAAAAGGGTTAACGCCGAAAGAAATCAAAGCTGAGTTGGAAGAAGTTCATGGCACATATGCTCCTGCGTTTGCAGCTGTTTACAATTGGTTGAATGAGTTTAAACGTGGCCGTATATCCAAAAAATATGAACATCGTTCCGGACGCCCTGTGGAAGTGTCTACCCCCAAAATGATTGACAAAATCCACGATATGGTGTTAAGTTATCGACAAATCAAAGTGGACGAAATAGTTGAGGCCACAGGCATATCGCGAGGCCCAGTCGCTTCAATTTTTCACGAAAAATTAGATGTGAAAAAAATCTCGGCAAGATGGGTGCCGCGTTTGTTCACAGTGGAGAATAAACGCAATCGTGTGGTCAACTCTGATGCTGTTTTGGCGCTTTTCCATCGCAATCCTGAGGAGTTTCTGCCTCGATACATAACTGTTGATAAATCATGGATACATTACTACACTCCAGAGACAAAAGAACAGTCAAAACAATGGATTTTCAATGGCGAACGGGCTCCGAAGACAGCAAAGACGGTGAAATCGGCCGGCAAGGTTATGGCCACGGTCTTTTGGGATGCAAGCGGAATCATCGACATCGATTACTTGGAAAAGGGAAAAACGATAACAGGAGAGTATTATGCGTTGTTATTGAACCGGCTGAGCGAAGAAATAAAGGAAAAATGTCCTCATTTGAAACGGAAACATATCCTCTTTCATCAAGAGAGCACTGGTGCACACCTGCCCAGTTTCGATGACCAAAATTACGGAATTAAAATTCCAATTATTACAACATCCACTGTATTCACCAGATTTAGCCACCACTGACTTTTTCTTATTTCCTTACTTGAAATAATGGCTTGGCGGAGAAAGGTTTACGTCTAACGAGGAAGTCATCGCCCAAACCAATGCCAATTTTGAGTAACTTCCTAAATCCTACTTTTTGGACGGCTTAAAAAATTTGGAAAAACGCTTATAAACATGTGTGGAGCTAAAAGGAGATTATGCTGAAAAATAAAAAAATTACCCAAAAAATGTTTTTTTATACTATTCTCTAAGTACTTATTGAACGACCCTCGTAATATTATGGCCACGCCAAAGTTCTCCTACCTTATGATCTAAGTGGGTGCAATGAAAAAAATTAAAGTACGGAGCTTTTGCCAGCCGATGAGCTATGTTGCAATTTTCTTAATGCATTTAATTGTTTGAGCTAAATTAACACCATTGAAAATTCATGGCTATTAATTTCCTTACTATGAGTTCTAAATAGTTACGACCAAAGATATTTTATTTGGTAGAAGAATTTAAACACGAATTTTTATGCCCGGTAATGCAAAATAATAATGAAAAAATAATTGGCTTTCTGTTTGATGTGAATATAATACCTAGTATGGAATAAAAACTTATACCGTTCGACAATTATATCTAATGACACTCTTACCTTCGTCTCAGAAAAAAATAATTTTACTACAAGTCTTTAAACTTAAACTAGGCGCGTTTGTTTTCCTTACTGGCTGTCAAAATTAAATCAAAATCATAAAAAACTACTGACGCTCCAATATTAGTATACCTATAGCGGGCAATGTATTTAGTAGCTAACTTATACTTTTTTTACGCCTTGGGCATAACACGTTCTTCATCGGCGGTCTCTTGCAATTAAATTTAATTTATTCAGCGTTAAAAATTCTTAATTACTCTCCGTACTAAGTGTGAAGGCCGTATAGTTACCGGAAATCGCTATAATTGATGCGATGGATACCTAATACTTCTTGCGCCAATTCTTATTCATTCGATAAGATTTTTATTATTTGAATACCTTCATACGTCGCCTAGAAGAATTTTAGTTTTTTTTCTTCGGACGCAATCGCCGCTGCAGAAATTTCAATTAACAAACGCACAAAGTTTAAACAATGATCTTCTCAGCGGCCATGAAAACTTTCCAGAGGATAAATAGGCCAACGACATGAAGCATGGCACAATCAAGTCCCCCAAAATGTAATGTCTCGTAAAGGAAAAGGAAATCACAAGCTCTCACAAGCAACGCGGCATTACGTCTGCTCCCTATTCTTTTCCTCCCTTCTACCGTGACGTAATGTAGACATCAACTCTCTGTTATACACTCGGTGAGAATATTTCTTGGTTGCTGCTGAAGGCGGTTGGGGGTCGAGGGACTCCGTCTCCTTCTTCTTCGATGCCAAACACCCAGAGCAGTAATATTGCGCAGAGTCGAGAGCACTTGAAGTAATATAGTTAAATAGTGAGGATAAGCATGAAGCCATATTATTCGACGTTGAATCCGGGGCTCTTTATCATACCTAACACAACGTAGGAGTTCTTAAAAATAACTAACTTTGTTGATCACATGCAAAAGTACTGGTTGGGATGCTCTACGGAACTTAGATGACTGCTAAGGATGCATCTTTGTTTTATGCGTGCATAAATCAATCACGATATGGTTCGAATAGTTAACGTTAATGAAATTAGGAAAATATTGCTTATGCAAAGAAGAGAGAGTTGATTTTTCTTGCCTCCAACTAATTCAGTGTGTCCCCTTCATGGTACTAAGTGGATGTAGATGTGATATTCCGTGGATAATGTACGCATGATAATGAGCAGTCACAATCACAGCAGTCGCATCAATTCACAATCAATGAACGGTAAAATTTTGATAATGCCATTACCTATTCTAAGAATTCTTTAAATTGATGATTATTACATAGTATAGTATAATGATTATGGTATTAAAGATTATCATTTTGATAAAAGCAAATTTGGTAAGCTGAGTGCGTCATATTCTTTTCAAATAAGAATGCATGCTCTTCATCCGACTAGCCAAGATTCGATGAAGGCTTCCCATTAGAATATTTTAATTTGCTTAAAACTCCAATCTGGGAGCCATTACGTAATTTATGCGCGCGAACATGGTATAAAATGAATTACCGTCATTACTATTCTGCTCTTTTGATAGCATAAAACTTAAATCAATATCAAACTTCATGAAATTTTATGAAATGCTACCTACATAATTACGTCCTGCCGTGATTTACCCATTCTATGAATCTTAACATTTCACTCAAATAAACCACAATAGCTTAAATTGACACCAAACATTATGAACACGTTACACCATATTTTGATAAACTCGGATGGTTAAAAATACAAAACAGGCGCCTACTCAATAAGACAACTTTCATTTAAAAAATAATAACCACAAAACTCCCCACATACCTGTATCAGAACGTATTGCACAATGCTGCGACAAATAAACGCCCAACGCGCCAAATGGAAGAACTTTATCTACCCCTATATCGATCACCTATTTATGCTAGTTCTTTCAATGTCACCTCTTGTGATATATGGAACCACTTACCTGAAGCTATTAAAAATGTAAAAATGTCAATAGAGTTAAAAATTAATATTATAAAATGTTGTTTCACGTGCGTCAATGAATGTGCCACTTTGTGTAACACCTCAAATATATATACATTTATAGTGTTTCTTTTTTTTTTTTGCAGTCTCTGCTTACTGCATTCCAATATTGTTGTACTATAATAAGGGATTTAATATTGTTACCTTTCGTTTATATTAATGTGCTGTCATCCTGTTATGGAATTAATTTCATGACTCTGGATATGTATTAATTATTTACCATGATCTGCGTTCCTAAGGGACGAAATCGTCCAGGAATAATAAAATTCTATTCTATTCTAAAAATGAAAGGTGTAGCCTTTCTCGATGGTGGTACCGGCGAAACGGATTAATTTTCGACTTCGATTTCCTGCTAAAGCTGTGGAGATTTTGGACCCGGCGCGGCGTGGGACGAGGAGGTCCTTTCGAATTCGAGCCGGGACAGTACGGAGGTTTTTGCGGTGGGATGGGCGCGTGACATGATCGAGCGACCGAATATCACGGCTCTGGCCGTTGCCCAAAGTGGCGGGCGGGAAAACTGAGAACATCTCTTATACTTGGGCGCTCGAGTGGGTGGGCAGAGGTTAGGGAGGGAAGCCTTTTAGGTGAGGGGGATGAGAACGAGGGTGATTCTCGGAAGAATGAGAGGGAAAGAGTTGGGGTGAGAGGCAATGGACGGAGACGTGTTGGTGTCGTGTTCGCGCGCGCCAGCATTAGACAATGAGGGGATGGAGTGGAGCAGAAGTTATGGATCCTCAGAGGATGGAAGTTTGGAGAAAGGTAAAAGTCAAATAACCGGATGTCGGCAGGCGACGGAATGATTTGTTTCTCAAAGTAACGGAATATAAATCGAGTATGGTCGGAGGTTGATCGAATGAAAAGTGCTTTAAAAAAACAAGACTAAGAAAACAGATTGTGAAATTAATCCAAGGGAGGGAACGTGTATCGTCTTTAATCGATTTCACATCGATGAACTTCACGTCGGGAAAGAAACGGATTGAGAAATGTGCGACGAACGGTACATCTCGAAAAGCATCAACGAGAAGTAAAATGTAACAGATAATGAGTAATCTCAGTGACTTCCCTCATCATGGAAGCATCCCACGTCCCTTTTTGGTTGGGGACGAGATATCTCGAAGCAAGTAAAAGATGAAATGAAATGGCAAGCAATAGGAAAATTGAACTTGAGTGCAAAAGGAAGAAAGAGGAAAGGGGAATAGGAGATCGCACTAAGGTAACAAACGAGCACCCGAGACCACGAAACCGAGGACGGAATACGAAATGTAAAAATAATCCATTTTGCGTGTTGCCCCGGAGGTGGTGGATGAGAATGGGGGTGACGCCATTGCAGTCTTGATGTGTAGCAGTTCCAGATGGCCAGACGATTCCGACGGATGCAGGAGGAATAAGATCACCGTCGAACCACGATCACCGACGCATCCCAAGGGAAAGGGATGGTGGTGGTAAGAGAAGCGTGAGAGAATCTTGCCGCTTACTAAATAAAGGAACACGATCTATAAGGCAACCGATGTGCTGCGAACGCACAGAAGAAAAGAAGAAAGGAATGAAAATGAGGTACACTCACTAAGTTTTACATAATATTTAAACACTCAGGGAAAATACAATGATCAACATACACGCCTGATCTTAACGTCCGAGATATTGTAACTAAATTCATGGTGAATGCATCATCCCTGCAGTAGAAGATAGAACAAGGTATGAAAAATGAAAACAATGCTTCCATAAGTGGCTATCCAGATATGTTGCAACATTAGTCAATACACTCCTAACAACCGTGATAGTGCATGATTTTCCTTATTCACACCTCTCATATCCCCTCGTCCACTAAACACTTGGAAGGTGATTAAAACATTTTTACACCATCTCTCATTCCCTGCCTGGTACCAGGAATATTTTTCAACATCAATTGGTGTGGAAATGTACTGACAAAAGAATACATTAATCTAACCTATTTAAAATATAAAAAATTAAAGTAATTACTGGAATGAAAAGTATGTTAGGCGTAGATTACCCTACAGAAAAGTTATAAAATAGATCGCGCATAAATCAATGCAAATTGTTCACGAAAAAACCCGGTATATGCTGTTGTATCTACCAGCCACCCCAAAGGCAACCAATTGACAATAATAGGTAAAAGTAATACATCGTTAAAAGCTAGCAACAGATAATCGAAACACATGAGTGGAATTAATTTTGGCAGATCAAGCACTGGCATGTGGCAGTGAGTTGAAAGACTTAACAGGTACGAGATAGTTCCATACATATATACTCCAGCAGAAGTTGATGGAAAAAAATATTACTGACTCCCCCTCATCACCCGTTCACCGTTCCTCTACAGTTAATCAATTACATCATTACAAAAAAGAAGGGACCCTTTCAAGGAGACGCTCTCTGACAAAATGGAAACATTTGTAGTCATCAGTGGCAAATCAGCGCTACCGAAGGGTATGAACGTGAGAAAAGTTTGGAGTCGGTAGGAAAGAAGCTGATATGAAGAAGAGGTCGTTAAATTTATTGCATCGCATGACGCATGAGATTTGAAACCCAGCAGATACGGTGGTGTAAAAACGTTAACTAACTAGCGTGTTGCTGGGCAGACTGATAAAGTGATAAAGAGCACTTCATTTCCTATCGTTATCTTAAGGCGCTTCTGAACACGATAGGTAAGAAAAAGTAATAAGATATGATCAGGACTTAATACTAATATGTTGAAACGGAACGCACCGTAATTTGTAAATTAAAATTCCATTGGTTGAGGTAACATTTAGGAATCACTTCCAGCCTCCTAAGGTATAGTGAGGAAGACTCCATCTACGTCTACGAAAAAAAAACTAGACGCCACCGAATTGAAAAAGAGTGAAAATTTCATGCGTATCTATTAATCAACATACAGTACCCTTAGAATTGCTATCCTCACATTAGGAGGGCATTGGGAGTTTTAAGGAATCACCTAGACGGACGGCCTGTCTCAATACCAAACCCACCTGACGCCAACTCTCCCCACAACAGCGAAAACACACATTCCTCAAAGTTCGGAAACCTCCGGCCGATTCGTCAACCGTTTCGGTCAACCCGAAGGTCCCTTGTCCGTCGTCCCCGAAAGTATGTGTGCGGGAGGGACCACGGAGACGGCATTTTTTGGAATAGGTACACCAGCAACAACGTAGAGGCGCCACACGCACCTACGGCCAAGACAGGAGTGGAGTTCCCTCTACGTGCCAGGGGCGCCCCTGGACATGCCAGTGGGAAGGGGAGGAAGGAAGTTACGTTCAGTCCCGGGAGGTCCTCCGCCTCTTTCTGTCCCCTGTGGAGTCACGTGTCGCGGGGGACGTTTCTTCCGAGAAATAGGAAAGGACTGCGCCACCCACGACAAAAAGAGGAGGAAGGCGAGCTTCGGATTGGAATGAGCGGGGGTGGGAGAGGCTGTGGTGTGGCGACGTTGGCCTTTGGGGTGTGGCGGGGGGGTAGGAGGGAGTGCAAGGTGAGAGGGGATAGTAAAAGAGAAGCGGGGGTCGAAACGAAGATCCCTCCCCTAGTATCAACAACTCACTCCTTGGGCAATGGCCTGTATTTTCCCATGGGCCATTCTTGCTGTCATTCTCCCAGCATTCGGAGGAGGTGTCGGTAGGATGACACGGCCCCATGGGCGCCGCGGAGCGGGGTGCAACGCGAGGGCTGAGGCACGCACAGCGCAGACGTGCCCACGCACCACCACCCCTTCCAACAAATCTCTTGTTCCCACCGCCGCCGCCGCCGGGAGCCTCACAAATATATTTCCACATTATGTCACAAGTGCGGTCCGTGCACCATGCAAATGGGAGAATGGAATCGAGCTACGGTCGCATCACACAAAGCAGACGATAGGGCGAGCATTGGAATAAAGATGGTGAAGAGACGACTTAGTACGACAACTTTACAAGGGCGTTGCAAACAAGAAGACGCATGTATTACTAGAGGGAGTTAAATACTGTGCATCTACTAAAATGCATTGCAAACATTTGGTACAACTACCTTTCTTCCTCCGGAAAATTTTATTTTCAATACATAAACAAGTTAAATCACTAATATCATGTTCAAAAATCACTCAATTAATGAACAATGGCCGTGAATTCTCCTTGTGAATTCCAAAGCCTCCTCTACCTCCTTCCTCCACAGCCTGCGTCTACCAAATATGTATCGCTCCCACTCCTATTCTGTCAATCTCAAATAGTGGAGGATGAAAGAAAAGGCTTCGATCAACAGACGAATACCAAAGATGGAAAGTATAACACCAGCTCACGCAGGATATGAAAATGTGAGTAACTTGTCCAACTAATGACCAATGATGAAAGGTGGTAGAGATAAATGATATGACCGTAATAATTATCATGAAATCTAGGAAAACTAATCTCTAAGCTACTTGAGAAAATCCCGACTGATAAAATGGTTTCAAACAGTATGCGTTAGGAAGAACAAGAGTTGTTCAAGTAAGTATTGACGGGCATCCGATTTCTATCATCAGAACAGATATTAATTAAACAATACTACAAACCACGAAGTATGTAATGAAATTGATGCAGACAATAAAACACAGCGTATTGTACGTTGATTTACCGACTTTTGCCTGTTTTGAAATAAAATGCTCAGCCATTTACCGACAAATATTTGGTTTTACACCTGGAAAATTTTCATAATTATTTAAGCCCTGATTAAACAATTTAGTCCCAGCAGTAGCTGGGCTTTCACATTATTTAACTCCTAAAGCATATCGAAAACTACTGATAACCTAGTATCTTAAATCAAGACAAATGATCATCTTTACACTAGGCGGGGAATCGTACTATCATCATTGACTCGCCAGACTCCTTACCATCCTGGACAACACGGCCGACGGAAAATCATCAAAAACCAGTGTTCATCTCGGTTTCGTAGGCGAAAATAGGATTTTTCATGCAATAAGGCACATAAAATTCACTCTTCAGTGTACGGGAGTCAATATTCTCCTTGTAACGCCTGTGGTTACCCAGAAAGATCCGGTACCCAGAAACTAATAAAACCTAAAATACATCCGTTTCAAAAACAACTTTTATTAAAGTTCGCGTTAGTAGCTCAACGTATTGCCCCGCGGTCTACCACACTGCCATAAAACCATAGTTTTCATTAAATACTATCTCTGTACAAAAAAATTAATAGCAATACTCCTACGAATGCATAAAATATTCCCAACACGAAATTTAAAGAAGCTATAAGACATCAGCAAACAGCCATGCTCGCTTTTATAAAGCTAAGCACCAGCATCTGGCAAAGTGGATAGTGCCCAAATTGTCAACAACTTTTGTGAAAACGATATATGTCCATCTTCAAGTGAGAGAGTAAATCTTGTAAATATTTACATACATTTATTACTCACCAACCACGACTTCGGCAGGTTATACCATCATTTCGGTGATGGACTTCGATATCTGACCGTACATGCATGATCATCAAACAAATCAAAAACGAACGCGAACGGAGGAAACGAATTTCGCACGATCCCGAAACCCTAGTCAGTGAGCGAGGAATTCGTGCATTTAGTTAGCAGCATTATTCTCAGCTTTTGATTGAAGATGGAGAGGTTTTGGACACTGCCATGTTTCGTGTCACGGTCCACGACGTACTTCTCTCTCGTCCTTCCCCCGGACGAACGCCTCGCCCCTTCCGTCAGAGGGAGCCCGCGAACGCAATGATGTGGGTCCGATCGGGAGGAGGTGGCGCAAAAGGGTGCGGTAGAGAAGTCCGGGGGTGCGGGGTAAGGCGGCTGGCATCGTAAACCCATTCCTCCAGCTGGAAGCAGGGCACACACACCCACACCATTCACCCTACTCCTCCCATCCGACGTCACCCACCGGTCCGCGCCTGAATCCGGGTGCAGTGTGCTCAACAGGTTCCGCACGCACGCCCTCGCCGAAGGGAGGGAGCGGCCGCGCCCGGGCCGATCGCGGGAGCGGCCGCCACCTGCCTGCACCCCCTTCCCGCCGTGTGCGCGCACGCGATGGGACACGCGGAGGCGGCAGATAAGGGAATCTGCCCGAACCCCCACAAACCACCGCCACCCTTCCCGAAAAGTCTTGCCTCCGACTCCCCCGACTCTGTTGCTACTGAACTGCGACGCTCTAGAATATCAAACACTTGCGGAAGCTAAGCATCTGAATGCCTTGGAACAAATCCCCGAATGTATATCTAGAATAAGGGTTCATATGTTCCAACTGCCAAACTTAAACAGCGCCAATTAACTCTAATAATTCAAAGATAAACACGCGACATCAATCTCCGGAGCACGATTTGAACCAGCAAAATTGGTCGCTAGTTCGGCGTATCACCGACTCGTCTTTGCCGGAGGACCATCTCAGAGGTTACCAGAAACGGTGGAAACGAATTTCGCACTAAGAATGGTGTATTATTACAAGGGCGTGGCTATTTTAAAAACACCGAAGTCTCGCCACGCTTGAGTGGCGATTACTGACGGTAACCCGCCTCGTTTCCGTGCATCATGCTGTGATCAAGAATCGCTCACGTATCGTGGAAACGTATTTTCCGCGTTAACGGGAGCAAGGAAGAAAGCAGAAACACTGAGCTTCACGATATGTGTTCGTGCACTTTGAAATTGAGCTTCATATTAGACGACTTTATTAACACTAAAGATACGTTTTTCGACACACTAAAATGAATACGGGCACTGATTATTAAGTCGAACGACGTGATTTTTGAGTTAGGCATCTTGGAAGGATACTTTTAATTCATTACATACATTTTTAAGATTCATGGAACGAAATTGTGACATTACTTTAAGCAGTATGACTATTTGCTTATCTAAGAGGCTATCTAATCATGCACTAATTCGTTTTAAGTCTTATTTAAATTTCACGTAAAATCACTGCATAATACATACTTTAGAAAAAGAGCCATTACATCTCTTAACAATAATGAATATATTTTCTAGACGCCTTTTGCTTCCTAATCTTACCGAAAATGTTTTATAATCATAGCTTTGTCGAGGAATTATCTAGATTTAAACATGCCCAGCTCAGTAAAAAGCGGTGATTCCACCCTTGCTCAGGATGTTGTGATCTGCTGAAACTGCGAATACTACAGAAAACCTGGCTTTCCAAAACTCATTTATCTCTCAAAAAGGTTCACAATTATGCCATTGAATGAGAAGGATCATTTCCTAGAACTGCTTGTGACTGGTGTCTTCACGCTTGGAATCTCTGTAGCATGAGGAAACGTCGTCCAATCGCAGTTCAAAGGAAGTAAGCCATCTTGAATTTTGATCGAACTCGAAATTTGATGGGCTGATTGCCAACACAGAGGCACCTCCTCATATCCAGTCTTACACGTGTGATTTGACCAAACCCACCACGGGATGGACGAGAGCAGCAGAGACTAAAATATGAGTGAAGAAGAAGGAATAATGAAATATGGTTTCCTCTCTTCCATTGTCCAAAGTCAAGACGCCAAACAATGAAAGCAGAACGTCGGAACGGGGTACTCCCCCCCTCCCCCGCTTCCACCCGCAGGCGACTCAATCATTAAACGCCGAAAGCCCTCGTAGCTCTTGACCGTCTCGGGACGCTGCATCAGTTAACCTTTCCCCGCTGACGAAACACAAAGAGGAGCGGGAACGCTGAAGACCGGAGCACGGGGATAGGCGGCGATTGGCAGTCGGGGCTATTTGAACGATCTTGCATGCTGGAAATTGCCCGGTAGAACGAATGTCCGCGGGGATTTAAGACGCCGGAATGATCTTTGAAGGAGCTAGAGACCTGCAGTAGCCTGGGTCGTGGTACCCGGGTCGGGTAGACTAGGGGTCGAAGGATTCTCCGACTCATTCCCAATTCCTCCGCGGAAACAGAGCACAGAAGTACCGAAGGATACCGCGTACAACGCCAAACGACAAACAGCAGTTTGAACTTGAAAAGAAAGTAATCGAATAAAAACACCGGTGTGTTTTCGTGAAATGACATTGGGAGACTTCTATGGATATGAAAAAATACGAGTTTTTTTTCTTCTGACTGTAAAGGAACGAACACAGGTTTAGTGACGGCTGAGGAAAAGTCGTACCGAAACTGCACCGGCAAAAAGAGCCTCACAACCCTAAGTCTGCGGCTCATAAAAAATAATCTCACAATTTCGACATTTATTTAATTTTGAAAACACCGGTTTTTCCAAATCGATCTGTGGGACTTTGCCGCGAAGTCCACCATAACCTTTCCGCAAATTAGGGTTATGAAATAGACGTTCCACAATTCTTGCAAAACCATTGTATGCACTATCAGATGCTAGCGTCACATTAATCAAACATATGGAAAAATAGATATGTACATCTACACGATACCCTGCAAGCCACCGCGAGGGTTTACGAGTATTCACACTCCCAGATAATGGCTAAGAGATTTACCGGACCCGGAAGCAGCATTCAATCAAACACCAATCAATGCATATTCACTACGCAACGAGAGCTCGCCATAAAGCCTGCCGCACTTACGGATAACGCTCGCACGAGCGGCTCGTAAAATTCAGCGCAAATCCCAACCGTGAGACAAAGAAAAGCCTTCCACAACCACCTCAACGAAATAGCAATAGTCTCGGCTGCTTAAAATCCGCATGACTGAAAAAAAGTACAAGACAACAAAAAAATGACCTCAAACTGATAGCCGGCTACGAAATCCACGATGCTTGCGGTGTAGTTGGCACATTTTCCCCAATCCATGGAGCAAAATACGCGTTTCGCAATGCATTATCAAGTCCTTCAACGGAACGAAAACTGATACAAATCGATAAGGGAGGCTTATCTGGTTTTGAATTCAATTTCGCACGCCAACTGCCCAGATGCTGTTGCATTAAATCGGGCGAGTGTATGTGTGTGTGTACCTTATCTTCGGATATTCCTCAGCCGATAAGGAGTACGTGAGGGTGATACGGGAGCTTGGCATTGGGAGAATTTTAGGACATGCTGTAACGGAGCTCCATTCACGGTGACTGTATCTAAGCAAAATCTATCCGCTCGATCGGAATAAAAGTCACGTTGCCAAAAGCACTTAATGGGTTCCCAAATGACCGGGAAAGAGCATAAGGAGTAGCTACTTAAGTTTTTTTTTTGCAATAAATGTCCACTTGACTAGACTGCTAAAGCAATCTCTTATTTCCCTCGACAAAGACTTGTTAGAGCTCATTTAAACTTAGGTACAAGTATAAATAGTAAAAGTGACTAGAAATATATGAGGATTTTTCACCAGATACATTTTAAATTATACCTACATAGCTTGTGGAAATATTAGAGCCATGCAAAAAACATGTAACTAATAAAATATTATAATTTTTATACAAAACGTTATCTCGTTAAAAGAATAAGTGATTTAAGCCCACTCTGAAATATCTGAAATAGTACTCTGAAATACATCAAACAAGAAAATAAATAGAAGCGGAACTTTCTGTTCCATCAACTTGCAAGGATAAAAGTAGAAGACACTACAACGGTGGAGATATTAATATGTAGGATAAATATTCAAACGTGCATGATATTATTAAGATGGATTAAGGAAAATATTTGGCCAAGCGGTTGTAATCGAAGTAACGCTAAATTTGAAAAAGATCCGAAAAGTATCGCATCATAAATCATTACCTCAGAAAGTTCTATATGTACTACCAAAGTTAAGGCACATCGTATACCCATTATTAGCATTTTTAATTTAAGTTACGGTAAAATATTTTCAATGAAAACTTAAATTAAAAAGATAAACTGTGCGTGTAAACCACTAGCTAACGCTGCACGAATAATAGTAGTAACAAAAATGTTTAAAACGGATATTTCAAGAATGCACAATACAATTCGTCAATGTCATTTATAAAATGCCTTGTAGTAGAATGAACATTTATAAACTACTGGTACTAGTATACTCCATGTTTCATTTCACATAAAAGATGTAGGACCAGTAACTTTTCTCGCCTCTCAAAACATTCACTTTTCATTCTAAGTACGAGAATGACATTAAGAAAAGACGGAGAATCTATTAGCAATATTTACCCTACTTTTCTCAGCATTGTTAACTACGCAAATGTCTTCACAAATACCTGTTCGTCACGGCAGTGAACAAAATTAAGTGTATCAAATATTTACTCAAATAGCTCTACTCGTTGTATTATTCCAATAGCTTATTAGTAATGCAAAATTTTCATTTTGATTTCGGGTACTAAGGGGTTACACGCTTCATAAAATTTATGACCCGCGATGTACGAAAATGACTGACTATTAATCTTCAAATGTATCAAATGCAATAACCGCCATACCGCACTGTAAAAGTGTAATGTATTCTGAAATATTTTGCGTTCAAATGCTAAAACAGAATATTTCCTAATTACAGGATTATTATTACATCAATGTTGAGCGATATTAGTTGTTCATAAACGTTGAAAAGAGAAGAAATCTACATCTACATCTACGCGACACCCTGCAAGCCACCGTGATGGTGCGTGGCTAGCGGAAATAAGTGGAAAGTGCACATTCAAAACACAATATCGATCTCAACGTCTGTGGGGTTCCAAGATGATACAGATTTTGTGAAAATATTTCAACGAAACTCTTGAAATGTGACGAAAACCAAGAATTGCCTCACGCATTAAATGGGAAAGGACATTAAAAATGGATAGTTCTGTCCCTCCAACGATCAAAATAGCAGATGAAGACAAGGTTCGCGATTTAAAATCGTCTACAACTGTTGGAACGATCTTATACTGTCCGCGATAAAATTGCCGGACATAAAAGGGAAAATAACGATTTATTTGAAGGCGACTGGAGTGCATGAGCTATTTAACGTGTGTACATATAACCAATAGATATTTGAAAAGGAATACTTCTAAGCACACATTTTATTTGCCTTTGTTAGGTCTTACCACTCCATAAACCCACATAGGGACTTTACAGATATTGCTGCAAATAGCCGATTTACTAATCGTGTTGATTAAATACCAAAGGAAAGAAAAAGGGCATATTAGAAAACTAGTTAAGGGAGAACCAAGTGGCTACAACAACAATCAGGATTTTGGAAAACAACCACCCTATCACATTCCGGCACTGCCGATATAACAGCGGAACCTCCTCGCGCGAGATTCCCGGTACGAAACGGCGACACTAATAGAAAAGCTTAGTGTCCCGATAACTCTCGCCCCGGGCTTTTATCGACGGAAGCCTGAAAAAGACTCTACACGCGCCCTCTCCTCTCTCCCGCACCAATTCTCCCACACCAGCCAGATGGAAACCCAACCACCCTCCCCAGCACAACAACCGTCCCTCCCTTTCGGGCCCATCTCCCATCCCCTGGAAAACCCTCGCCGTTCCCGCGGGCCCATCGGGCCGCCGCCGTGCCAACCAGCGGCGTAAATTACGCCGTTACTGCGTCCCGACACCTTAACTAGGTCCTGACACTGCGGACGGGGAGCGGGCAATTCATCACCGGAGGGAAGGGGTAGGGGGATGAAGCTAAACTTTCCAGGGATGTGGTGTGGGGGAAGCGCGAGATGGAGAGGGGCAGGGAGAGACAATGGGAGGGGGGTGCCTGGTAACCAACACTCCACCCCCCCTCCTCCTTTCCTTCATTCCACAGCCCCTTCTCACCATTTCTTTTTTTTTAAACTCCTCCCACACAAACACAAAGGCATAACTCTGCAAGCCACAAACTATTGCTCGTGTACAAGAATTTGAGGCGTATGCTTCGACTCATTTACAAAGTCAGAAGCTTGAAAAAAAAAGCAAAAAGTCATGATTATCGGGATGCAAGTCCATACACCACACGAAGAAATCACATAAACTGATTGAGTTGTGACTAACATGCACGCGTCATCAAAATACAGCGGTAAGCAACGTTCTCACGAGAGCGTTGGTGACTTCCTGATGGCAGTTAAGCCTATAGTTGCATTCCATCTACCTAGTATGAAAAGTAAGAATTCTCAAGCCGGCGATTCTCGATGGAAGAAAACTCAGGTTGAGATGGATGAAAGTATAACGATGTAAATATGCCATTTTCAAACATACTAAGTAACAAACTATTATTCTCTAAATCATGCCGATGGGCTGCTCGTAATAGAGTAGAGACTAGAGGAGACAGTGTGAAATTTATTAAGACTTGCTCTATTAAGACAAAAGACATCTTACATGTAATCGTATGACCAGGGAGATGAAAACATGACAATATCACGATGAAACGTTTTTTATTGCACGGAAATAATGGTAAACTTTTAGGGAAAGGTAAATATACCATATAGAAACGATGGAGTATAAAGGAAAATCTCATTCTCCACGATGATCAAGAATCCAGGTATCGAACGACGGTCAGATATTATGGTAATTAAGGAAGTAAGCGTAGAGAACACCAATAGGAAACGAAAGAAAAAGACTGGCAATTTTCCACAAAATTAGGATTTTACTTGACCGGTTTCGGTGTACAACACCATCTTCAGACCTGAGGATAGTGTTGTACACCGAAACCGGTCAAGTAAAATCCTCATTTTGTGGAAAACTGCCCGTCTTTTTCTTTTGCTATGATATTCCACCAAATCAAGCCTGAAACAACTGCCTTTTTTGCCAATACTGGAAATTAATACTGGTAGATAAAATAGGATGACTAATGCTATACAAGTGGTACACAAGGTCCTAATCCTAAGCCTGAAACGATTCCTGTGCGTTTACTCTAGTTGCGACCGTTAAGAGGCATTGGTAAACTGGGATAAAACAAACGCTTCATGAAGGCGACACACCCAGAAGTAAGAAAGATACAAAGAGGTATCACGTACTTGACAAAGTAGTGTTACTAGTTCTAGGGGGCGGACGATAGCCAACAAAGTCGTTCGCGCTCTAAGGATCGGAGGGAATCGCACAGAAACTGCCATGCTACACACAGGGAACAGAGGAAGTGCAAAGGAAAACCCAGTGGGAGTTACCACGGTCTTAAATAAAGGCGACAAGGGTTCAACGGCTTAACGTACCAGACAACGGACGGAGTACTGAACGAGCAAGAATTTGACAGAAACTATTGCTAACGCTGAAGTAATGCCGCACGTAAGAATACCTCCCAAAGTCGTTAACATTCAATGTAATGTTCAGACATTTCAAAAAGTCTGAAGAACGAAACGACGACCATCTATGAATGCTCATCAAATACCAACCACATTGCAGCAGTACAATCCATGACTAACCCTCAAGTATATAAAAACAACTTTAACAAATCAAATTAATTCTTCTTTCTTTAAATCTTAGATGATACACAACAATTAACCCTTACATTTACAAATGATTTTCATTTCCTTGCAAATAAAGAGCGCCAGGCAATGGACATCACGCAAGATGCCGAACCAATCTTATCACGCATAACTATGCTGAACCCCAACCGCTGTGAATTAATCCACGATACAAAAATATAACTATTCTATACACTGACTTTTCCGCTGTGCAGTTACATTTCACATTAGTATGCCACTAAAATAAGAGTGGATAATTTCACGATATCCGACTCACCGAAAAATATATTATGTCATTTTCCAGACAATCTCGTATTGCTTGTAAAATATAAATACCCTTTAATGAAATAAATGAAAAAAAAACACTGAGAGAATAAGAACGACATTTTGACAGGTCTTGGTCTTTAGAAATATTTTTATCATTACATTTTAAACGTTTCCTACTCTCCGTGCAACATTCTGGCTACCTTTTCATCGAGCATTCGCAGAAATACATGCGAAGTAATTAATTCTGCAGATGGTTACTGCATCGCAACCTCCTTGTTAAGGAGGTTGCGATGCAGTACTCACAATAAATATATATCATTCACCTCTAGGTACTCCAGGCATACGAGAGGGATTTTCAGAACACGAACCAATAATGCAGTAAAGCACAAGTACCTTTTTCTACAGCATTCATGACCGCAAACTCTCAGAGTATAAAAGTTATCTCAAGAACATTTGCAGCTGCTTCATGATGCAATACTCGACAAGCTATCTATTCGCCCCTTATCACACGGTGAAATTCCGGTGACCGTAATTGCAACTGTTGAGTGCCCACTATAAGCAAATGGCTATCCAACTTTTATTCAGCGCTACTTCATGAACAGTATCCTAATTTTCATAAAAGAAACGGATTAGAGGGGGAGTACTAACTATTATTTTCTACTGATAGATATTTATTCAATGTAGATTATTGAAGATGTTAACTTTTCTGCAAGTACAGCACAAACTTCATCTACTACCGTTAAACATTTCTCATTCGTTTCAGGAATATCAAATGACGTTAAAACTTTACATAAATTAGTCAGTATGCATGTTTTGTTCTAATTATTCAGTGATTTTCATTCCGCAGTCAGAAAATTCAGAGATATCGTTCAATTCTTATTGGATAAATGGAGACCTTTTTTCTAATCAAGCAGTGTGAATTTTAAAATGTTATTTGTCTTTAACTCGAAGTATTCGATGTCCATTACAATAAATATAGCTCGTTCCCCTCTAATAACGAGAGGGATTTTCAGAATACGAAACTACTAATCTCTATGCCTTGCTTTTGTCCGAAACATTTATCTTGCCAACGCCATGAAATTGCGATCATGAATAACTGAGGTGCGGTTAATTAAAAAATATTTTTCTTACGGCATAAATATTTCATAAAGCGTTTAGTAAGATCGAGGTAGGTACTTCGGCCGTTAAGCTATCGAATAGTAATACCAAGACATGCCTCAGGTCTATCACTCGCTCAAAGCCACCTTAGCATGAACTCTACAGATACTATAGTGACTGAAAAGAAACAACTAATCGAAAAACATTATTCTCCTCAGTGGTATCATAACAATGAGAATCGTTAGTCTGGCGCATGTGAAATTATCATCAGTTTCTCAAACATCACAATAGCATCCACATTAATTGCCATGTAAAATTCACTTGGACCGAACCACGGATCGAACCTGGAATCGAACCACGGACCTTTGGCTTTCCGGACCACTACGCAGACCACTACGCTATCCAGGACCGTTAATTCACATGGCATTTTAACCGAGGTTCAATTTACTAGATTTTGAATATTTATTTAAAATATACTACATCAAAATAACATATATTTCAGTCCGCTCTTTTTTCAGTTCTAGTCGCGGATACCCAGTAAACCAATGACGCTTCACACTTTCGAGGAGGATCTAAGGGAACTCTATATAATTGCAGATAATACCAATTCCTACCGTGCAATTCAATTTGACCTTCATAATTCCACAAAAACCGAAGAGATCCTCCCATTAAATCACACGCAGAATCCTGCGCAACCAACTACACCAAAGTTATCACGGAGCAGACATAATGTGAAGCCTGGACTCACCATGCGCGGCACTGCTGTGGTGATGGTGATGGTGGTATCCGCCGTGCATCTGGGAGGCCGCCGCGTAGTACCTCGCCGCGGCTGCGCGATGGTTCGGCGAGTTGGCGGCGGCCGCCGCCGCTGCAGCCGCCGCCGCCGCCGCGGCGTCCAGCGAGTGGAAGAACATGTCCATCTCCTCGGCGGTCGCGGAGGCCGTGGAGGCCGCCGCAGCCGCCGCCGCGGCGGAGCCGGACCCCGCCGACGACGACGTGGACGACGAAGAGGACGAGCCGCCGGCGTTGGCCATCAGCCCTCCGCCGGGGCTCCCGGCGCCGTTGACGTCCCCGTCCACCATGCCGCTCCCCGCGCCTCCCCCCCGCGGCGGGGCCGGGTCGTACCAGCGGTGCGCCGCAGCTGCCGCAGCCGCGGCCGCAGCCGCCGCGGCGTGGCTTTGGTCCGAGGCGGTCATGTCCATGGCTAACATTTGTGCGGATCCGCGCCGAGCGGGCCGCGCCGCCGGGGGTGCGTGGAGAGACGGGAGGGCAAGGGGTGCGGGGTTGAGCGCGTTCACCCGATCACTCTAAGGGGGGAGGGGGGGGCACTTGCGAGTCCCTTCCCGCCCTGTGGTCGCCGCACACGCCGCGACTCGCGGGTTCAGTCGCCGAGAGCATGAGTAGGTCCACGGGGCGTCATTGCCGTGATTCCGGGAAAGGGTCGGTTGAAAAAAAAACAGATCCCTCTCTCTCTCTCCCTCTGAACTTGATCCAAGCTAATCGTCACTCGACCCGACCGACGAGAGTTATGAGGGTGAGGATCCTACCATTTGCCATCCGTCTTCTTTTTTCAATCCTCGGTAATTTTACGAGAAATTCTTCATAAATCGGGGCCTGCCGTAGATCAACATAGGCACGCTTGATTATCGTGGGAGGAGAGGCTGATTGCAATCATTAAGACTAAATAGTATCTATTAGGATGGGCCGAGAAAGCCAGACGGGAGCCCAATTACGCGAGATCAGGAGGTGGTGTCACTGCGCTCGAGGCCGAGTCGCCGGGAGAATCTTCTGTCCTATCACCGAGGTTAGAGTTGCTTACTCCTGAAAAGATAAGATACGAAGATATTTTAGAGTGGCCGCGACAGAGTACAAAATACAAGATAATAATAATCGATAAGGCTAAATTTAATTCTCTTTGGTCACATGATAAAGGCTCTTGGTCCAAATATCGGACCGTGATTTCCTTTTTTATTTCAAGCAAGGAATGATTACTATATCTTAAAAGTACTTTTAAAAATAAAAACTAAACTCTTTGAAATATAGAGAAGTTTTGAAAGAACATATCGGATGCAAATGAAATACATTGAATTTATCATGTTGAATCATAAAAAATAGATTTTGAAACCACAGAAATGGTTATTCAAGGCGGCAATGAAAAATTTTGATGTCATGAAAATGATATCTAATAGAAGAAAGAATACCACCCGGAAATACGTGAGACTTAGAAAAATATGACATATTATCTCCATCATATCATGTTAATTCACAAGGAATTTCTGATGAATGCATTTGGTATTTATTTTCTAAGCTTTATTAGGATCAGTAAGTCATTAAAATTTTAGTTCAGTTATTTGATTTTCTTCATATAAAACTAAATTTAAAACTGCAGTAATATTAGCTTCATTTAAAAGTTGTAAATGAAAATAATGTTCTCGATACTTATCGTTTCACACGACAGTCTGATAAGCACGATAATATGAGAAACAAGTTTTTTTTCAATTCATTGCAGTTTTTTTGGTGTGACTGTTACATGCATAAAAGATAAGTTCCTATTGAGGGGTTACAGAAAAAATTTCAGCTAACATGAAAAGAGCAGTTTTAGAAGTCGAATTTAGAAACTGGTAGTACTCCTGGAAATCGATTTAACTTCAAAAGTAAGGGATTCTATACCAAATTACAATATTTCGGTTAATACCCCATCTGTTTCTGTCTAAGTGGCCAGTCACCTTCAAGTAATGTATTTAACACGGGTTGGTATTTTCTCTTAGTTTAGCACGTAACACTGGCATATTTCAAGTGCCGGGAGAGAAGCATGTTATGTGGGAGTCCTCGGTGAAAGAATTTCGCCGAACCACCGCGAGAGGGCAATACGGGCTCTGAAGGCTCCACCGACCGGCGGACTCGGCCGTCCGCCGACGGCGAGGGCCTGGCCAACCGAGGGATAGGGGCAGCGCTCCCGGCAAAATAAATAGAGCCTTTGCCGCCACTCCTGAGTGAGGGGTGACACCGCAGGCTATTGGCAAACTCACGCTACTCATTTGAGAAAATGCATATGAGCAATCATATTCATTGCCATCCAAATAGCAGAGGTATTTGGTGTTCTAAACGTTAGCAGAAACATCACCGGTTTGAAACGTACGATTTGGAAAAAAATATAACATACTATGAAATATGTGTCATAATAGCACAAAGAAAGATGATGCTCATAAATATTTATGGCAAATGCCTTGCTCATCATACCGTTCGACCGATGAAGGTCGATTCCGCAAAGAGCTATTTCTATGGTAGTCGACCTATACTAAGCCAGCCCCGAATACAGGAACGAAGTATGATATACGAAGCATATTTTGTAGGACAAATGGGAAGATGTAATCCACACCTCGCAGAACCTGAGATTGAACCTCAACTACTTTTTCGTATACAAGGTATTATCTGCCTTATGGTGAAAATGATTTCATTGTTCTTGCATACTTCGTAAGCCCTAATATTAATGATTTTTGCAGTGTTAAAAGTGAGTTATCTACTAACTGTTTAGCAGCAACATGCAAGTTTGAGCCTGACAATTGGTACCTTTGCATACGGAGCTTAATGATCATAATCGTTTTCATGGAAGTGCTTCTTGACGAGTGCTGATTAACACTCAAACTACTCTCCCAGATATTTCAATAGTAATCATGGAAAGCATGAGCAATAAAAATTATACAAGGTCCCAATGAATGAACTCAGAAACACTTCTAAAATCCAAGTATTTTGTAAGATACTTGATAAGTCTCAGAGAATGAGAACATAACCGGATTAAACAGTGATAAAATAAAGCGTCCTTACACAATATTTACGCCAATTGTTTGGATAAACCTTATAACATTAATAGAAATCATCCTGAGCCATCCTCAAATAATGCGTTAAACCGAATGAACGATCGTCTCTCGGCCATTTCACGTAATAGAATTTATAGCGAATAATAAAGATTCAACACTCTTTTGTCGATAATACGAGCACTGTACTAGAGCATCATTTTTATCGCAATGAAAAGAAGCAACGTCACTTCAAAAAAAGCTAGGTACAACCCGGTATGAGACCCTTCTTTCAGAGAAGTGCTTCAGCCATAAAAATCACCATAGTGCTTCGCTCCCCGTCAAATGCGCATGAACCCCGAGGAGTTTCCTTTACGCTCCCTTCACGGAACAAGAAGAAGCTCGGTCGAGAAGTGGTAACAAGTACCCGTCGCGCTTACTGCTGTGATTGCGTACCTCTAAAACGAAAGGGAAATACCAGGTGTAACCAAGATAGCAGCGTAGAGGTGCTATCTTGAAATAGCCTCAAGGACGTGCGCTTGCATCGACCAAATTTGAGCCTTTCTATGAAACCATTCGTAAGCTTCATGGCCCGTGTATATGGAACATGAATTTTCCCCGAATTTCGCTCTGATTCGTATCCTAAGATAGGAATGTAGGTATTTTTCAATGACTCTATTTACCACCGGCGTGTGGTACATACTCAGAGAACCTAGTGGCTTGACGGATGTATTCGGATGGGTCACGAAGACAATATTCAGTAGAGATAAGGCTTCGATCAATAACTGGATTTGACACAAATCCGATATTTACTGTTCAAGGCTTTAGCGCTGAGCAACAAAAGGCACATTGTAAACATGTATCTTCGCTTTTTATTGCATGTCTACCCATAAAATACGACTAAGCAGGGGGACATTCCACCTTGAAATATTCGGGACACCATCACCCTACGTTATAATGTAATCAGTTTCACCTCATACCCTCGTCAATATCATCACAAGGCGTTTGCCCGATAAAGTAACTACACCTGAAAGTCCTTAAGATGATACAAAATAATTTGAATTGACGCAACGATTTGGCAAACGTATATGGAGTTTTCTAAAGAGTTTGCATTGCATTACCTATCCAATCATCAGCAAAACATAAGGATTTAAAGTAAAGGAATAAACCTAACGCCGTTTATCAGGATTGCAGGGATGGTTAAGGCAATGTCACGTACTTAGTATAAACGTTTATAAATGTATAAACAGCCAAACATAAACATGCGTACCCACCTTATTGCAACGTTTTTCATTCATCCTCGATATGAATCCAGACACCACACGAGAAGGGAAGGATGATGAATGACATTTTGTCGTATAACTCCCCATCAAATGATGAGAACAATCCCAGAAGAAACAGTCTCTCCCGCTACAAAAATACGACTTCTCCGTCAGCTTTTGTCATTTACAGGTATCCACTTATCACTCACACGAGACAACACGCATAACTCTTTCTCCGAATCCTTTCCTGATCAGTTTCCTAAGGGTACTTACTTAGGGGCCACAAGGACGAATGCTCTTTTCCAGCCAGCCGACTCTGATTCAGAAAAAAAAAACAATTTTCGCTGCCCAATAGGCAGTGGTCGTTCGAACAATTACTCGTAGGTCTCTAGCCAAAGGTCCCGGTCGCCGCAAAACATTGCTCTCCCAGCCTTCTCAACTCGGTGTTAAATACCGCCGGAAAATCCAGTCCTGGGCGTCAAAGGGGACGCCGGTGCACTCGAAATCCACGACGGCGCAAACAAAAGCCGTTCAGCACACGAGGAGGACGTGGAGCGATGAGGATGCTGGGCGAATCAGGCGAGATTTCCCGCGGTGCGTTGGGCTTCCTTATCGCGAGCAACCCCCACACTTTTTGTGTCCGTCACGAGGAAGGGTGGCGTGAGATTGCGTCTACGTGGGTGGGGAGGGTTTCCCGTCGGCCTCCTCGCCGAAACCTCGTACGAACTTGCTCTTTCCCCGCCAGCAATCGCTCCACGCTCTCGCCGGAACCGAAGCCCTCGACCGTCGCTTCGCAACTGAGGCCTCGACGGCGGAGGCAGAGCCGAGCGGCGGAAGGGGGTGGGGAGCGCGGGCGAGGCGGCGGGGGAGGGGGCCCCGGGTCGCCCGGGTGCGCCGGGGGGAGGGGGCGCGCGTCGGCGGGAGACGGGATGGCCGGGGACGGTGGTTGGCTCGCTGGGGCCGGCCGAAGGCAGGCGGAGAGGCGGACTTCGGGCGCTTTCGTGCGGCTCCGCCCATCTCCACGCCCGGCCCTCTCCCCCGCCCCTCCCGCGAGGAGGGTGGGGGGTCCGCGGGTCGGGGAAACCCTGTGCAGGGCGGTGGGCAAGTGGGGTGAGGCGGATCGAGGAGGCGGTGGGGGGGCAACGTGGCAGGGGGCGGTCTTTGGCGGCCCGATGTGGCAATCCAGGGGGGTGGGGGTGCGGGTTGGGGCGCAGTGGATTTCTGCGTGCGCAAGAGATCCCCTCATTCGGCGAGGGTCGGTCGAAGGGTGAGGTTTGATCGCACCGACTGGGAGCACTTGCATTTCTCCCTCACAGGGAGCCTCGGCAGACCAAACGCGGGATTGCCGTGATTTGAATGCTCCCGCGAGCCGGAAATCCTAATGTGAACTTACTTATTATGAGACCCTTTCCAGATTCAACACAATCTAAGATAGCGAAAAAATATCCCTCATCTATACGATACCCTGCAAGCCACCGCGAGGGTGTGTGGCAGGGGGTGAAGATCACCAAGCATTCACTACTAACATGCAAACAAGCAACTATAGTGTCTCATGCAACTAGATTGTTAGTATCTAGAGTATTTAACGAAGCTCATCCCTGATCGAATAATATCAAACCATAAGGATTTAGTTAGTAAGAAATAAATGTATTTTGTCTTTCACCAGTCTTTCTAAATTAATTCCTTTAGTAACTGGTAGCATGATAGCTCATCGTGCCTAACTCTTTCATGGTAAACACATCATTTAATTTTTTTTCCAAGGACAGCTGATGTTTGATGAAGGTTTCGGACTCGGTCGGTATAATTAATTATTAGTGCACCAATACTCCATTGCTTAATTCGTGTTATCATTGAAAAGTAATTTAAGCAAAAAATATAATTCCATTTGGACAAACAGATCGCAATAACATGCCTCGCTGTGCGGTTACTAACAAACCAGCATTCTCGATTGGAACGCATTCCTTGGAAACGCCTATGCTTTGGCTAACAGGGTATTGTGTGCATAGATGTTGTTGTACTTGTGAACGGTGAAAACTTTTGTGATGATGCAGGTACAAGCAATGAAAAGCATGTATTCACAAACGTTTTTATTCTTTCTAATAAAATTCCTTAGTAATTGTTAAGAGAAGAATGATCGTTCAGCTACTTCATACACATATTTTGTTCTATCATAATGCACCCGAACCAAGGTCTAGATTTCATCAGTACTTTGATAGATTGAAAGGTATGCATGAGATAAAGAAGTTGGAAACAACTCATCTCAGAATCTAAAGAAACAAGACTGAAAATTGAAGGGTATGTAGAATCCGATTACTGCAATATGATGACAAAAATGGACAAGACCGCTCACGAAGCTCAAAGCCAACTAAAATATATTCCCCATAAACTTCCATTTCAGTTTTCACAAACTAATATAATCAGTAATATGTTAAGTAGGTATATAATAATTTGAAATGAATACAGAAAGCTTGTTTCACAAAAATTAATTTCGACCTAGCCCTTCAACGCCAAAGAAAATTTCGATTTTTTACCTTGAGAAAACTTCTGAAGATGAAGACAAATTTGATTCGTTTATCGTTTATGATTTCATTTTTGCAAATCACAGATTAGGTTGAATCAGCACCAGAAACATCATAGAGTAAATAATCGAAGAAAACATATGTTTGTATACATACCAACTTATAATTCATAAACAGAATGATGAGAATAATCCTAAAAAAGCAGTTACTGAGCGTTGGCAGCTGGTGGTGTAACAAACAATGATTGAGTGTGGATTCACCACAATAATATTAATCGCGCAACATCGTGGACCTCAGGTGCGTAGTAAAATAGTTGGTATCATGTTCTTATCAGTTTGAGGAACATAAAACAATTATTAGTAAAAATTTCACCTCAAAACCTTATTCTTTAAACAGAGCATTTTTAATCATCCCGTAGGGAGTCTAAATGGAGAATATGAAAAAATGTAAAGTAAACCACGGAAACCAAGTTCCAAGAAACCATAGTTCAACCGGAAGGTCTGGTTTATGAAAGTAGAGCCCACCAAATACTTACTCCAACGGCATGAGAAAATCACAGCAGAGAATATGCGTAGCAGTTTGTTTCCTTCAGCAGTTCTCAGCTAGATATGAAACCAGGAAAATCATTCGGCTTGGGTTACGCCGGACGAGCCCAGAGATATCTCCCGGATTTGAACCCGCGACATACCATCGGTATCCCAACGCTCTACCCTAAAGGAAGCAATTTAAGTTCTTATTATTGCACAATGAAGTGAAAAAAGCCACAAGGGATGTTTCAGGATTTGTATGTTAATTTTGTTAGCCTTGTGAGTAGCGCCGTATCAGAGAGAGAGATGGAAGTTTATATAGGAAAACCAAAGTACTTAGAGAAGTAGTTTGAAGAAAATTGAAGATGGCAGAATTGAGTGGATAGAGTATTGGAAGTCTATAGATTCATAACAGATGCACTGGGTGAGAGCATGACGAAAATCTAAATTTACTCATTTCCCTGAAAGGAAAGTTTGGCAATGGGTAAATGGTTACTACTTTGTCTTTGGAAATGGAAGCGGACCCACGTTGGAGATTTTTGTGGTGTAGATTTAGAGAAGAACGGAGAATGACAAAGAGAAAGACGAGCGAAGAACATTTATACAAGGTGGGTAAGGAAAGGAAGCTGTCGGGAGGAATGCGAAGAATGAAGATAAAGTGGACGAAAAAAGTACAGAAATATACTAAAGACTGGAGTACTGGAATTGAAGGAAGATGACTGATAAGTGGAGGAGGAAAAGAGTATGAACTTTGACCAGATTGAGGGAAGATGCGAGATAAAATAATGTAAGAGATATATAGAAGATGGAATTAATAGAGTCTGATGACGAGAATAATCACGGGAAAGAGGAGAGTACATAAGGAAGGAGCAATTTAAGGAACCTCTCATTGCTGGTATAGCTCTGATAAATGTAGGTAGTAGCGAAACCTAAAGTCGGATGGAAAAACTACTTTAGCTGGACAATAAGACTCATGCAAGGTTTTTTTGTCGCTGAATTCGAGTGTGATGCTAAACGCTCAAAGGAGTTGGTTTTCATTCATTTTCCTATTCATTGGAAAATGAGAAAGTGGCTCAAATAGAAAGTACACCACATATTCTCTAAAACTCTAATGCTCTCTTGAACTCACATCATGATTTACACCGATTGGATGTGAGGTAGGAAGGCGCAACGACGAAGGGAAATGATAATGGATTTCATCATATCAACAAGCTGTTCTGTACAGCTATTTCCCAATTCCATGCATGCTATTATATTTGAGTTATTCTTAAACACTAGTTTTACTGTCAGTAGGATTTCGCAGGTTTTTCACACCCCCCTTCTTGTGTGGGTGTTTTCCTGCAGTGGATTTTTGCGTAAAGGATGTAAGCATAATAATCCTCACGTTTTTCCCACATTGTAAATTATCTCACACACTATTAGATATGTAATATTGATATATTGTGTATGTATATTTCTTTTGTGTTAATTTATCATTATTTGATTCCTATAAGTGTATTCTTTACTTATTTTTTTTAACATCGGATTGTAATTGTCTTAAGTATTGACCACTATTTCTTTTATATATTTATTTTGACGAGGGGTTAGATGGCAGATGGGACAGTTTTGTCTCAATCTCGCCCCAATAAAGACCTTTTATTATTATTATTATTATTAATTCCCAATCGCCTACCACTAAATTTGCTCATGTTACGTCGAAAGAGTAACGTAATTATAATACGGTGACTTTGGAGTATTAAAAAACCATATGGCACTCCAAACTAGTAAACCTTCAAGATTTAATCACTAGATAGGCAGTTTTGAGATTAAATAGATTCTTAATTGCATCCGGACGTAGAAACCATATAGAGAGCTCAATTCAAATCCCGCTTTTGGCATGAATGTTACCATTACATTATAGTGAAGTTTCCATTACCTAGTTGGTGCCTTATTAATAATGAATTTAATATTTAGGCATAATTTACTGGTTGAGAGAGCATTATACTTGATCACGTTTCTTAATTTAGAATATTTTCACGTCAGGGCCCTCATAGCGTAAGAGGCAAAGAATATCCCTAAAAATTGGTTATCATCACCAATCATCAATCCTTAGATTAGCATGTCGGTGCTCCTCCCTTCCTTCTCCTATCAGATAACCTCTTCATTTCACATATTTCTTCTCTTTCATATCCCTCACAACTTATTCCATACATGTAATGCAAGGTCTTCCTTTGAATTTTTTCCCATTCACTTGTCCCTCGACGATTGTCTTCATTAGACCATTATATCATAAGTTATTACCGATTCAGTTGTCCCGTCATCTTCTTGAGGTTTTCAGAAGGCTTCTCTTTTCTCCCACTCTTCTTAGCACTCCTTCGTTACCCATGCGGTCCATCCATTTAATCTTCATCATTCTTCTGTAGCACCACACCGGAAATTCTTCCAGCCTTTACTTCTCTGCTACTGTCATCGTCCATTCCTCACTGCAAAAAAGAAGGATGGTTGAGATGTATGTTCTGATTGCTTCCTCACTTGCATTTATGTCCGCATGTAGATTCTTCTTTCACCATGATGCCCCTCTTCGCCTGGACTATTCTACTATTTTGTTATTGATTTGCCAATTCCTTACTATTCGGCTTCGTAGATGGCAATACTGGCTCACCTCTTCTAGACTTTGTTTTCTGAGTTTAACATTGACTTCCCAACTTCTCTTCTACTGCACACCATAGGCTTTTCTTTCTTACTATTACCCTTAAAATCATACCTTGTCAGTATATTTTCTAGGCTTGCAAGGGTTCCTTTTTCTGTCGCTGTCACGACCGCTTGGTCAACGGCAAAACGCAAAATGCTAATGTTTTCCCCAGGCTTATTCACTACGAGAGCCATATCTTTGATTCCATTTTTTTTCGATTTAAAGAGTGAAAACGACTGGAGACAGTGGATAGCCTAGTCTTTTATTTATTTTTCGGTCAATTTAAAATAATCGTATACCTTTTAGAATTCTAAAAATTAGCTTTTAAATCCAATTCATGCAGTCAAAAGCCTTCTTCACCATATCAAACTCAATGAACGTGATTTGTTATTCTCCATTCTCTTCTTTAAGGGTCACCCAAGGGTCAAACTTTCTTTCCTTTTTCTGAATCTATACTAATTTTTATTCAGGATCTCCACTGGTTTTTGTTTTATTTTTCTGTAGATTATCCTTGTCAATAGCCAATGCATGTGCAGTCTGTTATATAGTCCTAAACTTTTCATTTCTAGTCCTCATCTTTTTGGGGTTGGGCTGATGATATTCTTTCCGCATTCCGTAGGCATCTCAGCTGTTGAGTATAAGTCGGAGAAGATATTTTACAGATGGGCTATAGGTACGTATTTAAAAACATTTGATAGTGAACATGATATTGATGTTTAAAGATTTTTTAAAGAAAAAGTCAGACTGCATATATGATTTTTTTGTGAATTTGCTCCTGATTAATGTCAACTATATAAGACATTCTAGTCTACTTTACGATATGAACCGTAGAGTTCAGCACTATAAAACAAAATCATTTCTTCTAGAGCACAGCTGGTCAGCCGATGGACTGCAATGACAATTGAAATGTGCAAACTCCTGGAAATAATTATCACCAGGCAAAACCTGTGGCAATACAAACACATTTCAAGGAAAATAACACGCATTTCCCCGCGACCTCTCTGATTACAGATATAAACAGCGACGTAGCAGGAATATGCGGCACCTTTGGCTTGCTTAGAATTCTCCATGATCATAATTGTCCATTGTGTAGCGTACTAGTCATTAATGCGATTCGGTACGACAAAACCTCCACTGAAACTTGATTTTCTTAGTAAAGTCCACAAGTGTAGTCTTCCACCTTGGCATGAGTACGAAAGCCACTCCATATACACTATTCCAAGTAGATACCGATAGTGCTGGCACTACGAAATGCACTAGAGCAGTAAGCAGGTACATAATTCATGATTTTTGGGAGTAATTACCATCAAAGTACTTTTTTCATGACATTTTTGGAGTTTCGATGTAATGGACTTTTTAGACGATAGTTAAAACTTCACTAAATAGCGAATCATGTGAAATACTTCAATAAATCTGGAAAAGAAATATCACGGGAAAATTCTCAACGACGAAGATCTTGATCCTATGAAAGGAGAGAGTGTCTAGGTTGTAACCCTCAGGTTGGAAAGGTTAGAAGTCCTTTCTGTTTTAAAATCTATTGCAGTTATGGGTCGCATGACTTAATTAATGAAGTCATTTAAAAGATAATGACATCGGAAACATTTCACTGTGCTGGCCGACATTTCTATCTTAGTTTTGTGAGAGCTTCATTTCGTCCTCAATTATATAACCTAACCGGATGGGAATGAAAAAATATCTAACTTCCCTAAGTGGAGATAAAAGAATTGAATAATCAGCACAAACGTATACCATAAGCGTTTGAATGTCTGTGAAAATTTAAGTTATCTTTTGTCAAAATCAAAATTTAAAGAAATCGTCGGTTGAAATTAATTAAAGTTATGCCCGAAATATCTTTATAATAAAGGCGAACTGAAACGCAAAAAGATAAAAAGGAATGAAGGAAATGAAAACAATTCTATGAAAGAAGAATGATCAGCGGGAAATTAAGGGATGATAACTGATGTAGAGTCTACTAAGTGAGTCGCCGACGTTGCGTGGGTAATAAATCGGATATTTTTGCATAGAATAAGTGAACAGTACGGTTCATTTATATCTTTAACTATAGTGTAAAATTTTTCGAGTGACCTACGACACAGTTTATTGAAACTAATCCAATGCTCTAATTGAAAATAATACCTACGAGGTAATACTTCTAATCTGCATTGGAAAGTACAAGGTTTTCATAATTAGACCAAGCGATGACTAATGAAAGTCCAGGATATTTCTCGGAGATAGTCGAATAGAAGTAAGCAATGGTTAGAGATAGCCCTGTTAAATGATAGGGATTAGATAGCAGAAGTGACAGTTTAGTCTCAACCTAGATCCAAAAAAGATATTTTATTATTATTATTACACATGTCAGTGATCATTATTAATACTTGATGGCCCTCCTCTATCTGGAAAATATGTCTCATCCACAGTCCCAGCAGGACTTATGTACGCTTCAAAATGCGTCATTCTCCAAGATTTCATCCTTTTAGAAATGTAAGAAGGGAACATGCTTCTCGTCAGTAATAGGCTTTCTGTACCTGCATCAATGTTCACGGAAAGATAATAAATATTATTGAGAAAAAATAGGAAACTTCAGAAAAAAACCTAGAAACTGGAATCAAAGAGATATCTAGTTTCGGTCCCTCGAACTGAAAGAACAATACGAGTTAAAAAAGTAGGATATAGTTGAAGAGAGTAGGATTATAACGGTGCATGATAGCTGATATGCTGCCTGGGACAAGGTGTTCCACGTTCCGTCTTATTAGTTTATCACCGTCATTTTCCCCTCCATTTGTTTCGTCATGTTGCATCTTTTTTCTAGCATTTTCATCTTTATTTCTGTTTTTACCGAATAGTAGGTATCGGCCCCGGTGGTGGCGTGGTTCCCGGCCTGCTAACCTTAGGGTCGCGGGTTCGAGTCAACACTCAGGACATGGTTGTGTGTCTAGCTCCTCTGTTGTAACATTGTTAATACCCCGATGTAAAGGCCACATACGTGGTTTTCGGTGGTAGTGGAAAATAAAATAAAATACATAACACCCGCCACTTAACGCAATGTGTACGTTTCTTAGGCTTCAATCAGCAACACCCATGTATTCCTGCAGTATTCTCATCGATGACTAGGCTTCTCGATCGTTACCAAATATGTTTTTGGAATGGTACGAATTCTAACTCGTTATTTGAAGTTGTCAAATATATGTTTATCAGTTTATCACCGTTATATGTAAACGAAATGGTCATGACTGTTACCACCCCATTCGTTAACGATAGACTACAACATCGTATCCCATTTTTTATGAGTCCAAAACTTTAAATATGAAGTAAATATATACTATAGAAATTGGTCAATATAATCTGAGAAGCTATAACTCGCATTCGCTTCTATTTTTCCGTGACTGGAACCTCGTCATAAACAAAAAAAATGTGTAGGTATCTTTTCATCGCGCTTGTTGCCCTTGTTGAGCATCTACTCAAGCAAGCGGTGAAATCGGTAAAATATTGCTCATAGATTTTATTTTCGTTATAACGGGAGATATACAATTCTGCTGGCCCCCCCGACGACCCTCCATCCCCCGGACTGTCCCCGCCGCCAACCCCACACCACATCGCGTGCAGCCCTCGCTCTCGCCCCCACCTCCACCTCCGCCGCGGCTTCGCGCCTGACTGGTCTCAGGGTCCCACTCCAACCTCTCACCCCCTCCCTCCCTCCCCCCCCCCCCCCCCCTCGTCTGCCCTCCTCACCCCACTCCGCCTCTCACGACCCTCGCCTCGCCTCCCCAGCCGCCAGAGGGGAGGGCGAGCGCGCCGGCGGAGCGACCAATCGGAGGAGCCTACGTTTTAAAGGGGGCGTCCAAAGGGGCCTTTGAAGGGGAAGGAAGGAAAAAGAGAGAGAGAGAGAGCAAGAGAGGAGACGGGAGGCGAAGAGGGAGGAAGAGGAGGAGGGCGAACTGGTGTGAGACGGAGAGGGTGCGGGAGGATGGGGAGGGGGGGGGGGAGGAGGAGGGTGGGTGGAACATGAGATAAGCACAAAATGGCGACGGTAAATCTGTTTCGGGAGTAAAGAAGGGGGGTGGGGGTGGAGGAGGCTGGGGAAGGAGGGGTGGGGGAGGAATCTCGGAAATAGAGGGTGGTTGACGGCGAGAGGGGAGGGGGTGGTACCGAGGGAGCAGATGGGGGTGGGGGGGTGGGATTGCGGGTTTGGGGGGGGGTTTGCGAGTCGGGCGTGGGAGGAAGCGCTGAGATCTCAAGGAGGGAGAGAGGAAGTGGGGGGTGGCTGGGGGTGGGGTGGTGGATGTGGTGGCGCGGAGGCTGCATGGCTCCGCCCACCGCCCCATCAGTTGTTCTGCAGCTCCGGAGTGAGCATCATCAGCTATCCGGCGCTTTTTACGACCTTTCAGCGCTCGTCTCTCCTTCTACTCCTCCCCTCCCCCTTCCAGCGGCCCTTTGTTATTTCGCCGTCCCGTTTCATCATGATTTCTTTCCCCCACCGAAAATCTCTTTGTCTTTCCGCAGCAGTTATGGCTATTTTGTATCACCAAAAATTCCAACTTGTACACACCCTGGAGTTATTCCAGAATTACATACCCATCCTTTATTGCTACTTCTCCTCTTTACTTGTCCACAGTTGCCAAAAAATCGTTTCGAAATTGTTTATGTGCCCGGTGGAATCGTATTCCTTCAGCTTGACCAAGGCCGCGAGAGAGGGCTTCCAGCTCCTCTTATGATTTCCCCAACATAACATAAATTTAGATTTATAACTTCTTTCATGACGGTTCTTTTGCACGTAACAGAATTCAGAAGCGAGAGGAGACGTCACAGCATATCATTCCCTCTGGCCGCGTCCTAGGCAGGTTGCAACTTCCCAGTTTACTTTTTTTGCGGTGGAAAAACCTTGCACTAGGAACGATTTGTATGACTGATATTAGCGGAAGGACAATATTTCTTTTCGGAGTGGAGAAAAATGAAAACAAAATAGCCATTCTGAATTTCAAGATTACACAAAATTTCAGCTAAGGAATAAGCAGATGAGTCTTGTGGAACTCTGAAACTCATGAAGAATACTATGGAAATCAGATTCTGTGTGCGTCTCAAAGCACTGCATGCATTCTACATGAATCGCTCCGGTGAAGCCATTTATATCTTTTTACTTAGAAGCATTGTTTCGGATTGACTTAAAATCTTATAGTTCTGAGGTCATTACAGCTTTATTTAATTTAATATTCTTCGTATTAAACTAGTTATATTCTCACGGAGAAAGGTAAAAATTTTCGAAAAAATCGTTTCCAAAGAGAAGTGCATTAATGATAGGGACTTTAGGAAAGATGTTATGAATGATTAGGAAGGAAAATTTTAGTTAAATTTGGGGAGGAAAATTAGGATGGGCGAAATGGAGGAAGCAAAGAAAGGCAATGTAAATTTGAAGGCTGAAAAAATGAAGGAATTTTGGTTGAAAGGAAATGGGGGAGAGATTAGAAGAATTTCGGATGGTATGAAGAAATTTAGGGCTATGAAATCGTTAAAGGGATATGTTATAGAACTTATAGGCAAAATGGAAAAAGTTTGATAGCCAAGATAGGTGAGACGATCAAACCGGAACTATACATGAACCTAACACCACAGTGGCCAACCCAAAGGTCGGTTGGGTCTAAATGTCGAGTCTAAAAAGTATTACACTCATCGTCGTTTGAAGCACAGACATCAGGATCCTGTTCTGTTATTTGTGCTACCAACTGTTTCCCTTAAAGATCTGGTGCCCTGAAATTCACACAGCATGAGTTTTAGCTACACCTAATCCAAGAGAACTTTCAAGGGTTCGAACCCAGAAATTCACCCAGAGACTCATAGAATCCAAACAAAAATTACTGTACATTCTCTTCGTTTCTCAGAGAATTATTATGTAACAATTGAAAAGCCTCTCTTTGATATTTACTTTTACATTTGAATCTTTCCTTTTAAATAGAAGCCATTTAGACTTTAAATATGTACACGTACTTCGATCACATTTCAACTTATTATATCCACTCACTTTGGCACAAAATATATACCCCAGATAATACAGTAAAGCGAATTTTCACAAAACAATCCAGCACATTACAAGTAAAGATTAATTCAACAGGCATCACATGAAATAGCTTGAGAAGTGTCCGAATATATTCACTGTTTCTCTGCTATATCTTTAAATTTCTACTGAAAAGTTCGGATATGTAATACATATACATCTTTGGCTAATATTGATACATCTAAAAGAATGAATGTCTCATAATTTGGTGATGGTCAGTAAGCCAGAAACCGAACTTTGTATCCAATACACTGTTGGTCACATCAACCTATCACACAAAAATATTATCAAGCAAATGCAAAAGCTAAAATATTTTCGCTAAAATCAATACACGAGTGGGAGGTCCAAATATTCAATAATCTATATGATTAAACAGAACTGTAGGATAATGGAAATTCTTTGATTATCCTAGATAAATATACTTTTAATAACATGCTGTTATACAATATAATTTAGTATTCATATTTTCATTCGGGATAAAAAAAACCAATGATAGAGCTTACATGGGAATAATCACATCATTAAGAGAACTGGAACCTTTAAGGACGCAGGACAGAAGTTAAAAATCGCAGACCAGCCTGTGGGTTCCAAAGAGATTCTCATAAGTTTCGCTTGCCAAAGTTCAGCTAGAAATGTGCATAAGATCAATAATTGGTTTTTACCATGTTCAAGTTGAAAATTGAAAATGAATGACTATCTATGATGAATGCGCTTAAGCTTTCTAATAACCTAAACCTTTAGATGTTAGTAACTATATTTATAATATTTTTAACTTTATGTGTTCACATTTTAGTTTTTAGGTGAGACAATCCCTACTTGCTGCAATAGCCAGTCGTAGCTTAAAATCAGATCTTATTTAAGATTGAAACGTAAGTAAGATGGCTATAAGATAAAAAAAAATATTTTACTAAATTATTAAAATCCTTATCCAGATCGAGTGATTTGAATCTTGGTTTAGGGTTGCTGAGTAAATTAGGGATGCAATATGCCCTATGGGACGCAATTCAATGTCATACGAGTTTGGCCAAATAAGAAGGAGTAAAAAGTACTAAAAAATAACGTGAATTTTGAATACAAATAAGAAAAGAGTAATATCCGTTAGATTTTTGGTCCAGAACCAATGGAAATTTTAATAGCATTTAAAAAAATAACATTTGGGTTCTTTATTCATCAATGTCCTATTTGACTGTACATTGTTAACAGCAATGAAGAGGTGATTCCACTTTCATTAACAGTCAACCTCCTAAATAAAACTTTCTTGCACACCGTGATTCTGGCCAGATACTTGTTTACTGCTGAAAGGACTGGTCATCCTCAGCTCTTAAATTCCTTCAACGTCCATTCCAGCCTAACCTACCCTCGGATGTTAGGCACTGGCGAGTTCTCTGGGGGCCTTTGCCCTCGGGGATTAAGATTGAAAATGCCGATAGGTTGGCAAATACGCAAGAGACACCTCCAAGCCCGCCTCAAAAATCCATCTCTTGCGCTCGTTCTTTTTTCCCTCTTTGTGTGTACAATCATCCTGGCAAATCCTACCTTTTGACGGTCGCCGAAACATTGTTTCTAGTGTGGAGCAAGAGAGCAGAGGCAATCCTTAGAGAGGGAGAGTGTGACCGTTTTCTCTTTCGTCCCCGCCTTCCATTTCCACGCCTTCAATTCACTTCTTCTCGACACAACAACCAAGGTAGAAAGAATACGAAGCTCATACGAAGGAACTAATAAAATGGAGTCTCAGATGTAACAGGCTGTAATATAATACTAGAAAGTATACTCTAGTCTTTTAAAAAGCGGGTTTATGCTGTAAATACACCATACAACTCGAATTATTGACTGCGAACTGAATGGCAGGAATATTTGTCCTGGTAGATTTATCGTGACATTTTATGAGAGAAATCTATTTCTGCTTGTTCGATACCCATAAAAAATATCCGAGAAAATTCTCATAAACCTACATATAGAAGCTCTCTCCTACAAAAACAAGTTAACTTGCAGAATAGTAGCCCAAAAAACGGTGAAGGTTTTCCACATTTCTTTCATCAATTGAATTCCGCGGAAGCTTTCACTTCGAAAAGCACAAAATGCTAATGTTTCTCGGAATCATGTTTTGAGTAAACGTTGACTGATGAGAGGAACGGATCCTCTTGCCTCAAATCTGTGAATTAAATGTTATTTATATTCTAAGAAACCTTGCGAAGGGCAGCTACACTTTCATCCATCAAATCATCTTTAGTAGAATGCTGTAAATTCATTTCCGGAATTTATAACCATTTGTGAGTTGAACTGATATATGTTTACGATTCAGCAGGAAAATGGCAAAAGAAGGCATGGAACAAAGCATTAAAGGATGTGAAGGAGAATAATGACGTGAATATGAAGAGATTTGAAGAGATTGGCTGATAGGAGATCGAGTGGAGAGCATCGTCAAACCAATTCAAGGATTGCTGACTGATGATGATGGGGGATCGGGTTGGGGTGGTGGCTAGAGTACTGGCCTCCCATCCCGAGGGCCCGGGTTCGATTCCCGGCAGTGGCGGATTTTTCAGTGGAAAACCTGTCCCCACTTGAGTGCCTAGTGGAGGGCATTTCAAGTACAGTACTCCGTCCGTCGGATGGGACGTTAAGCCTTGGTCCACTTGACGCCTTTCGTTAAGAGTAGGCTAATGCCGACGCCGGGTTTCTCTCCACCCCACCCTTCCTCTGTTCCCTAAAAACTCCTACCTTAACCCAATTACCCACCTATCCTATTTGGCGCAAATGACCTCAGCTGTCGGTCGCTTCCCCTAAATAACCAACCAAAAACTGATGATGATGAACAGGTCAATGCAATTTGTAATATTACACGTTCCTTGGTGGCCTTAATTTCAATCCTTTTCAGGCGAGAAAGTAGCAAGGCACCCTCTAATTTCATAAAATCTACTACTTTTGGGAGAAATGAAGAAACTACGAGAGTGGAATGTAAAAGCTCATTCAGACAGCCCACGCATTATGTCATTGCTAGTTGTTCTCAGATACCACAGTTTTTGATAAATTGTAAAGAAAAATGGCACAGTTAACGCTGTGTAAAGGACAATGGGCATCGGTAGTAGGTGCAAAATTCGATCATGATCGAATGTGAGAATGCTAAAGGAAATAGCTGTAATAATAGAATGGAATCTTTGACTGAGGATTTCAGAAACATATGCGATGATGTAAAGGAGAGAGACTTCGGCTCTAAAGAGAGAGAGATTGCTATGTGGCTTCTCTTTCTGGTTTTATGTGTTTGCAAGCGCGTTTATTCGTATCAAAGACAACATTTTCGCGGAGGCTTCAGTAACCACTTTCAGATTTGAAGGTTGGTGCGTTTAGACCTCAAAAAGGACTAGAATGAACCGTAACTTGTCGTAATTATAACGAATGAACGTGGAAGAAAAACAGTTGTGCTCAAAGAGAAGTCTTAATGGTAATCTTCACGTCAACTGATGCAATGCCACAATCTAATTAGACATGACGATATTTTATACCAAAGCTCTATACCAAAGCGCATTATAACAATGTGATGATTTCACGTTCACGGTTTCCATGATCTTGAATATGAAGCGGCACAAATTTCCAAGCTAAAAGTACTATATAACAGGTATTATTATCTATGATTATAGAGTAATACTTTTGTTACCAGGTCATCTATCTTTCATTATCTTTTGCTGCTGAATATTGGTGTAGTTGGTTTCTCTCTATAAATATTGGATTGCCTTCGGTGAATTTACGAACGTTGAAATATATATATCCTTTTTATCCATTTTCACAATTGTATGCATGCAAGTCTTTGTGAGTTGTGAGTGAGCATGTTATCAGAGACTCTTTTATACAATGCCGAAAGCAAGCTTCTAAATATAATTGAGAAAACCGACCTTGGTTCACTCAGGAAAAGTACCATGTTGAAATGAAAATCACATCTTTCCTTATAAATTACAATATAATCAAACAAATTGTGGTCCAGGATAGTGATTTTTTCAAATTTTAAGATTACATCTTGACTTCGTCCTCATGTACTTCCACAAATTTCAACCAAGAGGATGATATTGTGCGCAAAAGCAGATCTCTCCAAGTACTAAATCTATGTATTGCCATGCAAACTACTGTAAAGGTACGAATAACGGTAAATATGTCCAATCGGAGAGTAGAAATGGATAGCATTGGTAGGTGCATGTTGGTATGAGTAGGTACTTGAAGCTAACCCTGCTAACAGAATGTTTTTGCATGTTTGCTTTGCAATTTCTTTCTTTTTTTAAATAGTGAAGTTATGACTAGTATATATTAATACTATTACTTTTTATGCATGATATGTAGTGCATGTTTGGTGAGAAATCACCCCCTGCTACACACTATTGTGGTGGCTTGCAGGGTATTATGTAGATGAGGAAAGGTACCACTTGAATGGTGAAAAGTATTATGTTTGACCTGGATCATGCATGTTACCTGGAAGACGTGATTTTTTATAAATTTTCTCCAAATACATTTAGGTAATTTTGTAGCTGATAAAACGTATATATACCACGTACTAGAGCGATCAATTCAAGGTAGTATCTAGTAAATTTTTTCTGACGAGGAACCACCCATCTAGTCTACAGTTGTTCCACTAAGCCGCTCTGTTATTTAGAGAGGTAGTTGGTTGATGCGTGTTGCGTTTTTCAGTATCTTCTTCATTTGGCGAATCAAAGGAAGATTGGTTGGATCCCTAAAGTTCACAGGATTTCCATGATAAGCCCTAAGCAAATCAAAATCACATCTATTGCTTACTTATACGTTGGAATAACATATTGCCACATTTTGTTTTATGAATATTAACGAAATTTCCGCAACTTGCCCTGAATATTTTTCCAACTATTCTCCGCGTGATTGACGGAGAGGCCTATTGTGTTGAGCGATGGGAGAGGTTTCGGATTTTAGTACGGAAGATGATTTGTAGGCTGTTAGAGTTGAACTCAACCTGGGTAATTTTCTGGATACACCTCTCTCTGGGAAAACACAGGCAGCACAGAGAAGTATTGCAATTACATGTGAACATCTTAATTTATCCGTACAATTTTAAATCTTTATCTTTACAATCTTTATCTTTTCAATTGCATGTGAAACTCACACGCCCCTTATATTTGTTCTTGATGAACTCTACACTTACTAACCACAGTAGCACAGAGTACATAGTCTACGCTGTGCTATACCCTGAGTATTATTGCATGTGATAATAGCCTTCGAATTACACTAATATAACCGACTGTTCTGACGGAAGCCTTGCAGGGAGATGTGGACTAGCTGGTACTGAACTAACAAACGAATACTTTTACCACCAAATTTCCTAAGCCTGCTTTGAAGCAGAATTCTTTGCTTCGCTTGAAGAGTCTGGCTACCCAGGTAGCTACCCATATAACTGAAACGGTCTTAATTATTTATCAATTGGCCCACGAGTCTACCTAATCCAAATTGCTACGTGTCATGAAGTCTTTTTTGAGGGTTTGTGAAGTTTTAGTAGGTTGTGTGGAAATTAATGGGTTAACCCAATCGTAAGTAAATGTATCTATGCTTCACGCGGTATTTCGTCAGCCTGGATAGTTAAATTTTTAACAACAGTTAATATATTTTCCATCACATGGCATACTCTGCGAGCGAAAAGGGAGATGTAAATGAAAAGAGGTGTGAAGAAATAAAAATTACAAAAATCGAATTGGCTGTCTATCGCAAAATGGCAAAAATCGATTTGTCTAAACTGAAAACGTGAGAATATGGGAATTGAATTGGGACTTGCTTTCATGCAACAATAGAATGGTTATGGATGGTATTAGGAAAAATATCAATATATGCTTAGTAAAATTTTCCCTTAAAACTGACACATGGCGTTACTACATCCTGGATCTACATCTACATCTACGTAATAACCTGCGAGCCACCACGAAGGTGAGTGGCAGGGGGTGAAGATCACCAAACATGCACTATTGACATGCAACTAGGATATTTAATGGAGACATGCTAGATAATAGGTTCACATGCAGCTAGGTGGTTAATATCTACGAAATAAGAAAGGGATTATTGGCTGTTATTACATGCATCATGCACTACAGACTACTCAGACTATATTTCACCTACCTATCCCTTTGCTACGCTGCCTATTGTTCTCTCTTATGGTACGCGGGAAAAATGACATTTTAAATCTATCGGCAGGACAATCTATCTCTCTTATCTTGTTAATCTGATCGAACCTAGCATAATACGCAGGTGTTTTCAATATATATCTAACATCATCTGTGAACAAATCGGTTTCGAATTTACTTAAAAGGTTTAACCTATATTTTTTGAACCTGCGTTCTGATAGTAATTCCCATCCTAGTTCTTCTATTAAACTCTTAACACTTATACAATGGATGACGCGAATTAGAGGACAGCTGATGATTATTAAATGGGAAGGAGGAGAGTATCTGAGATACAAACTCACGCATGGCGAATGCACTTAATAATAGCCCGAAATGAGGGAGAAATAACGCAATGGTAGTGGAATGAGAATACGATAAACACGCCGGTGGAAGGATACGGAGAGGAAGAACGGACCGAGAGCGTGTGGGAGGGAAGGCAAAGGGATTTGTGCGGAGGATGGGGGAGTTAGAAGGAGAAGACGAGGATGCTAGTGAGGAAGGTGAGTCGACTCAGCGGGGAAAACGGCCTCATGAAAGGAAAAAAAAAGAAGTGACGCCGGAGATAAAGAGAGAGAAAAAAAGTGGTGGGAGGAGTCAGGGATGGGAGCTGGAGAAGTGGATGAGTGGGGGAGGAGGGTGTGGATGCAGGGTGGGATGGAGGGTTCGCCGCTGCTCCTGCAAGCCACTCCCACAGTCCCTTTACAACTGTCAGTCACAGCGGAGGATGCAGCACGAGCGAGAAATAGGACGGGAGAGATAAATAGCCAGCCGTGGGAGGGGCGCGCGAGAGGGAGTGGAAGGACGCCGAGGGGAGTGGGAGGAGGCTGGATGGAATCCATAGGAGCTGGTTGGGAATACGTTTAATTGAAGCCGTAAATTTCGCCTGCTCTTGCGTCGGTGTCTTTGATTCCATTTGATAGCGGCGGAAGCGAGAGATAACTCGATACCACTGGAACCAATGTTTGTTTTAAAAGCTTTGCATCACTCCCCGAAAATAACGCAGATCGTGCTGCTTTCGTCTCTGCCTTTTTACAGCCATTGCCTTTTAATTAATTAGCTGCAATTCGTGCCGACGAGACTATTTGGCTGTGATTGATAACATTCTCCGTTTTGATATCGTGAAATTTATAAGAATAAGAGGGGGACGGAAATTTCTGGTCGAATGATTTACTCCACATTATGCGTTTGTGCTGATGAGCTATAGCCGAAGCACAGTATCACGCCATCGCTATAATGCATGAAGCGTTTCCAGGAGTGTCGAAGGAGTGAGGCTCGTTTAAAAATATATGGCAATGAGATAGGTTTATATTTTATATCCAGAATTACTCAACCCACTTTAAATGAAGCATGTTGGTTAAAGTACAGATTGAATCTATTAGAGAAATTTCAATCGGATAGCTTTACTGAAGATGTTAGGCACATTATTAAAAAAACCAGAGTATTATGCTAGATTCGATCAGATAAATAAGATTAGGAAAATAGATTGTCGTACTGATACATTCAAAATGGCATTTTCACCCCGTACTATAAGAGAACAGGATATGCAGCATAGCAAAGGGATAGGTAATTGAAATATTTTAGAGTAGTCTGTAGTGCATGATGCATGTATTAACCCCTTAAATACTATAGATACTAACAAGGTAGTTGCATGATATCTTATAGTTGCTTGTTTGCATGTTAGTAGTGCATGCTTGGTGATCTTCACCCCCTGCCACACACCTTCGTGGTGGCTTGCAGGGTATCGTGTAGATGTAGATGTAGAAGCACTAATCAAGGTTTAAGAGATCATTAGATAAACTGATCCAAAATTTGTGGTGATGGATAAGCAAAAGGACATTCGTTCCGAAAGAGCGAGCTAGCTCAGGGGATCCTTAAAAATACTTGAGAAGCTAGAACAGGCAAAAATAAGTACTTATACACTACTACTGACGAAAATAACAGTTTAACGCCTCATCCTTATAAGGGCGTACGGAACTTAAGAAGTGCTCTCAACACAGGATCCGAGAAGGGATTGAGGTCCTTCCTGTATCCTTAAGGTTGGAAGCTCTCTTGTAATCAACCTACCTTAACATCGGACCACCGATTCAAAGGCCAGAGAGTAAAGAAGTAGCGGATTTTATAAAGTAACTGTTCCTTAGTGTATTGGCTTCAAAATAGGCGTCTTCGATGGGAGAGGAGATATTGGCAGGCAACTGGAAAGTTTCTCAATAAATGATATTAAAATTTAACATGGCCTGCGTAAAGTTTCGAATTCTGCCAACATCTGGGCTAAGTTCGCTGCCACAGAGTCAGTTCCCAGTAGGGTAGGCTTCCGTGTTCCTCATAATACGAAATCCTTGAACAGACGCAAAGGCAAGGCACGACACAAAAGATGAACCTTACAGTTGCAAAAAAGACCCGAGTGAGGGAGCCCAAAAAGATTAAACGAGAAGTAAAGATGAGAGAGGTATAGGAGCGATATGCCAAAGTGAGATTACATGGAAGGAAAGGAAGAACCACCGTAGTGATAGAGTAATTTATGGCAGGGGGCGAGAGTCGATAAAGATAACCTTGTTATAAGCAGACGATGACGATTGCACGGTGGTGAACACAGAGGGTATGTGAAATAGACCCCTGCAGGGGGAGATGGGGCAGATCCAAATAATATAGCCATCACCCTAGTGTGTATGACTTCAAATCACCGAGAGAGGGAAGTAGATAGTACATGCGATTCATAGAAAGAAATATAAAGTTACGGAGAGTAAACATCTGATTGTCTTGGGTGGTTGGAAAGCGGTGATTTTGAGATATCGGAGCGAGGTAGAGGTATATTGAGTAGGGATGATAAACGGCCGTGGGGAGAAAGCTCTCAACTTTTGCGAAAGAAACGGTGCAGTGAACACAAACATATTGTTTAAGCAAAAATAAAGGGGTACGGGCCCAAAGAAAACATTAAGATGACATCAGCGTTCAACTAAGCTATAGGAGTCGTGCTGTCAATGGTCTTGGTCGCTCAGGGGCAAATCCAGATTCAGAGCACTGTTCAGTGGAACTGACATTTGGCGTAGAAATTCAAAGCAAGTAAATACGGAAGGAGGCCAAGGAATTGAACATTTGCAACTTCTCCTGGAGTAAAAATGAAAGAATAACAAGAGTGTATTGATGACTTTGTAAAAGAGGGTAATGGAATGGAAACAGCAGGAAATGTGTAGAAAAATCTGAAAACTTTATTAAAAGAGCAGATGAAAGAAATGAAGACGTGAAAGCTATGACAAGAATAAGATACCGATGGGTTACCGAGCTTATAATATAGAGAGGGGAATTTTTGAACTTTTTTTCTACATGTCTACGAAGAAATTTTGTGGTCTGAAGACTTCGTACACTCAATTTTGCTTACTTTTCGGAGGAAAAATCAAGCAGAATTAGTCAAAATTATGAAACCACTAGTTTTCTCATGCCTGGAAAAAGTAGAATCAAGACTTTTATGCCTACTGTCTACCCTGCAAGCCACCACGAGGAAGCATGGAAGGATTTGAGTTATTACCAAATATGCACTAATATTTATTGAATAGTAAGTTATGTAAGTGCCAAATAAAATTGCAGACCTTTTTACTCAAATCAGCAGAGATATTGCCTCCAACACCTAACATCATTTAAAAAAGTACAATGAAATTTAAGGTACCTCTCTAGGACGAACTGTGTAAGCATCATCGATGCTTTCAATTGGAGGTAGCAGGTCTTAGCAACCAATGGAAACGAACCAAAATGAGCAATAAACGTTTTCGTTAATTACACATTTTAGTGAAGGACGTGAAGGATCAACTCAAAATCGTATAAAATTGCCAGAGGAAGAAATTTCAATGCTACTTTCATTAAATACATGATTAAAAACTACATCTACATAATACCCTTCAAGCCACCATAAAGGTGTGTGGCAGGGGGTGAACTCTCACCAAACATGCACTACATATCATGCATAAAAAAAGGATCAGTACTTTTATAGGTACTGTTCAAAACTACGCTATTTAAAAAAAGATAAAAATAGCAAAACATAGATGCAAAAACATGCCGTTAGTTGGGTTAGCTATAAGTCCTTATACCAACATGCAGCTACCAATGTTATCCATTGCTACACTCGTACTGGATATATTTACCGTTATTCATATCCCTAATAGTACGAGGAGAAATACATTAAATTCAAATATTTTACCGAGTGAAAGAAAGCCTCACCATACAGTCGGTATTTTCTCTATTGTAACGTATCAAATTTTAGCCATGTTATGCTGGGGAGTTGGGGAGCCGCCATGTTGGGTTTTGTACAGAATATTTATACGGAGACATAGGGAAATAGGGCGTCGGCCCCGACAATGGCCAATTTGTCATTGAGCCTGGTGATTCAGGTCATTCGGGAGATGCATTCCCAAGAATAGAAATTGTCTCGCAAGCTATTGTTGAACTCGCGGCAGGATGGAGGGAGACTAATTTTGGCCGAGCGTTAACAATTAGGTTGTGCCTATATAAAGAGGGACGAAGAGAGAGACGGGGCGGCTAGGGAGGCTGATAGTCGAAGAAGAGGGAAGTGGTCTTCTAGGCGAGTCTGATAGTCTAAGAACAGTGAAGGGGCGTCTAGCTTCTAGTCTGATGGTCTGACAACAGTGAAGTGGAAAGTGGCGACTAATTGTAAGTCTAACAAGAGAGAAAAGGAAGGTGGCGGAGAAGCCAGGATTAACCAAGGAGACGGGGATCGCCTCAGCTAGGAACTCCAGATAAACTAGAGGGATCAAGCGGTCCACTCCCCACTATTATGTAGGTACTTATTTTTAAGAGGGTACTTGTTATATTTTATGTGAGAGTGAAAAGTGAAGTGGCTCGTGAAGTGATCTATGGCCTGTAAAAATTGAGCCTGAAGATACCAAGAGTGAAAGTGATATATTGTGAGGGTAATTTATTATGATAAATGTCTATATTAATTTGTGTTGTGTGTGAGACAAATTAAATTGAAAAGAAATAAATTACACTATGGTTTTACCATCCCTTAAATTGAGAAACCTAGTTTAAACAAATGTAAACACAAAATTTATGCCAGAAATCGAGCTTTTTAGAAAATGGATATAGCTTTTTTTTTCTCTTTTCAGGCATTTCAGGTGGATTTTATGCAATGCAATTCACGGCATCTCTTTTGGGCAAACCGTTTCCGAGAGAGAGAGAGAGATACCTATATCTATATCTACGACATACCCTGAAAGCCACCTCGAGGGTGTGTGGCAGGGGGTGAATCCACACCAGGAACAAGGACACAACAAACAAAAATGAACACTACAAAGCAAACACTACACCTTTAAAAGTAATTGGGGAAAAAAGAAGAAAAACTACCGAATCCCAATCATGTAGGACACACCCATGAATACCACGCATGCCTTGAAACCCGACACCAATTACATAGATACTCATACATGCAAAAAAAGGCATTGCATGCAAGTCACACGTTGATTTGAATATGCAGGTAATAAAAAAAAACTATCGACCTGAATATTACCTCTATAATTATTACCGTTTTACGCGATGTTTAATGTTCTGATCACGAATCGTACGCGGAAAAAATGACATTTTAGATAGGGGAGAACGCAAGCACAGATGACAAACAAGGGACATCATTCGGGTTTTATTGTTATAGAAGATACCAGTAAATACCGTCTACCAAATGAGAGATTACAATGGATATCAAGTGGGACGCACAACACAAATTACACCCTTCGTTCCACAAGCAAGAGAACACTTAATAAAATACTACAATCATGCAGACAGGATTAGATGCTCAAAACCCCACCATCTTCATTTAAATTCTATCTCTGTTCTTTTATTTAATCTGTACAAGCCTAATGCATGCGATTGCATGTTCATGCTAAGGAAATTTATTTTATGAAGCGAGGATATAGCAATGGAGGCAAGGATTTAGATGCAATTCAAGAGTGGTGCGACAAATGGCAGTTAGAACTTAATCTTAAAAAGTGTGTAGCTATTACTTTTTGGAAGATAAAAAAAGCGATATACTCTACTTATTTGACCCTGTAATTCATCAGTTAAGCACATAGGGAAAACAATTTAGATGACTAAATGGAACTTTGCGAATTTTTATATCCCGCTGCTCCTTCTCCTTACTCCCCTCTCTTCATTCCCAATTTTTAACTTTCTTGCTTTTTTCACCATAATTTGATGGCTGTTGGATTTCAAACGATAAACAGAGAAGTTATATGGATACGTTCCACCGCCGTCCTTAAGGTCAACTATTTCCTTCTAGACCACATTCACTTCTTTCTTGACCAAACTCGAAATAGCTGAAGAAGAGGAAGAGAAGTCTCGGGTCTAATTTGAGAGGCCCAAGGAATGCCTTCGGCTAATTACCCCGACTGCATTTACAGTGTTTTCCAGGCAGACCGCGAGACTAATATTGGAAGTGACACCTGGCCGGCGGTCAATAGACGTAACCACAGTTGCGAAGCATGAGCGAACCTAAATGAGGCTGGATACGTATTCATTATGCCGTTCTTGAATGGACATACATTGGTCAACACAACCAAAATAATTTTTAAAATGCTGACATTTACCCATCCGCTCCCTTCCAGGCATTTTCTCGAGTAAGGATTGACCGTAAATTCGAGGAACAAGAAAAAAATACCAGGGCAAGTAGCTCTTAAGCACATTTTGAAATACCACGTTGATATTTGATGTTTCCGGAGAAATTAATATCTCCAGACGAAAGACATATTAAAGACACCTCAGATCAACATTCTAATACAAAATAGCCTTCGACGAAGAATTTGCTAGCTCAATTATCTTGTATCTTAACACGCCTTGTGTATTTTTGGATGTAGCGCATCATAATTATGATTTATTTTACAGGTAGAGGGCAGCGGTTTTGTTTATGCTAGTTTTTATGGTGGGCATTTTTTGGGTGGTGCTATGAAATATTATCGCAAGAAATCAAAAGCCATTTAGGGTAACCAATTTTCTTTTGCTAACATGAGGTGGATGAAATAGAGAGAAAGATGAACGTCTTTCATTGTGTTCCTCCTTCCTCCCCTTCTTTCTTCAAATAGCATAAGAGAGTAAACGTTTAAAAGGATACTTTAACCTCACCCTATTCGCGATTTTATCGACCTTTAGCATTTGTAAAAGCATCCTAGTAAAATTGAGTTATTAATATAATGAGTATAATGATGTATTTATCCCTCAAGGTTACATATATTCATTGTCAAACACCTGTGTGAATTCGTCCAAAACGATGGCATTGAAAGCTTTTGTGCATCGCCAAATGGTACGAGAACTAAATATTTAAATATTGCTTAAAATTTTTTTTTGATAAATCGTGGAAACAGTAGAAGGGAGATACACCATGTTTAGACCCTCACACCCTCGAGGTGGCTTGCAGGGTATCGTGTAGATGTAGACTGTGCTCCGCAATAAAGTTTCATCTGCATCTACACGATACCCTGCAAGCCACCACGAGGGTGTGTGGCAGGGGGTGAAGACCACCAAGCATGCACTATTGACATGCAAACAAACAACTATAGGGTCTCATGCAACTAGATTGTCATATCTATAGTATTTAAGGAACAGCATCATGCACTACAGACTACTCTAAAATATTTCCCCTACCTATCCCTTTCCTATGCTGCCTAATCTATTATTTTATAGTACGGGAGAAAAATGCCATTTTGAATATATCAGTACTACGACAATCTATCTCTCTAATCTTATTTATCTGGTCGAATCTAGAATAATACGCTGGTGTTTTTAATATGTGCCTAACATCTTCAGTAAAGCTATCCGATTGAAATTTCTCTAATAGATTTAATCTGTACTTTAACCTACGCTCTGATAATGATTCCCACCCTATTTCTTGTATTAACTCTGAAACACTACTCAACCTATCGTAACACCTTTTAACGAACGTAGCTGCTCTACGCTGCACACTGTCTAGTTTACTCTAGTGCAAGCGCTTGCATATCGGAGATCAGCAGCGAACTCACTCGTGGGTAGGGGGGGTTGGAAGAGAAAGAATAATTGGAGACAGAAACAGTCCCTCCACCCCACCATACCCTTCCCCCCATGCCCACGGCATCTTTCATGCACCAGCTCGTCCTCTCTCCAACCTTCCTTTCTCCTCTACCGCAAGCGGGCTCACACCCCGACCCCCGCCATTCCACCCAGCCACCCGCAGCGTTCCTCGGGCGGCAGGGGGCCATTCTGCCCCTGGGATTCCCTGCTCCCCGCCTACGCCCACTCAAACCAGGCGCCTTGTTAGACGCCCCGCACTCTATGAATCGCCCCAGACACGCCTCCCGGCACCACGCCTTCCCCTAAGACCGGTGAGGACTGGAAGTGGTGGTGGCCCACGGATGACCGGTCGCACTTCTTTCATCATCTACCAAGGACAAGAGCTCCTCATTTCAAACATCAATAGTGCATGCATAGAGAATACATCGGGTACTATTATTACCGGAGGAACGACCGAGGAAGTCTTAAGAAGAGTGGGAGGAAAGAGAAAGTCTTCTGAAAACCGTAAGACGGGACAACTTAACAGACCACATCAGGGAACATGATGGAAGGACAAGTGGACCGGAAGAACGGCAAAGGAAGGCCTCGAATGAGATACATGGAACAAGTGATGACGGATGTGAAAGAGAATAAATACGTAAATATGAAGAGATTCGCCAATAGAAGAACTCAGTGGAGAGCTGCGTGAAACCAATCTGAGGATTGAAGACTAGTGGTGGTTAACCCTAGGGACATTGAAAATTAACTTCACTAATGTTTTATATGCATTTTAAAAATTAGTACTGCAGCTCTTTGATTCCAAACTAAAATATTAGAATTTTACCGTTATTGATTTCTTCTTTGATGTGCTCGAATTTAATCCAATGGGCGATAGCCTATGAACAATATGTAAATATGAAAAGACTAGCTGATAAAAGAATCCAGTGGAGCGCTGCGTCAAACCAATCTAAGGATTGTTGCCGAATGATAATGAATAATATCATCCAAGGAAAATAGACCAGGAAATATTGTCCCTGAAAAATAAACTTGAATGAGCATTATCAGTGCAGTGCAAGACGAATTCATAGTCTGATTTGGAAGGTTTGGAACATGCCGCTACTTAAATAACTAACATCGGAAGTTAAATACACTAAAAAAAAACAAAGTTGATGAGGAAGTACGTCATTAGGAAAAACACTTTAGTTTACGCAATAATAGGCAGTTTAAGTATATTAAATAATAGGTTTATAATAAATTAATTAATTTAATAATGGGTAGTTTACAAAATAATACGCAGAGCATAGGTTAAAGCACAGATTAAATCTTTTACACAAATTTGAATCGGATAGATTTACTGAAGATGTTAGGCATATATTAAAAACACCAGCGTATTATGCTAGATTCCACCAGAGAAATAAAATTAGAGAGATAGATCATTGTAATGTTAGATTCAAAGTGTCATTTTTCCCCCGTACTGTAAGAGAACATAATAGGCAGAATAGCAAAGGGTTAGGTAGGGGAAATATTTTAGAGTAGTCTGTAGTGAATGATGGATGCATTAACAACAAATCCCTTAATTACACTTTAGATACTAACAATCTAGTTACATGAGACCGTATAGAAGCTTGTTTGTATGTCAATAATACATGCTTGGTGATCTTCACCCCCTGCCACACAACCTCGCGGTGGCTTGCAATGGTACATCTCCATCTACATAATAACCTGAAAGCCACCATAAAGGTGTGTGGCAGGTGGTGAAGTCTCACCAAACATGCACCCCATATCATGCATAAAATTGGATTAATATTAATATATTAGTATAAACGTCACTATTTAAAAAGATAAAAATAGCAAAGTAAGCACGCAAAAACATGCTGTTGGTTGGGTTACCTTCAAGTCCTTATACCAGCATGCAACTACCTATGCTACGGATTGATTCACTTGTATTGGACATATTTACCGCATTTCATATCCCTAATTGTGCGAGGAAAAAAGAACATTTCGAATCTGTCAGTTCGGCAATCAATTTCTCTAATTTTGTTATCATGGTCCAGTCTACCATAGTAAGTTGGGGTTGGCAAAATATTTTTAACGTCATCACTGAAAATATTATCTTGGAATTTATTTAGGAGATTAAGTCTAAATTTCAACCTGCGATCTGACAATGATTCCCATCTTAATTCATTTAATAAACTGGTTACGCTAGTATGGTTACGTATCATCCTTATACAAATATTGGGAGATTTATCGCGTACATGTAGATAATTGGATGTCCCTACATTTACAGGCACCGCTGGATAATAAACTTTAAAATAGCAGACGTAAATAACACGTAACAATGTATAAAACTGTAAAATAGTAGACGTAAGATCTAAGGAAGAACGCTCCTCTCTTGTACTGTGGAGTGTTTAATGGCAAAGGTAACGCTGGGAGGATTTTCTGATAAACGGAATGAACTAACTTGATAAAAGTGCATAAAATTTCAAAATTCCTCTCCAATCCATTACGTTAAGGAGTTGGGTACATATCAAATTCATCTTAAAATAGTTAGCAACTAATATATCATTTTGCTGCATTCCTTCAAAGAGAGTTAACTGGTTGATTGTGACCACCGTAATGAGTTTCTGTGAAATTCGTGACTTTCCTCACACAGACCATGAAAGCCACCTAAAAGCCAGATACAATATTGTCATGAATGCCTAAAAAAAAAAATATTCCCACTTCATAGGAAAGTTCATCAAGTCATTGCATTGCATATATTGAATATAAATTCATATAGTTGTAATGCATTAGAGAGATGAATATATAATATTTAAATAAGCTAATTGCTTTCTTGGCTAATGACCACTCCTATTGTAAATTAGGTTAAAAAAGCTCGCAATAGCCAAATGAAATTTAATATAAATTATTCTTTGAACTAGCTAATTGCTATCATTATTTTAAACTATTTTTCCATTATGGTATCAAGACATTTTTAAATGTTATTAATTAACAATGCCAGAGAATATGGACAACTAAGGGAGGTGATGCATATTCTTCAAAACACGTTGCCCTCGCCCCAACGCAGGAGTATCTGACCGGCAAGTTTCTCTCAGGTGGGTGACAACATTTTAGCATTTGACGAACTATTTAGCCACGAAAGTGATCATTACGACATATTTCCTAAGGAATGCAGAAGGACACCCCGTGTCTTAAACCACCCAGCTCGGACTCATCCCGGAGGCTACCAGCCGTAAGGTTGACGATTTCTAAAGCCTCCCTTTACTTGCGTGGCGTTGCGTGACAAATGCCTCGAAATTCTGCTCGGAAGTAGAAGCTTATGAAGACCATTGCATATTGAACATGAAACATCATTGGGCATTCGACTAATTTGGGACTTGTTACTTACAAAAATGTGTACAGAACATAATGTCAACAAAATGAAAGCAGTCTTTAGTTTTATTAAATAATACGACTTAGGTACTGCTCAGGAATATTGCCCGCTGTATTATTTCAAACCCAATCATAAGCACGACAACTACTAAGAAGTTGATGCATATTCTTTTATACATGTGGTTTTAAGATGCAGTCACAATGTTTGAAGGCATTTTTTTCATTCAGAATGTATCCAGAGCGTCGGTTAGGAACGGTTAATGAAGATATTTGTAGACCTAAGAAAAGGTTGGATAGTATGAAGAATAGTTCAAAGTTCATAAAACACTGAGACACTCTGTTTCAACAGAGGAGGTAAGGTGCATAGAAAGCTGTCAGTGATTTGGGTAGAGATTTAAGAAGAGATCTTATTATCACCACTGATTCTCAAGAAATGTTCAACGGAATGTTAAAAGAGGCGTGGTGGAAGCATTATACAGGATAATAGACAGGAGCAAAGTTCATATCAGTAAGATATGAAGATGAGCCCATGTTGGCTGATAAGCTGGCTAGGGGACTGATAATACGATTGTGCGCGTATAATCTGAATCTACTTCTAAACAATACCTTGCAAGCCACCGCGAGGGTGTGTGGCAGGGGGTGAATATCAGCAAGCATGCACTATTGACATTCAACTAAGCTACTACATGGATAATGGGCAAATGCAGCTAGTTGGTTAGTATCTACATAGTAATAAAAGGATTATTGGTTATAATGGCAGTCATCTAAATATATTTACCTGTATTTACCTATCATGCATAGGTTATTAATTTTATACATGCATCAAGCACTACAGACTACACTGACAACTTTGCACCGGCCTATCCCTTTGCTATGCTGCCTATTATGTTCTCTTAAAGAACGCGGGAAAAATGACATTTTGAATCTATGGATACGACAATCTATCCCTCTAAATCCTTGCATCTAAATCTTAGCTAAGTGATTCCCAATCTTCTTCTTTTGATACACCCCTCTGCTCTTTCTTCTGTTCTGATCTGTTCTTCTTTTCTACATTTTATGCCTTGTGACTGAAGAAGATCGGAAAAATTAATATGAATTGAGAAGTGAGCAAAAAGACATGTGCTACAATAAGGATGGTTTGCGGGAGAGGAATTTGCTGGAGCAGATTATGAGATTATGAGAGAAATTGTACTTCGCCACTAAACCTTAGTATGGGGTCAGGGTCTAATATAGATGGATCGTAATATGGTAATAGTCTGGGTAAGCGGGGGAGAAGGCATGAAGATAATGATTATCTGCTTTGATTGAAGAGAGGTGAGAAGTATACGGAACTTTAGAGGACGGTCTTGTGTAACGGAAGTGTACTAGACTAAATAAAAATTATTAAATTTTATTATTGAACCTATGTAGAGCTGACATAACTGAATGCTTATTTAGGAGACTTATTTAAGTAAAGGGTTATGCAAAATGTGCGGCCTAAGTACACACAAAACGAGAAAGTGACGATATAGAAATAGGACAAAAATTCTTCGACCATAATTTTACATGATTTGTCACGTGTTAACGCCTGATAATCATAGAAAAATCCTATGCGTGCTATCTTACAAGTACTCATATATCAGAGCTTCAACCTTATCGCCTATTATGAAAGCATTTATATAATCATCTACATGTATGCACACAGAACACCCGTGCACCCATGTGGAGATGGGTGAGTGTATGTGTACATCTATCCACAGCCACCCTCACCACCTTAAGGGTGCATAGCACAAGGTAGATGATACTCATACATACTTTACATGATTAACAAAAAGGAAATATTTATCCAACTTCTATAGTACTTACCAATGCATATTCATAACTTGCGTCTAATATGCATTTCATTGACGATTGGACGCTTACGACGAGTGTAACGTCCGAGAGTACAGTCATTCAATTTTGTATGGAATACCGTGTTTTACATCATTACATCCCATGACCTCGATTATCTATATCTAAGACATACCCTGCAAGCCACCTCGAGGGTGTGTGGTAGGGGGTGCATCCACACCAGGAACAATGACTCAGCAAACAAAAAATGTGCAACACAAAACAAACACCACACCTTTAAAAGTAATTGGTTTGATTGGTTTGAAATGTTTCGGCTGCGAATTAATAAGAAATCCATCAGCGAACTTCATATCAACTTCCATGCTCAAAGAGAAAACTCATTTCTCTGATTGTAAAATACCATGATAATATTTTCACTGATGAAGTTGAAAACATTTTGCAATCTCCAACTTACTATGGTATACTGGACCATGATCAAAAAATTAGAGAACTTGATTGCCGAACCGACGGATTCAATATGGTATTCTTTCCCCAAATAATTATAAATATATTTGTAAAGGGACGATACGATAACCATACTAGCGTAACCAGTCTATTTAATGAATTAAAATGGGAATCATTGTCAGATCGCAGGTTGAAATTTAGGCTTAATCTCTTAAATAAATTCCATGACAATATTTTCAGTGATGACTTTAAAAATATTTTGCGAACCCCAACTTACTATGGTAGACTGGACCATAATCAGAAAATTAGAGAAATTGATTGCCGAACTGACAGATTCAAAATGTCCTTTTTTTCCTCGTACCAATTAGGGATATGAATTGCGGTAAATATGTCCAATACGAGTGAATCAATCCATAGGTAGTTGCATGTTGGTATAAGGGCTTGAAGGTAACCCAACTAACAGCATGTTTTTGCATGCTTAGTTTGGTATTTTTATCTTTTTAAATAGTGAAGTTTAGACTAATATATTAATATTAATCCTATTTTATGCATGATATGTAGTGCATGTTAGGTGAGAATTCACGCCCTACCACACATCTTTATGGTGGCTTGCAGTATTATGTAGATGTAGATGTAAATATTAATATCGTCAAATAAGTTCAAACAGTGTCTCGCATGTGGATTGTCAGCTAGAAATTTGAACAAACTCACCAGGCTATGAACATTTTTAGCGATTTGCGTTGGTGAGCTTGCAGTGATTCGATTGGTTTCCCTCGGCCTTTTTCCCCCAGTCGGTGGATTTCTCCGTATTGCCCATGCAGCTGGAATTTCCTCGGAACACAGAGACATGAGGAAGGGCGACAAATAGCCTCGGCAAAGGTGATTAGGAGGCAGAAAAGAGGGTCACTGCGAGGAGCTCGGCCTTGAGGCGAGCCACGGTCCTCACCCTCCCCCACTCCCCTCCTTCCCCACGCTGCGCGCATATCCCTTTTCTTAAGCGACTCCCTCGACCCACCCACCCCTTCCGCCCGTTTTAGCCCGAAACGTCCAACCCTTTGCCCCACCCCATCCCTTCCGTGGCGCCACCGTTCTTACGTCTCACATAATCCCCAACACATGTTAACCCATTACGGATTCCACCATCTTCCACGAGGGAGACACGACACTGAGGCACTCTGCTCTACGGTTACTTCATCTCAAAGATTGCCAAGAAGCAGACCGATGGACGTCAAATCACTTTAACAAGCTTGTGGAGGATAAAAATCAGTATATTTGTCAAAAATCATTGTGAACAAATTTGAAAGTGAAACTTAAAAATCCGTAAGAAGTAAATACTCATCGTATTTTCCTCCAAATATAGGGGTAGCTGTCCCACAGGTAAATAACAAAAAGTGACTATTTTCGCACTCTTTACTGCTTGCAAGTGCATATTCATAAATTGCGTCTGATTCGACTTACATTGACCTTACGAAAATCTAAGAAACAGTGAAGAAAACATGTAAAGAACTCCAGCAAACGCAAAGACAAATATGTTATATGGTTTTGTTCAAGCATTCATAAAATCATTCCTTCTGATCAAACACGTCTCATCGATCATGTCCATGAGTGATTCGTCGAAGGGTGTAGTCATTACATTTTGTGGGGATACGTTCTTTGGGTCATTATTTTGAAATGGTAACTATTTTACCAGATAGTATGGTTAAAAAAATTGAACAGAATGATTGTATTACTTGAAGATTTAACTTAATATTGAAAGGCGCATCCTTTCTAAGAAGTGCAGCCATCGACAAAATTCTCTGCAAAAACAAGGGGCGTAAATTATCACTCTCGCTTTGCATTTTAATGAAATGTGCATAAAGCATCAATATAAGTACTGCGTAATTGATACATACGGTTTCCAAATATCTTTTACCAAGAAATTTCGAGACCTTAACAAACAACAAAATTGTCTCAGACCTAATTCGTGGATTTTTTGACTTCGCCGTGAAATTGCAACGTTGACGAGAGGAAAATTCACGCGCCAACCTAAAATGAAAGATTTTTTCGCCTGAAACTTTGTGCTTATCCACTACTCCAATTTAGCAAAAAAAACATATCTCAAAGAATTAACATTGACGACTTCGTAAACGTAAAAAAAAACAGAAATCGGAGTTGTTTCTAAATCACCTAATGGTAAATAATATTTCCAGGAACTCAGGAAGTGCACCTCCTTCAATGGTAGATAATAATGAGACAGATATGCAGTTGATGACGAGTTAAATATAAAATGATTGCCTTATTACGTATATTTTCGCGCAATAAAACCTTCAGAGCGCATATTCTCTCAGAAATTTGATCATTTATGATACAAATTCGCGCAATAAACAAAAGCGTAGGCTTACAATAACCAGGAAGTTGGCTCTATTCCACCTATGACTCATCAGCAGTGAAGTTTTCTGCTCATAAATGCGACACGGTTGAGGCAGCTCAGAAATTTACAACTCCAAGCAGTCAATTTCCTTTATTAGCTTCAGTCAAATTAGTGAAACAAATGAATGACTGATCATGATTAACTTTTCAGCAGTAACGTCCGAAAGTAATTTCATAAATTCTAAAACGGAAGATGAAAGCCTATTTCTGGGAAGCATAAATAAATGAGAAGGCATCACATATTTTTCTTAATTTTAACGAATGACTCATAGGAATTGGTAAGAAAAAAACTATAGCCGGACGGCAGCGGAATGAATCTCGGCATTCCTGATAGGTATCCACATGCATGCATTCATACAAAACTTACGCCTCCGAGGTAAAATTTCATTCGACCAGGAATAAAGGCGGGAGAAGATAAATAGGCGATGGGCGAGCGGGCGTAGCGGAGAGGACGGTCGTTCTCGAGGAAAGGACCGCTGAGAAATGAAGTGTCACAACAATGGGTCCCGGGACAGGACTCCGTGAAAAAATGAGTTCGTCTGGAAAAATGAGAGATGGGCAGGAAATGGGTGGGGGAGTGGGATTCGGTAGGTGTGAGAGGGGGAGACAGGACACAACCCGGAGGGGAAATAGGATACTCTCGTCACTTTTCATAATAAAAAGAATTTTAATCGTGGGTAACAGTGTCGGTTTTCATCTTCATCCGAGACGAATTCGTGGGTTTCTAACTCTTCAAAGGAGAAATCACAGGGGTAACTTGTGCCGTCCGTGGGCATACGGATAATCAACATATTGAGAAAGCAAAAGAAATAACTTGAATAGTATTTAAATTTGCAAGAGTGCAAGTAAAATGATGTGGAACCGGAAATTTCACATTGATCAAGAGAAACACGAAAAATTGGTGGACTATCAGTTGTTTTTAAGAATGAGATAACGTAAAATAATGCCGATATCATATGCAATTGCTTAGTTTCAATGACAGAAGAGGATGCAAGCACACGCATCACAGACACAGAAAACTCAATGGCATTTAAAGAAAATGCTACTAATTCATCTAGTCTCGGCCTTGTGTTGAGGAGGGCCGCTGAGGGAAACAACACAATAACGAAGAGCTCAAGATCATTTACATGGTTCAGTTTTCTCGAAAAAGTCTATTCAAAGCTTGAGTCTATTGTCTCGATGATGAATACTGCAAAATTAATTCAAATTAAAACGTCAATGTAACACCCTCTGTATTTACGTGACATAAAAAATACTAACGGCGGCACCAGGACATGTTTGAAGGGCAATATGTACTAACAATATGCATGGGTTATGAAATTATTATTTTTTAATTAGCATTAGAGCTTTGATCATTTAAGAAAACAAGTTCTTTTTTAAGTTCCTATCAATAAGTGAATATATGTTGGCTGAATTACGTGGGTGTACTAATTACGCACAATCAGCTCATCAGCTGTAAGTAATGATGTTTATATTTACTTTATGGTAATGTGTGGTAAAAAAAATGAAGCTAATGGAGACAGTGTTCATTCATGAAAGCCTGCTGACCATAACATTACAGCTTGCACTTAATGGATGCTGTTAATAAGGTAAGTGGCATCAAGACACTATCGTAAATACATTCACACTCAGCTTCCTACATTAGCATATTTCTCGTCCATCCAATCACTTATTTCACGTGAAAAACAGCATTCATAAAACTGGTGTGTAATCTGTCTCTTTAACCTTATCATTAAATTTATATTACACCAATATGCGAGAAGACTGTCTTCGTGTTATCTAATAGTATGTTAGAGGCTCCCGTTTCAACTCATGTGATAAATATAACGGTAAATATATCCAATACGAGTGTAGCAATGGATAACATTGGTAGTTGCATGTTGGTATAAGGACTTGAAGCTAACCCAACTAACAGCATATTTTTGCATGTTTGCTTTGATATTTCGTCTTTTTTTAAAACAGTGAAGTTTAGAACAGTATATAAATACTAATTCTTTTTTATGCATGATATGTAGTTCATGTTTGGGGAGAATTCACCCCCTGCCACACACCTTTATGGTGGCTTGCAGGGTATTGTGTAGAAGTAAATGTAGATGTGATAAGCTTAAGACGCTAATTAAATTGTGATATTGTCCTTTTACAAAACTCGTCGCCAACAGCTGAACTTGTTGTTAAGTTTAACTCACCTAACAACAATTCCCAACGCTCACTCCGCTTCGTTCTAGCAAATTGCATGTACCCACTTCCTTCGCTTTACGCCCCGCAACGACATTTTCAGCCGCCAAACGGCGAAAGAGGTGACTGCCGCCCGAGTCGCCGGTGAGCTCCACATGTCGGAGCCGCTCCCCGTCACTCATTTGTCAGTCCTGGCCCACGATCCGCGCCTCCTCGCCGCCGAACACAAACGGCGAGCCCATTTACGGAGGGGCTGCTGCACGCCCGTGGCTGACCGTCCCGGCTCTCCACTGACGTCCCTCGTCCACCCCCACCTCCCTCTCAGCACTTGAGCCTCCAAGAGAACCAAACGAGTGCAGAAGAAGGGCCTCACTCGGCCATCCAGACTTACTCCATTAGGTAAGCTCCTTCCCACCCCAGGCCTCTTCCCCATGGTGGAAAATCGCCTTCGGGTGGCCTCACTACGCTTCATCTACATCTACATCTACTTAATACCATGCAAGCCACCATAAGGTGTGTGGCAGGGGGTGAATTCACACCAAACATGCACTACATATCATGCATTTAAAAGGATTAGTATATATATGCTGTTCTAAACTTCACTATTTAAAAAAGATAAAAATAACAAAGCAAACATGCAAAAACATGCTGTTAGTTGGGTTAGCTTCAAGTCCTTATACCAACATGCAACTACCTATGCTATGGATTGATTCACTCGTATTGGCCACATTTACCACTTTTCATAACCCTAATTGTATGAGGAAAAAAGGACATTTTGAATCTGTCAGTTCGGCAATCAACCTCTCTAATTTTGTGATTATGATCCAGTCTACCGTAGTAAGTTGGAGTTTGCAAAATATTTTTAGCATCATCACTGAATATATGGTCTTGGAATTTGTTTAAGAGATTAAGTCTAAATTTCAACCTGCGATCTGACAATGATTCCCATTTTAAATCATTTAATAGACTGGTTACGCTAATATGGTTACTGTACCGCCCCTTTACAAATCTTGCAGATCTTCGCTGCACACGTTCAAGTTCATTATTTAGACCGATTTCGTAGGGATCCCATGTACTGGCAGCATATTCCAAATGAGGTATAACATGGGAAAAGTAGCTGATTTCTCGTGCATGATCGTCACATTTACCCAGTACTCTTTTGATGAATCCCAGTTTACGATTCGCTTCTCTCCTCTATGTACTCTTGTCAGATACGTACACTAAGACACTGCTGGAAAAAAGTACGCCGAACGCCAAAAATGACATCACGGTTTTCAGTTTAGGATCAATATTTTCTAAAAATGGATCCATCAAATAAGCTAAAAGGTACACCTCTGGAAACCAGTGGTCAATCCGAATGTCACCATTTTTGCGAGGTAAGAACGAGCAAGTAGGGTATCAGAATTCCACCCCACACCCAGAGTTCATTCGAGGAAGTGTGATGTTCTGACCATCCAATGAGAAACATGACATTGACCAATAATATAAAGCCAACCTTTAACCCGCAGGTAATCAAATAATAAAGCTATGAAAGTCAGAAAATGTGTAAACACGGAGGAATCAGCACCTACCCCTCGGTTTTTTTAAGGGTCTTAAAAAACTCTAGATGTTAAATCTAGTAATGCAAATAAAATTGAAGGGAAATTTGAATGTTTGCAGGTCGTAGAATTAATTATTTGTGATTTGATCAGCATAACTGATCAAAATAACTGATAACAAAAAATATCAGAATAACTGAAGAAAGCCGAATTTCCACAGAAACTCCACCTTGACTGGCTCAAGATTTTTTTTCTCTGTGGAAATGCGGCAATTGTGCATTTCAGTGGGTGACTCTGCAATGGTGCTCGCAACCCTTAAATCAACTGAATAATGTTTTGAAAGCACGAGATTCGAAAGATATGTTGAGAAAATAATACAGGATGCGGAGGAGAATAATGATGTGAAAATGGAAAGGTTTTCTGATAAAAGAATCGAGTGTAGAGCGGCATAAAACCAGTCTAAAGGTTTCTGACTAACCGATATAAAGAGGCGAAACGGCTTGCACCTGGATTTTTCCAGTGAGGGTTCAAACAACTTCAGGGGCAGATAGACAGCTCACTAAAGCTGCGACGTACCTACCACAAAAATTTCACTTAATTTGATGGACCAAAACTACCTCAAACTGTCTCATCCAAAAATATAATACAACTGATGCTTGTTTGCAAATGCGACACATCGTCCATCGGTATATTACAATAAGAAAACACAATTTGCAACATTCATTTGCAACATTTCTCTCATGCACATCTGATGAAAATTTGGGAAGCTCCGCATAGGAGCACTAATGATGCATCAACATAAAAGGTGGTAGGAGATTGTTTCAATATACTCGAACTTATCACTTCATACCAACTCTCGTTAGCTGAGTTAGATAGCAAAATAATTGTGAAACGTTATATAACGCTGGATTGCTTAGTTATGCATGTGATAGTTTTTGCTATCGAGGCGTTAGTACGATTAATGGAAACGAATTATTGGAGAACCTCGTGTTTAAACCTAAGATAGTCCGGCCAGAGGTCTTCTCACCACCCAATGCTCACGCATTTCATACCTATTATTCAAAAGCCATTTAGGTAGACTGATGTCTTACTTCATCTTACGATATTTTTCATAGTTCTGTCGACTTCCATTTATTTTTCGACTTAGAACATCTACGCAATATTCTGCAAGCCACCGTGAGGGTGTGTGGCAGGGGGTAAAGATCACTAAACATTCACTATTGACAAGCACCTATGTTTCTACATGTAAACATGTCAGAATGAACATATGATGCTACATAAGCGGAGCACTTTATTTATTTATGAAATAGACTGCATAAATGACTGCTGTAATTTGACTTCGTTACTCTAGATAAGAAAAAAGTCGCGAAGAAGAATGTGATCAGGGCAAAATTAATTATGTAGAAACTGAAAGAAATTCATCCGAACCATGGAGTGAGAATGTTTCAAATCAAGCAAAAAATTCTCCATGACATGAGTTATTAGTTGCGCCGACTCATTTTTACTGCAAAATTATGTTTGCAGACTTCTGTTCTACAGCACGTACTATCATAACACTCGCAGCGCGATAGGAATGCGATAAGAAATGACTAATGACTGCCTTCAAAAGCAAGCACTCCGCGTCCTAGAAGGGGCTCGAACCGGTGACCTTTTAAGTCTTTCTGGAAAAATTGACACGCTCGACTTGGGAGTTCTAGCTCATCAATCCTGCTTATCTCGTCCATTCACTTTCTCATTCTCTTCCCTTCTCGTTACGTGTATGCATTGCTACTTCCAGATTGCAGCTCAGGTCAAGGTGCATGTAAGTACGCACACGACTGCACCCCCGCGGTGGACCCATTCTGCCACCGACAGGGCTAAAGTCTTGCACCCGGATCTTACGTCCCCCGACCCTAGCAGGTTTAATCCATCTTCATGAGGACAGCCAGGAGTCTTACACGGGGTAACGCCCATTCCTTTGAAGTCCAAACGGTTAGTTTACCACCCAGAACACAAAATATGGGCATCATTTCTTGTTTAAGGTGAAATAAATAATGATATTACAATGTAGAATACTATTTTCTACTTATTCTATAATTTAATATAAATAATGATATTGCAATAGATATATAATACTATTTTCTACGTATTCTTGTTTCTACCGTCCATAACATGATAGTTTGTTCTATGTAAACCACTTCAGAATAGATGCACTATGTAACGCATTACCTTCCCAATATTTAGCATTTATCGTATTCATCAACCACCAGCAAGTATTAGAAAAAAGAAAACTGCTTACTAATCTTATAAAATTAGATTAGATGAATGTCGGTGATGTGGACAGACAAATGTAAATTATGGTACGCACATATTATCTCCAGGAATAAAAAACTTATAGATTCAGAGTTTTATTAGTATTGTTTGAAACAGAAATCAGCGCTCCTCTTTTTATTTCAAACATATGAGAAAGTCTTGTACTGGCTATTTGAGGAAATACTTTTACACGGATAATTTTCTGCTATTTTCCCGGTGGACCCTCAATGCTTCAATGACAATATTAATTCTTGTACAATTTGTGATGAAAAACATAAAACAATCAGCGACAGGAATTAATTACAAAATGAGCAATCCAATACATGGTTAGGTTAGCACAATCGTAGCTATTGGATCCCATTTAACGTGAGTAAAACCTGGTTGGTTGTCATAAATAACAAAGAATGATTCATAATTTTCTCCGTAATTTTGAAGACATAATACCATGTGTAATGTGTACTTCTAACTGTGGGAAAAAATAGCTCGTCGTTACAGTTCTAGTTGAACGTAGATATACAACATATATGCTCTATACGTGCACCCTAACTGACAAGATAGTTATTAATCCTAGATAAAACTTCTGGCTACATATGTACCAATATCACCCTTGAAAGCAGTGCCTATATTTTTGATAACTAATGAAAACTTGGATAGTCTCTTAATGTACACATTGGGTTTCCCCCAATTTTCGGGGAGAAAAATCAATCTTTTTTCCATGCCAATGCTCAAAATTTCTTGTTCCTTATCTTTTCTGCTAAAATATTATTTTGGTATGATCAAAAATGGATTTTTATCTATGCCCTATCAGAAGAAATTCTGTAAAAGAGAGTTACTAAAATACTTCATGATATCTTGCGATGGGAGCAAAGTAAGTCTTCTCTCTGATTGATGATGCATACATCTATATCTACATCTACATAATATCCTGCAAGGCACCATAAAGGTGTGTGGCAAAGGGTGAACTCACACCAAACATGCATTACATATCATGCATTAAAAAGGATTAGTAATAATATACTAGTCTAAACTTCAATTTAAAAAAAACTAGTTGAGCAAGCATGCAAAAGCATGCTGTTAGTTGGTTTAGCTCATCGTCCTTATACCAAGATGCAACTTTCTATGCTATCCATTGATACACTCGTATTGAATATATTTACCGCTATTCATACACCTAATTGTACGGGAAAAAATACCTGGTTATGTTTCACCCCCTGCCACATACCTTTTCGGTGACTTGTAGGATATAATGTAGACGTACTGATGTGCTACTTTTATAGTTGATCAATACGATTTTGTGCCTCGTCTTCAAAGTCCAACCACCCGGAGATAATTATGAATCAAGCTGTATACCCACTTCCTCGTGTACCTACTTAACGACGCTACAATACATCTCTTCTTGCAATCGTTTTTTCAAGTAGAAGATGATGGTTACACTTGTGTCGAAGGAAATTTCAAGACGGCTCAGTTATTTCCCCCGAGACTGGGTTAATCGCAAGGTAGGGCTCCATTATCAACAGCCTCTTTTTATTAACTTACCCCTTCCCTCAGAGCGTCCGCTCCGATAACCTTAAGCCCTTTCCAACGCCATATACCTCCGCGGCTCTCACCTGCACTCAACGCGGGACTCATCCACTCGCCTCCTCACCCCGACCCTTTCCACCCCTTCTCTAACCCGACAGGCAGTCTTCCTATCCTCCACCTTCTTCCCCTTCCCTTTCTTCGCGTCCATCTCGACCACTTAGCAGCGGTCACGACCCTCGATAAATCTCCTCTCTCATCATATCTGCATCAACATCTGCGGGGCAAGGCTCTTGGAAGTGTATGCCCGTACGCGTAGTATGCTTGTGTGCTGCCTTGCTCGTGTGTCCGTCGCCGTAGCTCGTGCGTTTTGGTTCTCTCCGCCAGAACCCCGCGACGCTTTTTCTCACCCCATTCCAAACGGGAATGCTCGCATAACCATATTGTCTCTGAAGGTAGTGCACAATTTCCCTGCCATTGCTGTGACCGGATCTTGTAATTACTGCTTAATTATCCAATGCTCGTATGGTATACCGTCGATTTTTTTAAAATATGAGGTTTCAAAGGTGCTGAGCCGTAATAGATGCAAATATGAACAATTTGTAGGCTATGTGCAATTTTAATAACTTATTTTATTCTTGTATGAAATTAAATCATATGACAATATGAATTTCCCTAATAATATGCAATTGAAATATGTCATTCTTAAAAGTATAACAGTATATTTTAGTTAAAAATATACAACTGATATACTTCTCCCATATCGCATGAAATAGTGAAGTATTTTAGTAATTCCTAATTATAGAATTACTAGATTGCATATATTAAAATCTATTTTTGATGATACTGAAAGTACATATGTTCTGGAGAAATATCAATTTGGGAATTAAGGTATTGACTTACAAACACATTGATTTTCCTACCTAAAACTTTAAGGTAAAGATTCCTCAAACTTTAATATCAAATAATTTAATATATATATTGCCCAGAAAGAAGCTTGATGAATACTGTAGTTAATATGGAATCGACATTGTCAAGATATCACATTATGATTAATAAAAAGAAAAAAGGCACTGTTATGCAGTCGAAGAGAAGAGGTCAAGACCAATACTGGAAGCAAGAGATAGAGGCACAACTGGAGCACGCTCCTTCATGGCAGTGAGGCATGGACGACAACAGCAGCAGAAAGTTAAGCCTGGAAGCATTCGAAATGTGCTGCTACATGAGTGTGATGAAGATGCTTTGGACAAACTAGGTGACTAACGAAGTCCTAAGAAGAATGGAGGGAAAGAGAAGTGTTCGGAAAACCTTAAAAAGGAGGTGAGACTCCTTATTGGGCAATATCTTGTGATATGATCCTTTGAGGAAGACAATCGCCAAAAGACAAATGGAGAATGGGAAGAATTAAAAAAGAAGGCTTCTCATGAGATGTATAGAGCAAGTTGTTAATGACGTGAGAGAGAAGAATAATGTAAATATGCAGAAAATAGCAGATAAAAGAATTGAGTGTAGAGCGTCGTCAAATCAATCAATTAGGATCGTTGACCCATGATGATGAAAGCAAAGGCAATATGTAGTTATTAGGGGATGGCGACTCAGTGTGGAGATAATTTACCCGATGCAGTATGAGTGGGTATCTTGTATGCGCGTGGCTCACAGGAATAGGGGGAAGGATAGAGATAAACTACAATGAACGTGATGTAAACCCGGGCTAAAGTGATGAGAGAACAGTCTTCCGGTCGTTAATTTGACCGGATACCAGAAACACATATCCTTCCGGGGAATAAATGGGTGTTTTTCCACCATTATGAGCCTGCTATATTTTAGTTGCATATGGGAAAACGAGCCGTTGATTAATAAATATGAAAGCCAAATAGATAGACCATGAGAAACGGAGATATCCTAGGAACTGGGAGAAGCGAGAAGTCTGACGGAAACTTTGAAAAAGAAAATGGGGCCATGTAATCGGTCACATCTTGAGACATAATGATTTGAGGAGGAAGATCGTAGAGGGAGATGTAAGTGGGAATAATGGCAAAGGGAGGTCTACAATTAGATACATGGAGCGAGTAGTTAACAATACCTATAGAAGAGAAAATTATGTAAAAATGAAGAGGTTAGCCGGTAGAAGAATCGTGTAGAGAGATACGTCAAATAAATCTTAGGTTTTTTGATTAGTAATGATCTATATGTGTGATAGGTATAGATGTGATTATACTTATTTTCCATCACATAGTTTAGAACTGGTGAGGTATTTCTTCAAAAACGTTTATTCTCACCCTATGACATGAAGAATCTCTGAGTACCTCAGGTCCGATGTTTCCATTAGTCACAACTTCAAGTTGATTATCCATTGTGCACGAATGGCCTCTCGGCATTTTAAATAAAATATCTACATATAAAGTAACTATACGTGCACAACAATTCCCAAAATGAAAATGTTGCATTAATTTGCAATGACCTTTTTTTCAGGACCATAAAATAGATTAATATTTCGATTTGAACAAGCTTCGTGATTATAAATTTCTTCGATTATAAAAATATGAAAACTATTATGAAATATAAATATTCCCTTAAAAAACATGAAGAAGTATTTCGGTGTTTGAGGGGATTTTCAACTCCATTTAGAGAGAGAAAAAACACACGCGCCAATTGTTTTCAGAACACGCAATCTAGTGTTCCCTGAATTTCACTCACTCTCCGTCAATTCCGGCTCACAACATAGGCTAGTGAGATCTAACATCTACATCTACATAATACCCTGCAAGCCTTCATAAAGGTGTGTGGCAGGGGGTGAACTCTCACCAAACATGCACTACATAACATACATAAAAAAGGATTAGTACTTGTATAGGTACTGTTCAAAACTACGCTATTTAAAAAAAATAAAAATAGCAAAGCATACATGCAAAAACATGCTGTTAGTTGGGTTAGCTTTAAGTCCTTATACCAACATGCAGCTGCCAATGTTATCCATTGCTACACTCGTACTGGATATATTTACCCTTATTCATATCCCTAATAGTACGAAGAAGAACATTTTGAATCTGTCAGTTCGGCAATCAATTTCTCTAATTTTGTGAGTGTGGTCCAGTCTACCATTGTAAGTCTAACAATCTAATCATGGCCGCTAAAAACTTACCGTTGGTCACAGGACGTAATGAGCGCACGTTTTTATTTAAACAATATCCTTTTATTTTCTAATATGAACTTGACCCTGGTCTCTCAATCCATAATCATCCCTTCAAAATATCGATTATGCCATTAATACAAATGGCCTCCGGAGCTATCATCAACTTACTTCCGTAGCAAAAGTCTGAGGTACGGGCTCCCTCCACCTCGTCATCCGAAGCCTCTTACGACCCTGATCCTTTTACCCATCACTCTATCCTGCAGACACGTCTGAGGTAGCTCTTGTGAGGAAATCAAAGGGCGGCTCGTAACGTGGAAGAAGCAAGGCGCTCTCTCGCCTTTTTTTTATCACGCCCATGTAACCCACATCAGACACCACTCACGCCTCTACCAATGCCCTCACAGCACTCACTTCTTAGTTTTTTCTCCAAGCATTTTTCTTCTTCTTTCACCCCGAAATTATGCCCATCTCATTCCTTTAATTCACCCTTCGCCACGCTCCTCCACACCCTTAACCTAATTCGCCTAATGCCGCCCAATTTTTTATGACGCCACACTTACTTAAAGGAGGCAGATGAAGTGAATCAAATGAATTGAGTGTGAGGGAGTGAAAACCAAGAATTGTTTCAAGGATAGGAGAGGAGAAAAATGTGGAGGATATACTACTGCGACACACAAGTGACCGAGAAAATGGTACGGATGAAGTCGAAGGACGAATAGGTCGAAGAAGGGAATTAAGCCTTAGAGGATTAAAAATAGGTAAGTAACTCACGTTTCTGCTTGAGAACATTCATGATGGAACTTATCCATCACAATGAGGTGATATTTTGCGTCGTTCGGCTGGAATGACATCCAAAATGATCCAAAATGAAGATACGTTGAATCACAATTGTCTTGCCAAAGAAGACTTCTAATGTCGGTTGCATGCTTATCCTGGAAGAGATGAGTTACAGAAAATATTTAAGTCACTAATCTAATTCATGAAAATATAAGCCAAAAAGATGATTCAAATGTATTTTTACTGTTTAAATACTGAATATTGTTACTTCATGAACAAATACAATCACCATTAGTATCGCAAGGTTGCAACCGGGGGGAAAAAGAGTGAACTATAATGCTAAACAGATATCATATTAAGAGATCATCGATAGAAAGTGTAGAATCAACGGAATGTAAAGCCGAGCTTAGCTACTGTTCGTAGTTAACTGACTAAAGTAAAGTACATTTTTATTACTTTCAACAAACATACAAAAAGTAAATAAAATGATTACTTAGTAAGATTCCACAAATTTATATTTCACCGACCTAGGTTTCGATTGTTTGACAATCATTATCGAGGTAAGCGCGGAGAGTCCTTGATAATGATTGTCAAACAATCGAAACCTAGGTCGGTGAAAAATAAATTTGTGGAATCTTACTATGTAATCATTTTATTTACTATCATGTGGTTCCACCAAGTAAAGCCTGAGGATTTCCTCTTTAAACATACAAAAATACTGAAGGTATTATAATGAAAAAACAAGAAAGCTGGGTTGCCTCAAAGGAGAACCTGTGCTGAAGCAAACTTCATGATTTTATATGCATTTTTAAGGCTTCAATTTTTTTCATACAGAAGTGAAATAATTAACAATGAACAATAATGCTATAAACATCCGAACTGTTACTAATATGAATATGTATAAGTGCAGAATAACGAGTAATTTTTATTTTTACAAGGACTCACCAAAAAGTGAGAGGAATTTTCTTCTTTCCATCCATAATCCATAATAGAAAAGGGGTGAAATAATGGATTTGGGAGTAAACAATGGATTTGGGAGAAGCAACTGTGGCTTCAATGCTCAAATGCCTGGAAATTGACATTTAGGCACTGAAATGATTTTTGATTACTAATAAAACTCTAGGGAATGGGCGTTTCCATTCACGCCAAAAACGCAAACCAATATCGTTCCATTGAAACGTAAAGTAGTATATTCTTTGATAAGTTTCTACTAAGTTATGACGTACGCACGAAAATGTCTTTCGAAAACACATTTTTGTAATTGAAATTGTTCTCTGAAAACGCAACATACATGTCCATTCGAGTACGTAGCTATGAAAACGCATACCCTAAATTTTACCTCTCCAAAATATCGGTTTGTACTAACTGCCTCCATCAAGCTGTATCTGAACAGAACATTTATGCATTCCTTACAATGGATTAGGCCCTATTTTCTATTTTTTTACTCTAAAAAGATTGCATCAGTAAAATTAATTTCTGATTTAAGGATTATATCCAGAAATTGGAGGTTCGCAAATACTGATTTGTACATTAATTTAATTTGGTGGTATCCACGTATCTCTCACTGTGGTGTTGTATCTGTAGTAGAAAGGTTTTGCACTTGAAATGCCCTTTTTTGCCATTTTTTTGCCCTTGCATGGATGTCATGAATTATATTTCCTTATAACTTAACTGTGAATTAGTTACTAGCTAGTATGGAATGCTTTAATAGTTTTAGGGGTAATTCTAATTGTACTTTCAAGCATTATTCAGCCCAGATTTATGTAGGTCGTCAAAATCTTTGTTTTTTCAAATATATTTCTCACATTTACAATGCTATTTTATTGTATTTTCCAAGTATGGTCATCATTACACCACGTATTTTTACCAAAAATAATTAATAAAACGAATTTATTTCTCAATGAAGGAAAATGATCATTTTTCGTTTGATAGTCACTCACTAGAATATTTGCATTGCCATATTTTCTTTCTGAAAACAACCATTTACATTATCTACCCAAAATAAATATAGGTATATTAAAACCATCTGTGTATTCAAAATTGCTCAGCACAACTGAGAAGAGATGACGGGATAAATGAAATTAAGATTTACGTTTATCAGTATGATAGTATCAGTAAGATACCTCAGATCTGCCTGAAAGAGAGGAAGGTGCAAGGAAGATGACTGAATGTTTGTGCCTGAGATAGAATTTCGGGTGAGGGAACAGAAAATGCGAGTGAGTGTGAGGGAAAGAGCATTGGGGTGTAAGGAGCTCACATGTGTGTGTGTGGGGGGAGGGTTGAGGGTTAAGAAGAGGAGGGGGAGGGGTTGAAGTAGGGGTCATGTTTGGCGCGTGTCAATGCTCCGTGAGTGAGGACCACGAATTAAGATGCGTCGCTGCGATATGGCGGTCGTGAGCGCAACCCCACCGCCGCCGCCGTCGCCGATTCCTTCGTCTGGGGAAGAAGAAAAGGCACTTGCCGGCCGCGGAGACGGCTTCGTTCCTCCCCCTGCCGCCCTCCCTTAACAGCCTTGAGCAGGCCCCTTTCACCTCCAGGAAAACCATATAGTCATCGCTCGGGATGCCAAAAATTCCTCGTAATGCAGCTAAAAGCGTGCCACCCCAAGACCAAACGTGCGCAGGGTAAGGAATTTCACGAAGCAGCTCTCCTTTAAGCGTCCGTCCGACCTACCATTTTCTTCTCCCTGAAAGCATTTCACTCTCAAGGCACCAAAAAGTCTAAACAATTCCCTTTCAAACTACTTCAACTTTATTTTGGGACACGGCGGAAACCTACTTACTCCCCGCAGCAACTTTACCGATCATCAATCCAAAGATTGCTTTGGCGACACTCACCACTCAGTCGTTCTATGGGGTACTTATTTCATGTACATGGATTTAATCGTAACCAGAATCAAAATTGAGTCAGATGGACTACCAATAAAAATGGGAATTTAACCCAGAAGTGCCTCCCGGGGAAAATTACTTACGAGGAAACATATGTAGAAGATGATAACCATTCCCAAGTTCCTCGGGAAAGTACGCTGCTCTCTAAGACCTTAGTTGCTATTTTCTCTTATACCTTTCATATGCTTTAACTACTTTCATGCTCGTCACGTTACGTTATTTAAAATGTCATTAACTCGTGAAACTTAATTCATACCACTTTTTACCAGACAAATTTCAAAAGTGTTAGCAATATGCATAAAAGGATAATAATAGTAGGAAAGTCATTTGAACTTAGTTTTTCACCTTACTAGCACGTCCGCAAAGGTTTCCCTGTAGAATACGAAGGGAGAAAGTGGTTTCTCAGTAGTAAAGAAAGCACAAAACAGACATACCTCCATCAAATGATGCTCTTCATTCGATCCGTAGGCTTCCAACCTCTACAAAAATATTCTAACACTACGAACTCTGGTTAACAACACCGTAGGAAATGATATATTATGCATTGAAGGAATGCCTAACCAATCAATAATTATTTCATTGCAAAGTAGGCTCTAATAATTACAAAAAAGAAAAAACAGAAAAAACTTACTTCTTTTCCACAAATATATTTAAAACAAATTTAAAACACTGTAATCTTGAGAATGGCCTGAGAAGGCCGAAAGCGGTAGATTTTATTTGTTACATATTCAATGTAAAAGGCCATTTGTGGCTGTTTTTGAATATTTGGTAAATAAATAAATAAATAAATAAATTTGTTTAAAATATATTTGTGGAAAAGAAGTAAGTTTTTTCTGTTTTTTCTTTTTCATAATGAAAAATAACTTCCATAACGTAAACTCGCCAACCATTTCTTTTATTCTAATAATTAGTTACACGTACCTCATTGATGCTTATCTAACATGTTTCCATAAACTTGTTGCACTGAATGCACATCTCAGTTGGTTGTGCGTAGTACGTGCATAATAATTATTCGCCCCTCACAACCTTAAAGTGCCTTGCAGGGTCATTTGTTGATGCACCTTACTTTATTCCTTTCCCGATAACCTGCATCTGCCTACATATCATAAATATAAGTTCAAACACAATAATAAATCAGAAAGGCAAGGGATTCAGAGAAATAACAGGAAACACTATGGCTTCTAAGGAAGTCTTTCGCCCCGATATATAACCTAATAACGGCTGAATACATAACATGTATCTTAGATAAAAATGCACCTCCCTCTCTCATTGCTTCCGCAGTATTTTTGATGGTGTATTTCATAATTATGTAGCTTCTCTCACTTACACTTTGCGTGATGATACCAGAATTTCTAGAACTCGTACTCCTGGACCCAAGTTCTTATTTTCTGCGACGTATTCCTCCCCAATGCTGGTGCGTGTGGTTCATTATTCCCAAAATAATTTTTTCTAGTTATTTCCTGGCTGTTCACATCTTGCCACTTCCTACTTATCTCAATTCCTCAATCATTTCTGCTCTGATTCACGTCTTCTGGATCCTTCCTTCACGTACAGTTCCTAGCGTTGTCTCTGATGGTCTCGCTACCCCAGCTTTTTATCTTTTTTTCTCTTTTCGTGAGCCTTCTTCTCCTAGTACATTCCATATTTTAACATCAATTCCATTGTCTGAGAAGAGCCATTTGTTCGAATGTTCCCATTTCGTGCGTTAATTTAATCTTACAGCGACCTCCGAAGGCCTTAACTCCCAATTTTATTGTCTCAATATCTAACCAAGTGAGCAGGGTCTCGTGAATGATATGACTCATTACTCGTACTGTTAGGATCTATTATAATTTATGCAAAAGACATGCTCTCGTATCTTCCCTCAATAGAGTTTGTCACGCAATACCATCAACAAATTTGCTGCCCAACCAGGGCCAGGTGCCTTTTCGCATCAGCCTGAGGAAGAGACACCTCGCGTGGACTATCATTGGTTTTGCCATATTTTGTAATTGGAATCTGGAATTAGTTACATTACATAGAGCAATGGCTCTCACCAGTTCACCTGCACAAGAGATCGAAACGCACCAGTCCTTCCACTAGTATCAATCCATCACATTATCAATGGTAAAGGAAGAAAATGTACATACGAGAAAAATGTTGAACAGAAAATAACTTGAAAAAATATTAATACATTTATAACTTAAGACAAAATTAAAATACAAAATATTTTTTAAGGTATCTCTACCTATATTATTGGTTCCTAAGATCCGAGAACGTCTGAGCTGGATACTCAAAAAGATCCCCCACCGGCAGATACACCAGTATTTGCACAGCATCCATGCCCGAATCGGACCCCTAATTGCGATAGTTGATTAGGCAGGCGGAAACTTTGGCGATAAAATGATTTAGCACGCACCGAGAACCGATTACCTTTGCTTTCAACCATAATTTATGTTCATTTTTTCGAATCAAAAACTCCGAAGCAGCTATTAACCCTCAAAAGAGATGTTAACATCACATCTTGGGAATAATGGAGATCGCTGGCCGGCTATCGCGTGTTTGAACAAGGGATGGAACGGAGGAAGAGAGAAGGCGAGATAGGGAAGGAGAAGTAGAGAGAGATGAAGCCAATCATGCAGTCGGGGTTGATGGAAAAGTAAGAGGCGGAGTGAGGAACACAAAAAAGACGGAATAATGCGTTGATGATGGATGACGAGTGAAAACACAAAAGGTGGTCGAAGGATGAAGGGGAGTGGAGAGGGAAGGGAATTCTTAGTGGAGGGGTTGAAGGGAGTGTGCCCAAACGGTAATGGGTAAGAGAGAAGGAAGAGGAGAAGGAGGCTTATGAATTAGGTGCAGTGGAGTGGGAAAGATAAAAGGGTGTGGGGTGGGAGTAAAAACGTATACGCGTCTCGATGGGGACGAAGGGTGGAGGTCACTTAGAAGTCCAAACAGACAGACACCTGGGCGGGGGTAATTGCCCTCCTCCGAGGATTTTTCCACGAATTACTCCTCCTTCCAACCACTAGGAGCCTCCCAACCCTCTCAATCCAATGGGAATCGTCCCTTCCAGCTCTAAAACCCTCCCCGCCCTAGCAGCGAGGCTCGCATTTCTCGCCCATGAAGATCTTCATAGATGCGGGCAAGATTGTAATTTTCCTGATGTAATCGTATTTAAATTAGGTCTCTCTCTCTCACTGGAGAGAGAGAGAGAAAGAGAGAGAATACATGATCACGAATACAATAAAAAAAAACAAAAACTCCGCCACCACTTCAAAGAGAAGACTAAACTTCGTAACAAATAGTTAAAAGGCAAACTGGACTCCAGCATCACTACAGAATATGCCATAAATGCTCATTGTAACCACAAAGAACACAAGAGTGAACTGAGGAGGGGTGGAGAAACCTAGGAAATGAAGGAACACTTTGATGGTTGCCATTCAATATTCAAACAGAATTATTTGACGACCGTAGTAACAATGTTCGCTACAAATGGGCAATTAAATTTGAAAAAATACAAACTTCAAAGTCCTTATCGAGGTGCCTCATTTCTACACATTCTTTGACTTTCCATGTCTGTAGCAAAAATTTTCATTTCAAAATACCAACTTGGACGTGACAAATAAAATAATCATCCACATTACAAAGTACGACCACAGTTTTGCGCGCCTCATAGGTTTGGGCAAGTTTATGACTTCTTTCGTGACATGGAGCACCAAATGAAAGAAGCCACTGTGCATGCATCCTTTCATTTTGAAGTACTGTAAGAGGGCGAAAAAGAGTCAAATTGGTACCGAGGGATGTCTGCTTAATGCGATTAGCTATGAGATGAAACTGATGAGTCCGTCTCCGAATGAACGGAAGGGAGAAGTGATACCCAGATGAGATAAGAGGAGGAAAACACTCTAAACCAAACCAACTCTCCCTGAAAACACCTGATGACAGCCACTCAGCAAAGATCTAAACGTTCCACTGATACTATCGCTGTTTTGTGAGCCAACTTTTTCATTTGAATAAAGCAAGCACGGAAATTATTTGTTTTCCATCCAAATCAGAAAAAGTCCATTCCAGGCGATTACCATGAGCCAGCTATGAAATATAATACAAGAATATTCAATGCAAAAATATTCAATGCAATAAACTAGTCACTGTGCTTTAACCCTCTAAAAGAAGAAGAAAATATACGGAATAAATTCATGATTTTAACCAAAGGAAAGTTGGAAGTTTTTTCTTTATTCTATTCACCTTCACCTACCTGAATACCGAAGTACGCACCAATGTACCGCCTAGTATAGACATACATTAAGTGGTGAGATAGTTCATAATCCCGAGACGCGAGCGATAATTGTTATTTTTTAACAAATAAAACTGGAATTAGTCTTTACACGCTCAATGCTAGCATATCATAAACTACTAGTAATCAATAAATGAATGATACACCTTAAAGTATATTATGCTTTTGCATTGTGACCTCGGTCTGGTTTTGATGAATATTTAACAGAAAGTAATGGAGATCTTAATAAAAGCGGTATGAAGAGGGGTACCTATGACTACGTAATACCCTCCTATCCATCGCGAGTGTGTGATTTCGCACATCACTTCTCATATGTGAATGAGAGGTACGCTGCTTGATGGTAGAATCAGGAGTAAATCTGATGAAATAAATAGAGAAGAAATGAGGTTGGGAAGGGATTATTAAATGATCATGTTAGAGATGATAGGAAATAGTGTATATGCACCACAGCAAAACCTACCCTATACAGCACAATACCCAATAATAGTTTTAAGCCGCATGATAGTACTTTAAAAGGGAGATAAGGTTTCTATAAAAAACCTGGCGATCTCTTACCCAACGATTATGTTATACTGTGCATGTCTTCTTTTATGAAGATCTTCATAGATTGTAACTTTCCTGATGTAATCGTTGGATGCCACTTGTCACACATTGTAAGTGTAATTTATCAGAATATCTCTTTGATGAATGAGCTTTGTACTATGGAGAACACTACTACCGGATTTGATCACTGTTCATTCTGCCTTCATAGGTTGCGCCTCTTCAACGGGCGTTTGGTGTTGAATTGGAGAACTCGGAAGATTTCATGTCCATTTTTTTTGAAGATAAATTCCTCGTTGGAAGATTAGTTGATTGATAACCCCCAATTTTCAATCATGATATAAGTATAGAAAATTAGTTTCTTTTTCCTAATCAGTGTGTTATGAAAGTTTATTAGCATCGACACAGCATATAAAGATTTTCGGTTAACATTTAGCCATTACACTCATTCAATGTCAACATACTCTTAAGGATTGCAATTGAACTAATTTTTATTGAGCCTTTTTTTCATAATGGCCTCCTCGACCTATGGTAGAGGAATCTTCGCTTAGTGCCTTTCGGTATGCGACACAGACGCATCGCCGCATAAGACGTGCTGGCCGCAAAATGTGAGTGATGTGCGTGGGAAGGATTTGATAAGCATTTTTAAAGGATACGGGATGAATTAAATGATGAGCGAGAAGTGTTGGCAGTTTGATTGGGAGAGATTCAAAAAGGAACCACGAGATGCCCTTGGCAGGTGGAGGAGAGAGAGTCACGTTGTAGCAAGGCCTCACGAGAGTAAAGCCTCCCCTCCACCAAATTCCCAGAGAGAGAGAGAGCTCTAATAATAATCGTAACGTGGTATTCCGCTCTTCGGAGGAAAATATGAGGCATTGCCCTACTGTTATCGCCCGAGTGTGGTACAGATAGATGGCGGGTGAAGAATGGGGCAGCGAGAATCTCTCTCGTCATATTTCGCGGTCCTACAAAAGTGGAGATGGGCTCTTCGTGAAAGATTTTTGGTGGCTCTATAAGTGGATGTAAGTCTGTGTAAGCTCCGGGCCGCGCGGGGATGACTTGACAGATACGCGAGAGAAAATGAGTTGCGCGTTGGCTGGGTTACAACGCCTTCGAAACGAGGTATGATGAGTAGCCAAATGGTTGACGCGTTGTTATGATGAAATCCCAGGCCGGAACCAGTATCAAAAACGAGCATGTGGACTTAACAAGCTCAGATGCGAAAAGAATACTTCACAAATGTGTAGCATAGAGCAATACATCGAAGTTATGGTAAGTGGTTTTCCCTCAATCTACACAAGGAAATAATTAAACTTCAAAACATGTAGTGAGTGCTTGGGACTATGAGTCTTCTTATATGCTTCCATTTGGGATTTGAGAACGAGCGCCCATAAGTGCCTCTCGCACGGCACATCTTTAGCTTACGTTACATACTTCCTATGTCGCACAAGTGAAAATAAAAAGAAATCACTGGGAGGATTTTCTATTTTCTTTTTTCTTAAATTATAGAATATGCAAATCTAATACTGATAGTGTCTGTTTAACTTGAAGTACAACGAAATGGTTACAAGCCAGGAAATAAATCCGAGTGGGTTCCTATCAGTAGCGGAATTGCTCGCTTACCTACAAGGCTCTGGCTCGTATACGTTTTTGAAATAAGTATTGAAAGGAATAAAACAAATAACCACCCTTCAGGAGTCAGTTTGACCTTACTCTTGGGTGGACCGACATAAGACCTATACGTAGGTACTCATCGAGTACGATTACGATCCCGCGAGTACGATCCCACAAACATTTGCTAGACTGTGATATAAATATGACGACGAATGACGGTATCTTTTTAACCTTTCCAGGAATACAGTATCCTCTCACGGAACAAGAAGAAAACATCATGATACCAACTTATCTTGACAAATGCCCATGACTGAGACGAAATGAGTAGGCATGGAACATTATGCATACGTGGCGATCAATAGGTGGAAGGTGGTTATCGGAGTCGGGGGAAAGCTGGACGTCAATAGCCGCAGGATTGGGGCTCGATGATGACGAGGAAGGAGATGGAGTGAAGACTCTTCTGGAAGGAGGGGACGAGGGGGAGGCGTTGTTGCTGGTGCGGATTCCGGAGGGGGGCGGGGGGAAGAGAGCGAGGAGGGAGATCAAGCAGGGAGATATCAGGCGGGGCCTGGGCAGCGCACCGCCTAAGAATCGGTCAGTGCCGAAAGCAATATGGGAGTATGGAGTCGAGTGATTTCGAGATATCGAGAGAGAGGGCACCTGAGCCATCCTCTTTGGCCAGTGGGCTTTGGACGGAAAAAACAAGCGCGATGCTCGCGATAGTGGAACCGAGAAACACAGGGGGAAAAAACACAGCTAAGACGCAACAAAAAAATCTTGTGGAAATAGAACTATGGAGTTATAATAGCGCTGATGTTTCGTCCAATGATTATCATTCAATTATTTAAATAAGCTTGTAAAGTTCCAAAATTATATGTTTTGGAATATGTAAATGTCCTCACACACGTTCCAAGAGGGATATTGTGTTTCGATCCTTATCGAAGTTAACAGGTCCGAAAAATGGTTTTCTTTCTCATCCTTTCCACAAAGACATTCCCTGTTTTTTTTTTTAGCAGTTATGGTTCCAACTTTGATCTGGATCGGTTCATGAGCACTGCCTGTTGATCAGGCTAGCTACGAGTATCACCTGCCGTCCTCAAAGGAAATGTAACTCACGGATAAGTGAACTTCAAACAGACCCTAATTCGAAGTTTCTTTGCGTGATGAGTGTTGTATATAGTGTGCACGTGACAGTATCGGCTAATTCTCGATTCAGTATAATCAAAACACATAATACATCCGTAAGGATAAAGCAATCAACGGTAAATATAACTGGGATTGAGAGTTGATTTCATAGTTGAATTTATACAAAACTTTCCCTCAATAACTCACATTTCATGAGGGAGCTTTCACTCCTTCCAATACCGACATTATGCTTGAATCAACCCAAAATTTCATTCATATGCCTCTGCGCCACTACTTAACTCGTATGGGTGGCACCTTAATATTGCTTTTTCTTCGCATCTCGTCTCCCTTAGGGTTTGAAAGATTTCAAAGGATTACTCTGCACACAACTTTTTAGACGCATGATATAAAGCATACGACGCAACCCAACGGTTTTGAACGTGAATTGAGCCTAATACCCTCGAAGTCTTAAGGAACGAATGCACCGCAAGTTAAGGGGTTGGTCTTCATGGGGAACACCCAGCTAAGGAATTGCCGTGGAGGTCGTTCAACCACTTAATTTCTTAGCCAGGGGAGAGGGGTACGGCGGCGATAAGCAGCGCCAAAGGTCTCGCGACGCCTGTGGGGATGGAGCGGCGGTGGAGAAGTGGGGGGGAGGGGGTTGCTCCTGATGAGGGGCTGGGAGGTAAAGGAGGCGGAATCCCTCCAGCCCAACCCTTCAGCTACCCTGCCTCCCACGGCAACCTCCCACTGCACCATTCTTCTTCCACCTGCGAGTCCCCTCCCCCTCCGTCTCTCCACCCCCAGTCTCCTAAGACTATGGGGTGGTGGGCGGGGAATATTCCTGAAGGCGTTATCTCGAGGGACTCTGGGATTATGTGCAAAAGAAAAGAAGTCGCTCGCGCTCGTAGTTCCGTTACTGCTGCTGCTGGTGCTGTCCTGATTCATCGCAAAGAGTTTTTATTTAAGATGTAGTGGGAAGGGCAAAGGGACAGGAGAGCTAGCCGGAGCCGCGTAATAAATCACCGCAACGTAAGATTACAGGGCAGAGGGTGGGAGTCGTATCGGAAGAATGGTCGAGGGGATAATCTCCAACGGTGTCTCTCAATTACGAGCGCTTAGACCTGCACCGGGTATGCAGGATACACTACGCTCAAGTCTTTCTCTCTCACGGATATTTTTTTTATATTTTCCACCAAGGAAGTCTACGGAGAGAAAGGCGGTCGCAGCCGTGCGAAGTCTCGTGGTCACGTGAAAGTTTCGCCTGGCGAGAGACTACCTACTGCTTAGGTTCGGCAGTTTTTGAATTCTGCATATCTAGCGATCACTCGAAAAGTCTAAGGCGCTTTCGTGCAGTAGATGGATGTCGGCCTTTTAAATTCGTCTCGCGTAAACACTTTTTAAACCGCTGAAACTGATAACCATATGAGAAAATGCGCAATCCGTCTCGGGCTTTCATGTTATTGCCCTGTTAACTTCAACATCCGACACAGAACTCGTGTAACTGCTAATGCGGCTTTTATAAATGAGACAATTTTGCGAATTTCTCGAATTTTGAGTTCTTTGTGCACTTTATCATTTTGCAATCAATCGTCATTACCGCGGAGTAACCCCTTCTCACAACCAATATGCTTGCTTCGTCTATCAGTAGCACCGATTACTGGTAAGGTCTTGAAATATATTTCTCCATGAAACAGACTTTTAAACGCCTTTCGCCTGATGTAAGTGCCCTTTTCAATTGCCAACTTGCTTTTTCAAATCACCATTTTTCTATACATCTCTATGACTTGAAATTACTTGCATTTCAAACCTTACTATGACGATCCTATTTCATTTTCCTATCATTACTTCCCAAAATCTCATCACACTTTCTTAATAAACAGATTTAAAATAGTTGTCACCAATGATTTCACCCACATTTTTATTAATTTCATTCTAAACGTGTCTGCACTATGAGTATTTGTCATCAATTCCTACCTCAATTAATACTTTTCCACTTATTGCCTTACCTAATTATGGGGAATGCTAATACCTCTTCTACTTCTTCTATTATTATACTTCTATTCTAGTTAGTATTATGATAGAGTTTGATTTCCTCACACCATTCAAAATTACCCTTAACGTTTTACTACTGACTGGTTGGTATTATGGTGATCAACCAGATATTTCCTAAATCAGTTCCTTCGCATTACGAATCTATGCGAATTACTCTTTCTTGTGCATTCTGATTCATGAATATCGCGGGAAAGGCTTTATAACCTCCATTTTCAACTTCAACTCCTGCAACCTCTTCATTATGTTTTTTTTTCCTCGCATGATTTCGAGCAATAAATTGTAGAAGGATGAAGAATGCTCTAATGTTGTTGATCTACTATTTAAACTGAATGAAAGTCCCTTTGAAGGCACACGGCCTTCTATGTACATACCTAGTAGCTTTCCGGGTTTCATGTTATTCTCTTCAATGTTTCCTCACAATATTTTCCCGAATGATCATTACCTCTACAGAGCTTGTAATATACTAAGATCCTCATTGACTGCTTCAATTATGATGCCATAACTTGCAAGTTGATGAGACTTTTCTTGGCATCTCTCCATTTTAATTAAGTAAACCTTGTTTTTTGCACCTTGATCCTTTGGTATATTTTGGAAATGTACGTTAGTTTTATTAAAACCTGCTTGTGATTGGAATTGGATAATCAATACGAATTAACGCGGAGGGGTTGCAGTAGTTGAACTCACTGAGGGAGTTTACCAACGATTGAGATCATTTTCGTCGTCAAGACCACAAGTTAACGGACCTTAAGTATTTTAGGGCCAATAGCATGCAAAAATTTCTCGTATACCTACATACTAAGCCAGAGTATTTTTTTAAGCGGAAGCATTGAATTCAAACACCATTTCCAGTACCCTTGGCCTTGGTACTTTTTTCAACAATCTCTTTTATATTTTAAAATACCCCTATCTATTCCAAAGCTGCATCACTTATATTTGGAGTTAAACGATGGTTCTTATACCCTGGAGTTAACAGTTGTTGGATTGACTTATTCCGGGATTGAATATAGGAATGCAATTGCAGAGGTATTGAAATGTGTAGGGTACATACACATTTTGTCCTCTTGAGGTGCTATATTTCCAACTCTCTTGTTATGGCACTTGATTTTTCTGCTGCATAATAGTGATGAAATGAGCCAGAATAATACAAGTCGCCGGAAAGGTCTTAGCAATGTTTACAGTCATCCATGGCAAGAGATATTCTGTAGACACAGCCCGACAGAACAGTGACATTAGCATTTGTAGCCTAAAAGGGAGGATTACACGCGTGGTAGAAATCCCTGAAAAGGGCTCTCGGTCTCCGGGAGACCCTTAAAAAGACTTGAAGTGGAGCTCTTCTGCTCAGAAGATGTTTCTTTCCCGAAAAGGTGGACTCGCGGGACCTTCTGGGAAGCAGTGGATTCCCTTTCTCACAACAAAAGGCGAAGGCAGAAGTAGGAGGAAAGGGTGAAGCTGGGACAGCGGTAGAGAGATGAATTTTGAGGGTAGGAAAAGGAGAGCGACAGGCGACGGACGCCCCAGGGGAAGAGCGAAGACAATGCCGAGGGCGCCCCTTCAGCTAAAGTGTCTGTCCGTCCACCCTGCTATAGGCGGCCAATGCCTGCGCCACCTTTCCCACATCATCCCTTCTTAGAGAGACACTACGCCCAAGATAATCTCTTTTTCTGCGAGTACTCATATTACTCTCCCTTTCTCTCCCTATCCAGCTCTACGGTTCAACTCACCACCATTCACTTTCGCCTCCTTTTTGACTTGATGACAAATGCAAAGAACTGAATACATGGAATAAAGACGAAAATGTCCCGTAAACTACAAATTATTAATTTTTTTAGCACCTGAACATTTTTATGGTGTACTGAAATTATATAACACATGCAGTACCCTCTAAACCATAAATATTTTTTCTTACAAATAACAGGGCAATGTGTTTGTTTTACGCCATCAGGCAAATGCAAAAAAACCATGACAACACTGAATTTTGAACGCCCAAATAAGAAAATAGAATCTCTAATTCGGATTCTCTCCAACCTACTATTATATCGGTTGATATGACGAGTAATCAGGTATCTAAGTGCGAACACAATTCTTTTTTTAAGGTGGAGTTCACCTTTACGCCTTAGATATTATACCTCAAAAGGCAAAGACTTGAAAATTAAATGCAACTGTTTCCACTTTATTACTCATTTTTAAGAAAGATATTAAAATTTTATGGTTAACAAAATACTTATAAAAGGCCTTCATTAAACACTTTTAGGATATAAACGTCAATTAAAAGAAATGTTTGTTTCAAATTTTTTATGCATTTTTTAGCACTCTAAGAGATTATTAATCATTTGAATCAAATTTTCTATGTTGCAAGACGTCTCTAATTTACCCCAAGTCATCGTTGGTAAAATATTTCAACCGTATACAAGGTGTACAATTAAGAAATAGTCTTTTCAATACACTTCAATCCTGCACTGCATTGCAATGCATCTACACTGCAATGGGAATTCGAAGGCAGTTTCGTCGATGTTTTAATTGATGTTTTACATCCCTCTTAAGGAGTCTCTACCGGCTTTGGCACTTATAAAAGCAAGTAGTATCCGCCCATTAGTAAAAAAAAATCAATTGTATCAAATAAATCTTTCTTACCGCTACAAACCTAATCTTGAACTAAAGTCTACCCATAAACTTGGAATCATTCTGAAAACATACTGTATATTTCCTTTTCTGGATATGATCACTGTCAAATAGTCATTATTGGTAATCATATAGCATGGAGGCATGTCTATGGCCTAATTTTTCAGAGACAATAATCATCAAATCATCACCATCAATGGTTACTAAGATACACGGAGGGAGGTTTTTAATGAGTTCCCCTTCCTATTTGATTTTGCTGCCTATAACACAGCGGCAGTAGATTTACATTATATTTATCTCGAGCTCCTAACATCACTTGCATCTCTTCATGAAATGGTTGATTTATTCTTTTTACCTCTAATACTTTCTCTACAATATACCTTCCACCTCAGTCTTTGGCATCTTATCATTTTTGAAAATTGCCCTCAAATGTTGCCAGGAAAATCAAACGGCAAGGAATCTTTAAAGCCAAAAGTACATAATAATATACATTACATATTTAAAAACCTTTTGCAGGTACCTAATACAATTTCATAAACTAAAAGACCCGTTCCAGAGACATAAAAATGCATGTAGATATAATCTATCGCAATAAATACTGAATTTTTTAATACTGAGAAGCGGTGTGGACTTTTTAATTGGATTTCGTCGTCACTAATAAAAATTCAATACGATTACCATTCCCATAACGTTCCCAGTTCTATACGCATTGAGTCACTCAGTGCAAGTTCAGCACCATCGCCTGTTAAACGCCAAATGCATAAGGACGCTTCCGGCCTAAGTGGCATCGAGCACCGAATCAATCTTCAGCACCAAAATTTACATTTCTTCCTTCTTTTATCTTTGCAAAACAATACCTCAGCAAATTTTATGAAGGGATTATACGATAGCAGAACCTGATTATTCATCATTAAATATTTTTAGCACTAAATTATTAAAATCCACGGCCGGTTGTGATGTTCAATGAAACGTTTGGAAGTGTACAAGTGCTATGAAGATGGATGATTTACTTCCATATGCTGTAATATAAAGCAACCCACGATATTATGATAGGTATATCATATCATGGCCCGATCAATAAAACTCCCAAAATTTCGTGCCATTCCTTTCCTTTCTAACATTTAAAGCACGCTACTACAAGAGTACAACACTGTTTCGACGATTATGCCGGAATAGAAGACATTATTTGAAAAGGTCATTGGTGTATAGGGAACGGTAAACGTAACATGTGAGATCATGATGATATACCAGCTCAAGGAAATGCACACCAGTATCGGGTGAATCAGAGAAAAACCGAAATACACACACATGTCTCTGATTGATATGCTGATATCAAAAAAGAACAGACGATCCAAAGCACAGTAGCTAACCCGCTCGATATGACAACGCTAGAACCCTAACAGTTTTTTCTCTCCAAGGCTGTACTTAGCAGAGGGCACGAAATAGAAATGAAAGCACCTGACAATCTTTGGAATGATTCTCCTTGACGGGCGGGGAAAATCGACCAGTAGCACGCACTTTTTTTACGTCCGCCGACCCCGACGTCTTCCCCACCAAGGCCCACCTTCGTCCCCACTCCACCACCCGCACACGCACGACTTCTCCGGTTCTGCTCCGCCCAGGGGAGACGCCTTGAGTGCCCGTCAACGGCGCCTCCTCAATCCCACGTCGAGTCTTAACGCTCGGGAATTCTTAAGGATTCACCGACGATTCCTGCGAGAGAAAGAACCCGCGGAGTGTTGAGAATTTCAGCCTCCGCCCCTGAGGGAGAGGGGGAAAAAAAAGGAAACAGGTTGTGTAACGAGAGACGAGTCGGTTAGCAAGAAAAGGGGACAGGGTAGTTTTTTTATGCGAAAGGGAGGAGCGAGGGGGTTGCAGAGGGAGGGGAAGAGAGGGAGGATGAGAGATTCCTCCCGCGCACTCATGTTCCTTCGCCCTAAACTCAGCATCGCCACAGTAGCGCCCGTCCTCACTTTCCAACCTTCTTGCCCGGGTTCTCATTATGGGATCAGACTTGTCGGCGCCTCATCTCTCTTCGCCCCGTTGCGGCAGCGATGCTCGTGGCATTCGGAGACGAGGGAGGGTCGTGGGGGTCCGACACAGGGAGGACAGGGCGGGGGGAGGGGCGGGGGGGAGAAGGGCGAGGGTGGGGATTCTGATTTTTTGTGAGGACCCACAGAAAGAGCTAGAGAGAGGAGGCGGGGACCCTGCCAGTCTCTCTGCTCCCTAACCCTGCTCCTTTGGCGCCTCCTTTTATTTTTTTTCTACGCTACTAGCCACCCTCGCGGGGAAGAAAAGGGATTACAGGTTGCGCGTCCCATCCATTACGTAAAAGCGCAACTCCCTGGCGGAGCAGTGTCCACAGTTCTGGTTTGGGGACATCGGAGGGGCGGAGTAGTCGTGGATGTGGAGGCAGGAGTGGGGAAGGGGTAGGGGTGAGTTATTTCCCTGGCACTCACCCTCGCTTTCCTTCCCTCCTCCCCTCCCAACCAGTCCTTTCGCTAAAGTGAAGGGTTTACGAGTTGGAGGAAGAAAGGTCTTCTCTTTTCAGTGAAGGGACAGTTCACGAGAATTAACCGGCAGACTCCTCCAAAACTAACTTACCCGCCACTTTCTCTACTTCTCCGCAGAGCACTTACATTTTTTTTTCTTCGGTTGGTGTTTTTACATTTTTGAAGATGGGAGGGGGGAGAATAAGAGCGCCGACGCAGGTTCCGTCGCTAGAATTTCAGAAGCCTTTTTTTTCAAGAGCATGGATGCAAATATGCACCAGGTAGAAGGAATACGGTTGTAAAATATTGGAAATCTCGCATTGTACACAAACAAAAAATTATAATTAAAGTAATTTCAATAAATGTCACAATTCTATCTGCTTTGAATTTATACAACATGCCCAACTAACAAAATTGACCGAAGCCAATTAACAATGGGTTACAATATTTAAAGTCCGTTTTATATGATTTTCCTGATGAGTTTAGAATTGTGCCGCCACTAAAATTTATGTCAAGTTTATGAATATGCTAAAAGTTTTAACTATTGTCGATGCATAATTGACACTGAAAAGAAAATGAATCGGTAAAAATTAAAAAGATCACTTTTTCAACAAAAAGATACATTCAACATTATTATCAACAAAAAGATAACATTTTAAGTGAATACTGAAGTAAAAGACTCCAAATTTAGGAACTTTTCATGTTCTCTCGACTTTGAATGGAAAAGTTTGGAATTTGAAAAAAAATTATAACATCAAATCATAAAATGAGTTATTTCGTGAATATTTTAATTCTAGAATATTTTTGACAGAAAGATTAATCCAGATAAGAAGTATTTGATCCAAAATCTAACAAATTTCGGGTTTTCATTGCACCCTCCGGGGAGGACACCAGTTAATTCACTACTACTTCTATATATTTCATGACTTGACGCATTTTCTGAGTCTCACATAAAGTTATATGGGGTTGAAATTCCATATAAAGCAGTAAATGTACTGAATAGAAGAAAATCCGTACTGAATAGAAGATTACTTATACTTGAAGATGGGAGGAGAACACCAGCGCTATTTTTCACTGGTGATGTGCCCTCTCTAGCCTCAACATCAGTGCTTCCACTTCTTCCTCCCGTTCGTCAATGATCTAACGATACTCCATAGTTTGAAGATAGTGGCTGTTGCGGATACCTCACATAACCTCCCAATGCTGCTTATAGACCCATTTCCAATGCTTGAGCATACATTTTCGTGCTGTGAACAACTTATTATAGACGAGCTTAAGACTCATCTGAGTGTGAAGCTGAGTTTTACGAGTGTTGACGTTCATTGCAGCTCGTAGTAGCATCAGGTATGAGAAGGGATGAGGGGCTACTCTCTACTTACTGAATATCCGAAATTTTCTCATCAGTCAATATTTTAATCCTCATGCTGTGGCCTGTGGTGGATCATGAAAGATCTAAAGACAAATATTCTTATGCAGTTACTACTGGAATCAAAAAGAGGAAAGAAATCATTCCCAAGTTTTTGATGAACACTGACAGCTAAATTAAAAAAAATATTTACGAGTACTACCTACACAATCCTCAAGATATTTATTTCTTAAAAGGTTGTGTCCAAAATAAAACATTTATAGATAGGTACTGGCAAGTTAAGACGGTAGGTTGGCTTGTCAATCGAGTCATACAGTCAAGGAGCTAAGCAACGTGTAAATTCATTTACATTGTTAAGTATTTTGGTGATAGGCAGAAGATATTTACAACTGTTAGATGCATCGGATCAGTCCAAAGCAAGAGTTGTGCTGGCAGCAGAATACCAGTAGCATGCGATCGCAGGGAATGTTCTTCACAGCCTTAGAATTTCTAGCAATGAAAGAATATAAATTATAACAAGTGTTTTGCGCTTCTGCAACACGATGAAAGCATACGTTTTTTAAAATATTTCCCAGCAATAATATTTCACGGTAAAACACAAAAAATACGACGATGAATGAATAGAAATCGTTAAAATTTCATTTTTTATTGACGTTGCCCGGTATCTTTGAATTTTTTTTATAATTTTGGATATGTTTCAATACTAATAGTTGTCATAACCTTTGTCGATAATAATTATGGCATCTTTTTGTAACTCATTTTGAGTTTCAATTTTATTGGCATTTTTCATCCAAAACTGTATAATAGTTAGTTACATTTTAATGCCAGCAAAGGTATTCATGAAAAAATGTTATATTTACATGTAAATATGCTTTCCCTTGAGAATGTTTGCCATCCGATGGTTAAAGTACCTATGTATTATATCAGAGAGAGTATCATAACAGGATATAATAAAGTTAAGCAAATTACTAACCCAAGCATGGTAACTTACTAACTCATGCTTTGTACATTGAAATTAACATCTTTTAAGAAACTGTTCTACCTGACTAATCAATCAATAGTTAACAAATTACCTTGTGATAACAACTAGTTAGTTGCACGTGTTTCCATGTATCTTTCAGTTGCATGCACTTAGTGCGTTTACGGTGAGGTTTCACATCCTGCCACACACCCTAACTATAAATCGCAGTACACTGCAAGTGCACTAAACAAATGCTCAATGATATTCCATTTTTTCCACTTTTATAATCATTACATGAAAAGAATAAGGAAAATTACCAAAAAATATTAGTCGTAATTGTAAATTGAGCAATCAAACTCGACAGCATTTAATCCTAAAATCATTCTGGTGTAAAAACTTGCAGTATATCCTTAAAAAGGAGATTTTTTTAAGCTCTCAAACCAACAAAGTGATAACGCGTGCTTTTCTCCTAGGAAAGTTGAATAGGATTTGAAGTCCTAAACCCTAGGGATAAAACTCGACGCTTAAGCCCCATTGTGCAGAGGGAAAGGAGAATGGAAAAAGAAAAGTGTTGGGAATGAGAGCAAGGAAGACTTAAATAACGAGTCCCGAAGCGAGGGGCGTCATAACAAGAAGAAAGTTGGGAAACGATGGCCGAGTGGGGAGTTGCGGGAGAGAGGTGAATCGGCGATGAAGGAATGAGATAGAGGCAGAGGGGAGATAAGGACGAATTAAGGCGAAGTCGGGAACTCTGTTGATTAGTATTAGCTCCTCCGCTCCCTCTCGCCCTCCACCCACACCAAAATTGCGTACGCAGACTAATTGCAGACATTGCAGGAGTAAAGATAGCTGCTGATATCCTAATGGCTCATGAACAAGAGTAGAGAATCAATACAATACTCGACTTTCTATTGATCTCAGAAAGACTTCCACTTCGACAGTTAAAAAATTGGAGCTTACTCGTTACTAAGTTGCGATTTCGCAATACATTGCGCAGAATAGCTTTTAAATTCCAGGGACGTTATGAAATTATTTGCACGGGCTGTACTAACTTTTTACTTTCACGGATGGAGTATTATAGGAGTATTTTACGGGTAAATCAGCTTTTAAATGTCCAGCTATCTAATTCATCAAGTCCAATTGAAGGAGTATCTTCGAAAACTTCAAAGTAGTTGCCTGATTTGCATGCGTTTGATTTTACGCAAAAAAATGATAGGTAAGGTGAGAAGTTTTTAAGATATATCAGTAGAACTCCCCGAATCTTGTGACATAAACAATCCATTCCACCCACGTATTATCCCATCGAGCTCCTCGGTGATTCTTGCAGACGAATAAGGAAATTCTAAAAATTGCCGACACTCTTTCGAACACTTTTGCCCGTTTTGTCACTGATCGTTCTGGCCGTATATCGCGTATACCCTCACGACTGTCATAAAACATTGTCAACCATTAAACAACGTTCTTTCAATTCATTCCTGTCGTAGAGGTAACAGTTATAATCATTTGAAACGTTTATGTCACTCTCTATGCAACAGTATATTGAACGGACCATGTAAAATATATCACGCGCAGCATGAAAATGTTTAGTACCTCTTTGGAAATCGATAGCTCATGACTTATGAGAACATATTTTTCAACGATACATATTTCATAATTGCTGAACTAACCCTGCGCCTCCGTGATGATTATCATTTTATCACAGTTCTGAACTCAAATGTTTTTCCATTGTCGAAGACAGGTTGGAATTCACTTATCCCAATGTCATATGACACCAAGGATATGGGGTCTATCTGCCTTCCCAATTTCCCGATTCCGCCTTAGCTTCATCAAAATGATCTAATTCTCATTAATTCACGTACCTGGAATCGAGTAGCACTGGTCCTGAGAAGCTTCAGAATCGCAAACCTGGGCTGGCTGGTAGGTACACAACCTCTACCAACACTGTAAAAAGTTGATCTGATTTTCAGTGCGATCTGAATTTAAGCGCTGTCTGATTTTTAGGTTGTGGTCTGGATTTAAAACTCATGATGCGTGAAAATCAGACACACCTCCGTCTTATTTTAAGACCATAACCACTGCATGTTGAAAATATGATGGTTGTGATCTGAAATTCAGATCACCCGGGCTGAAAATAAGCACGCCTTGGTTGGCTCCGCAATTGGAGCTAACCAGCCAATAGCAGAGACTGATGGGCGGAGCGTAACCAGGGAGCAGGATAAACAAAACGCAGTGTTTTTCATTCAACCTCAGGGAGCAGGATGTCAACAAGAATTACGAAGCGTAAGGAAGTAAATTCGAAGTCCAGTCAAATTTCATTGTAAGTAGGTGAAATAAGTTTCGTGCGATGAATTAATGGTGTGAGAATGTGGCAATGATACTGAGTTTATTTGCAGAAGGGAGCCAGTTGTGTCTGAGTGACGTATCCTGAGAGTAAACTTCCTTATTTTGTCTACGCGGCAGGGTTGTAAGAACTAAAAAATAGTCGCCCTCATCAAGTGACAGTTCCTGCTTCGGTTTGAAGATACTGGCACACATCTGTGGTATCGAAGACTTTGTATGGATTACTTTGTTTCCAATAAAAGTACACATTTTCATATTATCTTTGAAGTTATTGTCCATGTGTTCCCATTTCAGTCCTGGAATCTTTTTCAATGGAAATTCTATGACTTACGTTTGCTCTATTGAAGAATTTAGTTGGTGAAACAGTATCATCGAATAAAAATATGAAACGTTATGGTTTTGGTTTGTGTTCGTGTGAAGTGCTTAAATATCTAGTATTTATAATTAGACATCGCATAAAAGTAGGCTTTGATTTCAATAGCAACCCGCATTGTTACGTGGTACTTATTTTCAGATAGGCCCATGCTGAATTTAAGACAGCCCTGGTCTTAAATTCAGCATGGGGCTATCTTAAAATAAATCCCACCTGGTGTGATTTTCAGTCCTGCACCTGCCTTAAAATAAGACATCCCCTCAGAGTAGGCTTGAATTTCAATAGCAACCCGCATTATTACCAGACCAGGGCTGTCTCAAATTCAGCATAGGCCTATCTGAAAATAAGTCCACTTGGTCTGATTTTCAGTCGTTCAACTGCCTTATTTTTAGACAAGATATTACTGCTGAAATTCAACATACCTTGTCTTAAAATTGTTGCATCTGAAATTCAGATCACTTTTGTACCTTAAAATCAGATCTACTTTTTACAGTGAACGCTTGGTTATCTCCATATTGTTTCCTGCTAGGAATAACTGTTAAAAAGTAAACAACAGATGAAGATACCATTATTTCAACTGTAAAAGATAAAAACCATCACAATGCATGCTTTTAATACCTCAACAAAGGTGGATCCTTATGTGAAATATTGATGAAAGGAGCATAAACACAAAGTTTCCAAGTTATCTAAAGGGTACAATGAATGGGTACAAATATTTATGATGATGAGTTGTGGAAAACCTAATATTCAGAGAGTTTCTGTAATGAATCCTGTCGCATTATCAAATAATTCAACCGAAAGTTCAGTATGATAATTTGGGGTAAAGCTCATGAGTGCTAAGGATAAAGGCGTGTGAAATTCACGCAGCGTGGGAGGGAATACCAATTATTTTATCCTGCGCTACCAGTGGCATCCTAGAAAAACCTCACATTTGTCATTATTAAACATAACAACGGAGAGCTAGTATTTTCTGCAGTGTATTTATTCCGAAAGTACGATTGGTTTCAGTTGTTAGGCTATTGTCAGGTACCTGAAATACTTTTCAAATAGATACAGGGTAAAATAGATACTGGATGCTTTTAAATCGACCAGTGAAGATAGGAGCACATCCAAACAGATGGATACAAACTTGCACAATTCCACGGAGGCAATTGGAATGATCTGTGCTTGTTTGTTTCCAAATTGGAGAGAGGGACTACTAATGATTATGGTTAAATATGAGGTTTTAAAATGCGAGCCATAAATTACGATGATTTCTGCGAGCTATTGCTCACTAATTTTTCGAGTAAAATATAAAATTCCAATAGCAAATATTCCACAGAGAAAAAATCATTCGCCTTGACCGGGACACGAACCCGGACCCCCTGATTTCCGGCCAGTACGTGATCTTTGAATTATAAAATTCCAATCTAAATTTTTCTTTCAGGCAAAAATTAAATTATTAATTTCTGGGAAGTGTTTTATTATGGAATATGCAATACTAAAACTCGTTTCCTCAATAACTGAGAAGCACAGTTTTAGAAAGTTTATCGCCAGCTGCATTAATTGCGGTCGCCGTTTGAATATTAATAGTTTTAATTGTTTATCTTAAAGTACAGTTGAGCTGAATACAAACACGCAGGAGATTTTGATGAAATTTCTATATGTAGTTGGATATCATTCTCCACACAATTATGGTATTAAACGACAAAGTATACTATTTGGCTTTGGACTTTTACTTAATCATATTTAACTAAAGCAAAATGGTAGAGGTATCTTTAATTTAATTCCTAAATTATTGGAGTTCGCTTAATTAATGCTCTCAGCGTTAAATATTTTTTCAATATTCAATATTACATAACATAGTACATTCTTGGACTTTCCATAAGTTTTTATGTTAAAATATCTTTATGACTCCAAAATGAAATTATTATTTCTAGAAATTTGTTTAAGATGTTTACTTAATGTCAAAAAGGCGAATAATGCTGTCTCTTTATGGATGATCAATTATGAATCTCAGATTATAGTCTTCCCCATTCAACTTCAGCTGTTAATTACCCAATCGCACTTGCCGTCAGCTAGCACAGTGCAGGGGAACCACTGCGTGGATCTGTTTCAATATGTTTAGCGCAGACGGTAGCAACCACCGCCATTTGATCGTGTTTGCGATAAAAAGATTGGCGCATATTTGTAATACTCAAGTTTTCCTTTCATCTGTTTAATAGCAGGAAAAGTCCTATATATTAACTGTAAATTACTAAGAACTATACAAAATAGCAATTTTGGTTTGGTGAGGTTTATCTAAACCCGATACCTTGGATCAATAGCCAATCGCTTTGCACACAGGTAAACCACATCATATCATCAGGCATTAGAATAAGAGAAAATAAGTTTTAAGATCGCTACTTCCATTCTGTTCGGTAGAAATGTTACCTCTCAGAGTCATTGAAGTACTTTTCTTTTCCATCGGTGTTCATGCGTAATTAGGGTAGTAAACGAAATAATAATAATAAAGAGTAATTATTAGACTCCATGATTTTTCCGCAGATTAAAAGAGTCATGAAAGGTAAATGCCGAGACTGAGCTGAAACGTAATATGGCCTGGAATATTTGATTTTTCGCAATTTCCGTCACTGCTAATAAAGGAAGAGATGGAACCTCGTGATGATACAAAACCTGGGGTGCAAGCACGAAAAAAAGCATTCCGCTATAATAAGGTACCGATAAAATCTCCCCCTTTCTCTCAATGGAATAAGAAGGTAAAAAAATGACGGACGCAAGCCGTCGGGCGTGCGTCCTTGGCCAACATGATTTTCTGTGACCTCATCACGCCGGAGCGCCGATTACAACCCAAAAACCTGACGATTTTCGAGCCCTTTCGAAGTCCCAGAAACCCATCATGCTTCCTCGGCCATGCGCTCACTTATTCTGGCAGGATAGAGGGAGAGTCGAAATGAAAACGATTGCGAAATCTACCCGCGGATCAAACGAAGCCGGAATCATTCTTTGGCAACGCTTCCAGCTCATCTCCAGCGAAGCGGAGATGGATATGTCTGGCGCGAGAATAATGATGGTGAGCACGCACTGACCGCGCGGATCACATGAGTGCCCCGAAATTTCGTCGTTCGCGTGCGCTCGCGCGGGGCGCATTTGCGTTCGCGCCCCACCGGCCGGAGGTAGACCTCTGCTCCCAAAGCTCCCTTTCCAAGGGGAAGAGGGGATGGGGGGAGGAGAGGAAGAACGAGCGAAAATTCGCGCGTGAGGGAGGGAGAAGGGAAGGAAGTTTCGGGACCGATAGATATACATCTTCCGCGAGAGCATCGCGTGTCTGCGGGTGACTTTAACGGCCGATGTTGGAGAGGGGGAGTGAGTCGGACTAAGAGGAGCTGACTGAAATGAGCGCGAGGCGATGTGGGGGTGTAGATTAGGTAAGGGGGGAGAGAGAGCGTGGTGGTGGAAGCATTGGAATGGGGTTGGCGGTGGTAGGTGGAGGAAAGAAGGGAGTTTCGGAGGGGGGGTGGAGAGGAGGACTGTTGGTTGGAATTGTGACGGGCCGCGAGGGGGAGATAGTTGAATCGAAGGGATTGGGGGAGAGGAGCGACCCTGAGGGGGGGAAGGATGCCGGAAGGGAAAGAGAGGGAGGATGGGGGAGGGGGGTTGGGGTGGCGTAGGCGACGAGAGACAAGGAGTCCTTCCTCAAGAGCCCTCGCTCTCTCGCAACTGGAGGGTGTTGACACCGAGCGGATGAAACCGATTTGGCTGATGTGTAAGGCGAGATAGCCCACTCACCTTGATCCCTTCCTTCTTCTCCCCAAAAAAAAGAGAAAATGCAAAAATTTCCCAATTTATCGTAGGCGCCGTTTGCTCCCTTTAAGGAGAGCGATTTTTTTCACCTTATTTGGGCTCTTTGCTAGCAACTTACGTACTTGTTTCTCTTTTACGACTCACACGATTTATCGTCCTGCTAACATGCACTGCCACATTTTTCAAATGTTACTTTTGAGTGGATAAACTGTGGAATCTTCCACTTGCCTGTAAACTTTAAGGAAGTGGTGGGAGCACTTTGTTTGTGATTCACAGCTACCCAAAATAATGACAATTCCGTGAAATGTATAATCAGAAAAGAGGAAATTAAAATATCATCATCTACAGGAAGCTTCTGAGTTTTGTGTTAATAATTTTTACCATTATGTTTATAGCTGAGCGCTCATAATTATTTCCAATCAAGGACAAGCAATGTTTAAACGATCTATGCGAAGTTATTTCTGCAGACGTTCTCACATATAACGCTAAAGAGGACCTTAGCGAAAAAAAGAGTTACGGAGATGATTTACAAGAAATTTGGGTCTCAGCAGCCACTATAGTATGCACAAAACGGCCAATTTTTACGAAGGCAATATGTTTTCATTATTACTGATTTGTATGCCAAAAATGTACACCTTGGAATTGAGACAACCTTTCCCAATTCACAGCGGCTATGAAGACCGACTAAATAAGGAAAACTAATATAATCTATAAGAACTGTTTTAATGATTATTGAATTATGCATGGCTATCGTTTACTAATCCATGAGAATCCGTCCAATATCATGGGAAGTGTATTTAAGATCGGTTCTTGCTTGTAGTAAACTAATGCAAACATAACCCTGAGAGCTTACATATAGATGCATTTAGTAAAAGGTATCGTATGAGATGAAAATTTATGTTTCAAACAATATTCAGCGATATATGAGATTTTGAAAATCTAAAATATCCCTTGTGTCGACAATGCAATGTATGCAGTGTATGTAAATAATTTATATTGGGCCTATGAAAACGCGATTCTGATAATTCAGAAATGTCATTCAATGCACATGGAGTAGCTGGATGAATATAAGACAGAATGAATTAAACGCTTAGTTCCTATATGCCAAGAGGACACATTCATTCCATCCAGTCAAAGGAAAACTTCTCGCGAAAAAATTAATAAGCGACGGCGGGCCTGAAAAGCAGGCTTTATTTCAAATCGCAGGGAGCACGGAATTTTGACGAGAAAACTAACCAAATCCGGGATAATAGGAAGGGTTCGGAATAAAAGTTTTCGCAGTGATTTGTCTTCTCAAGAGTTTCACGGAGTTCCCCGACCCCCAGCTCCGTAGCTGAAATGAAGAGGGGAGAGCGGTCAAAAGAAAAGGGAAGGGATTTTTAAGGTGGAAAAGGGTAAGCCTCGAGAGGAATAGGGAAGGGAAAGATTCAGGAAGACGCTGAGAATAGGAGCAAAAAAGTATCACGTCACCGGAAGATGAGAGGGGATGGAATGAAAAAATATAAAGAGGAAGGAGAGGAGGGCAATCGAGCAAAAACTCCACGAAAAGAAGAAGAAACCCTCCTTCTTCTTTATACTCTTGGCATCTTCCAAATGAGTTTACTTCTTTCGTGTTCCATAATTCCCCCTCGGCGAGGCACTAGCCGCGCAACTTTGGCAGTAGTTGGAAAGGTATAAAGTTGTTGGGCTCGGCAAAGAGGTGTGCAGAGGGAGGGAGTAACAGAATGATAAGAAGGCGAGAGAGAGTGAGAGAAGGGGGCAAGAAGGGATGGGAGCTCTCCCACGACAATTCCGAGTTGGGATTTGAGATGGGACGAGGTTTAGGAGGCTGGGAAGATTGGAGCAAGGGGGAGCACGGAACTCGACGAGCATATTAATTAGGAAACCAAATTAAAGGAGAAGGTGGAGGCAGAGGGCGCCTTACAACCTCTGGTAATCCAACCGATGGTAGTGAATTAATTTTAAGGGAGCCGGAGGTACCAAATCCAGCCTTTTAGAGGGACTGCAAATATGGGAATTCCCAAAATTAAGAAACTTTCCAAGAACGCTCTTTCTTCTTATGCTACCTATACACACGAACACCTATTTGATATTAGCGAATTACGGGTGGCGCATGGACAATGAGCAAAACAGTGTGTGAAAAGAGTAGAAAATTTAGTGTTTCACCAAAGGAGTATGTGAGATATTACGATATTTTAGACAGGGTTTTCAACCATGTCACACTTCAGTGAGAGTAGGCACATTTTTTAAACTGCTGCCAGCACACGAGTAATTATAGCTAGGTGGGAGAAATAATTCACTTTGTACTTATTCCACGAATTTATTTAACCCAACCGGTTTCGGCGCTAGTACGTCATCATCAGGGGTACAATCTCCAACCAACCAACAGGAGAGATTGTAACCCTGATGATGACGTGCTAACGTCGAAACCGGTTAAAATAAATTCGTGGAATAAGTACAAAGTGAATTACTTCTCCCATCATGCCGTCATTCCACAAAGTAGAGCCTGCAACAGGTGAAGTTTAATTATTGCTAGGGATGCAGAAACCAGAGGGGCTGGCTAATTCTCCTACTTGATGGCGGATATGCATTTTTGTCGAAAAAGTTTTCGAAAAGCACAGAAAGGATATTGAGCTTTGTGTTAACCTTCAGAGGTGGCAAAAAGATATGCACCCGAAACAATGGAGATAAACTGGTGGAGACCTGGTTTTTATTTGATTCAACTGCTCAGGTATATCGCAATATCTAACCATACTGTAAAACGTAAGGACAAAGCGTAACATTTTTTCCCCAGGTGGGATTCAAACCTGATAACTTTAAGTTGCCTGTATGGCGCGTTAGCTAGCTGGACGATACGGTTAAATAGAAGAAAAAATTATGACAAGTAGCATAAGATCAAAACCTAAACATAAAACTGGCAAACAAAAGATAGGTTGAAGTGAATGATTTAAATTAATTTGGGAGGCAGAGTTGTCAAAGAAGGAAAATAAAAAATGGCTTAGGAAGAATAAATGTCTTAAAAAGTTCGGCAATAAAATCGAGAATTATTGAAGGCTGACAATAATGATAAGGATCCGCAACACGGTTTTCTCAGGATAAAAAAAATTAGAAGCCTGGTAGAATTGGAAACGCGGTGATACTATAAAATAGCCAAGATCAAATGTAAAATAAATTTAGAGTAATCAAATAATATTTAACCCTCTCAAAGGAAGATAAGTTCAACATATTGCATCCATTTTGAGCCTAGGTTGGACACTGAGATATATGAAGCGAAAAGTTGAGTTCAAAAATGAAATATGAAGACATGAAGAAACTATTCAATCAAATAACAGTCAATGAATTAAAGGAATAGCCTCACGGGGGGTGAGAATGATTGCGTCTAAAACTATTTTTTATTGAGCTATTATTCTCTATATACCTAACTATGTTTTCTTTTATTATCTGTCATGAAGATTTTTACAATATAAGAAAAATATAAAGCACTAATACAAGTGTAGGGCATGTAAATCTACTATGATAGCCCAAAGCTGTACGATATTTAACATTAAATCTGCAGCTACAGTTTACGTATACAAATTCAATTGTGCACTCAATACTTTGCAGCGTAACTATATGGAAATTCATGGTCAAATAAAGAAACCAACACTTATGTATGTTTCCGCTTAAGTTTATTTGGCACTACTAGTTTCAACGCATCAGGTACCTTATGTACCTGATGATTGTAGTCATTTTTAAAATAACTTCACTTTCTGGATCGAATACTTTCTTTGCTAACATAAAGCAAATTGAAATAAGTGATTGAACAAGACTATCCATTTAGTAAGCACTATACTAATCGCTAGTTCCAAAAAATTGAAATCAATATCATTAGAGGCTTTTATAACAAACATTATAGCTGACAAAAATATTAATTACACCCTTTGGACTGAATGATATCATGCATTTCGAGTGTAAGCAAACATTGCGAAGAGAATTTATGTCTCCGGTGAAACTTATTAGGTGATGCGTAGATACACGAGCTTGAATGGAACCAATTGCTAAGGAAAAACGAAGTACAAATTCACTTAATCAACGCATGTTATATTAGTAGCGTAATGGTACAATGTTGAACAATCTTTGTGGCAAAGCATGAGGGTGAAATTCCCAAAAAATTCAGTGCCGCAAAGAAAAGAGAAATGGGACGACGGAAAGTTGAAGAGGGAAAAGGCGGTAAGCGAGACGGAGAATGCATGCGCAAACAAACTGGTAGGGCGAGGAGGGTCAGAATGCGAGGGGCGGAGAGAGAGAGAGAGAAGTCGGTGGTTAACGATAGGGAAATGAGGACCTTCCGCGCGATTTATATAAATAAATAAATATACGTGCGGAGGCACCTTTCTCTTTCTCGCTATCTGCGTCTCACCCCTTGCGCCTCCACATCTCCCGTCCGGAGGATCTATTCTCTCTCTCTCTCTCTATACCACCCCCCGCACTCACCCCCCATGGCAGCATTTTTTTACACGCCGTCCTCCCACTTACACACACTCGTGCAGTATATCGCCGCAAATGTATTCCTCCGCTCCGCACCACCGCCGGCAATTTATGTGACGATGCTCACGTCAGGAAGGGAGCAGGGGGACAGGACGGGAAGTCGAGGAAAAGGGGTGGACATAGGAATGGGCGGGAGGGGGGGAAAGAAGATAGGGTGTGCGACGTGGTTGGGAACTGAGGAGGGAGGAGAAATGGGTGAAGGGGAAGTTAAACCTTAGACAGTTCTCGTGCCGTCCTATAACCCATCTTCCAGTGCTACAACTCTCTTTTTCCATTTCCTCAACCATTTATGGAGGAAACAACGCCCCCTGGACTTAAGATTGATGAATTTTCAACGTTCAAAATGCAATTTGCTTCATTTCTCCGATGCTCCCGTTCTCACTATTTCCGTATTCTATTTTCCTTAATCATTCACGAGGTAGTCTTTGATATCGTTCTCTGGGTGTCATAATACTCCTAGGAACAGGGCAGTGATATCTAAAACTACTGCATAATTGCATGGAATTTACATTTCACGCATTTTAAATAAAAATAATGAAAAAATAAAATTACATGAGTGCTGTTGATTTACACGTAAAATAGAAAATTTGAATATATTGTTCTAAATACCACTAATTGCAGACGAAGATAATGCGTGGATCGTTATGCCTACTATAATGCCATACATATAGCTGAATATATATTCATTAAAATTTTAATTTTATTCACGTCACAAAATATGTAATCACCTACGTAACACAGTGTTACTTTTGCCACCGGGTTCATTGTAGTGTTTTTTGGGCAAATACTCCTGACATTTTACAAGCATAAGGTTTAATATGAAGTTGATTTCTCTCGCCTCAACACTACGACGTGTCGCTGAATCTATTCGCTTAATATTTTTCCAATTTTCATTACACATCATGTAGCTATTTCAAATATGAATTATTCTGGGTTTAAACGTTGTACACATTTCGGCTATGCTACCTGAGGCCGACACTTATGCATCCTGTTCTTCTTGTTGCTTTTATTTCTTCTTGATATCTTGGAAGTTTTAGGAACGTACGTGCCTGCATTATCCATCCCGGGTCTCTCTTTACTATTTTCCGGGCCATCGAAAAATAGTAAAGAGAGGGTCATCGTCACCGATTCCCACTTCCCGCCCTCATACTTGGCAGTCACTCAACATCGACGCTAACACCCCACCCTCTTAAGACCCATTCACATTTTCCATTTCCCTCGACGCATTGCCGATAAAAGTTCTCGCCGTTAGGGCCTTAGGCAGCCCTCGGACTCGCCGAAAGCGTTGCACGGGGGAAGAGGAGCCGATGTAACTCCGCGTGTACAGAACTCCAACCTCCCCATTCACTCGCACCGCGTCATCCAGCGCGAAGCCCCAGAGTCATGGGGGAGGTTTCCTCCTCTGGCCTCACACCACACTCCGGCAAAAAGTTTCGTATACATTACTTTTATCGCACAACCGCTGACACAAGATGGATTCGACGCGACATTCGTCAAAACGACGGAATGCGGAAAAAAAATGTATAAAGGAGTAGAAGAGCCATCCTGCCGGGGATTTTTTCGGAAAAAAATATTAATTCTCGTTTTCGATTTAGTGTAGCTTGTGTTTGTGCCGTGTTATTCCGTCCCCAACGTCCACCCTCGCCTTTTTTTAACGTCTCTCTACCCACCCCCCTGTTCAGCCGAGAGGGACGCAGAAAGTGAGCAAGTCTTATCGCTTTTCGGACGAGATTACGATAATGGGAGATGGATGGTTGATAAGCATCGCAGGGAAAAATCGCCTTTGCATGTGACCGCGTTAAAATTCTTCGTTTTTCCGTCGGTGGAATGGACGTCGGGCTTTTGGAGGACGATTTCTGTCGAGTTAACCGGACGATATGAAACGAGGAGATGGAGACATTTTTAAAGTTACGATAGTCGAGAAGTATACCTTGAAGTTGATAGTGATCACACAAGTGACAGTGAATTATATGGATACCTATGCATATTACATCTATGTTTAGGATTGAAATAGGAGTCATTATGAAAAAGGACCAAAGAGGGCAAATATTCAAAAACGATTAGTTTCATTTTCAGGCCAAAATGGGGTAAAAACAGTTCCAAATACAGCGATGTCCTTCAGTGATAATGCAAGCATAATGACTCCCAAAAAGGCGGCACTAAAATTTCGAGAAAATACCAGGTCTTCGGCTAAATTAAACAAGCAATCGATACGATACCTTCTTTAGTGAGGAATCAGTTTCTAAAAGGCTACGTGACCATACATTATGGACTTAAACATTGAGGTATTTATCATTTTACTTTGTATGTTTGTAAAACTCAGTCCCTGGACGGTGCAACACCAAATCCATTTAATAAAAGCACATTTTGGACCTCAGCTCTTGCGCTCTTTTCGGAAACTACAAAAAACATGCGTAAAATTAGAGCTCTTAAAAGTACATGTAGACATGTTTTCTTCAAAGTCATCAATATAGCCTTATGTTGAGCCCTACTGCAGTTTTCTCGATATGAAACACCCGGAGTGTTTGAATGGGATGGTGAAATGAAATAGGTTTACCTTTATACATACTAAGAACCAAACAAATCATGTTCTTTGTCAGGAAATGTGTTACAAAAACACTAAGTAACTAAAAGGTAATTTAACCGCAAATTAAGGATTATAGCATTCCGTGCTGCAACATGCAGTCATTCAGTGGTAATTTTTATCCCTGAGAGTGTCAACTCCAGCATGACATGCAACGCTGAGGCGACTAAAAATGGAGGACAGTCCTACAAGTAAGCGCATCCTCGCCCTCCGAAATATATTTGTATAAAAATATATTTCGGAGGGCGAGCGGCAATGTTTTACACCGCTGACCCACGGATATCTCCTCACTCTATCGTCGCTGTCTGGCTTGACAGTTTGGCCGAACAAACCCTCCAGCACGGGAGGCAAAAGGGTTGATGCGGAGGAGGGAGACATATTATATATAAACTTGATAAGAAAGTGGAGTAATGGTGCTCGATAAGAGAAATAAAAAATTGCACGCGGAGAACGGAAAACAACGGAAGATGAGCGAGCGAGGGTGGTGGCTCCGTGTAGAGAGAGAGAGGGGGGGAGAGATGGAGGGGCTAGGGAGAGGAGAATAAAACAATCACGATATCACATAAAAGGGTAGGCTGCGGAGGAAGAGCGGGGAAGAAAGGGGAGTGGTGGATAGTCGGGGGTGTTTGTATGTGCGCGTGGGTGAGCGAATAAAAGTGGAGTGGGGCGACGTCGGGAAACAAAAAAATGTAACGAAAGGTAATTTAAGCGGAGGAGATACGCTTCGGAAAAGTAGGAGAAACACACAAAACGGACGCGCACATAAGCGAGGGGCGAGGGATAAAAATGAGAAGAGATAGGGAAGGGAGAGGAATGGATGTTGGAGGGTGGCCGTCGTTGTGCTGGAGAGAGAGAGAGAGAGTGTCGGAGGGCGCGGTGTGGAGTGTGTGGGGGGTGTGGGGGTGCGGGGGGGATTGAGGAAGACTCCGGCCAGTCAGCAAGCTGTGGTGGACGAAAGCGAGAGCGCGGAGGAGGGAAGGAGGACGGTGTGGAGTTAGTCCGGGGAGGAGGAGGAGGAGGAGCGAAGGGGTGCGGATGAGAAAGGGATAGGGGCTTTTTTAAACGCGGATTTTTTTGGTTGCGCGGAGTAGCAGTCTCCCGGTTTTTAAGCGCTTTTATTTACTCCCTCGCCCCCGTTTGTTTTCTTCCACCCTTCTCCCGCGCACATACCTCAACTCGCTTCTCTCCCCATTTTTATTTTTTTTTGTTTTTAGGTTCCGCTTAATTTATGCTCCTCCTCTCCTCCCCTTCATCCGCTACTACCCCTTCCCACGCCCTTCCGCTCCATAGAATCCATTCCCATCCCCATCGCTATGACTCGCACCCCCCTCCCCACTCCTCCTTCCGGCCACTCTTGGCCCAATACCCGCGAAAGTGAGGCACGCCGGAGCCCTTTCTGGGGGCGCTATCCGCGGCGGCGCACCTCACAAGCGCTTTACCAAAAAAAAAAGAAACACGGTCGACGAGAGACAATGAGATTAGGAAGAGGGGGAGGGGAAGAAAGGCGGGAAAAAGACGTTTACCGGAGTACCTTCCGTCCACGCACAGCGGTGACCATAATCTCTCGTCCTAAAGCCTGTCAAAAAAAAATACCCCATCCTCTCACCTCATTGTGGTTCCCATCCCCTCTGCCTTTCCCTTCTTGCCCGACTGCGCTTTGTATGCGCGTGGAAGCGCGTAGGACGAGGAAGTGCCTGGCTTCTTTACGATTTGGAGCTGGCGCCAGCCAGTCTCGGCGGGCAGGAAAGTCCGAGAAGAAGCACCCGCTGAGTCGTCGGCGGTTGCAGACTTTTGTACGGGCCCCTTGCCGTAGTTTGCCTCCGGTAGGGAAATCATTTGTTTTGTAATGACAGCTCCTTTGATACCCGACACCAAGCTGGGGTCAGATTGTCTGTGCTAAGAACATCTGTTAAATAAATACCTTAGGAATTGAAACAAATTGCTGCATTCACCGAGGCGACCACAGCGTAACTAAATATAAGAATGAAAAAAAACTCCATATACTCTACATATAGAACTTTATCACCAGCCAGAGTTTACTCTACAGCTCTACAGTCACTTTCTAGGGACAGAAATTATATCACGCAAATGTATTAATTCCAGTGGGAGATAACATGGTCTACAAACTTATGAGAAAGAGGAGAGTGAGTGACGGTTCAGGTTACATCAGAACAGTAGTCCTACGTCACAAAGAGCGAACAGTAATAATGAGAGAAACAGATTGATGAGGACAAGCTCGATGTCTGTTGGGTGGCAAAGGAAGACTTTTAACAATAAGGGATAGAAATATTTTTAATAAGTTTATTTAAAAGGCTCTATTTTTTTTAGAGGATAAATCGCCTTCCAATTTTCAAGGAACCCCAGTTTGACTCCTTTTTCTTTCTGTATAGAGACCTTCACATGTTGCATCCCTCGAATATTCATGTTCAATCAAATGTAGGAGCAACTCAATATCGACTTATATTTATTGAGTTAAAACACAAGCATATTAATTGCACATAAACTTTACAATGATCTCTGCATGTTGTTAAGTATAACTCAAATTTAAAGTAGGTATTCATAGGTAATAAAAGAATCCATGAAAGGAGATTCAGTTTAAAATAAAAAACACCGATACATAAAACTGTAGTGGAAAGTTGAGATTCATAGCTAAACAGAGATAACAATGCCAGAAGCCACCCGCTCATATATTTTTCTCAGCAATTATTTTTGCATTCCTTGAAATAGATATAGGTTTTGCCAACGTGCATTGGAAGACACTGTTACTATATTACTTTCTATGCAAACAAAATACACCTTTGTAAATATCCTTAAGTATCTTTTCCGAGTGCACTCTGTAGTACTCTGTTCATAATGCATCTCATGATGTTATTGCTGTGATTCACGATTCTTCATATTCGTCAGTATTTTATCTGATTGAGCATTACAAAGTCTAATAAAATAAAAAATATACAAATATAAATATTATTTAAAAAATTTATAGTGTCATTATCATCGTCATAAGTCAGCAATCCTGAGATTGGTTTGTCGCAGCCCTCCACTCGATTCTTCTATCGACCAACCTCTTCATAGTGACGTAACTCCTCTCTTTTAAATCCTTCACAATTCTACAGTTCTACATTCTTATACTATGCCTTCCCTATTGCTGTTCTTCCCATTGAAGGTCCACTTGTCCCTCGACGATTGTCTCCATCAGGCCATCATGTCTCATGATGTGGCCGATCAAGTTGTCCCGTCTTCTTCTTAGGGTATTCTCTTTTCTCCTACTCTTCTTAGAACTTCCCCGTTACATGGTCGTTCCATTTAATCTTGATTATTCTTCTGTAGCACCAAATTTCGAATGCTCCCACCCTTTTTTCCCCTGCTGCTGCTGTTATCGTCCATGCCTCACTTCCATAAAGAAAAACGCTCTAGATATACGCTCTGATGAATTGTTTCTTTACTTCTACGCCTATTCTAACAATCTAAAGATTCTTCCATTATCCTCCACTCATACAACGGCCACATCCTCAACTTGGATTGATTTAGCCATAACAGCAAGACAAGATAAAGTTATCACTCACGGACAGATCCCTGCTCCCGGTATCTCTTCCCATGACTTGATATACCTGGTTTACTCTATCAAATCTCCTAAATTTAAACAGAAGTACATTTGTCAACGTAATATTAGCAGTATAAATGACGATGATCTTTTGACGGAAGCATATACGTTGCCGTGGCCCTCCATTGAATTCACTGAAAAAGTAGACGACAAAGTGGAAATTATGAATACATTTATGATCTACCTCTTAGACAAATTTGCACCAGAAAAAAAGATCCGCATTTCAAAGCCTAAAGCACCTTGGTTAAATAATGAAATCCGGCAATCAATGGCGGCGCGTGATTTAGCCTATAGAAATTTTAAAAAATTCAGTAATGCTAGTGCTTTCAGCAGATACAAATTCCTCCGAAATAAAACGAAGCAACTCATAAGAAATTCAAAAATTAAATTTTTTCTCTCTGCCACAGCCGTCAAAAACTCGCCAGCCGCTCTATGGAATAAGCTTCATTCAGTAGGTATTGGTAAAACTAAAAACTCTACAATTCCGCCTAACGTCTGTCTTAACTCTTTAAATAACAAATTTTCTCAGCCAACGAATCTTATAGCAAAGGATATCAAGGATAAAACCATTCATATGTACAATTCCAAAACCAACTCATTGACAAAAAGCAGAAAACAATTCAAATTTTCCCTAGTGAGCCAGATGCAAGTCTTTGCCTCGTTTAATAGAATCAAGTCCAAGGCCAGGGGCGCTGATGGAATCCCAATAGAATTCATTAAAAAATTACTCCCTTTCCTCTTGCCATATATCACCAATATTTTCAACTCATCAATTTCTCAAGAACAATTTCCCAGTCAGTGGAAGGGTGCTTTGATCAAACCAATCCCTAAAAAGACAAGTTCTTCTCAAGAGAAATAATTTCGTCCAATTTCATTTCTACCGGTTCTATCAAAAGCATTTGAAAAACTAATTTACGAACAAATTACAGATTTTATAAGAGTCAATAATATTCTTGATCAATTTCAATCCGGTTTCCGACATGGACACAGCACTACCTCAGCTCTTGTGAAAATTACTGACGATTTTAGAAGATCAATGTACAAGAAAGAGTTATCAGTTCTTGTACTTCTTGATTTCAGCAAAGCCTTTGATTCAATAGATAGAGATATCCTTAGAGCAAAAATGAGGGGTAAGGGCTTTTCTTCCCTTGTAGTGAATTGGATTAGATCATACCTATCCCACCGGAAACAGAAAGTTATCTCAAATGACTCTTGCTCCTTGTGGGCCATTGTATCTCGAGGAGTACCTCAAGGCTCTATCCTCGGACCTCTTTTATTCTCTCTTTATATTAACGACTGTCCATTATCACTCAGAAACTGCAAACACCATCTTTACGCTGACGATTTTCAAATATATCTAAACTCAACTGTTGACAACTTACGTAATAATTTGGAAAACATCAATAATGATCTTGTAGAAATTAATAATTGGAGCAAAGCCAACTTCTTAACAATTAATCCTGACAAATCACAAGCCATCATAATTGGATATCCGAGAATTCTTGCATCAATTAAAAAATCTGAGCTTCCGCCCTTACGAATAAATGGTGATCCAATTCCTTATTGCGAGGCAGTTAGAAATTTGGGAATATTAGTAGATGAAAACCTATCATGGTCGTACCATGTAAATAATATCTGTAAAACCGTCAATAAATCATTATTTCCCCTTCTCAGATTGAAACATGTGATCCCCACATCTCTTAAGGCACAGCTGGTTTCGGCGTTAATATTACCGCACTTTGACTACGCCGACACAGTTTATCAAGATCTATCACAAGAACTGTCACTAAAACTTCAACGCTCTCTGAATGCATGCATCAGGTTCATTTTCAATCTACAGGTATCAGATCACATCACCCAATACATAAATGAACTATCTTGGTTAAAACTTAGTCACAGACGACAACTTCACACCCTCTCTCTTCTTTACCAAATTTTGAATACTAAAACGCCTTCTTACCTCTTTGAAGAATTCAAGAAGCTGAAAAATGTCCATGAATCCAATACGCGAGGAAATCATAAGCTGGTAATACCTCTCCACCGGACTACTATCTTCAATAAATCATTCATTGTCACTGCATGTCGTGAATGGAATAAACTTCCCTTATCCTTAAGAAACTCTCCATCACTTCCATCTTTTAAAAGGGCGCTACATAAAACACTTCTTAAAGTTCAGCAGACGGGCACATGAGCATCACAAGTCACGGGCACTCTCTCAATACACATGATAGATTAGAACACGGATGGCAAGATAAACGGCACACATTTGACACCATGTTGATGTTTGTTTTTGTTTATTAATTTTTCCTTAATTCCCTTTTATTTATTTTATTTTCTTTTCTTTCTTTCGGTTTTTTTCTTTTTTCCACACATTTTGTAATTTTTCTCTTCTTGAATTTTATTATTATCTACTAATTTTCCTATGTACATGCTATTATATTTGAGTTATTCTTAAACACTAGTTTTACTGTCAGTAGGATTTCGCAGGTTTTTCACACCCCCCTTCTTGTGTGGGTGTTTTCCTGCAGTGGGTTTTTTCGTAAAGGATGTAAGCATAATAATCCTCACGTTTTTCCCACATTGTAAATTCTCTCACACACTATTAGATATGTAATATTGATATATTGTGTATGTATATTTCTTTTGTGTTAATTTATCATTATTGAATTCCTATAAGGTTATTCTTTACTTATTTTTGTTTTTAACCTCAGATTGTAATTGTTTTTAGTATTGACCACTATTTCTTTTATATATTTATTTTGACGAGGGGTTAGATGGCAGAAGGGACAGTTTTGTCTCAATCTCGCCCCAATAAAGACCTTTTATTATTATTATTATATTTCCAGCTGTAAGTAGATTCTTATTTTAATAAAATGCCCTCTTTGCCTGGGCTACTCTAATAACTATTACTGTTTTGCTTCGTCCATCGTTGGTTACTCGGCTTCCCAACATAATTCTTTCACCTATTATAGTTTCTGTTTTCCTAGTTTAACGTTGGTTTTGGCCTCTTCTCTCTTGCTGCACACCACTACCGAAGTCTTCTCCTTATTGATCTTTAGCTAATACCTGGCCATTGTCCTTTCATTTTTTGTTAGATTCTTATTCAGATCCCTTTCTGTCTCTGCTATGAGTGTATGCGATCAGCAAATCGCAGCATGCTAATTTTTTCTCCATGGATATGCACTCCAGAAGACAACTCTTTGATTTCATTGGTAGCTCTATCAATGTAAACATTACAAATTATGGGAGACAGTGCAAAGCCTTGTTTCACTTCTTTCCTTATTCTTGCTTCTTCACAGCTGGGTCCAGATGTATTCTGTACTTGATTTTTATACAAACCGAGGATTAATCTGCGGTCATTGTAGGACACTCCAATTACTTTGAGGATTCCAAGAATTGGATTCCAATCCACGTTGCCAAAAGCTTTCCCTAATCCAAAAATGCAGTGAAAGTCCTTTTTTCTTTTCCATTTTTTTCTTCTCTTCTATTTGAGCAGCAAAAGGACCATGTTCCTTCTCTTGTGCACTCACTTTTTTTAAAACTAAATTGATCTTCATCCAGGAACTCCTCTGCTATTCCTTCTCTTCTTCTATAGATGATCCTCTATCGATATCTTCATCTCCATCCATCAATATCTTTGATGCATATGTCGTCAGGCTTATAGTCCTAAAATCTTAACATTTCTCCTCTGTCTACTTTTTGATAATAGGGATGATGTTTTTCTCGAAGTCTCTGGGTATTTCTCCTGTAGGGTACATGTCACAGATGGTTTTGTTAAGATGGTTTGATGTTTTCTCTCCTGCATTTTTAATTAGTTCTGCGGGAATATCATGAATTCCAGAGGTCTTCTTCGTTCGAAGATCCCTTACTGCTGCACAAATTCCAATCTTAAGGTTGATGTTTCCACATCATCTTTTCCCACTTCGATTCTTTTCGATCAGTTTCGTGCTGAGATCGTTTCTCATGCATAACTTTTCCAGATATTCTTTCCATCTCTTCACTTTGTTATCATTCTCAATCGAAAGTTGTCCATTCTTGTCCCTTATGGAATTACATCTTGCACTCAGTTCCTTGAAGTGATTCCTCACTATCAGCTATAGGCAACTTCCACCTTTCCAAAAGCAGGGTTTTTTTGTTCATCTTGGCGTAGGTTCTTCATCCACATTTCTCTGGATTTCCTGGCTTTGCGAATTATTTCGTTCCTTATTCTTTTTTTTAGCAAGCTGCCTTCCTTCAGTTTTCCTACTCTTGTACATTCTTCTCTCTTAAATCAGGTCTAAGACTTCTTCCATGATACATGACTCCTTCTTGACATTTTTTCTTCTTTCAAGAACCTATTTTGCGGCTTTCTATAGCCCACATTTTATATTTCCCAACGATCTTCCACTGATTTCTCAGTCAGGTCCTCTCCTATGTTGTTTCCCAATATTTTTCGTATTTCCAGCTGAAGTTAAGCCTCCTTCAGTTTTTCTATTTGCCATGCATTCTCCACAGTTTTCTTCAATTTTATATGGCATTTCATCATCATTGAATTATAGTCACAGCCGTCGTCTGCCCCAGCGTAGCCTTTTCAGTACTTCTCCTGATTCCTAAATCTCTGATTCACTAGAATGTAATCTATTTTAAATCTTCTTCTGTCACCTGGAATTTACCATCGTATCATCTTCGGTTGTACTTCTACATATGTTCTGTTGGCAACCCGTGTTTTGTGCAGAACTCAAGTAGTCTTTCTTCTCCTTCATTTCGGTTTCCCAATCCATTTTTCCAGTCATTCCAGCATATTGACCATCGCCAACAACAGCACTCCAATGTCCTAAAATACTTAGGTTTTCCTCTCCTCTTATCTTTTTAATAACTTCCGCAATATCTTCGTAGACATCTTCCAGTTTTTATCTTCGTAGTTCACCATATGCACGTAAACCTGCACCACTACGGAATCTACAGGTTTTGTCTCGATCTTCAACATTGCTACCCTTTCATTGTACTACAGGAAGCTCTTTACACGCATTCCGGCGCTCATTAGGAGTATTATCCCAAATTTAAAATTACTATTTAATGATCCCATGTGTATAGTCCTGAATCTTCTACTCCAAACGTCTTCTCCTTCGGGCCACTTCATTTCGCTGATTCCTAATACGTCGAGGTCATTTCTTCGCATATCCACATTCAGGTTCTCCAGTCTCCCGCAGGTCCGAAGCGACATCACGTTCCATGTTCCTACCCTAAAATGCTTATCACAATGGACAGATGTACTCTCTCGGGTAATCCCCACCCGGAGATCTGAATGGAAGACTATTTTACCTCCGGAATATTTTGTTCGATTGGATTCCATCACGCCTTGATAAAAAGAAAAGAGTGGAATAGTAGCGACTCCTCGGGATAATAATGTGGTAGTTTCTCCTTGCCTTCCACATCGCAGTACTACAGCCGTTGAAGTAAATGTTACCACGCCTGTAATGAAATGAGTGTCGTTGTCCAACCACTGTGGTTTCCATCCTTACTCATATGGAGAAGAGCTACTTCCCCCTCCTTTGGGTGTTGAGATGCATAATTTTTGGCGGCCTTCCATTGCCAAATCACGGCATCCTCACAGGCTTCTGTATCATTTAACCTTACCCAGGGATAGACCAATGCCCCTCGGAATGCCATCGCTTTTGTCCACGACTGCTTATTCGACGAGTAAACACGCTTATTTCGCAGCTAACCTCTACATCTAGAGGTCGACCCTCCATCCGTAACCCGGTGGACACACTTGGTGGCTTTGGTGGTACAGCTAAGGCGCGAACGAATTCTAGTGTATTCCCCATAGCTATTCTACCATAACTCTTAGGTTAACTAAAAGTAAACTGATTTGTATACAATCCAATCTGTGTGTAAAGTAAGCTTCCTTTTATTGTCATTGGATGACATGCTTGACAATGACAGGCATTTTAACTTTTCGTTCTTTTCAAATTAGGTTTTATACAATATTTTAAAATTCCACCAAATTTTTGCTAATATGATTCTCTATACATATTCCCATGGACCAACGACTTTGTCATCAAATTTCCTTCAAATAAGTCCATTGAAAAAAAGTAGAAAAATTAAAATGCCGTTCTCACGTAACACTACATTGGTTCATCTAATGTCGATAGGGGGAAATGTTAGGGATACATGACAGACGGTATCTTTAGGAATAATCATATCAAGAGAAATGCTGACAGTTTTTACGAGGTGTGCTCTACCATATAATGGTTGATTTACACTCGTCCGGTTCTTATTATCACTTGCATTTTGTTATATTATATTTTGATACTTTTTGTGAATAAGCGTTATATAATGAATCAGATTAACTTAATATTTTCATGCTTATTAACGTTTAACAAGCCGGAGTTTCATGAATAAAATATCACAATGCCAACATCATGAAGGGGGAAATATTTCCACTGTACACAAATTTAATCAAATAGAATTTATACGAACACTATCTGTTTATTACGAGGTATTAGTTATGTTATTATGAAGTACTGCAGCACTATTCCCCAAAGGAGTGAGAAAGAGACACTTTCCTCTTTTTCTGATGTGCTAATTACACACTTAGTAGAGTTCACCCCAATTCTAGTAGAATTCACCCCATACTCATATCATAGTAAGTAATACCCTTTCTGATCAAATCAATCTTTTTCATGAAGGATATTTATTCACAAAGGATTAATAATGTCAATTTATACATTATTGTGCACACGTTAAAAATGAAAATGATTATTTTCTTTCTAATTAAACTATCATATTTAATCAGCTATTAGCCAACAACTAAGTTTGTTTAATAGAATACTGGGGAATAATTAGAGATAAAGAATACCAGTATCAAAGAATCATCTAAAACTCTATTACTTTCGCAAATGATTTTCCAATATATTTAAAATGCGCCATATGCCTGCTGCAGGCGGCGCGGTGCTGCATTTACCTGTCACGGTAACGAAATATTCACACTAATCATAGATGAGTGTCGCAAGAAACAAATACCGCGCTGTCATTCTCTCATCGCGACTGATGCCGGTACACTCCCGAATTTACAATGGCGTCCCTGGCAGGAGTCAGATTCGGAGACCGCAGAGCGGCAAGATCGACGGCACCTCTCGGTGAAGGGCGGATGGGAGCGGACGGGAGAGCGAAAAAGAGAGCCAGCCCATAAAGCTGTCACGGGAGGTGCATAAGCCTCCCACCCGGATGCACGTGTGGTCAGGGAGGAAGGGGGGGCGGGAACGAGAAGGGGAGGGAGGAGATTCGTCGGCGAAGGGGAGGGTGGGACGGAACACCGTGGGGAGGAAACTGCGAGGGATGGAAGGGGAGAAACGCGGTTGCGAGGGAGAGGGGGCGAAAGGCATGATGGGTCCAGATCGTGAGTTTGCCCCGGCCGTGCAGCGCGCGCCAGGAAGATAGGCAGAGGGAATGATTGAGTTAGCGCGGGACGGACGGACTGCGGGGGCGGGGGAGGGAACCGCGGGAGGAAAGGCGAGCGGGGAGAGTAGGAAAAGTGAGCAATCACGCGCGATTGTGCATTTTCGTGAATTAGGGTTGCCCGGTCGCCGTGATTTATTAGTGTGATCGTCGTGAATTGAGTAATTCAGGACGCGCAGCGCGGCTCCGGATTTTATGCGCACTTTGGAAACTAAAGAGAGGGAGCAAAAATAACGGGTGGCCATTGTGGCGGATTGCACGCGGTTGGCTGACAGGATGCAAGTCGTCATGCGCGCGTGTATAATCACAAGGATATTTAGAACATAATTTTTTTCCAGGGAGAGTGGAGGGAGAGAGAACGGACGGTCCATTTCTGTCGCGCGGGAACGAGAGAGAGAGAGAAATTATTTCCCCCAGATTGAGAGCAAAATCACGGAACACGAGTTCATTCCAACCACATCTAAATATAAACTTTATTTTACTTTATTTCGAGGAAGAAATACTTTCTCGAGTCCAGTTCTACGTTAAGACTCTGCAAAACGTGTAAAGAGCGATATGAGATACTTGCTCTGGGAGGTATATAGCGACAATAATTTATGGCTTCGCCACTTGAATATTAATCAACCAAATTCTAGATTGATTGTGTCCTTTATGCAGTTTCATCCTCAAACTCGCGTGCGGCCGAGCCTGCAGTTTTTAAACCCTATGGCTGATATCCGTAAATGCGTTCGGATTTACGATTAAACGAGGCACTAGATAAGGTGCTGAATGCATTAAGCCGACGCATTTAGCTCATGAATCACTGAGCGATTTCCAGGCTTAGGCTATATTTGGAAGATAAACCTTGGAGAGTGTTCCCTGATCATACCGACGTTACCGTAGAAAAATGAGCCCATATTCCGCAGCGCCAAGTTCGTTCATCCGATAATGCTGCGGATAATTACCAACTTACCAAAATCTAGATAGGTAGTTACTACGAACGGGACAAGATATTGTGGGTTGAAGCAGGTAAAACCAATAAAAGAAAGCAATATAAGAACAACTTCTTAGCAATTGTACTAAATCGTCCAGACTTGATATCTTATTGCTAACAATAATGACATAATATATTTTCAGATTTAATCTCCAGAATCTAAATTTACTATCACAATACGCATATTTAATTTGAACTCCTCCATCAAACCATTTTATCGGTATATGACGCAATTATTCCCATTTCGTCTTGCGGAAGAAGGATTCACATCTTTGCGAGGATCCAAAAATGGATGAAATATATTTACTTCACTCTTACAAAAATACCTAATAAGTGTAATCTGGAGCAAAGAATCAGGTTTTTCATTTATATGCGTATTTTTATCACTTATTGAAATAATACTTATACAAAGACTTGTTGTTTCAATTTAAACTCTATTTGCTCGGTCAATACAGAGCTCAATAAATGTTTCTTGTGACTTCTTTCAAGTAATATTTTCATCTTCACAATCATTGATAGGCAATCGATGAGCGCGGTTCAACAAATGGAAATATTTACCGTTTTGAAATCCATAAACTCAAATTTTCGAATATAGCTTAAATTGAATGTGTTTTCTCAGTACTTTTTCGGTCCAAGGAAGAGGATGTAGCGCTCCTTGCAAATGTCTATTAGTTATTAATAGCTCAATTATGGAAAAATTGGGAAAAGAGTACAGTCATTTTTAGCCCAATATATTGTCTAATTTTCTCTAAAAGTTATGGACAGAATTTTACTCAATATTGCGGGTATTCTTTGCTACTATTAGGCGTTTCAGATCATACGAGTTAAATAATTATGCTTCAAAATTAATTTAATGGTAATTGAATTTCTTATCCTCCGACATTTTGGGTCATTTTGATAACTAGAGTGATTACAATGAATTACATCATATAAATTTCCCCCATATTCGCAAAATATGCCCGCTTGATTTAACGAGTTGCGAATTTTATATTTTGTATGTTTACTCAGTGAAGGAAAGGAAAAAATCAGCTCGAAATTGGAATTCATGGTGCCATTTTTACAAGCAAAATAGCACATCCAAACCGCAGAACTTTGAGCAAAGAGATCCTAAATGACCGGAGCACACAAGCCCATCCCTTACGGCAAAATTAATTTCACAAATAACCACGAAAATTCCACATCAAGCCGCATTCGTCTGAATTTCAAGCGAAATGATATTCACTCGCATTCCCATTTAACAGCTTGTTGACAGATATTCCCCGACTGCAAACACATCCATATGGAAAGAGTTTGAGTTTCAAAAAAGCTAAGCTCTGCAACGCAATTAGAGCCATGGAGGTGGGCCGAGAGGATGGGGGAGGGAAAAGGTTGTGTGGGTGCGAGAGAGAGGAATGGGCGGGGCTGATATGGGTGCGTTTTTGAAACGGCGAAAAGGGAGAGACGTAGGCAGGTTCCAGAGCGGGGAGGGGAGGTAACAGGTTGAGGGACTTTCGGCGTTTACACGCACATTTTTCCTCATATCTCGTCTGGATTCACGCTCCTTGATCACGCTGGCATTTTCATTGCCGTTTCGGACCACGTGCGAAGCGGACGCTTTTTCGCATGTTTCCATTCGTCATTTTCGTGTCCATCCCGAAACCTGCCTCCCATCCCTCGATCCTTTCCCGCCCCATGCCTCTCTAAACCCCCGCCCCATATCCCTGGGGAGCCTTTCTCCCAACCTCCAAACCCATCCGTCCGATCCCATGATCACCCTGCTCCCTTCCCTCGCAACTCTCGAAAAAATATTCCGTACTTCACCGCACCCACATACACACGCCCCCAGTGGTCTCAAACACTTGCCTTTCGGTTCAGAAGTGGCTGTGAGTTTGTTTTACGCCGCCCATCAACACGTTTTACGAGAATTCGTCCTCTGGTTTCATTTTTGTGACAGAATGCTGGTTGTTTCTTTATTTCTGGAACAAGTAAAAAATATTAAGACCAAGATAGAAGAGTGAACTCTCTTTAAGGTTTAGAGTTAAATCAAAACACTGTGAAGGGTTACATTCCGTCGATTATTTTTTACTGTGAATTAGCAGAAAATGCTCACAGTCAGTAACTTTGTTTCGGAAAAATGCTGAATGCTACGACTAAAAAGACAGTCATCAACTTCAGATAAAAAGAGAAAACTTTGAATAAAATGCTAGCCTAAAGCTTCCAGATGTAGGCTATTTTTTCTGATCCTGCAGGCTTTAGTCTGTTACTTCAACGCATTAAATCAGACACAGAGGGTAGACAGAGCCAATATTTCCTTGGAGTCAATTGGAAATGACATTATTGTGTTCAAAACTGTCATTTTGACAAAGAAACATTAAACTTTAGAGGGCATGCCTAAGCTGAGACGAGTCATCAAGATTAATAACTTTTTTTATGGCTATTTTTGTGAGAAATTCAAACACAATTGAAAAATGTGAGGTGGTGTGTTGACTACACTTTTAGAAATTCTTTTATATAATCTCCATCCATCAACGAAGATATACTGGGATGCACTTCTATATTTTCCATCAGATTATAATGTCATTCAAGGAGCTGCGTTTCTCCTAGCAGTTTTCTCCTTTGTCGAGGGCTTTATTTGGTTCCAGGGACTAAAATTTACTCTCACTTGATCAGTAATATTAGAGCGAAAAGAAATCCCAAAATATATTTTAGCCTATCAAAATGTAATAAAATAAAAAAAGGAGAAATTTGCCGTTGAATTTTATTCAATCGATGGGACATAAGACTCATCCATAGTCGTCCACCGACGTGGTTAATTGGATCTGCTCCAGAACCCAATTAATCTTATTATATCTTGTAAATCTCAAGCGGCGGCGGCAGCTCAAAAGCGCCAGCTGCCCAATATGGGTGATATGAAGGGATGGCCAATTACGCCGAAACCCATCGCAATCGCGGTATCTCCATACTTATTGACCCGTCGTCTCTCTATTCCGCCCAACTCCTCTCCCCCTCCACTAACCTCTTTGATTCCACTTCCCATCCCTTCATCATTCAGTTTTTGGTGGAAATCAGCACTCTGATTGGCTGAGGTTTCTCTTGAACGCGGTCTTCCCTTTTCACTCCGGAGTCGTTTACATTACGGCGATATTGGCCCAAAATTGGCCATAGTAGGAAGTTAATATGTACTGTAATCCGAGTAAACTCTTTACCCATCGAAAGAAGATCGGTCGATAGAATGGGTATTCTGATTAAGCCATTAGGATTTACGGAAGAAGCTGATAATGGATGCCTACTAAAATAGGTCAGCTGCTACAGGAGGGTAGAATGAATCAAAAACGCCGAAAGAGGCTGAAGACGAGGGCAGAGTATACCCGGATAACGTCGGTGCAGTTCAGCACTTTCATCCGGTCGGAAACCCGAGAACTCTACACCCTAAGTGCTATCCGGGAATACCTCAGATAAATTTGCTAAATAAGGTTTCTCTTCATGGCTTGAGTAAGTGACCTTGGATAAATTATCTGAATATTTGAGAGAGCATAGGAAAATCTATTCGAAGTCACATCGACACTTAATTTTAAAAGCTATCACCAAAACTCATGTGCCAAACTTTATGGGGCTTTTAGCACTTTTCAACACTATTACTTGGTAGAGCAACAGCGTATATGACTGCGTGTATGTGGAACGGCTGTATATTTCATGTCTTTACATAATTAAAGATTTAATTCGTGCTACTTTGTTGCTTCTCAACTCGGTAAGAAATTGGTAAGTGTACATGTATAGGCAGGAAATATACCCTGTATATTTTCTACCTATAGGTTGAAGTCAAAAAAATAGAATGTAACAGGTGTAATCACGGAGAAATACTTGGATATTAACAGAAAGAACGTAATAATGATGATTTATTAACCAAATCAACTCCACACGAAACAGTAAAATCCATCTAAATATAATAAATACGAAGTCAAATTTGTTTTCATCTGGGTCACAAGGAGCAAGGGAAAAAGGGGTATGTTTGAAAAAGGTATGAAAAGGGATTTTGATGACGAAAAAAGGAATAAAAAATAATGCCATAAGGAGCAAGGGAAGAAGGAGTATGTTTGAAAAAGGCATGAAAAGGGATTTTGATGACGAAAAAGGAATAAAAAAAATGCAATAAGGAGCAAGGGAAGAAGGAGTATGTTTGAAAAAGGTATGAAAAGGGATTTTGATGACGAAAAAGGAATAAAAAAAATGCAATAAGGAGCAAGGGAAGAAGGGGTATGCTTACCCCTAAAAGAATACCCTACTTTACAGAAGGAGAGCATAAAATTTGCATTTTCGCAATGCCCCACTGCGTTGAAATAAAATGACATCGGCCTGCTTCCCTCCCGACCGGAATTTTTCATGCGATGCATATTCGTTGAAACGCATTTTAGGCATGCAACGCTAATTTAGACAGCACTTTGACAAAATTTTTCCATGGCCTTTGACGTCATAATCAGGGTCACCATCGAGGGGTTGTGCATTGGCGTGCACGCGCGTCGATGGGAGGCCCTGGAGGTTCCTCTCCATCCTCCCCTCCTCCTGCCCTCCCAACCTTCCCTCTCTCCTCCACATAATCCCCCGAAATATAAAAACCTCCCTGCTTCGCCGCAGCAGCGCCGGGCGGCACGGCAATCAAAATCAGCTTTGTCTGAGCGACTCTCCGGATTATTCATCTCCTCTCCTTTTAACCGCTTTTAATGCAACGGCATCCGCAGAAAAGATAATTCACAATTGCATCGTCGAGCGTCAGCTCCTCTCTCCCTCTCTCTCCCCGGTGTTTTTGTGCCCGGAGAGCTCAATATTTCAAACCCGGGCTCCCCACACTGTTGCAATTTTTCTCCCATCGTGCTCCGCGGGCGGTGTGAGCGTGCACGAGACAAATCGCGGGTAATCGCCGCTCCAATGATTATTCGGGGGAGGACGCGCTTGCTTGCATGCTTATCTGCAGTTATTCCCGGAGTTCTGGCGTCATAATCGGTTTATCGATTCCATTATCCATCCCCATGGATCAGATTCCGCCCACCGAGGAGGAGGTGGCGGGGGGTGCGGCCGGAGTGGGCTCATACGCGAGGGCGGGATTTCCCGATTGGCCGGTCGGCTGCCATCGACGGTTTTATATTCGCTGACAGGATATTTCGCGACGACTTTCAAAAAGGGATAACGGCCGGATTATTAGGGCAATCGGAGTGAAAAGAGTGTGCTTCACGTCGCCAGCACAAACGCAACTTAATACCGGGGGCCGATTTCATCTCGCCTCCACGACTTGGATTATTGAAAAGGGGTTTTTGATGGCGAAAAAGGAGTAAAAAATAATGCTCGACTCTTTTAGAGAGGACAAAAGTCTTTCTGTCCTCAGGAGAAGGTCTGGATAGGGAGAGAGAATGGGTCAGGACGACGAATGTGGGTTGAAAACCTATTTGAGGAAGGTATTTTATTAATTTTCCCGTTCACCCTTTTAAGGAGTAATTTCCTTGTGATCATTTAGTATACCTCTTTCATAGAGTAGGTATTATACTTACTCTATGCTTCTATATAGAAAGCGACGAAGTATAATTCTGAGTGAATTGTAAAGGCTTTTTTAATGGAAGTTTACATGATTTATTTAACAGCCATCATTTTCGAGCTGATTACATTAAATTTGTACAAAAGTAATAAAGTTCTGTACAGCCGATCAATACATAAAAGTTTATGAGCAAACATTCCCATATTTATTTTACTCTAGTGTTCCCAAATTTGAAGCCATACATTATTTTTTTTTCTTGATTCCTAATCCACATCTTGCCGCAAACTGTAACGGTTGTGGTATCCGTCAGGGAGAGCAGCAGTTCACCCGCCGTGAAGTTGAGTTTTGCTAAAATAAGTTATGACTTAATAATGGAGAATGTTGTGTAATATGTTTTAAATAATTATACTTTGCGAAGTAGTCGTTTATTGAGCTTGTTAAATGTGAATTCTTGTAGTGGTCGATACAACAGTTGATTTCTTTTACTTTATCGCTTCTTAATGTCTTGCTGATATAGCGTGGGGGTAGAAATATGCATGTACTCTCAGATTTAAACTAGTGTGATTTGAATTTGCTAAGTAGCATTAACCCTGAGAGAAAAAAATAATTTTTGCTTGCTTTCTAAATTCTGTTAGCATATTTCCTGCACACAGTGATACTCTTCAATGTATGTACATAATTATGAACAACGAAATTACAGAAGTAACAATTATAAATGAGTGGGCACATAATGTCTTTAGTTCATTGAAAGCGAATCTCTGAATTTAATCCTGCGGAATATACTATCAGCATGCATTAACGGAGTCAACGAGGCCTTAACAACGCATTTGGTTCGAAAAAGGAAAAACAACCGGCCAACATAACGATATGAAAAAGGCCTGGACAAATTAAATTACATTTAAAGGCGCGATGCTCTGTACGATTATCGCCCTTAAATTTTCAACAGATCGCGTACGTGCACATGTTTACCCTTTCGGGATATATAGCAAGGAGAGATAAAAAAAAGAGTGACGATTTTCATTAAACGAGGCTTGTGTGAATTAAAACCACGCTCCGTCATTATCATCATCATGAAAACGAGTTCGCGTGGACCGTGACGCACATTTTCGCCTACGAGAGCGTTTTTATGGCGAGATTAGGCGGGCGAGTGAAACAAGGGAACACAATATAATACTCTTCCGCGTTTCCTCCGGCCCTATACCCGGCGCTTCCCCTTCCTCCCACCCGCAACCTCCCCATCCCTCCGCCGGTGTAGAGAGAGATTACATTTGACGAACGAGGTTGATCCAAAATCAGTGGAACTTGGTACATTTCGAAGCTAGAGGGGGGAAAAGGGATGAAAGGATGAAAAGAGATGGGCGAGGGAGGGAGTGGGCCAGGAGGTATGTGCGTACTGCGTCCAGCATGGGCCAATTGGGGCCTTGATGGGGACGGGGAGGGATAAAGCAAGTCTCTCTCTCTCTCTCTGCTCACCCGGTGCTCCTATTCGATGATCGCACGAGGGAATTCTCGGCGAGGGCACCGCAAAGCGATTTAGCCAGGATGGGGAGAGTGAGTGTGGACATGGAATGGGTGAGCCCACAGGATTTAGGCCCGGGGGCGCGAGGATGTGTATGAAGGCCAGTTCAACCAGGATCAGAGAACCGATACCCACTTAGGGAACTGCGGGATCAAGGAAGGTGGAAGTTTGAATGGGAAATAAAAGAATGCACGCCAAAATCGTGGCTTCCAAAAAGGCATGCTTTTCTAATTACAATAGCACATATATGGTAGCGATGGTAGAATGTACATGGCAGAAAGACCTACGGAACAGATACTCTTGTGCGCACCAATAATCCAGTTTCGAGCATGAATGGAAAACTGTAAGGATCCTCGGCGTAATAAAACAGTAACTTGCAGCGACTTTTACGAAGTTCACCGGCATGACTCTGGAATTTAATTGGAAGAAGTAACTTTCAAGTTCTAGTCCAAGAAGGAAACCGAGGAAAAAGAGAGTAAAATTTTAGAACGAAGGTTTCCGCGGTGATGGTTTAATCTCTGCATTGTTCCGGGTCTCCTTCCGCGTCAGTTGGCTAGTAGACAACAGTGTCGCTGACAGGGGAGTCAATGAAACTGTTGTCTACTACACAACTGACGCGGAAAGAAACCCGGAACAATGCGGAGATCAAGAGACTAAAATACCTACTCTAAGAATAAATCGGTCGTTCATAGAAAACGAGAAATCGGAAATTATTGGCAGAAATGTGTTCGGTGATGTTAAGTGCATTTTTAGGTAGAATTTTCGTGATAGGGGTGAAGAACTTACAAATTTGAGTGCTAAAAGGTCTCCAGGCAGAGGAGGGATTTCATTTCAAAAACCAGAAGAAGAGTTCATGGAGGAAAACAGCAGGATTTGCGGATTTGGATTCATTCTTTTTAATAATGGTAGGGCGCATGGCAGGATGCGAATAGAGGACGAAAGGCATAGGAGTTGTGGGCGTTCCACGTCATGAGGGAATAGGAAAAAAAGCAGCGATGGACGCTCTGCACAGTGGCATCGAGGGGGCAGGCAGTGCGACCCACGTCCTTCGCGGCTGCGTCCGTGGGGGATAGCCCCGGTCACCTTGCCGCCCGTATCTCTCCGACTGGGCGGACAGCGGGGGTTGAAAGCCTGTAGCGGGGATGGGGGCTCGCCGTACATGTATGAACGATTTGTGGTCTCAAGAAAAATGCCTGAGCTTTAATGCCCGCGCCAAAAGCGATGCACGGCCGGATACGGACGAGGGACAGCGGATGAATGCGACGATACGCGGTCGCATTTAGCGTAATATTTGTCCCGATGGAGCCATTAATTCAAGCGAAGCGCGCTCGCTCCATCCCTTCCCACCCGAGCAAAACGTTCCCTCACCGCCGCCGCAGCCTTTCACCGCGGACGGAGTCGGACGGGAGGGCGGGCGAAGAAGCGGGGGTGGACGCCGGGGTTGTATTACAGGAGGACCAAAGGGAGAAGGGCACTCGGGATAAGATAGGCGGGAAAAGAGAGGAGCGCGTGGGATAGATAAAGTAGGAACAAACAGGAGTGGACATTTATGAGAGAGGGACGGGTTTTATATATGGGTTATGCAGCGAAGGGCTGGACACTGGGAGGAGGAGTGGAGGGAGTATTTGGGCACCCGCGAAGCGGACGAGGGAAGAGAAGAATAGACCGGACGCGGAGCAGAGGGCGCGGCTGATACCGGCGGAGTGGCCCGGAGCGAATAAATGGAACTCGCTCGTGATTGGCCGCGATAATACGGATAGTTGGTGGTGAAGAGAGGCGTGGGGGGCGGGGGGGATGTTGAAGGGAGGGAGGATGAGGTGAGTCCCGGCGGGGGAGGAACGAAGGGGTATAGCGGGAGGACAGAGCGGGGGAGGGCGAGGATCAGGGTACAAGAGGTGGTGGCAGAGCACACAGGTCGGAAAGCTCCCGTAACGTGTTGTAGCGAGGGTTGCGCCGAGGTTGTCCGCTATTATCGCATTTTTTGCCTGAGAAAAAAAATATTTTCATGTCGGGAGTCAGATGGTAGTTAACAGGAGAGGGAGTAGCGGGGAACGAGGGGCGAATGGAGAGTGGGGAAATGCTTTTGACGAAGGTTTTCGTGCATTGTTTTTCCGCTGGCGGGCGGTAGTAGTAAAGCGAGCGGGGACGGGAAAAAATGTAAAAGGGGGTTGGTGGGAACTCGAAATGTTTGGGGGTGGCTTAGAGCGAAGTGGGAGGGGGAAGAGGGTTGAGGGTAGCCACGAGCTGACGGGGGATGTGGGCGGGGGGAAGGGGGCAACGCGTTTACGGGCTGGGGGGAGTGGGGTGGAGTTGACGGTGAAGTGAGAGAGGGTCATTGGCATAATTTTCCAACTTGTCGTGCGGTGAGAGATATGCGCGTTTTCGCCGCTGTCCTGGCGAGTATGTATGAGTGTGCGCGTCCGGTATAAATAGCCGCGAGTGAATGAGCGGGCGAGGGAGGGACGACGTTCGTTACATTTTGCCTTCGGGAGATTTACTGCTCCTCTGTCGAGGAGGTTGGGAGGTGACGCGAAAATGAACGAATCGGCGCTGATAAAAAAAAAGAGGGGCGATCGAAACAAAAATCTGTTCCTCGCAGTCGACGTGCAACGTGAGTTCGGGTGATTGCGAAAAGGGGAGCCGGGAAAACATCAAGAGCACGCGCGAGAGGGTCCGTCCGTAAAAGCGGTAAAATGGTGGTGATCGCCGATTGTTAATTTGCCGCTATCGTCACCTTTTTTATCAAAATACGGACTCGTAATGCGTCGACGTCAAAAATGTCCCCGCAAAACGCACCTCGTCCGTCATTTTCTCATCTGCTACTCTCCACCATCACTCTCGACCCGATTCCAAGGACTTGCTCTGGAAAATTCGCGGAACGAAACTGAATAGCGATTACGGGATTCATCAAATGGAGCACAGCTTGAGTACAAGATATCACGTAATTTTGCTTTCCCAAACTATAGACTCTTTTGCCATAAAATCCACCAAAAATCCAGGCTACATTCAAAAACATCCGAAAGTCTAATAGGCGAGAATATTCCTCATAGAAAACCATCTGGTGCAACATCAATAGCTGTTTCATCAGTAAATATTAGTATCACTCTAAGTCATCAATCAGTCACATGTTGTGGTGCTTAATTTATTGCTCCTAAATCCGGAATAACTTGATTTCGAATCACAGTTATTTTAGGTTTTTAATCCTTTTTTTTTAAAAAAGAATACTATGTTTTTGTAAGTTGCTCCGAATGAATTTCGTTACCATAGACCGGATTTGATAAAATGTGTTCATCAATTTAATTCTCCATGAAAGGATTCAAGGATAATAATTTTCTCTTAATAACTTATTCTTCCTACGGAAGAAAATAAACGTGTTTATTAATAAACTATGGTGTCATACTGAGAAAAAAAATAGTACGATAGTATTCTTTCCAGTAAACATTCAGCTTATAGGACTTTGTAACCCAGCGCCAGAGTGTGGTAGGTGATTGCACCAAATGATGCATTTCTGCCAAGTTATCAATACCAGTGCAGTTAGCCACCGCATGACATATTGCAAACCAGTTACACCTTTAAAAAAACTGACGTATCTGTATACCCAGGATATTAGCGAGGGGCGTTTATAACCACAGTGTGAAACTGGGCGATTGATTTGAGTTACTGAGGTACCTATGCATCAAGTACTTATCCAACAGTGTGTCAATTATACATAGTAGAGAGGCCAATTGTACGCCACAAGCCACCTGTGGTATTTCAAAAAGACCTGGTACCAAAAAAATCACCAATGAAGTAAGAAAAAACTTCATTTTCATTTAAACTATACGTCGCTAACTTCCATTTATTCCCATTTCCTAATCACATTCCTTTCCCCCACCCATCCACATTACTAACACTGAATATATTAAGGGATAAAATTGATACTCACAAATTTACGTTGGCCCAGGTTAATTAATATTTTTCTGGAATATCCTCAGGAGATAATCTGTGTTCCTCAAGCAATATATTTCTTACAGACCTGTCATGCCTTTTAAGGGCGACAATTTCTACTTTGAACATATTACACCTGACTCACTACACAGGGTTCTTCGCAGATCTAAATCCAATTCCCTGGGTGTTGACGAGATCTCCATCGACTTTATTATGAAAGTGGGAGACGTATTATTGCCGACCATCCTTGAAATCTTTAATCGTTCCATTCTAGATGCAGTTTTTCCAACCCTATGGAAATCATCAATAGTCGTACCAATTAAAAAGTCAGAAAACGTCACTATTCACTAGTCACTATTAATGAATATCGCCCAATATCTCTGCTATGTGCCCTATCTAAGGTCTTGGAGAAAATTGTGCACCAGCAAGTCTCCCATTATCTAACCAGTCAAAACAAACTTGACCCCTATCAATCCGGCTTTAGAAAGAACTTCAGTACGCAATCTGCTCTTATCAAAATCACGGACGACATACGTTTAGCCATCGACCAGAAAATGGTAACTGTTATGGTCCTTTTTGACTTTAGTAAGACCTTCGATAGAGTGCACCACGCGCGTCTACTCCTCAACATGAAGCAACTAAATTTCTCTGCCTCTGCTCTAAACTGGTTTCTTTCCTATTTATCGGGGCGGCAACAGGCAACCAAGGCCCCTCATGGTAATCTACATAATACCCTGCAAGCCACCATAAAGGTGTGTGGCAGGGGGTATGTATGTATGTGGCAGGTAATATGTTCTCATGGCTATCCAATACAAAAGGCGTCCCTCAAGTATCAATCCTTGCCCCCCTGCTGTTCGCTAATACATCTTAGATCTCCCTTGAGTAATAAAAAACTATAAATATATGTTATATGCAGATGACCTGCAAACCTATTATCATTGCAATCTGCATGACCACAACGAAGGTCTCGAAAAAATAAACAATGATGTTGATGCTGTGGCGAACTGAGTGAAAGAGAACTTTTAAACGCTTAATAGAGAAAAAACTAAATCAATCATTATTGGCACACGAAGGTTGATAAAAAAAATAAATTTTTTAAATATTCCACATATCACCGTCGATAATGCCGCTATTCCCTACCCAGACACTGTCCGAAATTTAGGCATCATAATGAACAGGAATCTAAACTGGAACGATCATGTACTCCATGTCTCTAACAGGATTAACAGTGTACTGTTCCGAATCAAACATCTGAAGCATATCCTACCGTTTCACAGAGAAACTATTAATAGCGACGCTAATTTTCCCTTTATTGGTCTTTGGTGATATGACTCACGAACAAAAAGAGAAACTCGAACGCCTACAGAACTCCTGTATTCGATTTATATTTAATATTCGACCTGATGCACACAGGTCTCCGTACAGAGAAAAAATAGCCTGGCTCAGTGTGGAAGCTAGACGTCATTACATGCTTGGGACATTTCTCTTCTCTTTGTTCTCCAGGAGAGAGCCAAGTTACCTGTACGACCTTTTCAAAAGCCAGTCTGTATCTCGAATCATGTCCACTAGAGGCGACCCATCTAACCTCTACTGTCCATCACATCGCACGTCTAAATACCACGAATCATTCATAGTCAGATCTACAGTAACATGGAGTTCGTTACCAAACTCAATAAAATCTCGAAAATCTTTGTTTCTATTTAAAAATACTATTATATAACTCTTTGCTTCGTAATCCACCCCTAATATCCACCTGTCACTGATTGGCGATGCATGACATATTTCCATGACGACATTTCTGTATCGAGTATTTAATCTTACACTTTGTAGCCCTGTCCCACATTCATTTTTTGTGTGTTATGTCAGGTTACCTTCATTTCCATGTATACTGTAAAGTGGCTAAAGACTGTTGATATTCTCACACTTGTACTTTGGTTTCTGATTGAGACACCTACTTTATATTTAATGAAAAAAAGGAGACTGGGGCCTGGGGCCCACTGATGTATTTCCTTATCAATATGCTTTTTATTTTTCTCTGTTATCTTAACTATAAAGATATATGCAAACCACTTTTGTAACTTTTGTATTTCCCTGAGAGGTGCTGTACCCAGAGCATAAATAAAACTTATTCTATTATATCCTATATTAGCAAATATGCACTGCAGAAATTTAGCTGATCATGTCGACTATTCGGCAAAAACTCGTCATTTAATAAATTTATCTGTAGAAAATAATTTTTTTCTTGCTGTATAAAGAAATTTCACTAGTTAGGCCAGAAACATTTATTAGTCAAAACCACCCATCTCTGAATGGATAAGCCAACTAAATCCTCTCCCAAATTTGATACTAGAACCTGTTGGCTGCCAATCAAAGCTAAACTAAACGGAAACTAAAATAAATGATATTTTAGTTTGTAGTGATAAAATATTTTGCTGTATGAAACTCAGAGTGATTAGCTATCAACCATCTCCTGCTTCACATTCTCTAGGTGGCATGTAGGGTACTCAGTAGACGTGATGTAATCTAGTGATTGAAGTGCCAATCTTGCTTCCCTGAGAAACAAATGACTTTACTTCATCAGAACTCTATTATATAATCTACAGTTAGAGAACACAATAGGCAGCATAGCAAAGGGATAGGTGGGTAGGAATTTAGCAGAGTATACTGTAGCGCATGATGCATGTTTCAACAACCCATCCCTTTATTTTTTGTAGATACTAACCATGTAGCTGCATGTGACCCATATTATTAGCATGTTTCCATGTAGTACCCTAGCTGCATTTCAATAGTGCATGTTTTGGTGATCTTCACCCCATGCCACACCCTCTCGGTGGCTTGCAGGGCATCGCGTAGATGTAATTGAGAACGCACCCCCCTAAAACAATCCTTGTTTTCATGATCAATTAAAAACCATGAAAAACTATACAGTGATAAGGAGGATTAGAGGACGATTTTACTGTAGTGAAACTATCCAGAACAAAAATAAAAATATCTGTTCCGAAATATGTATATAACTCCAACATTTTTTAGACACTGATTTCAGCATTTTCCGGAAATTGCTACTGATTTCATTAATGCTGTGTCTGATATTAAGAAAGCCAGTTAGGTCATGCTGTAGCAGAGAGTGCAAATAGAGAGCCCCTTTTTTCAGCACTCAAATGAATGCTCACTCATAATTCTGAAGAGTTTGGCAACAAAAGATAAAACAGAAGCCGTTCTCCGATATCAGCCGTTTTTTCTCCCCTTCAGGTGTAATAAATAATTGGTCCCTAATCCAGGACAGCTTCCGGGCAACTTTCTCTCCACCTATGATGTTAGATCATCATTAGTTTTAATTATGTAATAGCCAAACACTATCCGATTAACTCATGTCAACATATGTAATAAAATTATGTAACATTTATTTTTCGAAACACTCTTTCCCTTATTTGGAGGTTAAGTTGTGGTTAGGCTCTTTTATTTTTCTCGTCACACTCTTTCTTTATTTTTCTTGGATTTTTATTGACTTTTTATCATCAATCTGTTCACCCGTTTGCATAAATGTGACCGCAATTTTTTACAAGTCCCCTAAAATCCTAATTTAATAGAATTTATTCCAGTGTAAAATCTTATCCGGTCTTCTTGCGATACATACTATTACAGTTTAGAAGCGTTCAAGTTTCAGATATAAATTATACACGATTTATTTAAATAGCTTGGTAATATCTATGGATTCATTGTTCCTTCTACTCTCCTTCACTCTCTCTAACTCGCAATGGATTTCCTGTTCCACCCATATTGGATGACAACGTTTCTAATCATTTTGATTAAAAGAGTATATACTCGGGAAATGTGACGAGAAGACAAAAGTCCGATGTCATTTTTCACTAGTTAGGCCCTACCTTGAATATGTAGCTAGTGTATGGGATCCAAAAGAATTGTGTATTTGACCAGAGAGCTAGACAGTGTGCAGCATAGAGCGGCTAGGTTTGCTAAAAGATGTTACGATAGGTTTAGTAGTGTATCAGAATTAATACAAAAATTAAATTGGAAATCAATATCAGATCGTAAATTAAAGTACAAATTAAATATCTTGCTGAAATTTAAAACGAATAGCCTTATTGCAGATGCTTGATACATATTAAAAACCCCGTTTATTATGCTATATTCGACCAGTTAAATAAAATTAGAGAGACATATTGTCGTACCGGTGGGTTCAAAATGTAATTTTTCCCCCGTACTATAAAAGAAAACAATAGAGAGCATAGCAAAGGAATAGGAAGGTGAAATATTTTAGAGGAGTCTGTAGCGCATGATGCAAATATGAACAACCAATACTCCCCTTATTACAATGTAGATACTAACCATATAGCTGCGTGTGACCCTATGTTTTAGCATGTCTCCAAGTAGTAGCCTAGTTGCATTTCAATAGTGCATCTTCACCCACTGCCACACACCCTCGCGGTGGCTTGCAGAGTAAAGCGTAGAATTAGATGTAGATGTATCAGGATATTCTCTCCTGAAAGATAAATGACAATAAAGTAAAAATAATTTTCTGAAAAATGAAATGAAGCAGAAACTCTATATATGGGCAATCACCCTTTCCAACAAATAATGACCGAAAAACGACGTGACTGCTGATTGGAGATGAAATTTTTTTTACGAAGAAGGAATTTACGAATGAACAGCAATGCATTAAAATCCTTTGTTTCGACACATACAAAATTTTAGAATGCCCTAATATCTAGTGATCTAGTGACCCTATTATCTAGCATGTCTCCATGTGGTAGCTTAGTTGCATGTCAACAGTGCATGCTTGGTGATCTTCACCCCCTGCCACACACCTTCGTGGATGCTTGGATACAGGATATTCATCTACATCTACAAGATACCCTGCAAGCCACCGTGAGGGTGTGTGGCAGGGGGTGAAGATCACCAAGCATGCATTACTGACATGCAAACAAGCAACCATAGGGTCTCATGCAACTAGATTGTTAGTAGGTATCTCTAGTATTTAAGGGATTAATACATGCATCATGCACTACAGACTACTCTAAAATATTTCCCCTACCTATCCCTTTGTTTTGCTGCCTATTGTGTTCTCTAATTGTAGATTCTCTAAAGAGTTCTAATGAAGTCATTTGTTTCTCAGGGAAGCAAGATTGGCACTTTAATCATTAGATTACATCACGTCTACTGAGTCCCTACATGCCACCTAGAAAATGCGAAGCAGGAGATGAGTGATAGCTAATCACTCTGAGTTTCATGCAGCTAAATATTGTGTCAATGCACACTAAACTATCAATTATTTGAGTTGCCGTTTAGTTTAGCTTTCATTGGCTGGCAACAGGTCCCAGTATCAGTATCCCAGGGGAAAAATGCCATTTTGAATCTATCAGTACGACAATCTATCTCTCTAATCTTATTTATCTGGTCGAATCTAGCATAATACGCTGGTGTTTTTAATATGTGCCTTCAGTAAAGCTATCCGATTGAAATTACTCTAATAGATTTAATCTGTACTTTAACCTACGCTCTTATATTACGCAGACTTATTGCGTAGATGTAGATTGAAAAGTCAGTCGAAAATTAAGAGAGATGAGATAGATGCATCGCAATAGAAAGAACACCTCAACCCGTGTTATTTTTTAAATTTTAATTCTCCTACTTTCGCTATGGGCAAAAAGTGGTAATTTCTTGTTTTTTTCCAGGAAAAACTCGCGATCCCGTCAGTCTCACTCTTTCAAACCCCGGATGTGCCCGTTGACTCTTTGCCCACACCTTGATTTCCCTTGCCACACTTCCCAATGTATCCATCTCTCCCCTTTCCCCACTGCAGCCACCGTTTGCACACGCCCGTGTGTGCCCACGGATGAAGGGAAGAGGGCAAGACACGCGGAGAGGGGCTGTCGGGGAGGAAGGACGATGAGGGCGAGCGATGGTTGGCACAGGAGGACGAAGGACATCCGCGAGGAGAGGAGAAGGAAAGCAACCCCCCATCGCGGCCGTGCCTTGGCGGTGCCCAATCTTTATTCCACCGCACAACAATGAGTGAGGGGGTGCGGGGGAGAAGACCTGAAAGAGGAAGGAGGCAACCGTACGCCTTCCTTTAATGGACAATACGAAGACCCTGCGCAGCCCAGCAGAGATGGAAACAATGCCATGACAAACGTGTATCTGTCGCAACAGAAGCAGAGTGACGCCCGACATGCTGCGTTGCCATGCCACCGACCTCAGGCCACTCTTTCAAATCCCCGCTCGCCCATCCCCGTCTCTAACCTAACTACCTGCCCTTCCAAGCGGGATCACATACTTTCCACACACATCTACATCTACGTAATACCCTGCAAGCCACCACGAGGGTGTGTGGCAGGGGGTGAAGATCACCAAGCATGCACCATTGACAAACAAACAAGATAGGTACCTACTACATGGTATAGAATAGAGTCACGTGCAGCTGAATGGCTAGTATCTACTTAGTAATTAAGGGATTGGTTGTTAATACATGGATCATGCACTTCAGACTACTCTAAAATATTTCCCCTACCTATCCCTACACTATTGACATGCAGATAACAAATTAACGATAAAATATTGACGCGGACCGTAAGTTGAATACTTTTACCCAGGAAGAGGTGCGTGTGTGCAATTCAAGTTGATGCGGTCCTCAAGCACAAATTTGCTGTGTTAAAGTATTAATACCGCTCGTAACGACATTTAACTGGGGTAACTTTAGGGGCTATGTAAAACCCACTAGGTAACATCAAGTGAGCCGGGTTACGAAGCCACACGAAGGTATTGAGGTAACTATTCCAAGTTTGCAGCGGTTTGAAAAGTTTCTCTGTTTTATTCTTTCCTAACCATTATACCAGCATGCATTGGCTCAATCAGTGCTGCACTCCACATAATTCATCATGCAGAGTTGGGCTTATGGAATGACGAATTATTTTCCTTGAGGTGACTTTATACAGCTCAAGGTTTACAAGGCAGTGGATTTCTGGCCGGTTTATTAAGCCTTTACGTTTTTACTTCACCTATTTGGCTTCCTCATTCCACTTCTTCTTTCATCTAAGATGCAATAGTGACTTTGAACTTCAAAGAGGAATTATTAGACAAGATCCTTTAGGCTATTGGTACTGGTAAATTTTTCTACAATTACATATTATCTAGCATGTCTCCATGTAGTAGCCTAGTTGCATGTCAACAGTGCATGTTTGGTGATCATAACCCCCTGCCACACACCTTCGTGGATGCTTGAATGCAGGGTATTCATCTACATCCACAAGATAGGTACCCTGCAAGCCACCACGAGGGTGTGTGGCAGGGGTTGAATATCACCAAGCATGCACTACCGAGATGCTTTTGCATACATTTGATTTAAAATTCAATGGAAATAAATTTCTTTCAGCGGCCAATTTAGCTAAATGGGTCCGTGATCAGTTGCACGCCTTTCTCAGACTGATATTTGGTAAAAAATGGAAAATTACGGTTTTTGAACTTATAACCAACATTTAGTAGCACAAAGTGGCAAGATTTGTAAAGGGGCGATATGATAACCTTATTAGCGTAACCAGTATATTAAATGAAATAAATTGGGAATCATTGCCAGATCGCAGGTTGAAATTTAGACTTTATCTCTTAAACAAATTCCAAGACCATATTTTCAGTGATGATGCTAAAAATATTTTGCGAAACCCAACTTACTATAGTTGACTGGACCATAATCATAAAATTAGAGAAATGATTGCCGAACTGGCAGATTCAAAATGTCCTTTTTTCCTCGTACAATTAGGGATATGAATAGCAGTGAATATGTCCAATACGAGTGAATCAATCCATAGCATAGGTAGTTGCATGTTGGTGTAAGGACTTGAAGGTAACCCAACTAACAGCTAACAGCCAAACTAATGTTTGCTTTGGGTGTGTGGCAGGGGTTGAATATCACCAAGCATGCACTACCGAGATGCTTTTGCATACATTTGATTTAAAATTCAATGGAAATAAATTTCTTTCAGCGGCCAATTTAGCTAAATGGGTCCGTGATCAGTTGCACGCCTTTCTCAGACTGATATTTGGTAAAAAATGGAAAATTACGGTTTTTGAACTTATAACCAACATTTAGTAGCACAAAGTGGCAAGATTTGTAAAGGGGCGGTATGATAACCTTATTAGCGTAACCAGTATATTAAATGAAATAAATTGGGAATCATTGCCAGATCGCAGGTTGAAATTTAGACTTTATCTCTTAAACAAATTCCAAGACCATATTTTCAGTGATGATGCTAAAAATATTTTGCGAAACCCAACTTACTATATTTGACTGGACCATAATCATAAAATTAGAGAAATGATTGCCGAACTGGCAGATTCAAAATGTCCTTTTTTCCTCGTACAATTAGGGATATGAATAGCAGTGAATATGTCCAATACGAGTGAATCAATCCATAGCATAGGTAATTGCATGTTGGTGTAAGGACTTGAAGGTAACCCAACTAACAGCTAACAGCCCAACTAATGTTTGCTTTGCTATTTTTATCTTTTTTTAAATAGTGTAGTTTAGAACAGTATATAAATACTAACCCTATTGTATTCATGATATGTAGTGCATGTTTGGTGAGAGTTCACCCCCTGCCACACACCTTTATGGTGGCTTGCAGGGTATTATGTAGATGTAGATGTAGAAAGTGAATAGAAAATTCCCATTTTTTGTGCACTAATTGCTTAACGCCCACTTTTATCAAAGTTTTACCTGGGAACTATCATGACATATTCTTGGATGTAAACCGTTATGATAACTCTTCGTTTATCCTCTGTATATGCGGATGAGTACTGTTTTACTCGTTTGACCTCAAAGCGTGATGCTTCCCTTTTGCATGCGTCCTCACTAACGCTCCATCACGCCGCGCTAAGACCGATCCTCCACAACCAACGACCCTAACCCCCCGCTCAGAACTGGAGCTCGCTCCTCCGAGCCAGCCCGTTCACTCGTAATGGCTAAGTCGCTGCGATTTAGAGGCGTGGCGAGGGGAAGCCGGGGGTGGACACTTGGCGATGCGGCGATTTGTCAGCAATGGACGGCCCGAGAGGGTGAGGCACTCCTTCGGGGGCCCTGAGCAGCGTTCAACCCCCGGCAGCGCGATACTGTCACCTATGACAAACAGTCTCGGTTGGGACATCGTGATGCACGGCTCCGCGGCTGTGAATTTTTTTATTGCTTTTTTCCACGTCCGTGGGGGAGATGGGAGGGGTGGGGTGGGTGGGGAGGTGCTGGTGTTGCGAGCGAGCGTGGGGGCGGGGTGAAGGGCGAGCGGAGGGGTGAGGCGAGGGAGGGGGGTGCGGGGTGTACCGGGAAGAAAAAGGGGAAGAGGGTCGGTTCGCTGTGAAAAATGGACACATTAATTTTACCCGTTGGAAAAATGCTACTGCACGAAGCTCATTTGAGACCTCTCGTGGAGAAGTGCGAAAAAAGTGCTGCCTGACAATGACCCATGGCACCCGTCTGCTCATCGGCCATCTCCGCCCTCGAAAATTTGTAGTTTGTGTTATGCGTTGGCGTGGCGCGGCGTGGAGAGCGCAGCAGCCCGCTCCTCGGTTTTCCAGCACGCGACGGATTCAGCGTGCTGCTTGATTGACGTGATTTTCACATCACCAGCGGTTGGGAGTCATTCCCGGAACGCTTCACGGCATTGCAGCTCCAACACGAGCTCCGAATTATAATGAGGAATCATATCGACTCGCATTTTCATCGAATTTTTACACAAATTAACTGATTAAGCCCTCAAATGAAAATGATGTGGCGTTGGGAGTCATAATTTTGCGCCGACGAGCCAATATGGTGAAAGTGGCCAGATTGGCACCAAGCATCCTTTATCACGATCACTCAATAAATTCGGAATGGAGCAATAGGTGTCACCTCTTTCACTGAGGAAATTGAAAGGAAATTCTAATCGCACTAATCCATATTCACTTTAAAGCTCAAAAACAGAAATAGAACATAGGATGTTTAGTATTGACATGAGCACACATTAATAGGGACGGATGTGTTGGGCTTGACCTCGTTGACAGTTCTCGTCTACCCCAGATTTTCACTATTAAGATTCCCAAAACATAAAACTTACTTTCATAATCATCGAAGATGAAATATACATATATGGGTGAGAAAAGGCTCCTAACTAGGACTGGGTTTGAATTCGGGTGGGTGTTTCGCTGATACATAAAAATATGCAATGCAATGTTATAAATCATAGTAAAAACACATTAAAGGTAAATCCTATAAGGCACACGTTACTTGAGTTACTTTCAGCTCAAAGACCAGATAGGAATGGGTGAAATGCAAACATGTAAGTCCCTTTGACAAGCAATCAATCCACAATGTAAGATCTGGTGTTTTCCGGCGAATAATATGTGTGAAACCCGAGAGATCTTCACACAAATCAATCCACAAGGTGGAGGGTTTGAGTGGAAATTTGCTCTGAGGTAATGATAATGAGTCAATATTACTTAATTATAAAGTAGTCGGTCATAGCTAAAAATATTTCCTAGATCTGCATTCACAAGGTTATTCTCTTTGATAATTTCATTTCGAAGTTATTCTCATTCATAAACTCGCACCGAGTCTCACACATTCAGAGCACTTGTGTCCACAAACACGCATTATGAGTGCATCTAACATTAATTCTACATGCTTCGTTGCAAGGACAAACTCTGATCAAAAGCTGATTGTAAGAGTAATGTGCTACTGCCAAGCTTGCATCTTCTTTGAACATGTGACCTAACTCCGCCATAAGCGTGGATAATTACTACACTCGTTGTTCCATCGCCTAAGAAACTCGATAAGAAAGAGCTTTAAGAAACAAGGCCGGAAGCAGAGCAGCCATAGGTTTGTGGTTTTTAAGAGCATAATATTCAAGTTGGGCAATACAAAGATTAATAACAGAAAATCATCCACCAAAAGCACAAAGACATACCATATTGAAAATGATCGTGTAAAACTAAGTCACGGGTCAGTTTTGCCAAATGCAATGCCACTACTTTCCTATCAGAAAATGCACTACACCTTTAACACTGTAAAATATACAGTGCGAAAAAGAATATGATTCGAAAAACCTATGAATTATTAAAATTTAAAATTTCATCAGTCGTCAATTACAATCGACCAAAACTCTCAATGCAAATATTCCCCCGATTAGCGTTGCGAAGGCACAATAACTTTGATAGCAGTAAATGAATGATTTTTAAGGAAATAAAGTTAATAAAGCAATGGAATAGGCGTCCATCGTCAAACTTGTTCAACAAATACTTCTCTAATATCAAGATAAAATTTTTTTTGTAAATCTACAGCATTAATTTTATGTTATCAACTGCATTTTATTTCTCTCAATCAAGGGCGAAACCAGACAACTATCCGTAAGCGCTAGGCCTGGATCCTGGTAAGTGCCTATATACCATTTTTATCAGGCCGGTATTATTCTTAATACCTACCACGCTTCAGGGAAATATTCCGCTAAATAGGTACTATTCCCTGGTATTCATAACAGCCAATTTATTTTGAAATCACGAATTTTGACACTATCTAACCAACCTGCTACTTTTTATCCTTCATAAATACAAGCAAAGCCTAAAGTAAGTTTGGAAGAGTGAAAGGAATATCGCAGGCAATTATGCTGATCAACGGAGGAAGATTCCTAAGTCGCGGTAGCGATTTGAGCAAAGTGCTGAGCTCAGCAGTGAGAGAATGTTACATACACATCAGAGAAGAGAGAATAGGGCCTTATTATAAAAGGCCTTCAGTTTCCAAGAGAGAGGTTTGATACTCTGACTACACGCAACTTTCAACTTTGGTTCAACCGAATCCATCCAGTCTTTTCCCAAATTTGTGCACAAAACCTCATGCCACGAATCTGATATTATCCACTGCATCAATACAATATTAAAACTCCATATAAAAAAAAGATTGTTATTCAAATTTACTACCTACCAAGTCAGAAGGCAAAATATTATTCGTAATCGCATTACCATTAATATACGTATATAGTAAAATGTATGGATATAAGGCTCATAACAAGTCTCGTCAACATCTTCATCTACACGATACCCTGCAAGTACCGCGAGGGTGTGTAGCAGGGGGTGAAGTTCACCAAGCATGCACAACTAACATGCAAACAAGCTACTATAGGGTCTCATGCAACTAGATTGTTAGTATCTATAGTGTTTAAAGGGTTAACGCATAAATCATGCACACAAGCACTTGGAAAAAACACACTCACAAGCACTCAGAGTTCCACACAAAACACACAGTGCAATTCCACACAAAATATAATTTATTCGAGTGGTTCAAGTTTCAATTGAAGTCATTGAATTGAATTCATATTCATTCTATTGAAGTCATAAAACATTGAAAATTATTTCTGAATTAAAAGGAATTCCTCATTGTTTAGCTAACTAAATTTAAATCCTATTGCATAGATTGTTAATAACACTTCACATCATTACTCTAGTTTTATTTGGATATTCATTATTGCTATGTTACAATCTTTAAAGTATTTAGGCTTCCAATACTCAGTATCAATGGCAGAAGAAGTCTGAAATTAATAATTCACAGCAACATTCTAGTTTCCGAAGAAGGAGAAGCTGCAGCACAAATTTGAGCACAATACATGTCCCACGAGATGATTGGTTTAAATGTGGACATAAAAGTGGTTCTGACACAACAATTCTACCTACCTTTACGTATCCGAACAACTTTGAACTTTTTCATGTTTACATTTAGCATGTGCGTATCGATAAACTACTTTTAGCTACTCGTTTCGCAAATTTCTTTCTTAAATATTCCTTCTGATAGGAATGATAAATGAAAAATTGAAGCTTTACTCGATAATGTTTTTAGCAGAACAAGAGAAAAAATGAATCATCCTTTCGTAATACGAATCACTCTATATGCAGAATATATGCAATGATCAATTTATAATACCTGGCAGGGCCATTCCCATTATTGTATTAGGAAATAAAGTGGTTATGCTTTGCACTTTTCCACTACGAACCATATAAGATCAAAGTATAATCACTATTTTTTCCTACAATGGATTTCAACAAAATATCAACCTCCACCTTTCATTATTTTATTAAGTAGCTAAGAGAGCCGGAGCTTATGGCTGAAACATATTAATTGGATAGTGGAGTTGTATACTCTACGTGAAATAAAAATTTATGAGAGTAGTAATGATACGAATTATTTTTTCCAAGAAACGATCAATTAACCGCTCGTTAAACTTAAAAAGTATAGAGGTGGAGACGAAATTTTTTAACAAAACGGGGAAAACAGTCAATAGAAGTGAATAGAAAGGGAAGAAATGCACGTGCAACTAAATATTTTAATCTGCATGATAATGTAGTGTTTCACATTAATTGGAATATCCTACAAATGAAGTGATTGTTGAATTGTCAAGTATTTCGTTGAAAATTGTTTTCGTTCACATTTCCCAAGCATGTAATTTTAAAACACCCTTCATGTTTTAAAGAGTACTCTAACAATCTAACTACATACTAACTAACTACCTATCCCTTGTCCATTATTTTCTCTTACGGCACGCAAGAAAAATTATATTTTAAATGTATATGCAAGACTGTTTATCTCTCTAATCTACTCTTATTATTCTTTCTAATCTATTCTTCTGATTTTCTCTTATCTAATTTCCAGATCATTTCTAATGTATTTTTTTGATCGAATCTAGTATAACAAACAGGGGCTCATAATGTATTTATAATATAACGTAATCAGCAAACATAGCAGCTTCAACTTTTTTTGAAAGGTTTAGCTTAGTTTTTACTGGCGCGGCGTTATGATACTAATTCCATCCTAGTACCTATGTTACATTCGTAACAACAATTAAATTTAGGTAACGCCTTTTAATTAGTTTCTACCTCTAATTAGTTTCAAGATGCTGTAAAAATTAGGACCCAGTAACAACAAAGTTGTAAATTAAAATACACTATTCAGTAAAAAACATTTTTCCCGAAATAATGTCTTCCAATTCCGTTTCGATATATATTCCTATATCGTTGCGATTTCCCTCGTTTAAAACAAATGCAAGAATTGTGATATTCCCGAATCATAACGCATGAAAGCGAATCGGCCAAACAGTCTAAGAGAGTATACATGTTGAGATTGCAATGCAATGTAAATTCGGGACGCGTTGAGCCTTCGAGTGCATTATATCTATGACCTAAGTAAGTATGGAGGGTTGATGGTTTTAGGTGTGACTTCATGGAACTTAGCATTCAATAGAGTATGGAGGGTAAGTGAAATTACCCGCAGTGTTCCATAGTTCAAATCTTCGGAATGCTTCGGAAGAGACATAAAACAGATAGTAAAATAAAAAAGAAGAATAAAATCAAATTCAAATCGGCAGAAATATACAATATTTATGTACCAAAGGTTTGGGCCAAGGAACGAACATAGCTTTTCAAGATAGCCATTAACATTAATTTTAGTCAAATCTACTGCACGCGTGGAAGAGAGTTGAAAAACGATCGATTGGTCTATTCAGTTTTCTTCCCGTTAGGGATAACAATCGAAGCTCACTGGTGGTCGAGCTCCTTCCGCACGCCCTTCCAACAATACATCTCCCGTTTTACAACAATACCATTCCTTGGATCCCTCCCTCTTCCTTTCACACTGGTTCCATCCCCTATTCGCCCCTCTCCATTCTCCGCCCACGACAATTTTTCACACTTTGGCACCATTCGTCTTCGCCCAGTGTCCTAGAAGTATCCTTCTGAGAAGAACATTTTGGATCACATGGGACCACTCGCCATTATTCTTCCCGCCTCCTCCTACTCTTTTTTTCTCTCTCTCTCTCCCCGGTATCTCAACCTTCGGCAGGCCCTCCCTCGGATCGACCCCCCTCCTCGAAGGAACTCTTTCTTCAAAAGCTCCCCTCATTTTGACACTCACCTCTTTCTCCGCCGCCGTCGCCCTCGCCTCTCCCTCCGACGACTCGCCCCCTTTTCATTGTCCTCCGCCGCTCCAATGACTCCCCAATTCACGGCTGAGTTTTCCTATCGTGTCTCCCTTTCGTCCACATCTCCCGGCCCTCCCAGCGCGGAAAAGGAGAATAAGAGGGGAACGAGGTGGCGACCTCAAGCGACAAGGGAAACCGAAGGGAAGAAGATGTCGATATTATTTGGAGGAGCTTGGTGTTTGGAAATTTTACACCTCCGAAACCTCCCTAACATTCCCTGCTTCAAATTCCCCTCGCCCTTTCTTGCGCTCATTCTCCGGGACGGATATTTTTAGCCCTCGACTTTGTTCACCTTTTGGGCGTTGCGCTGTCCCCCCTACCAAATGGAATAGATCTTGGGAGAGGGTACTAAAAAAAATCACTATAAAAAACCGAGGGTGAAAAAAGCGCACCCTCTTGTATAGGTATTCAAATATATATTTCTTAAGCCTGAATTTCTTTTCTATTAGCGACGTACTGAAGCAGAAGGAGTTGAGTTACATACGCATATACATACTTAATTTTTTCAGACGATGGGCCAAAGTAGAGAATTAACCCATTATGATGTGCACACAAATAATTGAAATGTAAAAAAGGGTAAGAACAGTTCTGAGATAACGCCGACAGTACATTTAAAAGCGGATAGTTGTGGCACAATAATAAAAAATTGCCTGGATAAACGAGTGGTCACGGGTTCGAATCCCACATTAACTATGGTTATCACATTAATCTCAAGAATAAGTTTCGTTCAGTTAGCGTAATAACCTTTAATACTGGAGGACATTGGATAACAGCATTCATTAAAAAAACTTGAGCAAATTTAAGAGTGGTTCATGAACACTACTAGCAAAATTAAACTTTTTTCCAATTAAAAGTTGACGCGAAATAAGTAACGTTACAGCATTTCATTCTAAGTATAATTTATTGCTAGCTAGTTATATGTGAGTATAAAAATATGGTTAATTGGAAGAATAAGTAAAATATTAATACATATAGTCGTCTGATTTGGAATGCATTTTTTAAAATCTGTATTTGCAAAACTTATAGGTAGGTGTCATAAAATTTGTCTGCTTACATACAATTGGTAAATTTAGTATTTAAAGCACCTAATATTGTCATTTGTACTCATAAAATGTGCAAATATACTGAGAGTGTTAGGGAAGAGACTGTGAAACTCTTTTTTTTAAGGCTTCCCAAAAGGTGATTTTTCTTTTTTCTGTAAACTGCTTCTGGAGGATTGAAAATGAATTCAATGGGTCGAGTTAAGACACTAGCTCACCGTATAAATTATTTAAAGAGGTGTAAAGACTTCAGTAACTCTTGTTCTGCAACGTAGATGCAAACCAATTGGTTGCGCGTGTCTTTTGGGTGTGTCTGACGTTTCCGTAAGTAGTAGGATTGTACCTCTTAGTTGCATATAAATGTGCATAAATGCATTCTCTCTGGTCTTTCAACCCAAACCACACACACTCGTCATTGCTCGCGAAGTGTTACATATATGTGGATGCAAACTCGAAAAAGGATAAGATACAGATGGAAAATAGTGATACTAGTTGCATGCCTTATGTATAACATGTCTCCATGAACTAGTTGAGTAGCTATTGACATGTATGATGATTTTCTCCCTCTGCCACACACCCTTTCGATGTTTTGCAAGGTGTAGTGTATATGTAGACGCAGCGGGTGAATAGTCAAGTATAAGAGAGTGAACGAAAAGTCAAAATAAAGGGTGATCTTATGAATGGGACCTTAAATAAAGGTATGAAGGAAGATTCAGCAATGCCTTAAGTATCTATATCTACGTAAAAGCCTGAAAGCCACCGCGAGGGTGTGTGACAGGGGATGAAAATCATTAAAGTTGCACGATTTACCTGCACCTAAGAGCTACCAAGGCCTACTTGCATGCAACTACCGTCCTATCAAGCAAATAAGCATGCAATTAGCTTATCATCAACAAAAAAGACATGTCACGGGGAAAATTTTCTATATATAAGTATATACCTTTTGGGAAAATTGACCAAATTGCAAATATACACAACGTACATGTACTAACTGCCTAATGAGAAATTATATGATATGATTCATAGTAATTTCTCATTAGGGGCACACACTAAAAATAGAATTTCTCATCCAATATGTAAGGCAACATTTGGGAAATGCAGAAAACGTGGATTATATATATTAATGGTTCGTGCAGGAATGATCATGAAAAAACCACAATTTTACTGTTAACTCTGTTGTTTCTGCTTTATCTATTTTGATTAGATTTTTGTTTTGATGATTAAGTTAAATTTACGGGCCGATAGAGGAAACTTGAATGATAGATATCGTGTTTCATAGGCGAGTTTAACAGACTTAACAGTAACATCGGTCCTATATTTTATGAAAAAAATTGCTAACCATCGGTAATGAATACCTGATGTAATTACTCTCTGCTGACCTCTCTCGCAGGAGTTCGTAGAGTACTGTGAGGATATAGACGTAAGCAGCTAAGGACCATCTAAAAATGAATATAAGCCTCTTGTATACTATGGTAAAGGGTAGCTATAAAAATTTGATTACATCAATAAGAAATAATTACCAAAAAAACCAACAGTAATTACATTTTTCACAATGGCGTTCGTATTGAAAAAAATGAAAATGAACCAGATTATATTATACGGTCCTATTTAGACATGATGTTTTGTCTTCCTGAGTGATACCACGTTATCCCCGTGCCACAAGCAGAGGTATTTTCACAACGTGATGGGTCAAATAGATATTTCAGAGCTACGGTTGAAAAGATATTGATGGCTCAAAGAAACACATTTTAGATGGTGAATTTGTCTTCGTTAAAGTCAATGTTAACATCAAACTCCCTGAGTCCTTTGAGCTAGATGGCCGTAGATCGACATACCCATTCAAGTCCATCGCATTCCAAAGGAATTCTTTCTTCGCAAGGTCGACTCTATTTCCTCTATTCCTTTCCTTAGCCCATTCTTCCCAGTGACGTGCATTTTTGACAGCGCACGATATGTCGTGTGCATTTCAATTGTTTCCTCTTAACCTTGTGAGCTTATTGCTGGGGTATTGATATGTAATAGGTGATGTGTGTAGATGTTTTGTAATACTTCTCTTTCAGTGTTGCTTTAGTTATAAGAAAAATATTTCAATATTTTTAATTTGAACTTAATCATAAAACTCAAACTCTTAACAAGACAAGATGAAGAATAAAAATAATGTCCTTACCGCAATTAGCAATTGGAGTGGTGAGTAGTTTAATATGGAATAATTTGATATTAATAGCTGTTAAAATCTGTTTCCGATCATATATTTAATATGATGTAGCACACAAAATATTTCCATATTGCTCACGTAGTATTCCACAAGAAATAATTACTAAAATCTCCACCAAGAATTTCGTCATAACTAGGATGCACAAGAACTAAAAACCACGTAATTGTTTCGAGAGTCGTTCTGCACCAAGTTCAATGCTCCGGTTAATAAGTTATATCATCGTTTGACCCCAGGTTATTTCAGTATTGATGGCACTCACGCAGCGGCTATTCTGTGAGCACAGGGGACCGGCCTTCCTTCCTTAGAGGTGCTTACACCAACCTTCTATTCAATTTCCTCTTCTCCTGCCTTCCCCCATAAAGAAGAGGCTCGTGCAAAAAAAGAGTGAAGTCTCAACTAGGGTCAATATTTGGCCGCAGGTGAATGGCGAGCTGTTTTCCCGAGTCCGACTTCTTCGCATTAGTTTCGCGCTGCCTGTGGAATGGGAAGCCGTCGTGGCAATGACAAGTCGCAGGCCAGAGAATAAAGGGAGTGAGAGAGAAAGAGAGAGAAATACCGCACTGCTCCCCACGGGACTATCCTCCGACGCGGCCGCCCCTGCCAACCTCTCCCACTTACCTCCCCCCTGAAACTCCCCCACCCCCTGCGAGCGTCCCTTCGTCCATCGTCTGCCCCCGGACTCCCACACCTCCTCCCCCACTTCACTCATCCCCTCGCTGCTCCGTTCCTACCATGAATTCCTCCTTCATTTGCGAGGAAACCAGCCTACCGTGACCTCTCCTTCTTCCACCGTCATCTCCTGCCTCCTACAACTCGTGTCGGCACAATGAAGATAACTTACGACCCGGAATGAAGTGTTCGAAGAGGCTTCCTCTGATTCCCACCACTCAAACCACTCTTACCTCGTTCCAAGGAGAAAGACCACCATCCCTCCTTCTCCTTGGAGACTAGCTGGTTTTCCCCCGCAGCCGCCAGGTCGAGGCGATTGAGTGATGGTTAAGAAAAAATTGAAGTTTGGGAGCAATAATGAAAGAGAGCTGTACCCCAGAGGTCCGAGTGAAAAATATTTATTTCCTGCCTTAGTAACGCAACAGAACATTTCAATCCTAAAATTGAATGTTGTAAAGAGTAGAGTCACCCTGTCCCTCTACATTTACTGTATGGTTCCTAGTAATGTTTAACATTCATTCGTCCGTCATAGCTCTTCCATTCCAGATTTATGCGCATTAAAATCTTCAGAAAAATGTTGAGCCTTAGAATGATAGAACCAAAATTTTAATAGATTTCTCAAGAGAGATCGCGCCAGTATTTGAAGTTTCAGGTTTACGGGTGCATCAACGACTATGGTCATTAGCAGCCAGTATTTGAATCTAAAGGCAATTAGCTGTATTAGTCAGGGTTAGATGCAGTATTGATTATGGCATATTTGTCTTTCATCTAATGATAACTCATACTTCAGATATGATTATTGCTAAGGTGTTCACTTCCAAACGTATTCTAGGCACACAAACTCCCATCCAAAGGCTACCTCTCCAATTCTAAGAACAAAACTTTTGATGAATCCGCCCACAAAAACTATAGTGTGAAGGATTCCTCGATAGAGAAAGAATGCAGGTTAAGGGATAAATGCAGCAGATGTCTATTTGAGGCACATGACGAATTATATCTCCACTTAGATCTACTTTCATCGGTAGAAAACTGATTAAATAATTAGCAGTTAAGTCAAAGGGAGAACCGCGTTGGCAAAATCTTTTACTTCAAGGCAAGAACTAATGAGAGGGTCGTTGAGTAGGGGCGTAACGAAAAGGGTAGCGAAAATTCTAATAAGGAGAGAGGTACTGTATGGCGTGGAGACAGACTTTAAGGAAAGAAGATGAAAAAAGACTCAGAGTTTAGAGATGTAGGCATAAAGAAGGGTGGAGATAGAATGATGGGATTAAAAAAGGTGGACAAAGAAGTGCTAAAGGTAATAGGACAGGAAAGGAAGTTGATTGAGAAAATTAGGAGAAAGCAAAAGGTGTGAATGGAGAAGGGAATACAGGGCGAATTCTGAAAGATGTAAAGAAAAAGTACTGAACAAATTATGTTAAAAGAGCAATAAAATATGGGGTGAGTAAATACAATAAAGGTTAGCGGAAGATTCTCAATTGCAAACGTGAATTTTTTCTGAGGGAAGAAAAATGGATTCATCCTCTTTCATTTAGCAACTTCAAGTCACAGCGGGAGGTTCTTTTGTGGCAGGAAATTAATCCACACCAGGCATTTAATACCATAGTGCATTAAATCATGTTGTTTTAACTCCATTACAGCTTTTAATTTTAGTTCATATTACTTCTCCCGGATACAAAAAAATCCCCGCATCAGGTACCGCATCTAGTTTCAAACTATAATCATGAGGGATATGTATAACACAAATTTAATATGTACTATTATTGGTAGTATGAAAACAATAACGCAGAGGCTGCCTACAGAGAAAATTCACAGCAGCTACGTTAAACAAACTATTTTAATCAACTTTTTACGCACACATATTTTATACACAACTATGCCACGGTAGAGCGGTGTCAGCTGATCATTAAGAAGTGGGATATTTAACGGAAATGATAAAATACCCTTGACAAGAAGTGGCACAAATGCATTTCTGAAATTTGAGATATACGTATGCAATACAAACATCTACATCCACGCAATGCCTTGCCGGCCACCGCGAGGGTGTGTGGCGAGGGGTGAACATCACCAAGCATGCACTATTTACATGCAACTAGGATATTACATGTTAGATAACATACCCACTTGCCGCATTCCAAAATGCTCCAACAATATTTTACCAACCTATCCCATTGCTATGCTATTTCTTTGTCTTATGGTGCGCGGGATAAATTACATTTTAAATCTATTGGTGGGACAATCTATCTCTCTGATCATGTTCACGCATCACAATGAAAACTAAAATGAATCGGACTCGATAGTTCAAGAAATCAGTTACTTGTAATTTTCTTTTAACTCTTTATTTATGCATAAAAATATCCGTTGCTACGGGAAATTCCACGGGCGAATTAAAAGGAGTTTATTTTTTCGGCATATTTACCAGTTGTTGGTACGTTATCGTTCCTACTATAAATCCTAACTATAAACTCAAAGAAGATGCCGTCTAACATTTTCGGCATGACGCAAATTACGAGGGCCCCAAAATGCCCAATTCACAGCCACTTATTACTCGTTAATGAGATTAGATTGATAATGTGAAGTTCAAACATAGGTTACATAGGTTACAGTCTAATTGCTGTAGTCATTATTCATAGCGGCTTATCCTTGTCTTCAGCTTCATTCGTGAGACCCACTCCCGTTACGGTCAGCACATGTTGTCTAATGGGAATTTAATTCTCTTGCATTAGCCCAGGTAGCACTCTCGCCTTGAAAATGTACTTACTCATATCCTCGACTCACTACATTAGGACAAGATCTCATAACAAAGAAGCAGCGTGTCGGCCGATAACACAAACTTAGCCGAGTGGAGGAAAAAATTAGTTTCCAAAGCAATTCTCGCTAGATTCAAATTTTTATTGGATGACCCCTTCACAAGCATTATATGACATTTATTCCGAAAGGCCTTACCGATCAATAATTATTTGAGTTCTACGTGGATAATAGCAACTTAATTTTACTTGGCTGATGGATGCATAACTAACACATTTCAATAAAGGAGTAGCATTTTACCTCTTACTTGCACCTAATACACACAAAATAATTACTCGCTTCCAGTCAAAAAACCTCTAGGTGGATAGCAGAATAAATCATAGATGTATAGTTATTTGTAATTGATTTCGCAGTATTTCCTTGCCAGTTGCACAGGCACTTGCCAGTGTATGGGATCCCTACGAAATCGGTCTAAGTAATGAACTTGAACGTGTGCAGCGAAGATCGGCAAGATTTGTAAAGGGACGATACGATAATTATATTAGCGTAACCAGTCTATTAAATGAATTGAAATGGGAATCATTGTCAGATCGCAGGTTGAAATTTAGACTTAATCTCTTCCACAAATTCCAAGGCAATATTTTCAGTGATGATGTTAAAAATATTTTACGAACCCCAACTTACTATGGCAGACTGGACCATAATCATAAAGTTAGAGAAATTGATTGCCGAACTGACCGATTCAAAATGTCCTTTTTCCCTCGTACAATTAAAGATACGAATAACGGTAAAAATGTCCTATCGGAGAGTAGCAATGAATAGCATTGGTAGCTTCATGTTGGTATGAGTACTTAAAGCTAACCCTACTAACAGAATGTTTTTGCATGTTTTCTTTGCAATTTCTATCTTTTTTAAATAGTGTAGTTCTGACTACTATATTAATACTATTCCTTTTTCATGCATGATATGTAGTGCATGTTTGGTGAGCAATCACCCCCTGCCACACACCATTGTGGTGGCTTGCAGGGTATTATGTAGATGTAGATGTAGATTTCATGGACGAGAACAAGGAGGACAATAACTACTAGCTAACTATCTTATATCAACGTGTATGACAGTAGGCTTAATCTCTCCGAGTTCTATATTACTTCTCATTACAATAATTTCTGTCATTGTTATTCGGGGATGGCAACCGACAGAAAAAATCATCATCCTATGGTAGCAAGATTGGTAACGGGTTGGCCTGACAACCCAATGGCCGCGGGTTCGAATCCCGCATTGGATATGGATATTCTGTTACATCAATGAATAAGGTCTTCGATTAGTTATTTTCATATGAAACATCTTTCATCTCCCTCTCTACAAATTTGATAAATAATAGGTACCGTAAAAAAATACCTATCTGAATGCCGCCATGGTACACACAATGTGGGCAGTCAGGCAAATTCCCTGAAATTATAATTTCAGCCTAAAAATTCACGATAATCCATTAAGACTAGGTAAGCCATGTACGATGAAGAAAAAATGAGAACATTTATTCAATGGTTCTGATACATACCATTATCTGAGGGATTAATTAATAACGCCACCACATGCATAAACATTTTAAACCTTCATTCTGGACAACGTGTCCATGACAGGAAAAGTGATTAATGACATAGTGTGGAGCAAAAACTCCAGAGTATGAACGCCTTTAAGAGTAAATTAAGACAAAATTCACGAGCCTTACTATAATTGGGTAATGTAATACCATGATTCAACGAGAAATTACCAGACTTAATAAGTCTTCATTCACAGAGCCACGATGCGCAATTTGTTCTCCTACCGTAGAAAAATCTTAATATATCCGCCTCTTAATCATCATTACCACTGCTCATAATCATACTGTTAATTAAATTAATGCCTCATTTCCTGCTGTTTAACTCCAACTATTAGTTAGTTCCTTACTGCGTTTTCCCAAACTCACCATATGCACTCTCTTCGACTATGATTCAAGCAGCTAAAAATCCTGTTAATCAAATTTTACTTTTCCATTGTTTCTCAAATTTAGCATATCTATCTACACTGACCTTTGTTTGAAGGTGTAAAACTGAATAAAAGCAATAATAATTTGAGTGAGTTAAATTATAAAAAAAACCGGTGAACAAAAAGCCCTACTAATGTAAAGACCTGATACCAAGAGTGCTCAGACTGTGAGATTCTAAATCTTGATAATTTTAGAGCTACCAGAATACTAGGCCAATGATCACCAGAACACTTCGTCCTTGGGCGTGTCATACGGTTGGAATATAGGAAATAGGCTCGAAAGACAAAATATTTGTAGCGGTCTTACGACCCGGCCCGTAGGTTTCGAGTACTTACTATATAAATCAAATATATTTATGCATTTATTCGCATGTAATACGGAAGATCAATTCGTACACGTATCGTATTGCAGCAACCTTAAGTCGACACTTTCTTCTTATCAGAGCTCACAATACCACACATTATTATTCCAACGCAAAATTACTTAAATAATAATTAGTTATGTTTTTATTTTTCTCATGGAGATTAATTTACCCATAGAGAAAATTCGGATAAGTACAGCATATGTGTAGAATAACTAAATATCAATGGAGTCGCTCCAATCAAATTTGTCGACGCCAAAAATAAGGGCAAATCATATGTTGGAAAAACTAATTCTTGTGAATAAATTCAGTAGATTCCGGCCATATTGAGTGGTACTCGAACGCATGGAAAAGAAGACAAAATTTGCAATATACCACAGATCAGCAGACCTGATGATGCTGCAGTGTCAACGAAACCCGGGTTGGAATGAAGTTTCTTAATCTGTGGTAAATTGTAAATTTTGCCTTCCTTTCGATAATTCTGGTGAGATTATGCTGGGGCAATTGATGGAAGAATGCCAATTTGAAGTTTTGTAATTCCCTCTTGAATGGGAAAGAAAAAAACATTTCGATCGCACAAACACTGCCGTGATTTGAAAGCGAAAGGTAGCGCCCGCCACTGGCTTTAATGGCCGGTCGGCCTCCCCGAGCAAACAGAACACTCGAGAAGCGGTCCGCTCGGGAGGACTCAACAGCCGTCGTCCACTTGCGCGCACACTGGTGACAACGACGGTCTTCCCATTCTAACGGCTTCCGCCAATTCAGACGAGGTCGTTTGCAAAACCTTGCTTCCAAGTACTCGAGCTTGTTTGTGAGCCTCGTTTCTGCTCCGTTTAACATCCCCAGAGGACAGGATAAACTTTGGGAGACGTTTGAATGGGTCCTTTGCCGACACCGGCATTGAAGGTATGGATATGCGAAGTATTTGGGAAAGAAATTACAATCAATTACGGGCATGAGAAAGCTGTCGAGAGACCTTCGTTGGCATAGATGTGGTCTAGGTGGCTTGCATGGCACTCTGTTAAATGTAGATTCCGTAGAACCTTCGGAAAGGTAAGAAATTAAAATCACAGAAATTACTACTATTTTCAAGATAAGGTGCCAAACTAGAGAAGCTCAATGGGATGAATTCATCAACGTCTACAAAATACCCTTGAAAGCCACCGCAAGTTTGCATGGATCACCAAGCATCCATTATAAATGGATTTATCAAAAATAATGCAATGCAATGAAAGCTTTTAAACATATTTTTCATAGCGGATTATCCACAAATGGTGGTATCCACAACGGATTATCCACAAATCCAGAAATCCACAAATCAACAACTCAACAAAACTACTCTCACATGCTGCAAAATACTAAGTACCTACTACCAATTCTTTCAAAACTCACTTCAATTGCCCTCAAATCAAATGATTTTTAACAATTAAAAAACAATTACTCTCCACTACATAATCCAAATGTTAGAAGATAATATTTTTTGGTGTAAGCATTTAATAGAACACATCTTGACTAAATAGAATTCTAAGATATTCCCAGAACACTTAGTTTGCAGTTTTATCGGCTACCGTGACTGATGAATGATGCCATATGCCCAAAACACGATACTTCAAGACAGTGATCCCATTGAAACTCAGATGAAAAATATTCCAAGGCATTATCTTATGTCAAATTATTGGGAGAATAATTTTCTTTATTAATCAGAGAACACACAAAAATTATAGACACTAATCAAAAGAATATCTGAGAGCATAATGCACAAAGTATAAATGGAGGACATGTGCCCCATTTGTTTATATGATTTGTGCATATTATTTGTCTCTGCCATTTGTACGTACGATTCTTTTCCCCACAACAAGGACGATCCCCTAAACCCTCAGTTGAACAGCAAGCAATAAGAAAGCTGTGATTATTAATGTATAAAACTACCCGGTGCTAAATTTTAGCATAACACACGCACGAAAACATATTTAATGACATAGCTAGGTGCTAGGAGGCTAGAGGAAAGACAAAAGGAAAAACTCGAGGAGGAGATTTCTCATTTTGTGGCCGGGGGGTAGCAGGCTGTAAAAAAGGGGATGTAAAGAGAGAGAGAGAGCGCGCAGATGGAGAGAAGTCCAAAGGGGAGGCGATCGCGAGGGAGAGGACTCGGATACATCCGCACAGAGCCCCAATCCCTTATCTCAAATCGGCTGTGGTCCACCACATCCCTCTCCTTTGCCCACAATCCAACCTTACCTGCCACCACCTCCCAGCTTTCACCTTCTCCCACACAAGCCCTTAAAACACTTTTTTCCCCACACCGCCAAACGGTCCGCCCCCTTCCCCCCTCTCGATTCCTCCCGCCCAACGTCCCCATGTCTACCACGCCCCAACGTCACCCCTCCCCCCACGACTCCAATCCACTTCGTGTCCCTGAAATTCTTTTTCTCCATTCCGGGTGCATGCTTCTTCTCCTGCATGCCCTCAACGAGAAATGGGGGGAGGAGAAAGGAGAGGACCACATTCTACCCTTGCCCGGTCTTCCGTCCTCCTCTCAACTCTCTATCTCCCCCTGCCCACACATTCCAACCTTATGTCATATCTGCCTATCTCCTCTTTCCTCATCATAGGCCGAGCTTCCTGTCTTGGACATTGCAACCGTTTGCGTATTTGTTGTTATCACCCTCATTATTATTTCTCGATGGCAGGCGAGATGGGCATCATATCCATTCTCCTATTATCGGGCGATCGAGACAGCTTCAACCCAAGATCACTAGACGTCGATGGAGAATTTCTCCAGTCTATCTCCTGATATTCTTTCCGCACGTCTGTCCATGACTTTGCATTCAGGCCGGTCTGATGAACATTGGATATCTCTTTAGTTATTTGGAGACAACATGAATTATTAAAAACGCGAATTTATTAGCCTCGTGGTTAGACACAAGGATGATGAGGAGAGGGCACATGATAAGAAAACATCCGGGTCAAAAACGCATCAACACCCCACTCGTTAATGCCACGGCAGGGCACAATTATATCAGGATACTAGATGGAGTACGTTGTGTTTCGATGTCCATCTTTCACGGCAAGTATTTAGCTACTCATTAAACACCATGCGGTCAAGAAATAACTAAATTTAAAACGGGGATGGTTGAGCTCCACGGCCTCTAATATGGCAGAAATGAGAACTCCAATGGCTATTATAGTTTTTGCACCACACGAAGGATAAAATGCAAAAAAAATGAAAATCTGAAAGTAAGCCCGGATGGCCTACCTATGGTGGTTTTCGGGAAGATACATTCCTCGCCAGATACACACAACCCAAAAATGGGAAACTTTCACACTTTCTGCGACTGTTTACGGGAATATTAGTCTACGCCAATAACAATCACAGAGCAACCAAACTTCACAAGCACACAATCCTCGCACATACAGGCACAAATAAAAATAAAATTAAAAATAGACCCTGTAGTGGTTTATGGGAAAGTAAATTCCTCGCCAGCGACCAACTACAGGACTGATACACTCAACCCAAAGATGGGAAACTTTCACACCTGCATCTACATAATACCTTGTAAGCCACCATAATGGTGTGTGGCAGGGGGTGAACTTACATTAAACATGCATAACATATCATGCATAAAATGATGCACCCACCCCAATAAAATGGGAATCTTTCACTCTTTCTGCGTCGTTTAGGGGAATACAATTCCACGTCAGGGACAATCTCAGAGCAACCACACTTCACAAGCACTCACTCTCTCGCACACACAGGCACAAGTCGGGTGAAAACTCACTCCTGTAAACCACCAATGGTAGTCCATCCGGGCTTAATTTAATTGTTTTTCAATTTTTTCTTGCCTTTTCTCCTTAGTATGGTGCAAAAACTATTACGGCCATTGAAGTACAGTCAAACTATTTATAAAAAGTGCGGTTAAAACGAGATCTCGGCTATTGCTAGGAAAGAGAGAAGGGTTGTTTGGAAATAATGCATTTTATGAGCAATACATAACGGTTAAAACGAGACTGTATTAGAGACCATTACTGTTATAACGAGCAAATCCAAATGAACGAGCAGTGGCTGTACTGTCGTACCAAGGACTTTTTCTTGTAAATTTAGCATGCATGTGGATAGTTTACTGAATAAACTGTTCATTTTGTAATTTCAATCATCTTATGTTAATCTTTGTTATTTTATCACCTCTGAATTAGAATAGTATGTGTGTGAGCGCGCGTGTGTAGGTGAGAGAGGAAAGACAGTGGGTGACAGTACATGTTGATACTGGTAACGGATATAACGAGCAACGCACATTACGAGCAAAATCATTTGGTCCCTTGGATCTCGTTATATCCGAGTTTGACTGTATTCATTTAAATAAATCACTACATTTGACCAAAGATTCATTTTGACTAGTTCTCAGCGTTCCTAGTTTCCACCGAGTCTTCCTCCTTCTCTGAGATTTGAGCAAATCAATAAAACGTTTTCTGCATTCCCGGAAAGCCGAGAAGAGGATGAACACAACAGTCATGTGCATCGGAAGGCCTGAATCGTGCTTCCGGATTACGGCAAAAGACTCGAGAAACGTTTCCCCGTGAGAGTTCGGAGCGACGAGAAAGCCGGCGGAAGCAACAGAGGGGGCCGCCGCCGGGGAGATTATTCACGCACCAGCGGCCACCTTCTGTCCAGGTACCTGCTTGATTTGCTCCACAACGTGCAATGCCAAAAGCGACCCAAATAGGATTACGCTAATCGGACTGCCAGTACTTCAAGCATAGGAATAGGGGGCAGTACAGAAATAAAGCGAATCGCCACAAAGGTACTCGCAGAATGCGGCCACTCGACGATACCAAACCGTAGTCGGTTTTTCTCTTACGATTACGTATCTCACTAAGGAGGCCAGGGTAGCCAAATCTCCTTACTACAAATTCTCCTTCTGTCTCTTCCACTCGACAGAAATCAGAGCCCGACACACCAAATCCGAACCATGGAGGAATGACCATTGTTGATGACCTGAACATCCGGATGAGACTGAATTGAAGGCCCAATAAGTTTGTGGCAACTTCTTCAGTTTTCTTTTCAGTAACCTAAGATATTTCTCGATGGAGCAGCTGTGGGCATGAACTATTTTTATGTTTCATATTATGACCACTCATTTTAATAATAAGTACCAGGATTATATCATCATAACTTAGCTTTCAAGTCCTGAAAAAAGAGTGGAGAATAATTTTTCTCGCAATATGTAATAATCTGCGAGTTTTGATTGATAAATCCCAAAGATTTCCGGCAAAAAACAAACAGAAAATAATCATAATGATACTAAAATATACAGTGTGGGCGGCAAGTAGCAAGGTATTATTAAATGGCTGTAGAAATTGTTATTTCGATGGAATCTTTATGAAATTAGGGCGTACAATGCGGTAAATAAATAGGATTTCAAATTTCCCTCGAGCCAGTACTGCCACCGTCTGTAGTTCAGAAGATGACCGAGCGAGGAGGTACGTATGACAACAATCAACGACGAATTTTAACAAAACCCAAACAATGGCTTGGACGACGCAAACCTCACGAATCTCCTGCAAGAAGCCCAGACCAGACACTGACATTTTTTTGTGGGGCTGGGAAAAACATGAGGCGTAGCGGACGAAACATCCCATTCTGGAAGAATTGGAAGAACGTGACGTTATCACTAATGCCCCACGCAACTTCCTCCTGAAGACTGGATTCCATTTCCAGCCGCTTGAAGAAATTGGTGGACACCACAGGTTCCTATATTGAATTTTAATGTATGCATCCATATTCCTATTTAACAAGGTACGCAATCAGTAAATTTCAATAAAAAAGCATCGCGATAATAGAATTTATACGCCTTTTTCAAAACCTGTGGTAAAAAGTAAGCTTCGTCTATTTGCCAATGACGCTGTAGTGCAGGTAAATTTTCTGCCCTAATGATAAAGAATATTTAAATGATGACCTACCAGCAATTGAAACTTGGTGTGATACATGGCAGTTAGAATTAAACTTTAAAAAATGTCTAGTAATGAATTCTTGGAAAAAGAATAGCTCTCCTCCTAGCACTTACAAAATAAGTAATAATGAATTAACAAACGTGGAATCCATTAAATATCTTGGAATAAGACTGACACATGATCTTTCCTGGGGTAAACACACACGTGAAATAATGGGTCAAGCTAATCGTAAACTGGGATTCATCAAAAGAGTATTGGGTAAATGTGACGATCATGTACGAGAAATCAGCTACTTTTCCCTTGTTAGACCTCATTTGGAATATGCTGCCAGTATATGGGACGATATCGGTCTAAATAATGAACTTGAACGTGTGCAGCGAAGATCGGCAAGATTTTTAAAGGGAAGGTACGATAACTATATTAGCGTAACCAGCCAATCAAATGCATTAAATTGGGAATGATTGTCAGATCGCGGGTTGAAATTAAGACTTTATCTCTTAAACAAATTCCAAGACCATATTTTCAGAGATGATGTTAAAAATATTTTGCGGACCCCAACTTACTATGGTAAACTGGACCATAATCACAAAATTAGAGAAATTGATTGCCGAACTGACAGATTCAAAATGTCCTTTTTTCCTCGTACAATTAGGGATATGGATAGCGGTAAATATGTCCAATACGAGTGATTGAATCCAAAGCATAGGTAGTTACAATTGGGTGTAAGGACTTGAAGGTAACCCAACTAACAGCACGTTTTTGCATGCGTAGTTTGCTACTTTTATCTTTTTAAATATTGCGGTTTAGAATAATATATTAATACTAATCATTTTAAATGTATATGTAATGCATGTTTGGTGAGAATTCACCCCCTGCGACACACCTCTGAGGTGGCTTCCAGGGTATTTGGTAGATGTAGATACCTAGTTACCTCCCGTCTACTCTGTATTTTCCCCAGTATATACTCTGGTAGGATAATCCTCCGACACGAATAATTCTGGTTAGGTAGTGAGGAAACATAAATATTCGTTTACGCAACACTCTGCTAGTTACCACGAAGGTTTATGGCAGGGGGTGAACGATCACCGTACATGCACAAATTACAACAACGAAGAGGAACAATGTTACTGTTATACACGACTGACTCCAGCAAATCGCGTAGGTACTTATAAGTTTAATGAGCAACATTATAGCTTTTAATGCTCTTGAACAGATAAAATTGTTAAAATTTTATCCAGTAATGATAAGGCCCACAGTTAGGAAGAATATTCCAATGGCAGGAAATTGATGGTGAAAATAGAATTTTCAGAGGCCTCTCTTTAGTCAATACGATTATGACTTATCGGGCTCTCTGTCTGGCAATCTCTGTGGGTTTCTGTGTTCTTCGTAGATGAAGATGATCGTACAAGGAAAACTATAGGAAATTAATTTTTAGATGCTAAAAAGGTGATGAAGCCATAATTATACGGAAGCAAAATGCAGATAGAATAATTCCACGATTTACACGATAGAAAAAACAACACCATTGCCACTCTAGTCTAACCAATAGAAGGTATATTTTACTATATAATACTTTTACATATTCAATGTAAAAGGCCATTTGTGGCTGTTTTTGAATATTTGATAAATAAATTTTTTTAAATATATCTCAAAAATGTTCTTAAGCCATAATACGGCTTGCTAGCAGTATACACGAATGTATAAATGTTAGTGTCATTTAGTAATATGGGTCAGATATATGCCTAACTCCAAACTTTGTTATAGTTTATTAAAATATCTTTTGTTAGCATGTGAATAATGAAGATTGACACCCTCCCGCAGGCCTTTAAGGTGGTTTGCAAAATACTTAGTTAATGTAGATTACCTATATGTATATAAATAATGCACTCGATATCCTCTTAGTTTTCTTAATAGCTGCTCATCAACCGAGGATTAATTCAAAGGAATATTTCTTCATGCTTCAAAGTAGGTTTACACATTACCTATTGCCTCCACGGAATTAAGATATTGAGCGTTTGGTAGAGAAAACAAACTTTGCAAATTTCACTAAATAGATTTATTCACGACCCGGGTTTCAACACATCATGATATGTACAACACATTGTGTCATCATACCTGATGATGACACAATGTGTTGAAACCCGGGTCGTGAATAATCTATTTAGTGAAATTTGCAAAGTTTGTTTTCTCCACCATGGAAAAATTTCACAAAGTTACCCCTGAAACAGTTCGTTTTCTCAATTCAGCGTTTGATTGAAAAATGAATGTTTCTTTTTAATCGATGCACTCCAGGTGCTTCAGTGAAGTGAACAATGGCATAAATTACAGATTAATATGCATCCATCGTCTCTCCCTCTTTTTCGTTGTGCAAGAGATATAAGCAATGAAGAACACCACACGAATTGGTAATTCGGTATTAATATAGCAAATACGTTCTTGTTATGAAATGTTGTCCCATCAAAACTGCCAAAATGTTCACAGCTTGCGTGTGTCCTAGGAAATGCGTGAATGGGAGGACAGCGTGTCTCCTGGCCTTTGAACATCACCGTTCTTCGCGCCGTGGGCAGGGGGTGCAAGCACTCGGTCATATTGTCTCCCCTCTTCAGCATCTCCAATCTGCCACTTAATCTGTCACCCCCTCCCCCCCCCTTCTCCGATCGCACACACCTGCTCCATTATTAGCCCCCTTCACCCTGTTGTGTGCGTGTGTTGTACGTGTGTGTACCACTTCACGTGTCCCTCCATCCCTCTCCGCCGAGACGGATGAGGATGGTAGGGCGAGCGGTCAGCGGTGGTACGCGCGCGTCTGCGACTCCTTAGTCGTACCCTCAGGGGCATCGGACGGCGACGAGGGGGAGGATTTTCGCAGAATTGACGACGGTTTTGACCGTAGCAGGACGGTCGGACGCCTCGGGCTTCGGGAGGTGGTCAGTCGCTCAATGTTTCCGGCCTATCGATGGGAGCAATCGGTCCGGCGGGAGGTCGGGTCACCCGGTGCTTGAGGCGCGATGTCCCACAGGAAGACGCTCGGGGTGTTGGGCAGTGGTGCATGTTTGTGAGACAGCGGGAGGGATGAAGGAAATTGAAGGAAAGAGAGAGAGAGAGGGAGTGAGAGCTGCGTGCAAATGAGCAGATGTGGAAGGCTGTCAGTGGGAAAAAGTGGGAAGTAGTGTTCGCCACGAAGTACGATTGTCAAAATCGTGTTCGGGAAAGTCCGAAGTGGCAGTTTAAATAATTTGAAGACATGCTACCATCGGGCTATTGCGGGACCATGCTCATCTCCATCTACATTCTACGCTGTAGGCCACTATAAGAGTCAGTGGTAGGAGATAACTTGACAAACAGATGTAGGCTTCCGCGGAGTGCAATATTAGCCGTTGATTTTCGGGAAGTCCTCCGCGTCCGTTCATCTCTGAGACGACAGAGAAATGCAGCAGGCTTCTTCAGGTCAGAAGTGAAGACCTGAAGACGCCTGCTGCAACGCCAGCGAAACTTTCGTCGCAGAGACGAACGAACGCGGAGGACGTACCTGAATATCAGCGTGTAGATGGCTTGTCGCCTCACAAGCATTATTACAAGGTACACAATCATATTCTTCTGGTGTATCATAATAAATTACACGCATAGTGACGTGTATTTACATAAACCAAAATACCCTTTAGCCTTCATGTAAATGCTTTAGCTAACATAATTGTCTTGGAATATGTATTCGAGTCATAGTCAAGATTTCACCATTCAATCCATTGTCTACCACTTAAAAGTAAAGAAACACAAAGAAAAGATATAAATTCCGCCTTAGGCATAGATTTCACGGCAGCATAACGATAACGATTCGGTTATGCGGCGAAATATAGACTTAATAGTGTAATATTCCTAAAAATTAAGACTACATCTACGTAATACCCTGAGAGCCACCACGAGGGTGTGTGGCAGGGGGTAAGGATCAACATAGATGCACTATTGACATTCAACTAGGCTACTACATGGAGACATGTTAGATAACAGGGTCACATGCAGCTAGATGGTTAGTATCTAGATAATAAGAAAGGGATTATTGGTTGTTATCACATGCATCATGTACCTACTACAGACTACTCAAACAATATTTCACCTTCACTTACCTATCCCTTTGCTACACTGCCTACTGTGCTCTCTTGTGGTACGCGGGAAAAAATGAGCCCCGTAGGGTCTCGAACCTGCGACCTTAAGTTCTAGAACCCCGCGGTATACCCACTAGACCAAGCAAAGTCTAAATGACTATGACGTTGGGTATATTAAGCAAAACTTTTTCTGATTAAGATACTGGTAAAACAACATTATACTCGGAAACTGAGACTAAAGAGCTTAATACCAATCTCAGGAATGACTGGCGAAAATAAAATGCAAAATCATAAATAAAAACGAGATGTACTATGAAACCATTATAAATAATTCCGCTCTCTATGCTGAAGAAAGAAGAAAACTTTCTCACTTCAATGTAGTAAAACTGATAATATGCCTGATGAATGATAAATGATAAAACTCCCTGTCAAAATAATGCACACTCTAATAGTGCAGCGGTTCCTTAAACCTCCAGTACCTTCCTTGAAGACTAGGAGAATAGCCGAAAACCAAGAATAAACAACATCCTTGTGCCACAGCCTGATTTAATCACAGTCCCTCGGTCCATTCCTAGTGTCAGTCGTGGCCAATATCATCTAATTAGAGAAAACTGTGAAGAGCAATTCACTTACGAACAACTACTTTAAATCGGAAATTTAAATCGGATAGCTTTACTGAAGATGTTAGGCATATATTAAAATAAATATGATTAGAGAGATATATTGTCGTACTGATAGATTCAAAATGTCATTTTACCCCCGTACTATAAGAGAACACAATATGTTCCCCCATACTAAAAGAGAATAGGCAGCATAGCAAAGGGGAAATATTTCAGAGTAGTCTGTACTGTATGATGCATGTATTAACAACCAATCCCTTAATTACTATGTTGATACTAACAATCTAGTTGCATGAGACCCTATAGTAGCTTGTTTGCATGTCAATAGTGCATGCTTGGTGATCTTCACCCCCTGCCACACACCCTCGCGGTGGCTTCCAGGGTATCGCATAGATGAATCACAACAACCCACGCATAACGCGTGCAGGACCTACGAAATATAATTTCATTTCAAGATATGCGAACGAGATTTTACCAAGGTAGAAGTACACTAAAAACTGTTAATGATTGGTGAAATATGTTAGTGATCAATACATTGGCACATTCAATTTCAACTTTAAAAACTGCTTGTCCGATCCCGTTTCCAACCTCCGTGCTCAACAGGCAGTAACGCGATTCGCAACGGCAGCTTGGCCCCACACATCTCCCCAAGAATCGAATCCCTCTTGCCCTCTATTTTTCTGCGGATCCATTATCCATTTTATCCATGTAACCGCGATCCAAGACACGCACCCTCGGCACATAAACCTCTCAGTCCCCTCCCAGCTCCCAACGCACTTAATCCTTAACTGCCCCTTTCTTCATCTGCACCACAAGCCGTCTTCTGGAAAAAAACATACTCGGCTCAGCCTCATCCTAAATCCTCTTTCTCCCGCGTACTGCAGTGACCACAGCCTTTCTGTCCCCCGTGCTCTCTCTCTCTCCACCCTCCCGAAACCGCCACCCCTGAGCCTCCATCTCCCGCACTCGCAATCTGCCGCTGCAGCAGGCGCTCTGCCGAGTGGCACCGGGGAGAGAGAGAAAGAGAGCGAGTCTGGGATGAGGAGGGCTGCGGAGATACCATCGCCCATCAGATAAGACCAGGGTGGGGGGGGACTCTTACCTATCCGGCATAGAATTTGGAGGAGTCCACAGGGTGGTGCGGCAGTTGCAGCGCGGAGGGCGCGGCGAGAGGATAATGGGAGGGCGGAATCGGGCGGAGAGGGTGTAAAATGCGGGATCTGGATGAAGTGGGCCGACGACGGGCACATGAGTCTCCTCCTCCCCCCCCCCCCCCACCCCGTCAAACTACCCCCTTCCCCACCCGTCCACACCCTCCGAGCGATCCAAGAAATAGCCTCTCGCTCACCTACTCGGACGAGTACTTGAGTAGGTGATAGTGCTCTCGCGCACGCACACACACACTTCCCTTCTTACCAGCAACTCTTCCTCTCTCTCCTTCAGAATGCACTCGTGTGCCTCGAGGAAGGGGGGGTGGACACGAAGAGGGGCGTGCGACGGAGTGGACGCCCAGGGTAAATACATAAACATAAATTATTTCCAGAGAGGGAAAGTTGAAAGCGGAATCGCGATGGGATTAGGGCGATACGGCACATAAGTGGGAGAGAAGTGAGGGAGACTTGACGAGCACGGGGAAGGGGGTGAGAGGGGGGGAGAGCACCCCTTCCATTTTTTTATTCATTCCGGACGAGGATGAATGCGCGGGCGCGTGGTGGCAAATGGAGAGGTTGGCGAACGGACAAACACCGCGCAACTCCTGTTTCGAACACTCTCCCCGTGAGTGCTTGTATTGCGTGGTACGTGTCGGTAATTGTCGTGCAAGTGAAAGGTTCTCTGAAAATGAAGGAAATGGCATGGGAGGGAGAGAGAGAGGGCAGAGGAAGGATATGGTGACGCGGGATGGAGGACTCGCGGCTTTGTGACGAGAGGGATGTGCCTGGTGAGGAAAGAGAATCGGAAAGGCGGACTTGTGATACCCTCTTCATCCTTCTCTCCCTTCCTCGACGACCCTACCCCTCCAACAGACCTCCCCATCCCTTTCCTATTCCTCGTGGAGTGCTTCCTGATGTCGCGAGCGAGAATAATCGCGGAACAATCGCAGAGACATTTGAGGAGAGAGAGATATGGTCAGCTAACAGTCCTCCCCATGGACGTCCTCTACCTCCTTCCTTCCAGACATCAAAAGCATTATAAAGCCGGGCTATTATACGCCTCGTCGTCGATTTTTATCATTTAACCAGCTGACTGAAAATACCCGAGGAAGGTGAATTATTTAATATGTATGGGTCAACAAATCATTTTGGGGTACCGGCATAAGAATGTTGTTTTAGCGTTGTCGATCGCCACGCGCTGGAGACGGTGGAGCGTGACACGATGAGAACTCTGAAAAGCTCGGGTAAATAAATGCAATCAATGGCCCCTTACGCTGCCTGGTCGATTCCTAAGGTGCACCTCAACACCATTCTGGGTCAAGGAGTGTTTGGAAACACAAATATACAGCTCTGTTGGTATCAAACCTCAATATATATACCAAAATGCTAGTAATTACTATAACGCATCATGGTAAAGTGTAATATTCGTGCACTGACGTACGCTGGCGAGGGACAAATTCCTCCCGACATAAATATCCAAATAAAAATAAGGTTAGTTGATTTGAATGTACTGCATTGATATTTAAGAGAATTTCGACCATTTCATTTTTAAGCTCTTATACACCACCATCATCATTATTTCAGGTCATGGTTACAAAGACCGGCATGTCACAGGACTTCAATCTATTCTGCTATCGACTAACCTCTTCATATTTACTTAATTCTTCTATTTTACATCCTTATTACTTATTTCTTAAATCTCATACGTTGCCTTCATTTGAAATTTTTTTATTCACTTCTACCCGGAACACTAATCTCATCGAGGCCATCATGCCTAAGAATATGGCGTACTAGTTTGTCCCGTTTTATAAGTTTTCCATGCTTCTTTTATTTTCTTTGTCACTAGTTACATCCATTTTAATAGAATTTCTCTCCTATGCAACATCATAGCTTCAAAACTATATCACTATTTTGTGTAAATAAGATAGAAAAACACAATAGTACCCTATTTATGTCACATTTTCTTTTGATAGAAGAGAATATTATTCTAGTTACTGAACGAACTACATTGATTGCTGCAGGCAATAATTAGGCATATTTCATGGAATTAAATTCGATGGATTTGAAAATCATATCTACTATTTATAGCAAGGAAGTGCCTCAGTCAGTCATTTCCCGATAAAATGGAATGGAAAGGGAAGAAATATTACAAATGCAATTTTTGTGCATGTAATTTTCCTGTAAGTCCTGTACAAATGTAATTAGATAAGCAGTGTGGTAGTCCAGCGGGTAGAGGGATTGACCTGCTGACCGTAGCTCCCGGATTCAAATCTCGTAAGTAGCTTTTGGACACGTCTACCTAACCGGTCCAGTGATATTTTCTCTCTGGGAAATCACAAGTGGAAAGGAACTGCCCCTCCCCCCCTACTCTTGTGTATGAATTCACTCCTTTGAGCTTTGTACAGTTTGCTGAGCTCTACGCTCACTGAACACACCAAACTTCGGGTTTAACACAACCCTTCATCAGATAGGTACTGAAAACCTACGCCTGAGATGATTCTTTCCATTCATTGGATTGCATTTATTCTTTTTTGCCTGAAAATTTTCAAAACTAAAGAAAAACAAACTACCGTACCGAGGTGCAGTCCCTTAGATGAATTATATTTTTAGACACACACCAGCAAGTCTGAAATGACATGTGCGTGAGAGAGGAAAAGTAATCAAATCGGCAAAGGTTGAGTCGCATATCGCCACTTACCAGTCTTCACTTGTCCACGAACACTTATAATACGGAGATTAAATGATTACTCGTCTTATTTAACAAGTCTCAAAATATTTTTGCAATTTGAACCCGAGAGAATGCATTTTTGAGATTCTCCGGTCAACATTTACTTGAACTAAAATGAATTACGTACAGATACTTGGTGTAGATCAAGCGATGGTTAATGTCATCCATCACTTGGAGACTGTCCTCTCCCCTAACAGTAACTGATTTTCATTCTAAGAATTTTACTCCCAATGACGTTAGTTATTCCTTTATCGGCAAAATAAATACTTTCACAAAAAATTTGAAATAAGACACTGAGATTCGATTACCTTGAATGCTCAAAGGTAAATCAATACGAGCAAACGTTATAAAACAAGTAAATTCAAGGCCACGGGCAATGTGTAGACGCTTACCTACGTAATTGTGCAAAGCTACTTTTTTCCATAACTTCAAATTTTGCACGAGAAAATAATAGCTGCAATGAAAATTTCAAAATTTAAACTTATAATATTTAAGCAAAAGACTGATGCCTCATTGGATTTGGATATAACACGGTTAGAAAAGAAAAGTACGCATAAAAACAGTGGAATTCGATCTTTAAGAGCTCACAGCAGGTCATTAAAAATTCATTTATTTTTTGCGGTGAACCATTATAGGGTTACTTGATGTTGGTAACCTATAAGAAATTGAGAAATAGATTTTGATTATTTTGGAAATTAACGAGAGTCATTCGATTGTGGTCAAGGCGTATACACAAAAAATGGTGTTTTTCTTCCTTCTTCCTTGATTTTATGGGTTTTACCCGTCTGTGATCATATTCAAAATCTCAGGGACTTGCAAATAAATGAAAAAGTTTCAAGGTTAAAAGATTTCTTTTGTCGATTAGATTACACTATTGCTGAAATTCTGCGAAAAAATAACGTTACCTCTATAATTGGCTAACCTCCTAGAAGATCAACATTCTAGCGCCATGACACTCCTAATAATACGTGCTGATACACAGCATTTTTTAATAAACTTACCCCCTCAATTCTGCACATTTTCCATCCGGCCGAGCTATTCCAATGGAAACCGTCATCACGGATACAGACCATTGCTCAGATTTTTTTGTGAAAGAGGATTCGCTTCCCGTGTGCATCTCTCCACCAACCGCTCGCTTGACTGCACCCGATTCCTCATTCCCATCCAGCATCTAACCCCCTCCTCCCCGCCCACACAGCGTCTATAGAGTACAATAATAGCCTCCCTTAGGTCTCCATCCCTGGCTCCATCGGGAGGAGGGAGAGGTGGGAGGGAGTAATGGGGACGCGACCATCTCCTCCCCCCGATGCGTATGTCACCCCCGCCCTGCTCACTTCCTACCGTCTCCTCAGTCCCCTATCCCGGCACATCCCCCAGCCGTCTCGCGAATGCTGATACTCATCTCGTCCCCCCCCTCTCCTATTGCCGACCCCCCCCCCCACACCCTGTCTCTCTCCCTCTCTTTCATTCTCTCTCTTCAACTACCATTTGTGTTTTTTGTACTCTCCCTCCAGCCCTTCTATTCTCTGGTCACATCCACTCCCACCACCGTTGTATTCCTGCCGTTGTACTACTCGTGCGTCCATCCGTCCCACGGAAAGGATAGGACCCCAAATATCACCCCCCCCCCCTCCACCTCTGACCCTCCCACTGTAGAACCATGCAATCTATACACTCCATTTTATTTCCCACTCTGTGCGCATATCCAACTCAATTTTCGTGCTCGTTTGAATCCACGACCGTTGATGGAGTGCGATGTAAGTGACATGAACACAGCGCTGATTGCTCCAGTACACACGGGTTCTTTCGAAGACGATTCCTGCACCACGCTTTTTTCAATCTGCTTTAATTATTCCATACATAAACGTATGGTGAACGCGGTAGAGAATAATTCAAAAGATTCGACTTTCCCAGCGATTAGGCTTACTAAATTCACAGTTTCAGTAGGGCGCTAGTTCCATCCATCTGGGGCCATGATTAATGAAATAGGTTATATACAAGCATACATAAAATAAATTACTCCGAAAGGTGAAAAAAAATGTTTCCAGTACCTAGTAGAGTAAGAATGAAGTTTAGAACTTGTTTAAAGTCCATTGAAATGGAATATATTTAATCCCATTATAATTTGATGTTGAAAAGGAGAAAGTAGAGTTCCTGAAAAATCTCCATGAAAATATGTTGTGCCTAAAGTCGACTGGCGTTCAATCTCTTCCACAAATCTAAGAATATTTGATCTTCCAAGATAGTTAATAAAAGCTTCACAAATGAATTTATGTGAAATAATTTAGAAATTATATGTAGTAATGGCGGGATCATTAATTGAATTCACATATATTATTATTATACGTAAAGCCATAAATATAATCAGAAAGCGTTTCAACTCTTAGTTTTAGTATACCTACAGGTAATAAATATATGACTTATCTTGAAGGGGCTTTCGTTAAGCAGTGAGGGGTTTACCACGACGTAGTGAGGGCATATCAGGTGATAATTTATGACCTGTCTACCAAACATGGAGGTGACTTCCAGGGATCACTGAAAATTTAGGTGTGTTCCTTGTATCAAAGGGATTTAACTTACAGTGCTGTATACCTACATGCGATAGAATCGGAGAAAAAAGTTTCAATGATTGAAAAAGAAGAAATAAGTGATTATTCTTTTTCTGACACACCGTACAGATGTCCGGCAGGTTAATGTGCAGATTTGGGTCTGTTGAATTTACACTAATTGAATTTATAGCTGATAGAAAATTATCATGTTTTTCTTTACAAATAAATATTTATATCGCCCTTATGAATTGTTTCCTCTTACTTGATTCCTTCTGCACCCCACTTTATTCGCGTAAATTATCCCTAATTTCAAAAGATAGACAGTGCGTTTAACATCCCTTTGGCATACCTGTAGAGCCGGCTGCCAGTGCTGATAGTTTGTAAGAGGGTTATCACCCTTGTTTTGACCAAAAACCCACGACGTTTTAAGCGCCCTTTTTTATCTCGATAGAGAGGTGCTTAAACAGATACCCTGGGCGAGAGTATTAAGTTTCTTAGGTCGAGATATGTAAGCAGAAATAAAGGGGCTACCAGATAGAAGATCTGCCCACGCTCCATCTCTCCTTCTGGCCCACTATCTCTTCATTTCTGCTCCCCACCCCACTCCGTGCTCACTCCTCTGCTTACTGCCTTTTCCGCCACCTCCGCGTCTCGTCTCAAAATGGCGGGCGGCTTCATCCTTTCTCCCACTCCGCCTCTCTCCCCTCTCGCCGCCGTCTCCTGCTATCTTTCCCCGTCTGGACTAACTCCAAGAGCGACGATCCTTATCAATCGCTTTTAAACGCCCTTTCCCAGGGAGAGTATCATCGCATAACCACATATTCGCCAACTACTGATGCTCACTACCTCCGCAAATCTACATCTCTCTTTCTATCCTTATCTCGGCTGTGTTTACCAACTTCTCCGTCAAAATCCGCCGAGAGGGAGCGAGGACACACTCATTTCTCTCTCCCTCCCTGCCCCTTCGTACCTCTTTAATTTTATCTTTCACACTTGAGGATTAAATGTTGTTATCTCCCCGTTAACACTTTGCGACCCGCGACGAAAAAAACACACAGGCACCGGACGAAGCATCACACCCGTAAGTTTGCATGATGGAAATCCGCTACACAAACTGAACCTCGTATTTATTATCAAAGGATGCTCCCTTATTGAATAGTGAACGTCCTCGTGTGTACTCAGTAATCGTAGTTATGTGCAGATTATTCCTTAAATGGTCCTAAACTTCCTAAAACCAGTGCAAATGTTCCTAAAATTATTAGGAACATTTTTCAAAATCAAGCAAGTAACATTGCAAACAACTCGGTGTGACTACTCAAATCTATGCCATTTAAATCCTTCACCTATTCTGTAAGCAAAATTTGACTTCTAATTTTGGAAAATAAAATTGAGAGAGAAATTTTACGAAACTATAAATGGGCATATTCATTGTGGTGCTTAATAAACATCTCCCTAATCGTGGTTACGGTAGTGGCAGAGCTTAGTCAGAAGGATATTATATTTTCCTGTTCACACTGTCAGAGAAATATAAAAGAGGATTAATAAATTACCGAAATGGATATCGAGAATCCAGAGTAAATATATGTGATTCCGAAAGCATTTGAGATGACACATTGTAAAACTAGCAATATGAATGGGGACAAATATCACTAGCAATGAGTTGTCTGTGAGAAGCATGTTATACATACACACTAAACAAATTAATTAAAATATATCCATATTTTCGCGAAATCGAATAGGTACGTAAAGTATTTGAAATAAGTAATGACATTCCCAATTTTCCCTGATATTATTTGGCGATAAATTCAATATTAGTGCTTCCAAGCTTAGTTAGACAGTTAAATATATTCATCACATTATTATCAACATGATCTTGCAGCATTAAATATTTGTGAAACGAATGAAAAACCTGCGCCTTTAAGTAAAAATGTCCATCTATAGTTTCTCAGTGAGCAATGTCCCATAAAGACTGCAAAAACTTCTTACAAAACTCCGCCATGGCACATTTAAAGGGAATTCATCCAACGGTCGCCAAAGCTACAGCCGCGTCAGGGTGCAATCCGTCCCCCAGCAGAGGGCTTGGGTGTGCTTTAGAGCCCACCCTTCCCTCCCGTCGTCCTTCTCTCTCAAACCCAGCGACTCCTCCCCGACAGCAAGCATTTCCCTGTCGTGTGCCGTGAGTAAGAGGACGCCCCACGCAGATGAGGGAAAAAAGAGAACGAGATAAGGGCGCCAATGGAGACGGGGAGAGGAAGGGGGCGGCTAGGGGGAGTGAGGACAGAGTGCTATGAGGGACAGAAAGGGTCCCTCTCAATCCCCCTCTCTCTCTCTCTCGAGCAAGAGGGAGGGAGGGGTGAGGGGTTGTAGGGTTTAAAGGGGGGGTGCAGAGACTGAGGCTGGGAGGGGAGAAGAAAGGAGGATGGGAGAAGCTGGAGATAAGAATCGCGCAGTACACAATCCGGGAGGAGGCTGCGGCTGAAGAGGTAAAGAGCTTGCTGCTGCTCTCGCTTGCGCCGGTATGGGGAAGGGGGAGAAGGTGAGCCAGGGGGAGGGAGAGGGGAAGAGGCACTGTTTAAGGGAGAGAGGGGGTGGGTGGAGGGTTTAGAACGCGGGGCCAAACTGGTGGGGGGGAGGAGTAGTACAGGCAGCGTATTTGGCGGGTGACGGAGGGAGAGAAAATCGAGTGAGGGAAGGACGGTGCGAACGGGAGGGAGACGGCATAGTGCGAGAGTTACGGTTGGATTTTTTCCGGAGATAAAGGTTTTGGTGGTTTGTTGGTTGTGGGGTTGGGAGATTTGAATGGTCGGAAGACTTTTTGTGGGGGTGCAACGGGGTGATGGGAGGCGCAGATGGAAGGAGAGGGACGAGAGGGAATTCGGCAAATTGGAATGAAGTCATGAGGTACTGGCGGGTGAGGGCCATGTCTTGTCAATGAGGTTAAATCAGGGACAGCCAAACACCCCCGTGCCGAGGATGACGAGAAATAGCGCGCCCAAAAACTGAAGCACGGGATAGAATTCGTGGAGGAATGAAACTGAGCAATTATACCTTGTGCAAAGATCTCCACATTTTTGGAAGCTGGGAAAAACTAATTCTCCAGCCAAATACTTGAGAGTAAACAATCGTTGCTTGAAAAGTTAAACAAGTAGGTATGTAGGGGGATAAGCAAAGTAAACGGAGACCTATTAAATGCTATACGAGTTAAAGATTAGCACAAAGTTCTTTTTAAAAATTTATCTTCCTTCCTAAAGCAAAATCTCTTTCCAAAACCTGTTGCGGAAAAACTTTGAGATATTATTAGTCGAAATTAGAGACAATTTTATTTGTGTTGGCAAGCAGAATCCAGAAGGAAGTAGTTAATATCTCTTCCACCAACCACAAATTATTTTTAATGGCCTGGAAGTTCATAATTATCCTCCATATTACCAGAGAATAATCTTTTCTCCTGGCCAATCATTTGCTTCGAAATAAAATAGTGAATTCCTTAATTTTTCCCAAGAAGCATCTCCCACTCTTGACGTTTATTCTCCAAGCTGGCTGGTAGTATCAAAAATCCGTAAAAACAATTCATAACGTCGATTGCTCCCTACTATTATAATTCAAAATAATATGCGTTAGAAGGTTAAACGCCATTTCATTTGTTTATCTAGAGTCGCATTGGGCTACCTTTAGGCACACTCATGAAATGCTACAGTGTTTTTGATTGTACTACTCTGTATTTACACTGCAGTGTACTCCGTAAGACATCTCAAGGTTATGTAGCCGAGTTCTAATTCACTCGTTCTTTTTCGGTATGCTAACACTGCCAACATACCCTTTCGTCAACCTTCGTTAAAAGAGGAAAAGTAAGTAAAATTAGTAGGAATTATTTCATTTTACTTACAGAAACAAATGGAATTGAGTTAGCCAACTCTTACATCTTCTATGGGAATTTTTCGATCCTTTTCCGTCCAATATCTATTTTTTGGGTAATGATTCCTGAAACTGGACAACTTCGAAGAAGGATAACACTTCGAGCATGATGTCTTTAATGACTCCGACTGATGCAGTCGTATGTTTTAGTGCCTTATCTAGAAAGGAGTTGGCATTGCTTGTATTTATCAGATGTTTTTCGACGCTGCTAAACAAATTTTTAGAAATGGTAAACCTAAAACTTGTACTCAATTTTACGTGGTTTCCAACGCTAGCAGTAATTTCGAACGCCATTTCGTCGCACTACATGTGCAGGTTACAGGTGCAGATGAATTCATGGCGCCACCATATTCATTCTCAGCATGTTTTTTCATTCCTTGAACAACGTGAGATGGAGGAGTTAATTTCTGAAGAATTCGAGGTAAAGGATACTTTGAATATGCCAGTTTGGAAATCAATTTCTCTAATGGTATGATTATAGTCCAGTCACCATAGTAAGTTGGAGTTCGCAGAATATTTTTTAACGCCATCAGAGAAAATATGGTCTTGGAATGTATTTAAGAGATTAGGTCTAAATTTCAACCTACGGTCTGTTAATGACTCCTATTTTACTTTGAATGCATGCACATAAGATATGTCTGGCCAGCCATCAACTCATGCATCCTGTAAATGGATCACGTAGTAGGCCCGTAGATGTAGAACAGAAAGTTTTGCCTTTGACATCCTGATGGGGATCGGATTGGTGTGGTGGCTAGAGTGCTGGCCTCCCATCCCGAGGGCCCGGGTTTGATTCCCGGCCAGGGGATTTTTCAGAGGCAAACCGGTCCCTACTTGAGTGTCTAGTGGAGGGCAGTACTCCGTCGGTTGGATGGGACGTTAAGCCGTGGTCCCCTTGGCGCCTGTCTTTAAGAGTAGTCTAATGCCGACGCCGGTTTTCTCTCCACCCTTCGTTCCCTAAAAACTCCTTACATTACCCAGTTACCACCCTATCCTAAATGGCGCAAATGGCCTCAGCTGTCGGTCGCCTCCCCCGAATACCCGACATCTTGATTCCACCCCTTCTTTTGCATCAAAGAATTCCCAATACCTACAGAGCAAGAGGGTGTATAGTGAGTAGAGAGAAGAGAGAGAATAAAAAGTGTATACGATGACTGTTGATGGGGCTCGGTGTCCAGAAACTGCCAATGGTCAAAAAAGGGTGGAGGTGCTTTATAGAAATGATGAGAGTTCCGCGGTAAGTCTTCCCCGAGAGCAGACGCTGACGGAAGAGAGGAATATTGGAGAAGTGGGCGAAGAAATGGATCCTTCACCTGATGCCCGGTGTCAAATCCTGGAGGTTACCTTCAAAGACGTCGCTTATCTGCGCACCGAATCCGCGATTTCCACCACCCCTCGTCTCTTCCCTCCTTCGCGATGATCCCACCTCCTTTTCTCAAAGGAGAAGGGCATGCGCGAGAAAAAGGAAGAATATATGTGGAAGGAGGCGCGTAGGGAGAAAGAGAGAGAGAAAGGCGGACCTCGGCCGACCGCAGCTTTGGCTGCAAGCGTTTAAGAAAGTGTGAGGCGTCTTTTATCCTCTCACCCTCCTCCTCTCGGTACGCATTTCCTCTCTGGTGGTGAGTGGCCGTCCGAGAACGCGGGAAAGTGGGATGGGCGAAATCTGTGGTGAGACAGAATTGGACGCCGCCTCGCTCTTATCCTCTTCTCCTGTCTCTTATTGTCGAACTGCGCACGCGTATAATTTCTTCTCCAAAAAAAAACTGCCAGGAAGAGGGCAAGATTCCCATCTATCCTTCATCTTATCCTCACAGGGAGACACCAAAGGAAGAGGGAAAAAGATTCCGGGAAGTGATCTAGAGTGATGATAACCAAGGGAGCGCCCAAAAGACCACGAGAGAGAAAATGTAAACAGAAAGAATGAGAGACTTCGGTGATGGATAAGGCAGAAGGAGAAATACCACAAAAGACTAAGAAAGGGGGAAAAAGAGAAAAGTGAGTGCGGGGAAAAAGAGAATGAACATTGGGCAGCTGAAGTTAAGGATGAGGGTTAGTAAGGCCAAGAATTAAAACTTGAAATTCCGAGTTTTAAGTACAGGTTGTACGAAACCATAGCGGTGTATATACGAAATATATCCCCAGGAAGAAACTATATTATGACAATGATATGAATGAATGAGTGAACCAAACTATAGAATAGATCGCAACATAAATGTTAAAATATATACAACGCAGTTTTTTTGCCAATAGCGTTCATTATTTGCTATGCTTTATGTTAAAAATACCTTAAGTTAGAAAGTTGGAAAGAAATCCAAATCAAAATGCTTTTTCGCCTGATAGGTGAAGAACGACTATTATCCATTTCCCCAGTGCTAAAATACATTAATACTTCCAAACACCAGTGGATCATGTGGGAATAAAATAGAGGTCAGGTAATTACTATGACAATTAATTTGAATTTCAAAAAATAAAAAATAGTGGATGATGAAGATGATGTGGAGATGAGGTTTACTTGAAGCTCTTGAGTTTAAAAAAATACCTGAAATGTTAGCGTTTTCAATACACGTTGAAACGTTGAAGACCGATTTTTTGAATAAAAACTAGAATTGAGAGCAGGAGAGGAGGAAGATGAAGGAAGGGAGAAGCCAGTGAGTGAGGATACAACGGGGACGTCGGGAGGGTTAAGGGATAGGGGAGAGGCGAGGGAGTGGGTTAGTTGACACGCCTGTCCTGCTTATCTCGAGTTGATACTAAATTTGGAGGACGTGATACCAAGTCGATAGGAAAGTGAGTCTGTTGTGCCAAGAGTTAGGGTAAAGAGGAAGGGCTTTCCCGTCGTCGTCGCAATCTGAGATGAGGTACCTCGAGCCAACAAGGGAAAGAGAAAAAAGGTCAGTAAGTCAGAAGTGAGGGAGTTAAGCAGGCAAGATGCAGACACACATTTCTCGCGACCCGCAACATCTACTCCCTTTATCTAGAATCGGAGATGAGAAGGAAAAAAGGACGGCAAATTGGGCGGATTACATCCATTATATGGCACCTTTTTGCCTCTCAAATGTAAGGTAGCCTGCCTTGTCTTAGAATGTGACTTTCATTCAGAAAGGGCATATTTTTTTCTCTAGCAGAATCTCTAAGGAAAATCTATCGTCGTCCCTGGCAGAGAGTCGTGAATGTGTTGACATAGGTACTTTGTTCCCTGCCATCACTCCGTTTCCAGATCTCAATTTTTTTTATAATCTTAACCCAAGAGATTAACGTTACGGGGAAATCAGATAGTGCGCAGCAGCTTATCTTCTGGCTATCGCTATATTGCTACATTAAAGAAATTAATTTTTAAATTTGGCTCGTAAAGATGTAGAAAATTTTCATAATTAGTGACATTTTCCAATGTACAGACCTCAAAAATCACATTTTTTCGAAGATTCTTTTTCATTTGAAAAATTTTACACATTTCCGTCATACCTCTTGAAAATATCGTAACTAATAATGAATATGTAAACATTATATTTGAAAAAAATATGATTATATATACAGAAAATATTTTGGAGAATATTTTTTAGAGAGAAGATTTAGAGAGCATCTTTTTAGAGAATACGTTTTAATATTTAGAGAATAAAACGCAATTGATATGAAATAATAAAATTTGGAGCTGAAAATTGGCCATTTACTTTTCAAAATTGTGGAGTTGAAATTAAAGTTAAAGGTGTTTTAGAGATATTTTTAAATATAGTTACCAAATGCTTGGAGTCAATACGATTTGCAGGGATTTTCCACTTATCATGCACCAATATTTCATCATTAATTAAAGCTTGATGTAGGATAAACTGTCATGTAAATTCTAAATCATATGAAACGTACGTGAAAGTTGACAAAAAGCATTAATCGTGGCAATGTGAAAGAAATTTTTTTTAATGGTCTACTTTATCAGCACGTCCCATTATAATATAGTTCATGGTTAAGGAATTTTTGTTTCAAATTTCGTGAACCTTCATGCTAACATCCGTAAAATTCTATCCATTGACGCAATGGCACCCACGCAGTTCGCAAAAATGATTTAAATGTACCTGAAATCGTCAAACTCTCTCCTTCACGCAATCACATGCAGCAGCATTCTGAAAGAGATCATATTTCGTTCACATGGTGGTTCATGACCAAGGAATTTTCACTCGTATTTTGTGAACGCCTTCAATACATCCCTAAAATCCTATACTATAAAACCCAATAGCACCCACGTAGTTAGCTAAATAATTTATATATACCTTAAATCGTCTCTCTCCTCACGCAATCACATGCAGCACCATACTGTGCACGATCATATTTCGTGCCCATGGCGGTAGCGATGCTAAACGAAGCTGAGGACGTCGCCAGGCAACGGCTTGGCGACGGCGGACGAGGCGAGGGAAACCAATATTCGTGCGTACGACGGCGAGCGGAGAATTGGCGTAGAGAGTGAGACGCGGGCGCCCTGCTCCGGGGCCTACGAGTCTATTGGCTGGGAATAATTATAATTCGGTGAGAGTTCGGCTGCGGCAAGGAGCCAGCGTGCCTCTTATGTGCCCTTCCTCGGTGTCGCATTTCTACTTTTCCCAGGGTTGAGGGCAGGAAGAGGAGACTCCGCATCGTTGCAAATCAAGCAGGCCGCCGCCGGAGATGGTAAGAGCGGTGGCGAGGAGCGGGACGGGAAGGGGGGTGTGTAGGGAAGGGATGGAAGCGCCGCGGTGGACCCTCTCCCGCGGGTGTTCTGTTGCACCGCCCACATCACGGTGTCCTTTACGCATTATCCCTCGAAACACAATCGCACCTGCCGCATAGCGGAAGAGGGTGGGTTCAAACCTCTCCTTCCACGGCATTCCCACAACGGAGAGAGCGCGCGACCGACGTCCGGTCCCATAAAACGCTGGCAGGTATATTATTATAATTTCTCGTCCTTCCTCGCGAAATCTGGAGGGCCAAATGAAACCTACCTTGCACGAGAGGAAGAAGATGGGATCTAAATTTGCGATCTTCGATGCGGGTGGGTGTGGGTTTCCCCCACGATTCAGATGAGGATTACCAGGGCCGTTCTTCTCCCCACTCGCCATTTTAGAGGTAAACTGCTGTTAAATTTATGGCTTACAAATGGCGTACAAATGCATAGTGCAAGAGCTCATGTTTATTATTCGGCTGGTAAAGTTTTAGTGGGCGTAGCAGGTCACTCTACCCTCACCCAGAGGAGAACTCGAAGTTGTATTCTCACATTTCGTTTCCCTTATAATGATAATAATCGTCTTATTTTATTGAAAATTGTATTAGCAGCAGGATCCAAGCACCTACACAACTTACAAAAGTCTATTTTCACTGGTGTCTTTACGTATATACATTTTGCCAAACGGGCCCAATTCATGGTTCACGCAAACGGTTCTCCAAATGCTGCTTTTTCTACTTCACAGTAGCCTAAAAGAACGCCTTCCACAAACAGAGGCAAGACGTTGATGGGATCTATTATAGGCCTGAGTCACCGAAAATCAATTAATGGAAATTTTTGAAGGAGAAAAAATGAGCGTCATAAACTTAATCTTTTTTATGGACACACGACTAGCATCGTTTACCGGAAACTATGACGGAGATCATGACTTTTTGGTGAAACCCCACGTGTCTGATGTAAAATGATCTCGAGAACTCAATTGGTTTCCCATTGTTTAGATTCATCTACATCTACATAATACCCTGCAAGCCACCATAAAAGGGTGGCAGGGGGTGAATTCTCACCAAACATGCACTACTTATCATGCATAACAAAGGATTAGTAATTATATAATAGTCTAAACTTCACTATATATTTAATTTCACTTATCTCATAGTGCTTCGATTTTTTGTCCATTATGATTCGTTTTTTATGATCCTCTTTTGAATACGTTCTTCACCTTTGTCTACAATGAATATGAGGTAGTCAATCGGTAGGGGAAACTTCCTGATAAAATCCTCCACCATATAAGTCCTGGTGTATACATGTATGAAAACATGGTGTAACTAAATTAACTTCACATTAAATAATGTTGTTTAGAGACAAAGTTTTACGCTTTTTCGTATAAGTAGGTATATTACAGTGCTATTTTTATTGTATGCATTGCTTTGATGGCGCGGTGGTCTAATTTAAAACGTGCTTGGCATAGAGCCAAGACGAACCGAGTTCAACGCAAGATAGTGCCTACGAAAATTCAGCTTAAGAGTCACCACCGTAATAAATCTTGTTTCAGGAATTTCTGCAAAATTACATACGGAAAAGAGGAATGTAAAATGATCTCGAGATCACTACCGAGGTCCAATACCCATCGTAAGAGACATTTAAAATGTCAAGGACATGGTACTAAGTACTAAGAGTGGATCTTTCTCTTGATTTGTCGCCCTCGTTAACCACAACTCGAATTTCACTGCTCACGTTCACTATTCTTTAGACACACTCCACAAATAAAATCAGGTAAACTTAGTAGAACTGATATTAAGGATTTGTTATTATGTGTGCTACGAAAGATTTCTAAGTCACGAGCGCATGCATTGATAAGATCCATGACTACGACCTGGATGAGATATATCTTAAAATACTGGACACCATTTAGATGTTCCTGATTATTTGTTTGTCACAAATATTCAGCCGATTCATTTCTGACTACAACATAACCAGCATAGAAAAAATAATAAATAATTTATAATCACTCCAAAGTTTAGTTCAATAAAGGAGTAGTATCTTGATTTTGTTGACTCATAAAATACCTTGAGAGAACTTACAGTCAAATTCACAATGCGTGATAGTAAAATTGCAATGCGATGGAAAGGAGTCAACGAATCACATTGCGCAATCAAAGACATCAGGCAAAAACCAAGGGCAAAAACCAGAAATTGTCAATCGGCATAGAGCAAAGGACTGTAAATGCATTCCATTGGGCCAGGGGAGAGGAAGGACGGGAGTGGAAAAAATTATCTGAGCGATAGCAGATCGAAGAATCCCAGAATTACGGGGGCGGATGGGGAGGACAAGGGAGAAAAACGTGCGGAGGGTGAAAAAAGGGAGTTTCCCTCTGTGGAGCAAAGGACGCGGGGTGAGAGGGTCAAAAGGGGGCAGGGTGTCTCGGGGGCCCCCATAAGAGGAGGGGAAGCGCCCGATCCTGAGGGGTTGAAAGAGAAAGGGGAGAGTGAGGGGGAAGGGTTTTGTAGTGATGCATCTCATCAGCCGTTATCGCGCCAGTCCATCTTGCCATCCTCATTTCTATTGCGGCGAACACTCCTGCCACCTCTCCTTCGCATCTTTCCCATGCCCCCCATAGCCCCTCCCCCCCTAAGCAAAGCCCCACCCTCTCAAACCAAGACCTCGCTCCCGAAGCGATATACTGTGTGTGTGTGTGTGTGTGCGCATATGTACGAGTAAAATACTTCATAGTTTCTAATGCTCTAGATGCACCTACGCCTATAAAATGCCCAACTAGTCATGGCATAGACTGCGGCTATCTTGTCGACTCCTAAAATGCGACTGTTCCGTTACATTAACTGTGATTATAAAATGTGATTGCGATCATATTTTAGGGGACTAGCCATTTCGTTACGCTAGCATTCCAAAGCGCACTATGAACATTGATTAGTATGCGATTATATTGTGACTGTACAACTGTCAACTTACAGTGGAGGAAAGGGGGAAAACCAGTGACTTTTTTACTGTTTCATTCTACATCTACATCTACACAATACCCTGCAAGCCACCGCGAGGGTGTGTGGCAGGGGGTGAAGGTCACCAAGCACGCACTACTAGCATGCAAGCAAGCAACTAAAGGGTCTCATGCAACTAGATTGTTAGTATCTATAGTATTTGAGGGGTTAATACATGCATCATGCACTACAGAATACTCTAAAATATTTCCCCTACCTATCCCTTTCCTATGCTGCCTATTCTGTTCTCTTATATATTTCACATGACCACTTAAGGAGATGATTTGTTATATTGCTCATCCTTACATTTACATCATTATGACAATCCTAGACAATAGACAATCCTAGGATTGGTCTGACGCAGCCTTCCACTCGATTCCTCTTTCTGCAAACCTCTTCATATTGACGTAACTCCTCTCTTTTACATCCTTCACAACCTGTTCTATATATCTCATAAGGAGCCTGCCTTTTCAAATCTGCCCGTTCACATTTCCCTCGACGATTGCCTCCATCGGGTCATTGATATGGCCAATAAAGTTACCCCGTCTTCTTGTTAGAATTTCCAGCAGACTTCTCTCTCCTCCCTAAATATTAATTTGAGTAAAATCATCAATTAGCGTAAATAACTTTTATCATAACTTTTACATATACATATATTTATAAAAGGTTGGCCGATAGAAGAATCGAGTGGAAAGCTCGTCAAGCCAATCCTAGGATTGTTGACCAATGATGATGATGATGATATATTTATAAAATAACTTTTGAATAAGCTTCTTCAAATAAATATATATAGCTGAGATATGCGAAATTCTCCCTGAAAAGTAACATGGCATGAAATAATAAAAAATTCACTGGTTTCCCTCCTTTTCTCCATTGTGAACGTTGGCAGTTGAAACAATCACAGTATTATCACAAACTAATCATTGCTCACAGTGTACTTCACCCCAGTTGCATAGTGGTACGTGCGGCAGTTGCCAGCAGTAACCACCCATAACCGTAGTAACTTCTTAATCCCAATTCACAGGTTTGATCGGAATTACACATCTGTGACTTATTCACAGTTATAGCGATATATCGCTCATCGCTATGCCTAACGTAAGTTATGCATTAAGTTTTGTCATGACAAACTGAAAACCTTCCTTGATTATTATCAAAGTTCAAACAGTTGAGTGAAAGAAAGAAATTGGAGGAAATAAAACCGGTAGGCTACTTGAATGGCATTAGAATACTCTATCTGTTATTTTTGCCCAAATTCAGAATCTCTTGTAAGGCAGTGAATAAATTATCTTTAGAAGTTCATTTGGTTCATGTAGTTCATGTAGTAAAGTTCAATGGCGCACCCAGAAATTTGGGGGTGGGGGGGAGCCATCTGCCTGCTCTTTTGCAAAGTGTAACCGAAATGTTATTTTAATATGTGTATTTTGAATGATATTAGTTATTACATGCATGCATCCTATAAGTAGCCATATCAGATGTACAGGCATAAATAGTAAAACTTTTAGGCCTATGCTAAGATAGTTATGTGTCAAAGCACAGATAAAAGAGCCTTTCTTTTATCTTTGGTCTAGTCATACTCAAGTGATATGATATAACTAGTTTATATTATTTTTCCGATTGCTGCTACTGTGATTGAATAATTAAAGATTAATATGGGTTTTGTGTGGAGATAAGGGGGGGCAGGGCCACTTTGATCCCCCCCCCCTCCCGTAGGTGCGCCACTGGTTAAAAGAGCACTAAACGCACTAGAGTATTTTTCAACTGGAATAAACATTTGTACTACGTTGCGCTGTCATTTACACCAACGATAGCATTCAATAGAGCACGCATGTTACAATGTCAGTATATGTAATGGGATTTAATGGTAATTAAGATATGAATGGCAAAATAGAGTTCGTTCATACACCTTTCACATCTTTTCAGTCTCTTTTCTGATAGCTCATTACGAGAAGGAAGAAAAATTAAAAAAAAACAAAATCCACGGCAATATATGCTAGTATGTATTCAAATCGAAAGAAAAAGACTGGAAATTTTCCACAAGAATAAGGATTTTACTCGACCGGTTTCGGTGTACAACACCATCATCAGGTGAAAATTATAGCAAGACAAGCATGTCTGAGCTATAATTTTCACCTGATGATGGTGTTGTACACCGAAAACGGTCGAGTAAAATCCTTATTCTTGTGGAAAATTGCCAGTCTCTTTCTTTCATTATGATATTCCACCAAATCAAGCCTGAAACAACTACCTGTATTCAAATCCATCGTGGTACGAGAGTACTGCGAAAATAATTTTAAGCAGTCGTAGAAGAGATCCGTTTCGAGTTAGTTTTTACAGTCAGTGTATATATTGAACCACAGGCTGATAGTGGTTCCCGTAAGATGTTTTTTGTAGGTATGATCGAAATGTTAAAATAAATTTTATTTTAATGTGAATGCAATTTATGCTTCTAGTGTACAGGGGTGAAAATAAAGGTCATTACGACTTGATGAATTACTAGATATTCGGGTAGCCAAGATTGTAGAACATGACTAATAAACACAGTACTTATTAATGTCATTCAAACTACTTATGCAGAATTTTCAGTGCCTTAAAACTGCGCCAATATAAAGTCCTCAAGCATCAAAAACTGCTTTCACATGGTGAAAGTAATAATTTAGCTGTAGATAATATAGTTCTTGCACGGAGATGATCACAACTGCTACGTTGCTTAAATTTTGGTACTCCATTGATTTAAATATGTTCATCTCTGAATGTATTGTTTTCACAGCAGTCACTGAGAGTTTCATTTTCTTTTCACCTAGCTTCAGCTGCTACGGCACGGAAACGTGTGTTTCGATACCGAATGAGTTCCTTAAATATCAAGCAAACTTGCCTTAATTATGATTGAACTGGTGGACCGGTGCAATCAAATACTTTAAGATAGAAAATAGATAAAAATGCCATTAAAATTTTGAAATACCAAGGAATAGATTACCTATGGACTTAAAAAATATGGCATCAAAGCGGCACGTTGATATGGAACCCTAGGTTGGAGTAGCAAGGCGAGTGCTGGTGGCACAGAGAATTCTTTGGGCTTCCAACTACTTTTGTGCCGCTGAGTATGCCGCCTCAACCAGGAGAATTCAAGCGACGAATTCCTTTCTGCCAGCGAGAAAGAAGCTCGCAGATAAGAGAACTTTTTCGCATCATTCTCTCGAAGCAGGCACGCATTTCCCTTCTGCTCTTCAGAAATGCCCTTGTCCTCGCCCATTATCAAATACTTCCTCACATTTGTATACCCAACCATTAAATCTGACGTAATACAATTGAATGCGAACGAGACGAACTCTACCGCATCACACCAGCTTTGCGGAATAATGGAAGAATTTTATGTCTCGGTTTAGCCCTTCTGGTGAAGTCCCGTTCCCCGAGCGCCTAATCTCAACCATCTCGAGGGATTTTCTCTTTCTCCATTCTTATTTTTCCCCGCGAAGTCGGGAAGAAAAAGGCCAGCCCCCCCTCTCAGCGGCTGAATTCTTTTTTTTCCGCGCGTTTAAAGTTGGTGCATTCATTTCCTAATTGCCGTTATTATACATCATAGCTGTGTGTGTATGAACATATTAGTAAATATTTCATTTCCTCCTGAGAACCAGGGAAAATTTCAATTGATCGAATACATTTTTTCATAATAAAAATTCATTCTATCAAATTGTATTTTGGATGCAAAGTTAATATTGTATTTTTTTCATAGTATCCTCTCATTATCTCTCATTACTTTCACAGTAAACACAAGTACATGTACATAGTGTGTATTTGCGGATAACTCTTCCGCAACCACGTGTTCTTGAGATGGCTTGCAGAGTAGTCAGGGGATGTAAACTGAAATTAGAAGCTTGTCTGCTCCTGTTTGTAATTCGAATTAAGTTCTACTCCAATAGGTTATGCTCCCTCACCCCCGAAGGAAATTAAAATATCTGCATTACTAACTCCTTGTCGTAATAGTAGTCTTGAGTTTAACATTAACAGCTAAGGTTGCACCGTCTAACCTAAGATCATAATATTAGGACAAATCTAACATCCATACTTTAAATCCCACGACCTTTGGGGTTCCAGACCATCATGTTACCGACCTGGCCAACATAACCGGCTAACTCCTTACCGCACCACATCCTCAAGGGTCAATAGGCTTTGCGAAAGATGTACTTTCTTCATACGAATAACAAAAGTATTTCAGTTTCTCGATGAAGAACCATCTCAACCAGGTAAAGCTTCATGGTAAAGCCATTTAATAAAGCATTTTTTTTCAGATGACGTAACCCGCTACTCCTACGCAGCTGGTTGGAATAAAGGAAACGAGGATGGCGTGACAAGACACAATTATTAAGGAAAGATATTTTTTTGAGAAGCGTAATATCACCTCAAATTAGTGAAAACCAGACATACAAATATTACTTCAGTAACTAAAAATTCACATTAAATGGTCATAAGATTGGCCTGCCCAAGAAATATAAACGCAAATGGCGATTCATTAGTGCACCAAAGCATTCAAAGGATTTAACAATTCTTCGCTGGCATAGGGTAATTCGAAGTTTTTAGTCTGTTTTACGCCTACGTAATACCCAACCAGCCATCGCGAAGGTGTGTGGCAGGGAGAGAAGACCTCCATACACATGCACTACTCACATGCAACTATGTGATGCAAAGCTACTACTTCATGGACACAAGGTACCACAAGATATAAGGGTCACGTGCGACAAGGTGGTTAGTTACTAGACGTTAATGAATTGATTACTGGTTAGAAAAATATTTTCATAAACACATCAATTGGTATTTACCTATCATGCTTTAAAATGCTTGAACAATATGCGTCATGCACTGCAGACTACTCGAGCAATTTTTTACCTTCTAACCCTTTGCTATTCTGCCTATTGTGCTCTCTCATGGAACGTGGGAAAATGGCATTTTAAATCTATCGGTACGATAATCACTCTAATCTTTTTTATCTGATTATCTTACGTGAAGCAATAAATTGCACAATTAAAGCAGCGTCAAATTGTTGAAATCAGATAGGTGAAGGCATGAAAATAGATTAGGGGCTTTTTTCTCCATAGTTGTTGAAGCATTGGACCTTACACACCTATCCACGAATCATAAAATGAAATGACATAGCTCTTGCATAACGGCTTTTAGACCCAAGCAGAGTTTTTCAACATTCCCAATAGTTCAAATATTCCCATCTTTTATTAGTTCGCATCTGGTTCATCGATTGTGTCTTCGTTCCCTCCCAGTGAGCAAACACATCAAAATAAGATTCTTTGAGACAGGTACGATTGTTCTGTTGACGATGTACAGACACACCTGGCCAACATTATTGACTGGTTGCCAGTGGGCTCACATCAAACAAAAAATATCTCTAACTGTCATTCACTCTGGGGGAGGGAACTGGTCTCCATCGGATTTTTCACAAGTCATATATTATTCTCGCAATGGCAGGAATGACGAAGCTATAATCACCTGACCGCCAGGAAATCTAAAATGATACTAAAAATTATTTATATTCGCATAAACGCTAGAATAAGTAATAGAATGAGTCTGTGGAGCACCCTACGTGCACACAAATGAGATCATGGGAAAATCCAAAAAAATATTCCTGTAATAGGGACGCCTGCCATCTGCGTTCCTGTTGTCCTTGCATTACTTTCAATAGAATCGAAAAGGGCCCCCGATGGATGGGGTAGAGGAGGACCAAGGGAAGTGGAGAAGAACTCGAGATGAGATAGGGACGAGATAAGAAAGAGCGGGAGAATGGAAACGAGGGGGAATTTTCGAGCAAGTGGGGCGACATGGAGGAGGAAGGGTATGAAGTGGGGGCGCATGGAAAACTGAGTGAGGACAAGTATGCGCGTTTCGCTGGGGGCATGGAATGGTTTTCGACGAAAGGATTCATCTAGGACTAGGGTCCCGATGGGGTCTGGAGAGCCACGCGGGAGGGGAAGGATGTGGATTGAAAAGAGGTGTGGGATGAACTAGTGCGCCGGCAAAGAAAGATGAAGGGACGGACGTAATTGCATAAAGGGCGTCGGACGTGAGTGGAAGAAAGCGACCGTCTTCCCCGATCGCGCGGCATGTAAGTGACGGCGACAACTCCCGTTTTGACACGCACGCGGCCCGCAGGAAGAAAAAGGGGAGTAGGGGATTCAAGGTGCGGCAGAATCAAAGATGAGCGTGGGTCCGATGGAGGGGGTGCTCGTATTAGGCAAAAGGAATGAGATCTAAAGAGAGGATGTGAAGGAGAACCATCGCAAAATGGCGCTCAAATTTCCGAATTTGAGCAAAAGAATGGAGCCAAGGGATGTTGGAATAAGGATGAAATCATCCAACCATGGTGGATTACAGTAGAATAACTAGATGACCCTTCACTTGTTATTTAATCTAAAATTATTATCTCTCAGCCCTGAAAGTGGTTAGTACAGGAATATATTTCCTCATCGTAGGAAACGTCCATATTAGAAAAAAAATCAGTTTCATGAGCCCTTACAATATATACCTTCTTCATTGACTCATTTCATCACTATATCACACCTGAATTTGGTTTGTTTATGGAGAGAAAAGGCGAAGTTTTTGACATGTGACTAAGATACTTTTGCCAAAGCTACTTATTAAAACTAAAGTTGAGTTTACACGTATCAGTTGACTGCTATAATAGTCAACTGCTAACAATTGTTAATCCTCACTCGCATCCACACTCACTTACAATATATACCTTCTTCATTGACTCATTTCATCACTATATCACACCTGAATTTGGTTTGTTTATGGAGAGAAAAGTCGAAGTTTTTGACATGTGACTAAGATACTTTTGCCAAAGCTACTTATTAAAACTAAAGTTGAGTTTACACGTATCAGTTGACTGCTATAATAGTCAACTGCCAACAATTGTTAATCCTCACTCGCATCCACACTCACTTACAATATATACCTTCTTCTTTGACTCATTTCATCACTATATCACACCTGAATTTGGTTTGTTTATGGAGAGAAAAGTCGAAGTTTTTGACATGTGACTAAGATACTTTTGCCAAAGCTACTTATTAAAACTAAAGTTGAGTTTACACGTATCAGTTGACTGCTATAATAGTCAACTGCTAACAATTGTTAATCCTCACTCGCATCCACACTCACTTACAATATATACCTTCTTCATTGACTCATTTCATCACTATATCACACCTGAATTTGGTTTGTTTATGGAGAGAAAAGTCGAAGTTTTTGACATGTGACTATGCTACGTTTGCCAAAGCTACTTATTAATACTAAAGTTGAGTTTACACGTATCAGTTGACTGCTATAATAGTCAACTGCTAACAATTTTTAATCCTTACTCGCATGTGTTAATAGCAACTGCGATGCGAGTTCAGGTCGATACTGGACACATGTTGAACACTATCGATCCTAGTTCGAGCTATTAGCAAATTTGAAGCCCGCCTACTTTCCAGCGGAAATGTATCCAGCACAATCGCATCAATCGCCAACGGAAAGCAATACACGACGTCTGATATCGGGAATTTGGATATAATAACAAGGATATCCCTCCCCAAAGGGAAGATTCTACTCCTTAAAGAATGGGAACAAAAAGTAAATGAAAATGGAATTTATTTCTTGAAGAACTTCATGAAAATTTAGCATAAATCACTATTGAAATAAAACTCTTTTTATTTGTTACGATAACGCCTAAATAGCGGCTTTAAGCTGCATAGAAGTTGGTGCAGACGCACGATACCAGTAGCGATATAGATATAATGCGCATCTCGCAACTGTCATAGCAGTCAACTGCTACGAGTAAACGCTGCTTAACACACGTTTTACTAGCAACGTAGAAACAAATGAAATTTAGTTGAATGTGCCTATCACACCTTTAATCATTCACTCCATGCCGCATACCCTCGAGAAGTCTAGTAGGAAATCAGTTGCTTAGGGGCAACTTTGGGGAATATATTTAAGGCGATGAATTACTTCGCGGAAAATTGGTTTTCAACTTAAATATTATATTTCACACGACCCGGATTTCCGTACCGACGTAGAACTTCATCATCAATTGGGCAACAAGAATACAAATTAACCCAAGTAGTGATGACATTTTACGACTAAGCCAAGGTCATGTGAAATAAAAATTCATGTGGAAAAACCAAGTGTCTGTTAATTAATTCATTAAAGAGCCTTTCAATAGCCTGACAATAGTAATTAGCTACTTTCTAGAAGTATGTGTAAATTGCTGGCAGAATATAAAATTTCATGGATTTCCCGTTATAATTTAAAACGGAAATTGAAAAGTGCTAAATATAGAAAACAAAATTAAGCGGACAAATTATAATTGAATTGTAAATGAAAGGGATTGTCTACCCGTAAAGTATGCTGGCCGAAATAAGAAAATGGAGTAATTGAGATAAGAAAATGTTTTGAAGGATAAATATCTATCTAAGGCAATAACAGACGCCACAAGATGAGTTATCTAGATGAAATGGACTATTCTTTTGCGGATATAAAATAGACAGCTCATAGACCAATGAAGTAATTTCCTAGAAAAAAAGTACTGTTCTGTAAGGATATAATCCGTAAGTTCTGTAATGATAAGACGCCAGGAGGACGAGAATTTATTCTGTAAGAGAGATGTTTTACGAAGTGTGGCTAAAACAGATTAACAGTATTCATATAAAGAACGAATTACTCTTAAGGATATATTAGGCGGAAGAATAATTCAATGGCATCAGCAAATATAGGGAAATCAGGCCATCAAACTGTAGGTATGGGATGATAGTTAGTAATAGAGAAGAGGCACAAAGTATGTGAATTCATGTCAATATAATAACGCAAAAGGATATCTGAAATGAGAAAAATATGGAATGCTATGGTAAATAGTTATTTATATGAATATAAATAATATTAATAATTAACTATTTTAGACGATTGCGCTACAGGAACCCTTAAAATCTAGGAAAAAGAAAATAGAACAAACTGAGGTAAAATGATGAAAACAGCTTCAATGAAACGGCGAATCTCCAGTGGAATCATTTTCCGCACGACAGAAATCTAATAGAACACCATTTAATAAAGCTCAAATTAAATCAGCATTGAGATTCGAGTGATCAACTCGCTCCTCGTTGCGTTAAACAGGCTCGACTAATGCATCGACTTAAATATCTGTGATGAATGGCAAGACAGATTCGGCAAGATTAAAAAAAATCATCCTCCCAACCCCATCCACCTCAATCGCCAGCCGAATCTCCCAAAATTTAATAACTCCCACGAGTGCGTAATAGAACTGAGAAGGTTCCCGTGTAGCCAACCCGCTAATAATTTATTGAGTAGCAGGCGTACGACCGCAGTTCATGCACGTTATCATCTCCCTACCTTCTCCCCTCCCTCGCTCTCATTTTACTCGACAGAGAGCCAGTAATCACGTAACCGAAACACCATAACGCACCGTGGATAGAGACATTTTCCATCCCATCAGATACTGCGTGGTAGGCGAATCCCGCCACTGCGCATTTCATCTCGGAATGGCATGACAGTATGCGCAGGAGGAGAGGCACGGGATTGGGGCAGCGGTTTGGGGGAACCGAGGGCGATATCAAGGGAGGAGGATGCGGAGATGGGGGATAAGGGGAAGGGGGAGACACGAGGAAGGGACGCACACAATGGGAGGAATACAGTGACGCGCATTGGGAAGCAACAAAGAAGCCACGGAGCGTCCTGTGCACTACTATTATTATTATAGTTTTTAAGTGTTCCGCGTTTCGTACCCTTGGCGCATGCATCTCTCCTGTAGCCACACACAAACTTTTTTCGGCCGTAGTAACGCCGCAATGGCCGCTGGCAACGGCCACCCCCTCTAGGGACGAAGTCTCGAAAACACAGAGATGGCGGGGAAGGGGTCGGGAGCGAGGTGTATATGTTCGGCAGGGGATTGCGCGGAGGGAAATAAAGATGGATAGCGACGGGCGATTAGGGGCTTTGGGTGGAGCCAGTTTACCGAGCCGCGGAGGGATGAGGGGGAGGGTGGGATATTTGAATGGGCGCCGTGGGATGGTGAGAGAGAGAGAGAGAGGGAGGGAGCGATGCGCTGGGGCATTCGCGCTTGCACACGAGGGGTGTCGGGGACCACTGCCGCCACCGCCCCTGCCGGCCATTCGATGCACTCATCAAGCCTAATTGGCACTCGCTCACTAATTATCACGTTATCAAGCGGCGGTCATCTCTCTCACCGCGTCTTTCTTACTCTTACGCCCCCAACCATTATGCCCACCCGCTCTTTCCTGACCCCCCAAACTGGCCCTCGAACTATTTTTCAGGGTTGATGCAGGGCGCGACGCAAAAATGGTCACCTTTCACTAAATCATGTCGCATTAAATGGAATGAAGTTACAAGTTAATATGATGAAGTTATCTCCTCTCCTGATCATTCGGAGCCCCACTCAGCTCATATATACCGGGAAAGACTGGGCACGCGAATAAACTCTTCTCCCTCAGCACTTAATGTGTCTTAACGCAACAAAACGTGCACGCTCTTTTCAGCTCTTCGCGGTTTACAATGTCAACCATGCAGAATTAAGTTTAACGCGGCAAAAAAATTAGCCAAAACATTCTTTGCCTCGTGACCTTGTAAATTCATGTCGAATAATAATTTTTTAATTTATTATACATCATACATTAGAGAGGTACTCTGTCCTCGAGTATAATGAGTTCCACGCGCTAAAGCTGGCTTTATACGGCTTTTGGCTATATTTTGTCACGTATCATTCATCGGAAAAGCCACACAACTAAAGAAAAGAAATTTGTAAAGAACCTTTTTTATCAATAAAAAAACTTGCTAACAAACTACATCTACATATACATTTGTTCCTGCAAGCCACCATAAAGGTGAATTCACACGAAAACATGCATTGCATATCATGCATAAAAAAGGATTAATAATAATATACTAATCTAAACTTCACAATTTAAAAAAGATAAAAAATAGCATAGCAATCATGCAAAAACAAGCTATAAGGGCTTAAGCAAGCATACTGAGAGTATATTTGGCATTCATGGCTTCAAAATAGGTGTTTTGAGTTTAGGAGAAGAGTGAAAAGGATAATAGAAGTAAATTTCCGAAACCTAAGAACCGATGGTGTCTTAGAACATTACTTTCACAGCAATCACTAGCATTTTTCACAGTACTAGAACGTCATCATCACTAGCTAATACAGAAAATATTTACTGCATCGTAAACCAGTAACATATATACGGGGCTTAGAGCTGCTGGTTAGCGAAAAGAAAAGAACAGCGTGTATTTACCACATAATAAGCGCGGAACAAAATATGCATTTGTCCACGGATATTATTTCCTGAAAACTGCCCTTCCGATACGCATGCAGATGCAAACACTATCTTCCGGCAATGAGTGATTAAAACCGGCAATCTCGAGCCATACCCAACTGATTACAGAATGAATATAAATCAGACGTCAGGGCCGTAGATTATTTTTGCCACGGACATTTGAGCTGATACGAGCGCTAAACAATAAGTCAGGTACATCGAAACTGTTGCATCTGACATTCGAGAGCTTCATGCTCGTGCCATTAGGAAATTCCTTGTTCTCCGATGTCATATTTTGAGTCGCTTCATGATGAACGCGTAAAACCCTTTTCGAAAACGTAATCGAAGTTGTCCCCTTTGTGTTCGGTCAAAGCGCTAGCGAAAACTCCCGGAGAGAAGGGATCAAAATGACATCAGCTTCATGCTATCCCTGTGCCCAGCAACAATAGGATAGGGACGTCGCTCTCCCTTTCTCTTTCTGCCTCCCCCTTCCTCCTCCCTTTCTCACTGCTCCTCCACCTCCTCCTCTCTTTGGGAGCGAATGCACTTGGTGCGGAAAGATTGTTGAGGAGATATTTCGCTCTGGATTCGGTGACAGAGAGCCCGCATGTCAAAAGGTCAGCGGTTAGCACCGGATGGACAGAGCGGTGAGAGGAAAGGGGGAGACGCCTCGCGTGAGCCTGGGGGAGGAAATAATAGCAAAAACAGGAATGCTCTGATTGTATAATAGCCTCCGAGCCTGAAACTAGTAGATTACGTAGGAAAACCGAAATCCGGAGGCAAAGGGTAACTGTGCCTTTGCGCAAATTGGAAATATCATCCACGGATTGGGGGGTCAATCATTACTTACGGCTTTCAGTTACTGAGCATTATCTTTTGACGACCAAGTGGCCGGCCATGGTAACATGGTAATTGTCGGTAACGTGGTGTCCTGGTCACCCAAATATCACGGGTTTAAATCCCGCTCAGGGCATGCATGATGTGTTTTCCCTAGGAATAAGGTCTTAGGCTAGACTATTCGATATAACTTAAGCCGATGGAGCATCTAAAAACCTTCATGGTGTTTATGGCCAAGTGCCTTATCTTCTCTGAAATTGTAATCGACTTACTTAGCTAAAAGTTTTTGAAATTCCATAACATGAAAGCGATGAAGACCTTCATAATGGACATCGCTAGTTCCTCCGGGTGTCCACCTAGATATTATTAGTATCCACTGATAATTATTTAAATATGCCAGTCTAATATTTTCTCATTGTTAAGACCACCGTTTTCGCATGGTCCCTGAATCATCTGCACTCGTCGGTTCTTTTTACCCCTATCCTTCCATGTCCTTTATCTCTTTCTATTTCTCTCGCTTGCTCCCCCATTTCACCCCCTCTCTCGATGCGACCTCTCATAAAGCAAAATAAAAAAAAACTTCACCGAAAGGATTATTTTCTTCTTCTTCTTATTTTACAATTTCCTCCCGGAAAAAGGAGGCCGCCGCCGCCGCCGCAATTAAGATCTCCGCGGGTGGGTGCAAGATTAAGGCATGGGAGCCTCGCGCAAGCGCGCTCTTTTTCGAAACGCACGCACGCGGCCTCGTCGCCCACGCATCCATCTCCGTGGCTGCGGACGAGGGGTGGGGGGGAAGATATTTTGAAAGGAGAAAGAGGAGAAGAAGAAAAAGGAGCATGGCGAGGGACAGGCAAAGAGCGAAAGATTATATTGATAAACTCTCTCGCTTATTATAACGAACTAGCTCTCTCTCTCTCTCTCTCTCTCTCTCTCTCTCTCTCTATCTCGCTCTCTCTCTCTCTTTCTCCCCGAAACCACCGGAACATTTCCACCAGCCTCTTTCTTCTCACAAACTCCCCCATCTTTCGCTCTCGTCCATCTTTCTACCTCCGTTTTACATAGTATGATTCCAACAGAAAAAAATGGCAAGAAAATAGAGTCAACGCGTCCATCCAATTATGAGTGTCTGGCCATATTTGCATTTTATTTCAACTCCATCCCTTCCGAGGTTGATGCCATTAATGGAGGTGGAAAGAGCAAAGAAAAGAAAGGTTACAGGCTTTTTTATCGAATGGCTGGTGGTAGCGGGTGTTTTCATTACTGTAAACTCATCATCAAGGATGAGTAAATGATTTCTGAAGTTAAGCATTTACATGCTAAGTTATCCTTTTGTGGCTATGAGCAATATTCTATCGCTATTTATAGTATTTGCTTAAGTTTTCTTAAAGTTAACTTAAATCCACTAATAAATTAACAGCCAATTTAATGGCATAACTTTCACATTTGCCAGAAAAATGAATATATCCAAAGGCGTGTTATGGAGGATTAGCTTTATTGAACTTGAAGTAATGAAGCTACGAATGTTTCCAAAATTTGCCCGCCAAGTATTTTTTGAAATCATCGCAGAGTATTTGGAAATTAATATTTTGCTAAGCACCAAATAATATTCTGTACTGGGTGATAATTCTGGGAATAATTCTTCAGAATTTGATGAAGCACAGGATAGAAGGCGAATAATTTTAATAACACGAATTTTCATACTCTTACTCTGGAAACCCGTTCATGAATAATTTTTCGGACAAAAACCAAGGCTAGGAGTTAATGAAATCTTAGACAGTTTATAAACTTCAAGCGTGATTAAATATGCCATATGAAGAGAGCTCTAGCTTATCATAAAGACACGTAAGCATGACCCATCAAGTCTTCCTCAATTTACAACGGAGGGAAACGCACGAGGCTCAAAAGGACGAACGAACGAAGGAGAGACAGGGAAGGGCTGAGAACAAGGAAGGGCGGACGAGAGAGGCAGAGCAGGGTGAGGCAAAGTGCGGACTCAGCATCTTAATTCGCAAACACAAATAGAAGGAAACATGACACACACACGTAATCGGGTCCGAACTCTCATCAGTGGGGTGAACGAGAGAGAGAGAGGGAGGGGAGATTGAGGCGAGGAACGTGTGGTTGGGAGCGAAAGACGCAGCTGGGAATTGATGAAAAAAAAGATCTCCTGTAGAGGAAGGCAGGGAGTGATGAAGAGGTGTGAAGTGGGTGGGAAAAATAATGGAAGGGGTAGGAAGTGTGCGGGGAGGAGGGAGGAAAAGAGATGGGAGACAAGGGGGTGGGAATGAAAGGAGTGGCTGGGGGGGTGGGAGGTAGAGACGAGGTGTGGCCAAGGTGACTGCGATGAAATTGTGACAGCTAATTGAGACAGAGAGGGAAGGAGCTAGTTGAAGATGCTTGCGAGCTCAAGGGCGGAAGAGGCCAGCGGAAAGGAACGGAAAAACTAGCATGTCTCAGACTACACGATAGTAAGAGGAGAAAAGGAACGAAATCGAGACTGAAACTTGCGAGAAGAAAGGAAATCGCCTAATGGAATCAATTAATGGTTGACTTGCAACTCTCTTAAGGAAAGAAACGCAATGAGTAAAGCCTTTTCTTTCCCGATAAACGTGCAGCATTACCCTTCATAAGCATACCGAGAAGATAATAATTTCTATTAATTCAACCAAGCACATCGCGTTTCAGACAAATGGGATGGATGAGTGTACAACTAATTTACATCAATTAACATGAAGACTACTACCGTTTCGGCAGAAAAGAGTATTCCATAGTACTTTTCACTAGCTGGGCACCATTTTGAATACGCAGAGGTTACTTGGAATCTAAATGAATTTGTTTTCATCACGGAATCAGACAGCATGCAGTATAGAGCAGCCAGATGTGTTAAAAAGTGTAATTTACCATGGCCTTTAGCAGTATATCGAATCATAACAATAATACGGTTGGAAATCATTCTCAGATAACAGGATGAAATACAAAATAAATCTGCAGCAGTTTAAGGCGGATAGTTTCCCTGAAGATATTACAATTATATTTAAAACACCAGCGTGGCCTTTAGCAGTATATCGAATCATAACAATAATACGGTTGGAAATCATTCTCAGATAACAGGATGAAATACAAAATAAATCTGCAGCAGTTTAAGGCGGATAGTTTCCCTGAAGATATTACAATTATATTTAAAACACCAGCGTGCTGTGGAAGGTTAGAGCTTGAAGATAAAATTAAAGAAGTAAATAGTAAGATATAAGGGTTTGAATGTCATTTTTCTGTTCACAATTAGGAACAGTAATACTTTACACCAAAGATTCAAGGGTAAATTGGAAGACATATAGCGATTTTGACATAGAAGAGTAGCCTGCTGTGGTTTTTTTACTTGTTCACTTTAATACTACCAGCTCATTCCCGCTTGGAGAAATATAAATTTATTGATTGATATATAAATAGAAATACCTGTCTAATCAATTACACTTCTTTGTAGACACTAACAATTTAGCTACATTTCTATCAAGAATGCATAGGATTTTCCACAAAATAGTACATTTACATCTCTCAGTTGCACGTAAGTAATAAAACGGTATTTTTCATGCATTGCATGTTCGTACGTCTGTTAGATAGTAAGCTCAAGTTTAATTTTCTCTGATTTAAAAATTGTTTTTGATAATTCATCCTACCAACTATTGCGGTGGTCCTCTGGAATGGATGTATTGTGCACATTTAGGACAAAAAATATGACAGGAATAATTATCCGGCGCTTTACGCTTAAGTTCTCTGACTTCACTTTCTTTTCAGTTATCTCCACTGCACCCGCTTCTGATGAAGACTTTTTTTGTCTCCATTTCTTCCTCCACCCTTCAACGCACATAGAAGCTCGATTGAAGTATTCTTTAATCTTTACTCTATAGTCTTACCATATTTGACGTGTAATTTAAGGGCATGTTGGAAGCCAACCGAAGGTTTCTTTGATTTTTTCAACTAGCTATGTGATATTCACTAATATATTCAGCTACAGGAATTTCACAAGACCTTTCCTCATTATCAGGTCTTTACTCAGCTTTGTAGTCTGATTTCTGGATCACTACTCTCGAGAACATAAATAAGTACTTAATTCTTCTTTAGTGCCCAAGTTTTAGGATGTTTTCTTAGTCTATCTTTCAGATTATAACAAGCCAAACACTCACCGCCACTAAATAACGCTGTAAGCTGTTTTAAATTGCCTAATTATCTCTTTGCTATCGTTTCTGAATATAATGTATTTCAAATGTACTCCTTCAAATGCTATTCCTTTTCTCCTTCTCTGACTTTGTTCGGATACCTAAGCGTAAATCTGTTTACTCCCGTACAAAATCTTTAAAAATCTTTAAATAGTTTTCTGAGCCTTATCTTTTTTCAAGCACAAAATCAAGCTTCTTCAAGTCGTACATGAGGAGAGGTCATTACAAACCACAAGCGGCGGCAGAGAAACGAAAAGGAGCTTAGCATATCCAGAGGAAAGAAAAGTTTGCCACAAAACGTTCCAAAAGGAAAACACGCAAGTGCACGAAAATTTATGAATAGGGTAAGGAAATGGAGGGAGGGAGAGAAATTGAAACGTGTGAGAGAAGAAGTAAGTAGAGTGAGAGGAGAGAGAGAGAGAATCGTGAAGCATGGTTGGAAGACGCAGCTGATAAGAAAACACCGATACGTCAATCTTGAACTCAGAAACTATTTCCTTCCTATTGTATAAGGATGCCACGCATGGTCGGTGGTCTCTTTATTCTCTTCCCAGACTACAGAGGTATTATTCCCAAAAGACATCCGTGAAACCTCTCACTCAAACCTGCCCAGTATCTTCATCTATGCATCTTTTGCTCTCTAGTGCTCGTCATTTCCCGAAGTTTAACCTGCAATGGAGGACAGCCACGTGGGAAAAGGGTACACAAGCGGAGGAAGTCCTTCCAATACAGAAAAAAAGGAATTATTTCATGCAGTCCAATTCTGAGTTGAGATTTATCACAACCGTTTTTATCGGAGCGCCGTGCATTTCATAAGCCAGGATGTAGACATTGAAAACAAAATGTTTATCATAATTGGGTAAGGGTTTTGAAAACTTGCACACAATATTGGGTCGTATATCAATTACCGGTAGCAAAGTTGCACAGAAGGTGGAGGGGTCAGCAAAAGGCATATGAAATTCACTCAACGTCACAGGGAACAAGTTTTCGTTTTAAGATTCGGGACGCTTATCGTGGTGAACCTGATCACCAGTTAATCAGGAAACTTTGATGCAGCTAGATGTCTCAAAAGATACATCATATAAATCATATTTCTACTCAAAAGCAGGAGGAATAAAAACAGGAGGACCACAGCTGAAAAAGTTTCAATTGTGGCAAGCATTCTGGGAAAAAAACTTGAAAAAACCTATATTCAGTTCTTTTCTAAGCACTGACTGCAATGTAGCGGAAATATAAATGGAAAAAGCTGCTAACACGCCAAACTCTTATGATACATAGCTTTTCTTACTATTAAGATGCTGTCTGTGTGTACGGAATCACTGTGATAAACATTTTATTAATTCTTAATGAACGTTTATTTGTTATTTTAAGCGGTCGATCAACTCCCTAAGGGAAGTCTTCAGAATCCATTTTTCAGGATTGTCGCTGATTGCAAGAGGAGTATTCTGTCGTGCGTTTGCTAAAGTTCTTAGCTGTAATAACCCTTGTTAACAGAACCCATGCGTAGATAATAGGAATAATAAACAAATGCGCTCGGAAAACTATTTAGCCAATTTATAAGAATCGTATTCTTTCATAGCTACTAATCATTAGGTAGCACGTGCATACATAACTCGCACTTATACCAGCTTGAACCACTACTTAGGAGCAATGAATGTATTAGTGTCTGCTCGTAGTGCATGCTTCCTGATGACTTGCCACCTGGCACACTCCCTCGGGGTGGCTTTCAGGGAGTTTAGTAGATATATGTATATCTAGATAAAGAACATTTTTAATTTCCTATTTTGATGCCTGTTTCCGCTTTTTAGTGCCTGGATACTTGCCTATTTTCGAATACGAACACCTATTATTCCACCTTTAGTAACGGATGTCCCAAGGTCAAAACTTCGTACAATTTTTGATCCATTAATTTGGTTCGAACGCATTTCTTCCAAATTTTGGATGGAATGGAAATGGTATTCCCCACGGCGCAATTTTCGTTTAAAACGACGAACCGGTGAAATACCAGAACATAGGAAACAATCAAAATGACTACCACAACCGAACATGAAGAAGCTATGGTAATGGTAACTTTAGCAATGGGAATCGTGAATAGATTGAATTTAGTTTATATAATCAAATCGTGCTTTTGGTATTGTATATTAATTCAATTATTGCAATAGCTTCCTCTGGACTTCGTTGTTACGTCATTTCCTTATGTGCCATGATCGCAACATCCCAATCCAAAGTGCTACAATGAAATCACTAACGAAATAGCGGACAGCGATGCTCAGGTATTTTTTAAATTCCTGATTCATGTTTCTGATTGGTTGGTTTCATACACATGCACGAAAATTTCTGTTCTGTTTGTTCAGCAAGTTTTGTTTGGCCCAAAACTTTGTGTGCAAAACTGCAGACCGAAAATAAATTAAATTGTATCCAAATTTGAACGTGGGACATCGGAATGAGTACTACACCTCTTAGTTGCACGTAACATACGTAGTATATGAGTGGTGGTTATTCACCTCTTCCCACACACTGCTGAGGTGGCTGGCATAGTAATCCATTGAGGTGCATAAAATTGACTACTGCAGACTGAAAATGGAGATATATTTGTCACTAAGAATCTTTATGTCAAGGTTTTGTTGGAATATTGTGCGTAAGATTTTCACTGATTCTTCCTTGCGTAACTTGGTTCTTATTCTCCTATTCTAAATCTCCGCATTCCATGTTAAACGCCTTTTATCTTTCTCTAATTTGCTTATCTTGCAATTAATCCTTCATATTGATATAAACACTCTGGTATATAAACAGTCGTTCAATTTCTTGCATAACTTTCTTTAGAACTGGTCGGTAATAATCTCCCTTAGATGGTAGGCATAGGCATGACAAATATCTCCCTTAGAGATTCATCACTTTCAACTATTTAATTTTTAATCTCATGAATTAATCCACATTATCTCATCCTAAACCTTTTTTCTCATTGTTAGAAGCATTTTAACATTTTTTATGTGATGACACCCAGTGGATAGAATTTTGCCCTGGTTTCTTACCAGGGTGGTTTTTCTGTAGGCATGACCGTTAAATCCAAGATATGAAAGTTTCTGGGTACCAGAGCTTTCTGGTAAAAAAACTGATGGGATAGTGTAACTAACTGGCCCCTTAGATCGGATGTGATGTTCAAATGTTTACAATTTACACGTCATTCAGGACAGTATTTCCTATGGTAAAAATTTCATCGACCAGACCGACCTATGAATTGAACACTTGTGGATTATCCGTTCCTATTGCCGTTTTCAGTGTATTAACGCAACACCCCTCCATAATCCCCTAGTCCCTGGTAGTGTAGTATCAGGCAAGTAACTAGCTTCCACGTAACTCTCCCTTTTAAATCTAAGAATGTATGCTTATTGCCTATAACAGCCAGTCCACACCCTTAACCTTAATAACATCTACGCAATACCCTGCAATCCACCAGGAAGGTGTGTGGCAGAGGGTTAATTCTCACAAAATATGCATTACATATCATGCATAAAAAGGATTAGGTACTAATTATATTTAAGTCTAAACTACACAATTAAAAAAAAAATTGAAAGATAAATTACTGATGCTTGGAAAAATAATTTCGCGATTTTGGGCTAAACAGTGTGTATCGGGTTTTCTCTCACCTTGTTATTTCCCCGTTAGGTACATAGTTTTTCCTTTCTCCACCCAATTAGAAAACTTGTTGGGAAGATGGTTGGCAAGGGACTTTAAGAACGGTCAAATCGTTCAAGCATGATTAATTCTCGTGTGATCCAACGGCTCAACAGCGCGGCTAACCTCGAGGAACTCGGAAACAATCATAACATCATGATCAGCAAAATGGCGAAAAAGAAAATCATATTCCTCTTGATTGGTTTTTCTTTCACGAACGTGAGGGAAAAAAAGACATCGATTGGGATCGGTTGCCTTCGAATCGTAGCGGCTGACTGCACTCTTGGTGTGGGCTTCGACTCCACTCCTTTTTTTTCAGCTTGACACCTATTCTTGGTGCCATCCGTTCAAACGCCGCCCCGTCATCCTCTGGTTTTTTCCTCTCTCTCTCTCTCCCAACTCCGTCTCGAAAGAAGAAGATGGACGCACTTAGCATCTCCACCCAGCGTCCCCTCGGATTCCCCCCCCCCCGCCCCAAACCTCACCCTGCCATCCCGGGCCGCCGTCTCTTTTTTCCTCAGCAACCACTCTCCTCCTCGTCCTCCCTCACCCACCCTCAATGCCTGCCCCGGAGGAGAACTGCCCATTAGGCGTCGTCTCACCATCCCACTTCTTGGGGAACGGGGGTATTGGCGGGGAGAGAGAGTGGAAGGAGGGGGGGGGTGCTTAATATAGGAAAGTGACTGGGTTATTTTTTTTTCTCGGAGGATGCTGGTGAGGAAGCGAGGGAAGGGGAGGTGGTTAGTTTATTTCCAATGCGTGAGATAGCGGGGGTAGGAAGGCAGAGGAGCGGGAGAGGATTATAGGCAGGAAGAGAAGACGGAGAAAGGGTGTGTACTGAGTGATGTGGACCTGGGGATGAGAAGAGGGCGGGCACGGACTGAGGGAGAAGTCCCTCGAGACCTGATCTAATTGGTCATGTCAGATGTGTCATTAAAAAGGAGGATTCGGAGGATAGGAGAGATTCCCGCTGGGGCATGGTTGGAGATGAAGGGCCGGCTGGACTGAAAGGAAAGAAAGTAGTGATCGAGGGGCTGGAAGGAGACGTGACGCAGGAATGCCGCCGGGGGACGGATAGCTGTCCAGGCGGGTGGATGTAAGTAGAAAAAAAGAGAATAAGTCGTCAAATGAGGGAAGCGGTAGGAAAATAAAAATCAGGGAAAGGGAAATGATTTGCTGGAGATATAGAATAATGCCTTTCAATTGGCAAAGAAAAATATACGAAAGAAAACTTAATCCTCTCGCTCACCAGTCAGAGAATGGGAAATAAAATTTTATATTCCCCACATTTAATTCAAGAGATGAATATTGATTCGGTGTACAAGGTTGCAGGAATTTGAAGGTGATTTCAAAATATCTAATTCTCCTTTCTTACCCAGAAGGTAAGGCGTCAAACGTTAAATTCCAAATTAATATTTTTGGATTGAAAAATGCTTCGTACCATATCCATTTTGAACTCAAACAATGAACTATATTTCCATAATTAACATTGTATTTTTCACTTTGGCAGCAATATTTAATTTGATCCTGCGTTGAACGAGCTTCAGTTGTTTAAAAATACGATAAAATATTACTTATCAATTCTACGTCAAGATTGGATTTACGGTCACCAAAATACAGAGGTTTCATCGCACACTCCCTTATAACTGAAATATTGGGACGAAAACAACTACGATTCCAGGGATGAGATGAGAAGGACCTCGCTTTCTCTGCCAACACCAGATGGGTATGGTGGACGAAAAATTGAACGAAAAGAAAATTTACTAACGCTTATTCATGCGTGTATATCATTGTATTCGATACCATCCTGTCATATTCTATCCTGAAGTATATTAAATGTCTATGGAGGTCATCGCAATCTTACAGTTTCTGCTTTTTTCACATGCTGGACGAGGAAATTGAAATAAGTGTCAATAATACAAATGGGAAAAAAATCCAGACAGACCTAAAAATGTCAAAATAATTCGGATAGTAAATTGCCTATCGCCTAACTTAATACAGATACTTTCTAAAGCATAGTCATTTCTAAAAGGCATAGGTTCTATTTTGAATCGTAACGACGCATGAATTTTGAGAAAACAATGCATGCATGCATCTTGAGAGAGAAGGAGCATTAGCCATAGGAAAGAATAGCGTAATAAACTCAAAAATATTCAGGTTGGGAAGAAAAGGTGAGTGTAAATCATAATTTTGAAGACCGTGGTTTCTCCCGAAAACTTAAAAGGAAGAAACAAAGAGAAATTAACTTCTCACCAAATGGTTAATGGAACGGTCTAATTTAGGGGCCCAAGGTTGAAGAACATCCAATAAAGTGGGGCAAGGGAGGCAAATGACATCCATGGGGAGAGAGAATGAGAAAGAGTGGTTTCCAATAAACTTAACCATGCTACGAACATGAAGGCTTTTTGGAGAGATAGCAGGAGTGTTAATAGGCCGGAGCGATAACAATTTGTCGAGATGGAGATAAAGAGAGGATGTTGATATTTACGAGATCATGAAGCAAGACAAATGATATTCTAGCAGTCTCATTTTTATTCCTTCTCTGTGAATTTTTGTCCCAGCGCTCATGACGCAATAATCTGTTGGTGATGCGATCTACGCCTGAAATCATAATTTACTTTTCTTCCGTCATCTTCACACAATCACAGCTCAGTCTGATAAATATCAGTGAGGCTTTTAAAAAAAAAGGCACAAGGTTGATACCGAAATATTATGAACAGGAGCAAACGTCTTCACCAATAAAAGCTAGATTAAATTAATGAGCCACATACTGGTTGGTCGTAAATTCGAATGATTTAATGGCAAGCATGGCGAATTGATTTTAGCAATTCACTAATTATCACAATTGAAATCCACTTTATGGAGTTTGAAATGGTGAAACCTTTAAAGGAACTACAAATGAATTATACCAGTGTGAGCCAGGTATATGTAAATAACATCAGCAAAACGGTAGGTACTTCATGAGCCGGAAACTAATCTCCCAAAAATCAATCTAAATATCAATAATAGCTAATGAAAAATAAAGTAAAAGTGCAGATAACCAAAATTTTGCTCGTGAGGCCAAGTTTTCCTTTAAGTTCACATTTATTGAAAAATAGTCAATTAACAATTTTACTGTATTTTTCTTTCATTTGATTATCAAAAGGCTACTGTTTTATTTTTAAGAAATGCGAAAGAGTTATATTATTAAAAAAGCCAATGTAACTTAATGCTCGTCAAAATTTTTAACGGATACGGCAACAAAGTTTTTATCAGATCAAGTCAAAATCACAACCTACCGCAATGTCCATATTGCGACAGATTGTGGCATTAGCACATCCAATTATGAAATCAATCGATATAATCAATAATAGCTAATGAAAAATAAAGTAAAAGTGCAGATAACCAAAATTTTGCTCGTGAGGCCAAGTTTTCCTTTAAGTTCACATTTATTGAAAAATAGTCAATTAACAATTTTACTGTATTTTTCTTTCATTTGATTATCAAAAGGCTACTGTTTTATTTTTAAGAAATGCGAAAGAGTTATATTATTAAAAAAGCCAATGTAACTTAATGCTCGTCAAAATTTTTAACGGATACGGCAACAAAGTTTTTATCAGATCAAGTCAAAATCACAACCTACCGCAATGTCCATATTGCGACAGATTGTGGCATTAGCACATCCAATGGAGAAGCTTCACTACTGCCTAGCCATTTGAAGTGCCTAGTAGTCTCGAGAAGGGTAAAAAAAGATGGAAAAACTTTTGAGTACACCGTACATAACAAGAGGAGACAATGTAGCCGGCAAGGTAGAAATATATCGACAAAATCGATTAATATAAGGTTAATAACAAGGCGTATGGATATGACAAATAGATAAACTTAAGATAGACAAAACTATCAAATGAGATGATGAAAATATATGACGCATTTTATTCTTCATTCTTCTCACATATTTACATCTACATCTACATGATACCCTGCAAGCCACCTCGAGGGTGTGTGGCAGAGGGTGAAGATAACCAAGCATGCACTATTGACGTGCAAACGAGCAACTATAGGGTCTCATGCAACTAGATTGTTAGTATCTATAGTATTTAAGGAGTTAATACATGCATCATTCACTACAGACTACTCTAAACCATTTCCCCTACCTATCCCTTTGTTATGCTGCCTATTCTGTTCTCTTATAATACGGGGGAAGAATGCCATTCTGAATCTATCGGTACGAAAATCTATCTCTCTAATCTTATTTATCTTTATTTAAGATTAGGTTTAATAAGATTTTTTGCATAATTGCCGCCTAACCTCAAATATTTTTTTTGCGCATTACGTTCCGATATTCCTTTTCATTCTCCCTCTAACCTTCCTCTCCTCTCCCTTTTCCATGGCTTGCAAACCTAAGCCCTCTGCCAAATCCACTTTCTCCAGCTTAATTTAAAAAATAGTATGCAACTATACGATTATACCATGATACATGTGGAAGAAGGGAGTCGAAAATTATTTCGTATCATACAAGTGTGATAACATGCAGTTGCTTAGCATTCAGTAATTTGTTTACATGTAAGGAGCATCCCGAAAGACGTGGCAAAAAAAACTAAATTTACTATAAATACTATAAATTTACTACAATAAAAAACTAAAATAAATTTACAACTCCCATTGGGCATGCAAAGGTTCAATTAAGATGGGTATGTAGTAGTCAGGAAAATTTTGAGATGCACTAAAAACTACGTAGATTACACCCGGTTGTTATCTCGTCTATTATGTCTTCATCTACATCTACATCTATACGATAACCTGAGAGCCACCGCGAGGGTGTGTGGCAGGGGGTGAAGATCACCAGGCATGCACTACTAACATGCAAACTAGCAACTATATTGTCTCATGCAACTTGATTGTTAGTGTCTTGAGTATTTAAGGGGTAAGACATGCATCATGCACTACATAATACTCTAGAATATTTCCCCTACCTATGCCTTTCCTATGCTGCCTTTTCTATTCTCTTATAGTACGGGGGAAAAATGCCATTTTGAATCTATCTGTACGACAATCTATCTCTCTAATCTTATTTGGATGGTCGAATCTAGCATAATACGCTGGTGTTTTTAATATGTGCCTAACATCTTCAGTAAAGCTATCCGATTGAAATTTCTCTAATAGATTTAATCTGAACTTTAACCTACGCTCTGATAATGATTCCCAACCTAATTCTTGTATTAATGCTGATACACTACTCAACCTATCGTAACACCTTTTGACGAACCTAGCTGCTCTACGCTGCACACTATCTAGTTCTCTCATCAAACCTAATTCATTAGGATCCCATACACTGGCTGCATACTCAAGGTGGGGCCTAACTAGTGAAAAGTAGCATCGCTCTTTTGTCTTCTCATCACATTTCCCAAGTACTCTTTTTATAAATCCTAGCTTTCTCTTCGCTCGGCCGCATATTTCCCGGATGTGTCTACCCCACGATAAATCTTTAGTGATTGTTACACCTAAATATCTTACGGTTTCAACGTTTTCGATCTTCGTGTTATTAATTCTATAGGATCGCTCTATCGAATTATTCCTCCTCCAAAAATTGATAGCTACACACTTTTTAAGGTTGAGTTCTAACTGCCATTTTTCGCACCACTCTTGAATTGCATCTAAATCCTTGCTAAGTGATTTCGTGTCCTCTTCATTTGATATACCCCTGTATATATTTTCTTGTTGGAGAGAAGAAAACGGCAATTTATCTCTCTTATTTTGAATCAGGTAATATCCCTATCATTCCAAATTAGATACTGGATGATTGCATTAGAACAGCTCCCAATTGTCATCACCGACTTTTGATTGTGATGGAGAGCTCAAAGTTTCAAATTCATGAAACTTAATTTGCGCATTGCTATGGCAATACTACTGACTGCAAAAGAATAACTCGTTGGGTTGTGCGTCGAGAGGTTCGCGATTACTTGTTACATGGATTACTCCATGTATTTTGGCAGAAAATAAGATTGGAAAAATATCAATGAATAACCGGTTCAAAATGGATTTGTACGACAATCAAGGAGGAGTATTACGGAACGCTGAACTTTTGTGCAGCTTGTGAGGATTTCATCGAGTAAGACGAGTATTCGGATTGATAAAGGCAAGAAAACAGTATAATTTTAAACAAACTTTTCACCATAATTTCCTGGTCCGGGGAGCCTTCCACATCAAACATACAATGTTTTCCTTTTAAAAATTTTATAATCAAATATATTTGAAGGGCAGTAGGTACTTTGGTTGATTAAATAAAAAATCGCGATTACTTTGAGAGCTAAAAACTTGGTAAATAATAGTTGCACACCAAGCGAGATGAGGGATCATGAACAATCAATTGAATGACTAATGAGATTTTCATTGCGGATCTTGATATCCCATAATAATTGTTGATTCCATAGTTACGATTCAATATATTTTAAAAAATCCATCGTAGAGAGATATGGAATTTCCGCACGATTTTCGTTCAATTGATAAACTTTCTGATTTCTTTGGCGAAGTCCGTCCCTTTGAACCTTTAAATTGATAATACCGATGCTTGCGAAAAGGAGTGCAAAATCACTGCTGACCTATCAAGTTTCTGCATGCAAAGTAGCATTTTGGACAAAAACTGAGGAGATTGGATCGGTGTAATACCTTAAGTACTTAAAAGCCACCACGAAAGTTTGGGTGTGAGTTCCTGCAGAGGAAGGGGTTTTCAATGGAATCCAGATCCATACCTGAGTTCATCCAGGCTTATGACGAAGATGATAGAAATTGCTATGCTATGCTATGATGCTATTGCTATGACGATATGCTATCGAGAACTTTCACGATTTTATCTAAATAGTGTACATCTACATCTACGCGATACCCTGCAAGCCACCGCGAGGTTGTGTGGCGGGGGTGAAGATCACCAAGCATGCACTATTGACATGCAAGCAAGCAACTATAGGGTCTCATTCAACTAGATTATTAGTTACTATAGTATTTAAGGAATTAATACAAGCATCATGCACTACAGACTACTCTAAAATAATTCCCCTACCTATCCCTTTGCTATGCTGCCTATTGTGTTCTCTTAAGGTACCTACGGGGGAAAAATGACCTTTTGAATCTATCAGACCGACAATCTATCTCTCTAATCTTATTTATCTTGTTGACTCTGGTCTAGCATAATACGCTGGTGTTTTTAATATATGCCTAACATCTTCCGTAAAGCTATCGGATTGAATTTTCTCTAATAATGGGGAAAAATAGTACGCAGGGATCTAAATAAATAGAAAGTGCTCTCATTGTAAAAATCTGAATTCAAGTCCGGTTTCGATTAAACCATTTTTACGCGAGAGGAATTTAAAAAGGAGAGGAATGATGGAGGGAGATGCCGAAAGAAAATTCTGGGGTTGTTACGGGAAATGGAGACAGGCGGGGGTGTATGTTGGGGGAGGGGGCAGATGAGGCGCGATGGCCGGGGTAGGGCTTGCCGCGGGGCGGGGCGAGAGGGAGGGACGGGGGATAAAAGGAGACGAGCGTGCAGGGGGCCCTGCTCCGAGGCTGTGAGAGGCGTAAGTGGCCTATTATGCGCGTGACGGGCGACGCGGACGGGACAATGAAGACGCTAAAAGCGGAGTGGACGCGGGGGAGATGAAGGAGGTGGCAGAGGGGGGGGGGGGGAGGAAAGATGGCGAGGGGGAGGGGATGGGACTGTCGGGAATGTCGGCGGATGATGGAGAAAAGGAAGTGAGGTCCCTGTAAGGGATGGCAGGGGTGAAAAAAATGAAACGAAGTGGCTTTCAAGGAGCCCCACCCCCCCTATCCAATACTCTCTTCTATCCTTCTACAACGAATTCCTGAGGTTTTTAACCCCATCATTTTTGCGGACAAATTTTATGAAATTCAAAGCTGCTTCCCGCCAAATCAACGAATTTCTGTACATCCATAAAATGAAGAACTTAGGTGAGCCATATATTAATTGCTGTGTGGAAAAATTCACCTGGGCCGGAAATCGAACCACGAACCTTTGGCTTTCCGGGCCACTGCGCAGACCACTACGCTATCCAGGGTCGGTAATTCACATGGCAATTTTACCGAGGTTCAAGGTACTAGATTTTGAGCCCTCGCGGTCTATCAAGGATGGCAACGCAAGGGAGAAAGTGCTTCAAAGAAGCCACGACCAAAGGTGAACCTCATTCCAGCGTGAATTATCTACCCTGGATTGCGTAGTGGTCTGCGCCCGGAACTCCAAAGGTCCTTGGTTAGATTGTTAGCTTGGTTGGATAGGTGAATTTTTTCACATGGCAATTAACGTTAATTTCACCGCCGTTCACGCGGCAGGTTAGAAATATCACAAGTATACCGCCTAGCGCGGCTTTAGCGCTGGAATGTTATGAGAAGAATACGAGTGTGTGACAACCACGCCGTACTTTCCTGCTCTTAGCATCGCACACCCCACCGGGGGATGCAAGTGAAACAAAGGCAAAGGAAGGAAGAGGCGCCGAAGTTTCGAAGCCCTCACGGTCCAACCTCATCCGTCATTTCTCTTCGGGCCTTTATCTCCCTCTCTTGGAAACAGCGACTGCGAATCATTGGGGCATTCCCTTTATCTGACCTCCCCGCATGACGGAGGCGAAGGAGAGTGACTGGCCCTTGAAGCAGGCCGCCCGAGCGGAATGTGTTGGGTGTCCGTCCACTTCCTAGAGAATTACCCTTCTCCCAGCTTATGCGCCTTCCCCTTGACTACCTTTCCTTGAGCTTTATCTCATCCACCCGCTCTTTCCCACTATTTTGAGAGATATGGAGGGGAAGGAGGAAAAATAGGAGGGAGTCAAAATCTGGTGCGTGTTAGTGAGGAATGAGTCTGATTGGTTAGAGATAGCTCCTAAATTCCGCATATATTTATTCCTCCTGACGACTCTGTATCACGAAATGAATGCAGCATAAGTTACTTTTCCCTCGAAGAAGAGAACTTGGATTGACTTAGGTTTTTATTTAACCCTTGACGTAAAAGCGGGGGGTGCATTCGAGATGATCGATTAGAGAGAGGCTAATGCGCGATGAAGTAGGCGCCGCAGATTGGTTTGAGAGTATGGCAAGATTAAAGAAACGGTTGGCGGAAGAAGGCCACTTGATGGGTTAATTTGACACGGCTCTTCCAACCACGAGACAGAAGCATGTCCCATGCGTCAGCTTAGCGTCATAAGAGAGATTTTACTCGATCGACGAAGGGACATAGCGGAGTAAATGTGATCGAACTACTTACTGGTTTTATATGATTCAGATTTATTGATAATGGCTACATTGGGTAAGTGTCGGTTACCACGCAAAATATGAGTGGACATATATCATTCAAAAATGAAAAATAGGCGACTCATCATCTCTTAACATTCGGGAAGGATGAGTTCCTGCAAATATTTAGCGTGAAATGATTTATAATTGTAGCAGAATTGAAGAATTTTGTGGTTTAAATGAAGCAACTTCACGATCCAAGAATCATTCACGTACCAGCTAAATAAAAGACTAATTATCATGGTAGGCTCGCCGCGAACATAGCAAGGATTTTACGAAGATATTAGGACCATTATAAAAGCAATGGGCACGAACTACACTTCCAAGTGAAAGGAAGACCATAGCCATGATATCTCACCAGCAAAAGAACGAACAATTACTGATTTACGGGCAATTTTGAGATTCTTAAAGTAAACGATCCTATGTCCTATGAATTTTCTATCACAGAACCTACACGTTTGTTCTTCGAAAAGCCTTTTGACGCCGGTAGCAATATCCATCCCCAATGACACACCTCGTTCGTGAGCATTTTTCCTCCGCCGGAATACAACCAATTCGAGATTATTACCCTGGTCGTAGAGAATGAAAATGAATTCACGTCTCAAGAGGCAGACCCTTTTGACAAAGACCCCTCGTGAGAGGGAGGAGAGGGTGAGGACGAGGAAGGAAGAGACGTGGAGAGGGGGGTAGGAAGCATGATGTGAGGGGAGAGGAAGAATAAGATGTCGAGGAGACAGCGAAGAGAGGGGGGGATACGAGAGAGGTCGTAATACGCCGAGGGGCAAGATGGACGAGATAGACCACACGCCGTGCATGAGCTGGAGAAGCCGTGCGAGGAGCCTGCGTGGATGAGGCCGGGTAATGGACGAGGTTGCAAGTTGCTGCTCAGAGGGGTGGGGGAGAGAGTGAGTGAACTGAGGGGGTGGCTGGAGAGGGAATGAGGCGAAATAAGAGGCAGTCGAGAGGCAAAGGGGGAAGGGCGGGGGGATATAGGTTTCGCAGAAGAAAGGAAGGCCGGAGTGTCACCTACTCGGGCGAGAATGAAAAATTCAAGTGGGATACGACATGTAAAAGTGGAAGCTATAATTAGAATCTCTTTCCCCTTCAGTGCCCTGGTTAGAAGAAAAGAGGAGAGCCTAAAAAAAAACAAGAAAACAAGAGGGCGAGAATTTTTCTTTTTTTTGCTTAATTAGCATTTCCATCGCCAATGCTGAGGCCTATGGAGGAGTTATACGACATCAGGTGGAATTTTATCTTGAACTTAAGTAAGTACGTCCTGAAACATTTAAGTTTCTTCAGTCGAAAAATAAGCTGCCGAGTTCATAAAGTGTTAAATAATCCATGGCAGATGTTTTGATATTTTGAAATGGTTTTCTCTTCGTGACAGCTATTACGAGAAGTAAAATGTGATTTGAATCACAGTTCTTTCGTAATTTTTCTCATCGCTAAGAATAATTATCAGCACCATGCATAAATGTTTTCGGCAGTTTGAAGGAGAACTAAGCATGGATTTGGTGAAGTGGCATTTAAATGGCCATAGAGAAGTAATTTTACGAGTATCTACAATTTTGATGAATTTCACATGCAACAAATTTGAACATGAATTGAACAAGTAACTTAGAGACCACCATGACGGTGAGCAACAGAGAGTAGGTAATTAACTTACTTAGGTGAGGTATCACACAAAAAATTCAATGCATTAATTTTATTCAGAAGAATTTTCAAAATTTCTAAATTTTCTTTTCTTTGATATAAATACCCTAGTTGCATATCAACAGGGCATTTTTGGATATCTTCACCCCCCGTCACACACCCTCGCGGTGCCTCACAGAGTATTGCGTAGATGTATATGTAAATGTAGATGAAGTTTATCAATGGATAGCCTTGTTAGTGGCATGTTGGTACAAGGATTTTAAGATTACCCAACCAAAAGCATGATCGCCACAATTACTCAATATAGTTTTTGAATTGTTAGATTTATATAAGAATAAAGCTACATATCCTTTTTAAGCATTATAGATAAAAAATGTTTGGCGTAAATTCACCTTCTGCTGCACACCTTTATGGTGACTTACAGGACATTATGTAGATACAGATTTCTAGGTCCATTTCCTTTGTAATGTGAAGCTTTTCTTTTTCCAGTTAATCCGTTGGTTTTCAAAATGTGCAGCACCCTAATAACTACTTTCGCGGTGGAGGAGGATTGTATGCAAATATATTTGAAAAGCTTCGAGCGCCTAATGTTACACTGTGGAAAGTATAAGAACGCAAATTTAACCCATACTTGTTAACTTGTTCTTCGAAACCTCTTGCGCCTAGTGCAGGGATCCTAGTGTTACCACCGTGTTATTTTTATAATTACCTTCAAAATATGAAGACACAACAACTGACACTAAAGGCTACAAATGTCAACATAAGCGCAAAGACGGACGAGGAGGTAACTCGATGAATGAGAACTAAGCGTCATAGGGGTTTCGCTAGTTCACTCTACCACGAGCTTCAGATATTGGTTTTGAACTTGATTTATCGGGCTCGGTAATCCGTCTACATCTACATAATACAGTAAAAACTACCACAAGGGTGTGAGACAGGGAGTGAACCATCTCCAGGCATGGATTGTTAATCAGAGTTTTAGCATGACGCATGAATGCTCACATCCATTTCATGCAAATTCCTGGAACATATAGTTGTCAGTTCAATCATGGGGCCCCTAGATAGCCAGAATTTATTTTCCAATGTATAGCATTGCTTCCGGAAGAGTAGATCATGTGAACTTCAACTTGCTCTCTTTTCACACGATATTTTGGTTTCTGGCAAAAAAAATATTCCAGTGGATGCTATATTAGGGTGGTCCTTTTTTTACGATTTTCTTTCGGGACACCCCGTCAATTTATGCTAATTGGTGTAAAAACATATCCTGTAAAATATTATTGCAATTGGATAACGGGAAGACGTGCCGCATCGCAATCAAAGTTGTGAAATTTTGGCATTTTTGGCAATTTTTCGGACATGAATGGCGATAAGAAGGTGTTGGTATTTTTCAACTGATTTTCTCTGGCAACCAACGACTCCTTGGACATTTGACATGCTGCATCTACAATATTTTCCAACTGTGACCGGTGGTTCCCGAGATACGGCCCCAAGAGTGAGCGCGTGCCACCCCAAGTGGCACCGCCTCGCGCCAATGCTCGAAGCTCCCAAGTCCGTCGCTTCATTCGGCGTTAGTCCTGCATTAGCTTTGCTATATTTCTCGATTTCAAGAGAGCTTTTGACAAGGTGCCTCATGGCAAACTAATTTATTAAAATCTTATTTTTGGAACAAGAATAGCTCTCCTCCTACCACTTACAAAATAAGTAATAATGAATTAACAAACGTGGAATCCATTAAATATCTTGGAATAAGACTGACAAATGATCTTTCCTGGGGTAAACACATTCGTGAAATAATGGGTCAAGCGAATCGTAACCTGGGATTCGTCAAAAGAGTATTGGGTAAATGTGACCATCATGTACGAGTAATCAACTACTTTTCCCTTGTTAAAACTCATTTGGTATATGCTACCAGCATATGGCATCCCTACGAAATCGGTCAAAATAAAGAACTTGAACGTGTCCAGCGAAGATCGGCAAGATTTGTAAAAGGACGGTATGATACCCTTATTAGCGTAACCAGTCTATTAAATGAATTAAAATGGGAATCATTGTCATATCGCAGGCTGAAATTTAGACTTTATCTCTTAAATAAATTCCAAGATAATATTTTCAGTGATGACGTTCAAAATATTTTGCGAACCCCAACTTATTATGGCATACTGGACCATGATTACAAAATTAGAGAAATAGATTGCCGAACTGACAAATTGAAAATGTCCTTTTTTCCTCATACAATTAGGGTTATGAAAAGCGGTAAATATGTCCAATACGTGTGTAGCAATTGATAGCATAGGCAGTTTCATGTTGGGATAAGGACTTGAATGTAACCCAAATAACAGCATGTTTTTGCATGCTAACTTTGCTCTTTTATTCTTTTTAAATAGTGAAGTTTAGACTAATATATTAATATTAATCTTATTTTGTGCATGATATGTAGTTCATGTTTGGTGAGAATTCACCCCCTGCTACACACCTTTATGGTGGCTTGCAGGCTATTATGTAGATGTAGATATATAATGAATTTAAGCTAACCCAGCTAATTAACTAACTGCATGTTTTTTATGCTTACTTTGCTATTTTTATATTTTTTTAATGTGTGACGTTTAGACTAGAATATTATTACCAATCCTTTTTATACATGATATGTAATGCATGTTGTTGTGATTTCACCCCCTACCACTCACGTTTATGGTGGTATTCAGGGTATTGTATGGATGTAGATGCAAATGAACCTTAAAGTTTTGTAAATTTTGTAAACAATCCTAGCATTAGAGAATTCGACATAATTTTCAGTAATTAAAAATATCTAATCTCTGCCAGCAATAGTCTTTAATCCTTTAGGAGCCTTGAGTAGTGAATATCCTCTGGGAGGAAAATGAGCATACTGCATTATGCCGAAGACATAGTCATGGTAGATACAAAAAGAGATTTAAGAAAGACCATACTTAATGGAGGAAGATAATGATCAGATATCAATTCAACGTCAATTATAAGACAAAAATAATATCGTGTATGGTATAAATGGCATACAGTAAGACAGCAGTAGTCATGACCGATGTGAAACTCGACAAACAAAAGCTAGAACAGATGAGCAAATATTGCTATCTGGACAACCTAATAACTAGCGATGAGTGAATCAAGAAGGAAATAGTCACTAGAGTAGCCCAGGCAAAGATGGCATACTAACAAAAGGAGAATCTACTTACAGCTGTAAATACAAGCTTGGAATATGGAAACATTTTCTTAGAACATCTGGAGCGCGCTTTCTTACAGCAGTGAGCAGTAGGTATAGAGGATAATAGCAGCAGAGAATTCAAGGCACGAAGTATTTGAAATGTGGTGCTACAGAAGGACGATGGTGATAAAATGGATCGACCGAGTGACAAACGAATAAGTAGTAAGGAGAGTGGGAGAAAATATAAGTTTGCTGAAAACATTAACATAAGACGGGAAAACACAATCGACCATATGTAAAACCACTATCTTCACGTAGTTGGTGTTACCGGCCGTAATATGGTGGAAACGATTCATTACAATATAAATGAACATAAACGTGTGCAGCGAAGATAAGCAAGATTTGTAAAGGGACGGTACGATAACCTTACTAGCGTAACCAGTCTATTAACTGAATCAAATTGGGAATCATTGTCAGATCGCAGGTTGAAAATTAGTCTTAATCTCCTAAACAAATTCCAAGATAATATTTTCAGTGATGACGTTAAAAATATTTTGCGAACCCCAACTTACTATGGTATACTGGAGCATGATTACAAAATTAGAGAAATTGATTGCCGAACTGACAGATTCAAAATGTCCTTTTTCCTCATACAATTAGGGTTATGAAAAGTGGTAAATATGTCCAATACGAGCGAATCAATCCATAGCATAGGTAGTTGCATGTTGGTATAAGGACTTGAAGCTAACCAAACTAACAGCATGTTTTTGCATGTTTGCTTTGCTATTTTTATCTTTTTTTTAAATAGTGAAGTTTAGAACAGTATATAAATACTAATCCTTTTATGCATGATATGTAGTGCATTTTTGGTGAGAATTCACCCTCTGCCACAAACCTTCATGGTGGCTTGCAGGGTATTATGTAGATGAAATGAACAAAATAGATTTTTCCAAAGAATTATTTTTCCTCCACTACCCAAGTTTCCACTGTTAAGTTATTACACCTGATGATGACATAAGTCGTGACCTGTGTAGTGGAAGAAAAATAAACTTATGGAAGAATCAACTTTTTTCATTTATATTACTCTTATCTTCAGTATGCCTCTTGTTTTCGCTGTCTGTTAAAATTCTATAGAACTTGAAATGTGTTTCCAACACCGAAACTAACACTTATCTATTGCAACGGACAAAATTATTTGACAGAGTCCCTGTCTAGATAGACGTAGAGTGCGAGATATGATTAGCAACTACAAGCGGATGCAATGAACGATAGCCCTTAACCCTTCTTTCAAGATACGGCTAGAAAGTCGGTTTTGAGGAACCAGTCACGTCCCTTCGTACGCATCCGCTGCCAATCATGTTGGGGGAAAAAAATGTGGATCCTCGACTTGTGCGGCAGCTCTTGGCGGCAGACAGATTTGGCGCCGTGACTCCGAAGGGGGAGTGCCCCAACCCTTCCGAATACACACCACTTCCGTTTCTCAATCCAAAGAAGTTGTCACTGGCCCATCTCTTCCGAATGCGGGAACCCATTTCCCACGCTTGGTGACCCATCGTGACCTCACCCCTTGGAGAAGAGACCGCTGCTACTCCTTGCCATTCAACCTAAAGACTTTCAGAGTCGAGGCGTTTTCGGCTGCCTTTCGCGTTGCGAAATCAGCGTTCGGCTCGTCAGGGCGTCGCCCCCGAAGGGCCATTAGGGAAGGGTCGGAAATGGGACAAGTTGCGTGGTAAATTCCACTCGGTGAGCCCGGATGGCTGACCGGTGGGCGATGGAATTTTCGTCATCGCGCGGCTCTCTAGGATTCCCGCGTGACGGTGTACGTGTCACGTCTGTTTGGCGCAATGCATGCAACCAACGAAGGCGCAAATTAAGGATCTTCTCCGCTCATGATGAATGAAATTTTTCGCTGACCACGGTAGCCAGGCCGGTGACGCGCCGTTAAGTTCAGCACTCCGTCCATCAGATGGGAAGAGTAGACTGATTCCGATACCGGGTATCTCTTAATCCTACACCCTAAAAAATTCATGATCCAAAAAATTACCCACTTAACCAGGGTGGCGCAAAGAAACTTAGCTCTCGGTCATACTAGTCCTCGTGAATAACTACTGCTTCGAGGCCAGTAACTTGGTCGCTAACGTGCATCTACATCTATCTACATAATACCCTGCAAGCCACCATAAAGGCGTGTGGCAGGGGGTGAATTCAGGGCAGGGTAGGGGGTCGTGCCAGCATGGCCGTTCAATATTTCTGGGATATATATTGGTAGCTGCATGTCGCTAAGAGATATTTAAGCTAATCCAATCCAGCACGTTTGTGCATGCATGCTTTCCTCTCAACATTCTCTTTTAAATTCTACATCCACGTAATGCCCTGCTTACCACCATGAGGGTGTGTGACAGCGAGTGAAGATAACCAAACATGCACTATTGACATGGAACTTTGCTAATACATGGAAACGAGATACATAATAGGGTAACATGCAGCTAGATAGTTCGTATCTACATAATAATAAAGAGAATGGTCGTTAAGTCATGCATCTACAGATTACTGATAACTGACCGATTCAAAATGTCCTTTTCCCTCGTACAATTAAAGATACGAATAACGGTAAAAATGTCCTATCGGAGAGTAGCAATGAATAGCATTGGTAGCTGCATGTTGGTATGAGTACTTAAAGCTAACCCTACTAACAGAATGTTTTTGCATGTTTGCTTTGCTGTTTTTATCTTTTTTAAATAGTGTAGTTCTGACTACTATATTAATACTATTCCTTTTTTATGCATGATATGTAGTGCATGTTTGGTGAGAAATCATCCCCTGCCACACACCCTTGTGGTGGTTTGCAGGGTATTATGTAGATGTAGATTACTCTATAGTATTTCCCCTACCTATCCCTTTGCTATGCAGCCTATTGTTTTCTCTTAGAGTACGGGGTAAAAATAACATTTTAAATTTATAAGTACGACAATCTATCTCTGTAATCCTATTTATTATTTAGTAGTGCAGTTGCATGTTAGTAGTGCATGCTTGGTGATCTTCACCCCCTGCCACACACCCTCGCGGTGGCTTGCAGGGTATCGTGTAGATTTAGATGTAGATTTGGTCAAACCTAGTACAATAAGCTGATGCTTTTAATATGTATCTAATATTTTCATTAAAGCTATCCGATTTAATTTAATTTAATTGCTATATTTCGACTAGTACATTACTACTGATCCTTTTAAGCGTGACAGATAAAGCTTGCTTGGTTTAAATCAGCCCATTGCATACACCTTTACGGTATCTTGCATGGTATTATGTATATGTTGATGTACCGTCATGCGAGACTGACACTGCACAAAGCTTGTATAAATATTTCGGCTACAAATGAGCAAGAAGATGTATAAAACATTGCATTGGCGTGTTTAACATTAATATTTTCAAACAGGATTGCAATGAAAGGCTAAAAGCTGCACTACCTACTCAAGATATTTTCCTAGTAACTTTAATCTAGTATTGCCTTCGTTGAATGCATTAAATAATGTTTCTATGCCCCACTATCCCTCTCGCTATTTGTATCTTTTCAATACAACCCATCAGTAGTCCACCTGGGGGACCTGGGGTAATAATATAATTCTATTCCCGTAGTATATTATATCTTCAAAATATTCAGGATGCTTAGATAGTATGTCAAACACTATATTAAACTGATTTCCAAACAAATTCTTCTGACCATATGGACCAACTTATACAGTTATCACAAGACCCTTTTACAAGCATAGTTGCTCTAAACAGGCTCTCCTGTGCTTCATTATTCCATGAAACGTACTTCATCTTGGAGTATAAATTAACACACTTCCTCAATTGCGTTTCTCCAATCCATCAAGTGTGTCACTTTTTTGGCCTCAAAAACTGCTTTCAAAATCATTCTTATATTCTCTTGGATCTATAGTTTTCCATTTTTTTATCCTGCTTCTTCCAAAACCATATTTAATGACATTTTCCGCCCTCATTTCTCACCCTCATACTCACATTCTCACTCTCATTAAATCAAGTTTTCGATCGCGCAGAGTCATCAATTTTTGCTTCACTATATAATTCTCTCTTCACCCTCTATTATTCATTACAACTCAATGAGTCATTTGTTAAAAGGTGTTAGGTGAGTTTTAGTAATGTATCAAAACTAGTGCAAGAATTAGGTTGGGAATCATTAACAGATCGTTGGTTAAAATACATATTAAATCTATTGCAGAAATTTAAATCGAAGAGCTTAACTGAAGATGTTTGATATAGATATAAAACACCAGCGTAATATGCTAGATTCGACCAGATAAATAAGATTAGGGAGATAGATTATCGTACCTACCGATAGATTTATAATGTTATTTTCTCCAGTACCACTAGGGAACATAATAGGCAGCATAGCAAAGGGATTGTACGGTGAAAAATTGTAGAGTAGTCTATAGTGCATGATTAACAAACAATCCCAGTAACCATGGAGCTGTATGTGGCCCTATTATGTAGCATGTTTCCAGAATCAGTTAGAATCAAATTTTAAAAAATGTGTCGTAATGAATTTTTGGAAAAAGAATAGTTCTCCTCCTAGCACATACAAAATAAGTAATAAAGAAATAACAAACGTGGAATCCATTAAATATCTTGGAATAAGACTGACACATGATCTTTCCTGTGGTAAACATATACGTGAAATAATGGGTCAAGCTAATCGTAAACTGGGTTTCATCAAAATAATATAGGGTAAATGTGACGATCATGTACGAGAAATCAGCTGCTTTTCCCTTATTAGACCTCATTTGGAATATGCTGCCAGTGTATGGGATCCTCACGAAATCGGTCTAAGTAGCGAACTTGAACGTGTGCAGCGAAGATCGGCAATATTTGTAAAGGGACGATACGATAATTATATTAGCGTAACCAGTCTATTAAATGAATTGAAATGGGAATCATTGTCAGATCGCAGGTTGAAATTTAGACTTAATCTCTTAAACAAATTCCAAGGCAATATTTTCAGTGATGATGTTGAAAATATTTTACGAACCCCAACTTACTATGGCAGACTGGACCATAATCATAAAATTAGAGAAATTGATTGCCGAACCGACCGATTCAAAATGTCTTTTTTCCCTCGTACAATTTGAGATACGAATAACGGTAAATATGTCCTTTTGGAGAGTAGCAATGAATAGCATTGGTAGCTGCATGTTGGTATGAGTACTTAAAGCTAACCCTACTAACAGAATGTTTTTGCATGTTTGCTTTGCAATTTCTATCTTTTTTAAATTGTGTAGTTTTGAACAGCACCTATATAAATGCGAATCCTTTTTTATGCATGCTATGTAGTGCATGTTTGGTGAGAATTCACCCCCTGCCACACACCTTTATGGTGGCTTGCAGGGTATTATGTAGATGTAGATGTAGATGATGGAACATAATAGGCAGCATAGCAAAGGGATTGGTCGGCGAAATATTGTAGAGGTGTCTATAGTGCATGATTAACAACCAATCCCTGTAACCATGGAGCTGTATGTGGCCCTATTATGTAGCATGTTTCCATATAGTACCCTAGTTGTATGTCAGTAGGTAGTGGATGTTTGGTGATCTTCACCCTCTGCCAAGCACCCTCGCGGTGGCTTGCAGGGTACCGCGTAGATGTAGATGCAGACGTGTGTATCATCTATTTATACTTAACTGTAAATACTAATTGGGTATAAACAAAAAATAGAGCAAAAAAGTTCATAAAGTGTAATTAATTCAATGCATAAAAAATCAATCATATGCGCGAAAGTAAGAACGTGAACAAAATATGACAAAGGCACTGGAATATAAGTCAGCGCACTCGATGCACAAAGTAATTGAAGAAAACCCGAGAAGATTTTCTTCAGCTAGTTTGCCTCGAAAACCTGCGATCTTATTTCAATCAAGTAATTGATCTCCCAATTTAAAAAAATTCACTTTCCCCTCTCATGTCAGGCAGAATATTTCTATTTTTCCCATAAACATCAATTATTACTTCTTATCTAATGCCAGTAGGTGACCTGAGTCTGTATATGCAACTCTATTGTTTTAATATACATATCTCACTTTGAACATGGAAATGTTTCGTGGGTAAATAAGTTGACCTATAGCCACAATAATCCGTAAATAGAGTCGCTATTGAGGATTGAGAGGATAAGGATGGATGTGAAAGGCCATTCAATCAATAATGACCATTCGCTAAGCTTTCAAACCTCTTTTAAGGTCCTTAAGGACCTTAAGAAGCACGTGACGAAACCATCTACGTAATCGGGAAATGGTACTAAAATTTCTCAGCCACTCTGCCTCATTACCTGGAAAGCTAAGCGCACGCGAAAGTGGAAACAGACGGCTGAAGACTGACCTTTAGCAGCATTCCTCTAGAGCGAAAGTGAATCACGGACGGTGACCACAGGCAAAAATGAATTAGGAAACCACTACCTGAGACTTCAAAGCAACCAGTGTTTGGTGCAAAATCTTCTTCTTTGGAAGGAAGAACATATTGTAAGCGTATGTCATTGGACAGCTGAACAAGGTCGGTTATTGGAATCAAAGATCACGTACTAGCCGTGAAAACTTTAGCGGCGGTTATTGGAACATCTACATTATACCATGCAAGACACCGCAAAGGTGTGCGGCAGGGAGTGAATCATCACCATGTATAATTTCAAATCAGAGAGTACCAAATTTACACCAACCGTCATGCAGGAGTCTAAAAAAATTAAGTCCGTACACGCACTACCTTCATGCCACCGAGAATCATGCCACCACTTTGCGGAAAATATCAGAAATGCATACACGAGACACGTGAAATGTTAGCCATAAATAAAAATAAAGTGATAGTACCTACGCACAAAATAATGTAACACTTATTGATTAGCCAGGCATTTCCAAAAATGCATCAAATAATTAACTTATATATCCTTGAGCACCTTTAAGTTAGCAATGTTAAAACATATGCAATTTGAAAATTCAATAAATACTTCTCCACGAAATCGAACTCTACTGTATCAAATTTTTTTTTTAAAGGGACCCGTAACCATTACTAATTCAAACGAGGGAAATTTCCAAAATTAGCAAAGTTACTCACTGATCGTAAGGTATTGTACCGATTCGTACAGATAGATTCAAGATGGCATTTTTCCCCCGGACTATAAGAGAACAGAATAGGCAGCATAGCAAAGGGATAGGTAGGGGAAATATTTTAGAGTATTCTGTAGTGCATGATGCATGTATTAACCCCTTAAATACTATAGATACTAACAATCAAGTTGCATGAGACATTATAGCTGCTTGTTTGCATGTTAGTAGTGCATGCTTGGTGATCTTCAGCCCCTGCCGCACGCCCTTGCGGTGGCTTGCAGGGTATCGTGTATATGTAGATGTAGATGATTGTTCTAATGTATTGGATGGTTTTAGAGAATGCTGCTAGTACATGGGATCCGTACAAGGCAGATATGATAAAGAAATTAGAGCGTGGGCAAAGGAGATCCGCTATATTTGCTAAAGGCCGTTATGATAATTGTATAAGTGTTAGGAGTTTAATAGAAGAACTAGGATGGGAATTATTGCCAGAACGCAGGTTAAAATTTAGGTTAAACCTTTGATTGGATTAACAAGACTAGAGAGATAGATTGTCGTACATCTACATCTACACGATACCCTGCAAGCCACCACGAGCGTGTGTGGCAGGGGATGAAGATCACCAAGCATGCACTATTGACATGCACACATACAACTATTGGGTCTCATGCAACTAGATTGTTAGTATCCACATAGTAATTAAGGAATTGGTTCCTAAGACATGCATCATGCACTACAGACTACTCTACAATATTTCCCCTACCTATCCCTTTGCTATGCTGCCTATTCTCGAATAGCTTTACTGAATGTGTTGGGCACATATTAAAAACACCAGAGTATTATGCTAGACTCGACCAGATAAATAAGATTATAGAGATGGATTGCCGTACTGACGATTCAAAGTGGTATTTTTCCCCCGTACCAGAAGAGAACACAATAGGCAAGGTAGTGGGGGGAAAGGTGGGGGAAATATTTTAGTCTGTAGAGCGTGATGCATGTATTAATCCCTCAAATACTATAGATACTAACAATCTAGTAGCATGAGACCCTATAGTTGCTTGTGTGTGATTCATTCGAATCCAATACAATGCCTACATACTCAAGGTGAGGCCTAACTAGTGAAAAGTAACATCGCTCTTTTGTCTTCTCATCACATTTTCCAAGTACTCATCGGTAGAGGAAAAAAATGAGTTAGTTCAAAACCATAAAAAATCGAGAGCATTAGCAAGGAAATCATGTCGGAAAGCGTTATCACATTTCAAGAGCAAGATTTTAGGAGAATATTTAGATATCAATCCTAAAGCGTTTTGGTCATATGTGAGAGAGCTCCAGGGAAATAGGTCCACAGTGCACACACTTAAAAACGACTAAGGAATTAGACACACCAGCAGTGTAGAGACAGCCTATTCTTTTAACACCTTCCAAAGCGTCATGTGATTCTCTAGCATTAAAAGGAGAAGTCATTCTAACGATTGTGGAAAACCGCAAACCACTAACAAAAGTCTCCCCACAAATACGACTTCTGTAATATCAAAATTAAATTTAAAATATCATTTTTTAACGTACGATTTGAGATCAGAACGTTAGACATCGCGTAAATCGGTAATAATTATAGAGGTAACATTCAGAGTTGGTCGATAGTATTTTTTATTTCCTGTATGTTCAAATCCACATGTTACTCGCATGCATTGCTCTTAGCATTCCCAGGATTTTTTTTGCATGCATGAGTATCTATTAAATTGGTGTCGGATTTCAAGTCATACATGATATTCGTGGGTGTGTCCTTCGTGATTGGGATTTGGTTGTTTTTTTTTCTTTTTTCCCTAATTACTTTGAGAGGTGTGGTGTTTCTTTTGTTTTGTTCAATTTTGTTTGTTGTATCATTGTTCCTGGTGTGGATGCACCCCCTGCCACACACCGTCGAGGTGGCTTACAGGGTATGTCGAGAGTATAGATATAAGTGATTCCCTAGCATTAAAAGGAGAAGTCATTCTAACGATTGTGGAAAACCGCAAACCACTAACAAAAGTCTCCCCACAACTACGACTTCTGTAATATCAAAATTAAATTTAAAAACCGTCAGTGAATTTTCTGCGGTGATTAAACCTAATTGGAAGCTTTTTTCAGATAATGTTGGAAAAATATTGAGAACGTTTGTGTGTTACCCTAATCTTAACCGGAAAAACAAGATTAGATAGTCACTGTCGTACCGATTTGAAGATAGAAAACGCCAAATTTTCCGCAAGTTCTGAATATTACCTCTATAATTATTACCGATTTACGCGATGTCTAACGTTCTGATTTCGAATCGTACGATAAAAAATGACATTTTAAACCTGTCCGTCCTGCAATCAATCTCCTAATTTTATTACAATTATCGAACTTACCATAATGGTATCCCCTCACACCTTTATGGTGGCTTGCAGGGTATTATGTAGATGTAGATGTAGATAATAAGTCGGAACCAGCAATACCTTCCTACGAAGTTTTCCAAACTTCAATTACATCCTAATTTTGTACCCGGCTACTTGTAAACCCCTTTTCAACTTATTTACTGAGACTGCATGTCGTATTGCAATCCATACAAATAACTACGAGTAGAGTTCTACTGTTCGTTCAGCGTATTTTTATATCTGGGGCAAATTTTGAATGGGTCACGTGCTCTAAATATTCTAACCTTCTCGCTAAATTGTTGCTCGGCAAATACTGCTGCCACTCACTGACTCTCACTATCTTCCTCAGAAAATAAACCAGTAACTTACTTTTCAGTATCAGTACACTTGGGTATTTAAGTACTCCAATGATTAAGGTTAAAAAAGAATTAGGGTGGGAATCATTATCAGAGCGTAGGTTAAAGTATAGATTGAATCTATTAGAGAAATTTCAATAGGATAGCTTTACTAAAGATGTTAGGCACATATTAAATAAACCAGCGTATTATGCTAGATTTGACCAGATAAATAAGATTAGAGAGATAGATTGCTGTACCGATAGATTCAAAATGGCATTTTTCCCCCGGACTATAAGAGAACAGAATAGGCAGCATAAGAAAGGGATAGGTATAGGAAATATTTTAGAGTATTCTGTAGTGCATGATACATGTATTAACCCCTTAAATACGAAAGATACTAACTATCAAGTTGCATGAGACAATTTAGTTGCTAGTTTGCATTTTAGTAGTGCATTCTTGTGATCTTCAGCCCCTGCCACACACCCTCGCGGTGGCTTGCAGGGTATCGTGTAGATGTAGATGTAGATATCGCGCCGTCTAACCTAGTACCTTAAAGCTAGCTAGGTAGTCTTAGTAAACTTCAGTGCTTGTACACAGTGCATGCATGGTACAACTCACCCCCTGCCACACATATTCATCTACATAATCTACATAATATACTGCAAGCCACCTAAAGGTATGTGGCAGGGGGTGATTCACGCCAAATATTCATTACATGTCATCCTTGAAAAATGATTAGCAATAATTTACTAGTCTAAATTTCATAATTAATAATAATAAAAACAGCAAAGCAAGCATGCAATGTCATGCTGTTAGTTGCGTTGGCTTAGAGCCCTTTACTAGCATGCAACTACCTATGCTATCCATTGATACATTCGTATTTATGCTTTTGGATATTTTTACAACTATTCATATCCCTAATTGTACGAGAAAAGTTGCTCGAGTTGGCTTGCAGGACAGTAGATGAAGATATGAGGAATCACGTAGCGGTGGTTTGCAGGGTATCATCTACATCTACATCTACACGATACCCTGCAAGCCACCGCGAGGGTGTGTGGCAGGCGTTTTTAACCGATACTTAACCTCACTGGTTTAAATGAGTTATTCATTTTCAGGTCTTAAATAGAACAAATTCACTCACAGTTATCGTGTATCGTGTAGATTGTATCGTGTAGATGTAGATCAAAATTGATGCCCTGGGTGGGATTCGAACGCGCAAACTATGGTTTTTTAGGTTATTGCGAGACCAACCTGGCTAAGGCGGCTATATTCAATAGCTCTAACCTTAATTTATGTATTATGCTAGTCTGAGCAAGGAGGCTGTATTCTATGTAAAGCCACCGTGTTCCTTATTGCATTCGGTTGTATTAATAACGGAATAGTGAGTGAATTTATTCTATTTAAGACCTGAATATGAATAACACATTTAAACCAGTGAGGTTAAGTATCGGATAAAAACGCGGAGGTTTTGTGGTTGTGGGGTCGTGCTCTCCCACCTCTCCTATTCTGAAACTTCTTCTCGTTTCTATTGGATTAGATTTATTAGATCCCTTGAGTTCTTATACATCAAAGGAGACAAGGAAATAAATGAGATGTAGTCATAAATTTTCGTAGGTATTTCAAAAAATTGAGCCATATGGCAAGCATTAATTATTATTACTACTCGGCGAAATTTTGCCAAAAAAAACCATGACTCTTATTAGGCCTGTCATAAATAAAAACCAAGGCATAATTACAGTGGCAGGCTACGAATTCGTTATCAAGTCAAAAGGATACATTTCTTCGTTGCGGTCACGCCTAAAGGGACGGCTCGAATAATTCGACTCTGGAAAAACTAATGACCTGATAAGTGTTTGAAGATTAGATTTACACAGACCACCTAAAGATCTAAAAGAAAATATGCCATTAAGTCTCCTTCTGGCAAAAGATATAGTCAATCTCATTTACTTCCAAAATTACTTTTGCTTGTTAATGTCGAAAAGGAAAAGGGATTTTCTGAACATCGTTTGAAACCTAAACGAGGAGTCAAATTTACTTCACTGCCATGAAAATCGTTTCCTACGGCTTGAAAGCATAAGCCTCCCAATTATGCTAAGAAATTAATGGTGGTTTACTTAAACTTGCATGATCGTTTTTACGTAATTGATAAAGCGAAAACAGTCAACTCATGACCCTATTTTTAATCCTAAATTAAACATAAAATAGTCCAGTTTTTAATCATAATGTTTGCTGTTATTAAACTTTTGGTAGAGTGATCATGACTCGAATTTGTCATAATTTAAACATAAAGCAGGAAAATATAACATTTCACATTAAGTGCATCTAGGATTCATAAGAGTGCAAGTTACCTCTTTTCCATTGGTAACCTTGCGGAGAATAAGAGCGCGTGGAAGCAAGCAGCTTTACCTTAATGAATCAACTTTGCGGTGCCGACGGTGCCATGAAAAATGGCACGTAGAAGGTGCCACATATCAGTCATTTTTTCCGGAGCAAGTCATCTCTATGAGACTCAAGGAGTAGCATTAGTCACCCGACACTGACGCGCGTGCAATTCCGGAATGGGAGAATCCCGAAAAAGTTACTGAAACCAGGGTTCGTGTTTTATAAGGACCACTTTTAAAAGGTTGTGTTCGAGACGCAGAGTGTGAGGCGAGGGTTCCTTTGTGGGAGAGGTGCAGGAGTGAAGGATGCTTGGGATGCCTGGAGGCTGAAGGTGGAAGACGAGAGTGGGCGGAGGAAACACACGGGTTGATGGGTGGCAGGTGAAACGGGAGTCTTTTTGCGGTGGTGGGGGGAGGGTCACGACCCATGAAGACTCATCAGTCACCGATAACGACAGCTCGGGGTGGTGCGCAAGGATAGAGTGCTGTAAGGCGAGAGAGGGGATAAAAGGAGCAAAACACCACGCTTCGATGTGCCTGCCCACCTAACATGCTCATTCCCGAAGGACAAGGGCCATTTTCAAAGCAGGCAGACAACAGGCATGAAAAGAGAAATTTTCCGCAAGGATAGACATTTGCGGACAAGGCATTTTGACGTCGGTGAGTTTGGGATCATATTTAGGTAGACACCACTCCGAGCAGAACAATGTGTACAGTTTTGTGGTGGAAAGTCAATATTTTGATCGTCTCGTGTTTCTGTAAAGTGGAAAATTACTTGATTTTCTATCATGCATTGTTGAAATAATCAGTTTTTTACAGGAGTTACATGGATTTTGGGTTCCTAATATATTACTTCTACGTTATACCCTGCGAGCCACCGTGAGGGTGTGTGGCAGGGGGTGAAAATCACCAAACATGCAGTAGGTACTTATATTGGAGGTATACTGAAGTAGGTGAAAATGCTAACGTTCGCCGTGATAAATGTGTTTTACTTTAACAGGAGGAGGCACTTTTCATAATAAGAGAAATTATATTATCTCAAGGGTGAAAAGATCAAAAAATCGAATTATAATGAATAGTTTATGCAATGACTCACATTAAAGTCACTGGAGAAAATATGAGATTTCTGCTATTTACACAACGATAGGTGGATATCAAATACAGCAAAGAGAAAACAAGGATGAAATAACTCATTTCTGTACTTATACTCTAAATAGGAAAAAACTTCCTGGAGTTTGAAAATTGCATTGCTCATTTTGAAACATATATACCAGTCATGCTTGAGAAACATCATTGCTATTTGGTACCCTATTAGGTCCATGTACGTACTTCATGTACAGTGATTTTTTACCCCTGCCATTCACCCTCACGGTGACTTCAAACGACGTTTGAAAGTGATCCTTTTGTAGATCCTTCTTTCTATCTCATGAATAAACCATCGATGAACAATATGAGTGATTCACGTTAAATATATATAACAGATATCATCATATGGTTAAAAATCAATTACAATTGTAACACATTTAGCTACGCACTGCATATTTGAAGATGCTAAAATGCTAATGCATGTAATTTCGAAGTTACAAATGTGTCTACTGATCCTGCTAGGCAAAAATGGCGAAGGAAATGTTGTATTTGACACTCCACTGTGTCCAACGTTGGGGCTAATCATGCAATGCAGTCTGGAAATATTTAGGGAAATGGTGGTATGGAAGGAAGAAGAGTAACCTATCGTCATATTATTTACCGCGAAATCTAAATTTTGAATGATGTTACTGATTGTATTGTGCTATTGGGCAAACATTTTCAAACATTAACATGAAATTCGATTACGCCGTGATGAAGAGGCACCTAATATAAATTAACTCCACTACCATTTGACAATTAAGGAAGATAAAAATATGAAGAAGATATCCGTAATTAAGCTATTTACATCTCGCTGGAGAAAAATCTCACATGGATGCTAAGTAGTTCCACTTGATAAAACTGAATTGGAATTTAGTCTTTGGTACAGATTATCTTTGGATTAATAAAGACCGATGTCTTTATAGAGGCGTTTACACCAAGGATGGGAGAAGCAACGCAGTACAAGGAGCCAGGAAACCTTGGGGTCTACGGATGTAAAACAGTGGAGGGAAGAGCTCTTAAGGGAGAGATGGAACGTTTGAGGCCCGAAGGGGTGCTCCTCGACACTCAACACGCGGGTGATACGATGAGTTAGCTCCCAAAGGAAGCAACTAAGTGGAGGTTTTAGTGTTCAACAGAACAGTGTTTCCCAATCGGTGAACCGGGCCGGTCCCTTGGTGGGAACCGAGCAGGATGAATATTCTCCGTAACCTTAACTACTGCGATTCCAATGTAACGCTAGTATTAACCATTATACGCGCAAATACATAGTAGAAAGAAACTGAACTTATCTTTCATCTACATCTACACTATACCCTGCAAGCCACCATAATGGTATGTGGCATTGGGTGAATTCACGCCAAACATGAATTACATGTCATGCATAAAAAGGATTAGTATTAATATATTATTCTAAACTGCAATATTTAAAACAAAGATGAAAATGGCAAAGCAAGCATGCAAAAACCTGCTATTATTTGGGTTAGCTTATTACAACATGCAACTACCTATGCTAACCAATGATACACTCATATTTATGCTATTGTATATAATTAAAGCTATCCATATCCCTAATTGTACGAGGAAAAAAGGACATCTTGAATCTTTCAGTTCGGCAAGCAATTACTCTAATTTTGTGATTATGGTCCACTGCCATTGTAAGTTGGAGTTCGCAAAATACTTTTAACGTCACCAGTGAAGTTATTGTCTTGGAATTTAGTTAAGAGATAAAGTCTACATTTCAACTGACCGCCTCGTAATGATTCTCATTTTAGTTCATCTAATAGACTGGTTACGCTAATACAGTTATAATACCGTCCCTTTACATATCTTACCGATCAAAGCTACACTCACTCCATTTCGTTATTTAAGCCTATTTCGTAAGGATCCAATTTACAGGCAGTGCTTTCCAAATGGGGTCTCATCTACATCTTCGTGATGCCCTGCAAGCCGCCGCGAGGGTGTGTGGCAGGGGGTGAATATCAACAAACATGCACTATTGACAAGGGTCTAACAAGGAATAGCAGCTAATTTCTCGTACATCAACGTCACATTTGCCCTGTACTCATTCAATGAATCGTAGTTTACCATTAGCTTGGCCCATTATATTACGTGTGTGTTTACCCCAAAAAAGATAAAATGTCAGTCTTATTCCAAGATATTTTAAGGATTACATGCTCGTTAATTTACTATTCCGTGTGTTGTAAGTGCAAAGAAGAGAACTATTCTTTTTCGAAAATTTATTATTACACATTATTTCAAATTTCATTTTAACTGCCATACATGACACCAGTTTTCAATTGTTTCTAGGTCATCATTAAAAAAAAGAACGTGTACCCGCCCGGGTTCGCACCTTTGGTGGGGAAAGCGGCTAATCACTACACCACCGGAACCTTAATTTACAAGTGTTTGTATTAATGGAAATCCGTAACTATAAATTTTTGTTGCATTTATTCATATATAAGTACGTCATATATAACGACAAAGCCCACTTCATGAACCTTTACGGTGCCTAGTAAATATCTTCACCTGCGCTTTACTCGACGACCCAAGGCATCAGGTATAGTAAGGGCTTTTAGATTATCAGAAAAAAATTGAAGTTCCGATTTTAAAAAAACATGCGGAAAAATATGAAAAAGGAGAAGTAATATTTTGAAAAAGTGAATAGGTGTATCTATCGAGATCATTCAGAGCATATTGTGCTCCCTTTCTTAGAAATAAGATATATTTGGTTCCATTGGAAGAATTTTTTTGTGAAAACAATGCTAAAATACGAAATAACAATCAATGTTTCGATTTTTCATAACTTACATTTCTGGTGGAAAATATTGATCCTATACTGCTCATAGTCACCTAAAAAAACACTATTTTTAAGCTTCAGGATTTGAAAGCTACGTCGTATGATAGTATTTAGTCAGACCTAAGAAAAAATAATTTTATGCTTTAAACCTTAATCTATACCTTAAGAGAAAAGTAGGAACTGAACATTCAGAGTTGCTGACGCTTCTCTTAAAAATGTGCTTTTCATGGATATAATTTCAAACGAAGGTAACAGAATTTAATGCATAAGCCTATCCTTGAGGTAGCTCCGGTCCTTGAAACTCCACTGTCTCACATCATCCCAATGGAAAGCGTCACAATCTTAACGACATTCTCGTAAAAAAAGGTTGAGGTGAGCGAAGGAAAACGGAGTCGTCGTCCCTCCGGATCTCTGTTCCATCCTGAGACCGGCCATTAAGACCCCAACATGTATAAGCACCCTGGAAATAGGCCTTCACCCGACCCATGTCTCCCCCTAGACCAACTCACGTGAGAGAATTCCGAGCCCCCACAGCTCCTCCTGGAAAACCAGGCTTCTTGGGGTGGTCAACTGTCTAACACCACGGCCGACATCTCTCACCAGAGGGAAGTTGAAGGAGACGGGGAATAGGTCACCCTTGTCTCGCTACCCCAACCTTTGCCATTTCCAGCGTCACCCCTCGCTTGCTGATGTCCCGAAAAACCACGTTGTCCGGCCTACCTGCTCCGACAATGCGCAGGCATAAAACGGAGAAGGGGTGGAAAGGAGAGGGGAGGAAAAAAATAAAAATGATGCTCTCTCACTCCCCTACCCCATCCACTGAGCACCCAGTGTTTCCTTCCCATAGCTCCCTTGTCAGGTGCTATAAAAGAGGAAATAGATGGGACCCAAAAGGGAAAAGGAGCATAGGTGGACAAAAAGTGGCATTAATATCGCATTCTAAGAAGGCGCCGTCTGGAGTTTCCCACATTTTTTTCCCCTACGCCCACCACAACTCTCTCCACGGCGTCACCATCGGCCGTCTTGTCAAAAATCCTAAAACCTTACTCGTTGCCTTAAAAAAATAGCTCGCCAAACTAATTATGTTTTGTGAAGAGACATGATCATAGAGATAAACAAAGAACAAGAAGAGGTTGGGAGATCTCATTCATATGAGAAAAAAATGGGAATCACAGGTACCTCTGACACATTTAAGGATTTCCTCGACAAAGGACAAAAATTTGCAAAGAGGGAATCGTCTCATCATCTTCCCACGAACAGGATGTTTGGGAGTATTCATGCAAGGCAATATATTTTTTTATCTACAAGAATGATTGGTGATAAACACAAATAAAAATACCTCCATCCAATTCTCGACCAACATTAGACATACCTATTATGTCTGTTCTTTGTTTTTGAGATCGTTCTGATAAAAAGCCCATATTAAAAGTGATATTGATTTCCCGGAAGAATACTAATACAAGAAGTATTTTTTAAGTTTGCCAACTGACCCATAAATACGTAGGTTTCATTGAATTAAGGACCCTTAAGACACATTCCCTCTGCTCTCGGAATTTCTTACGGGCATTTGGACCTCACTTATCCTTTCGTCACTCCAACAAAATATGTAGGTAAGTATTAAAAAAAACTACCGTAATTTTATAAGTGGTAGTGCAAATTTAAGTCACTGTTCTCTTAGCATATCATGTATGAATCCTACAAAGAGTATCCGGTGGGACCAAAAACTTAAAAGGAAGATTTTTTTGGAATGGGTGGAAACATGCAATTGGGTGACTTGATTTTAGGTGTTATAGATATGACCTTGTAGTTTTTCTTCTAAAAGCACATTAAATTAGAATTTCTTGTATTAATACTAGCCGCACCCACAAGACCGATAAACAGATAAAATCTAATGGCTCGAATTGTCGACCTTTGTATCATCGTCACGGTAAGATGACGATTGCATGACCAAAGAAGTTGGTTAGTCCTGAACTCTCGGATGCGTCACCTCTTTCAATACTCAAAGTGGATCTTAATATTTTCTTCCATCCCAATCAAAGCAGAGTATATCACCTCTGGTACTTTTAGAGTATAACACTTTGGACTTTTGGGGTTATTCTATTGGGTTACCTCGACGGTTTTCAGGAATCAGTAAGTTCCAAATAATTGCTCGAGAGAATTAATAAATCATTAAAAATTCGCGGCCAATTTTACTAAAATTTCGACCTGTAAAAAACCAAGCAATATGGCTGCAAACAGGAACAATGGAAATTTTATCTTTTCATCGGTCGCCAAGCCCAATTTGCATTTAGTTTTAAAGGTAGAATAGCAATGTCAACGAAGGTACGAACTTCAATGCAAAATATTATTTCTACTAGTTTGTGCAAACATTACCAAGTATAGTGAAATTAAAATTAGCATTTAAACAAATAAGGGAGTTCGAAATTTCTGTGGAAAACCTCTCTTTCCATCTTACCATGCTTCTTAACACGAGTTGATTGTTTTCCTCTCCCCGAGCTTCACTCTTAACCTCTCGCCCATAAACTCTAAAGATCACACCACCCCCAAGCTCGAACATCCTAAAAAGGATACATGACCACCTTCTCAAATTTCAACGTTTACTCTAGCGCTCAAGTCGTAAAAATCTCATTGCCTTCCTAAGCGTTCGAGACCAATTGCTGACGGAAAGAATAACTAAATATTTAAGTACCCTCACTTACACTAGGAGCAAATATTTGGTTTATGGTGTAAAAACCATAGATAGAGTCAATGTGATTTCTCGCAAAACAGCAATCGATTTCTAGCTGGAATATCTATGAAATATTGAGTGTGAATAAGTGACGACCGTAATAACAACTAATCATGACTACATACTCATTTTAAGAGACAAATATCACTTGAATTATATTTTAATTAGTACTACAAATAAAATGTAACGTAACATTAAGCTCAGAGTAGTAGTAGTAGTTCTCATTGGGGTGCGTCAACGGCTGAGGTTATTTTGCACCACTTAATCTCCTAGAAATAGGCTTTATGAGTATATGTCTACATATGAAATATGTACTTTATTCAGCTATTTAAGCTAGAGTAAAATAAGTTTTTTATAGCATAAATCTACGTTTAACCCTGAATTGCACCTGATCAATTATGGTAATGCCTTCTAAGCACTACAAATAGATGAAAAAAATTATCAGGCATGATTTAGCAACACAGACTGATTAAACTAAAAATGGGAACGTTAAAACTATTTTTCCAGTTTTGCTTTAGGCGATCACGACATATTTAGATGCATGAAAAGTTAGTTTAAAAATTAATACTTCGTTTAACAATAATATTTCAAACCCTTATTTCCAGAAATAGTGCTGAAGGAAATTATTTTTTTTAATATGCTCAGAAAGTGAGACGATCGCTTAAACACGAGAAAAGTGGAAAAATGCATTTGTCCTCATTTGGACCTAACGAGTATCAAAGGAAATTAGAAAAAAAAACAATCGCTGCATGAAAGCTTGAAGTGAACGATATTGCATATCAGGACCATGTACATCCAGAGAAAATATTCAGAAAGGGCTTAATTGGATTGCAGCATGTTGCAGTGGGGAAATTAGATGGGAAGTTTGTTTTCAGTAAGACCGGAATTGGGCGCTGGTTATTCTTGTAAGATGGTGACGTCGCTGAAATTAAGACATGCTGCGGCGAGAAGGGGGTGGCTAGCGTGGGTGCTGCCGCTACGAGAAAGACGGAAGAGGAGGTTTTGGGAGGCGCCCGCTCGGCGCCACGGCAACCGCCAGTCCCCTGGGTAGAATCGAGACGTTCTAGCGGCGCCAATGCTAAAAAACCGTGTCCTCCTGCTCACCCTTGAGTTGGTGGGGATGCAGCTACCGGAAGAAGGAGGAAACAAAAGGGGGAAAGGCAGAGGATAGAGGTCAGAAGCGAAAGGGGATGAAAGGAAGTTAAAGTACTGAGGGGAAGGAGTTGGAGGCGGTGGGAGAGAGAAGGGAAGCAGATGGAAATATTGCTGGGATTCGGGTAAAGGGAGGAAGTCTCGGGGGTGACAGAAAAACCCATCTCACCTAGGGAAGAAACGAGGATACATCATAAAATGGTGAGAACTTCGATAGATATTTCTAAAAAAGTAAACAAATAACCTACATATATACGAGAGAACCAAGAGATGAGGGCAGCCCTTCTTGAAGTGTCAATCCCTCCCCTAACATTAGAAATATAAAACCAGTTACTTCTCATCGGGCTTAATTAGAATAATTGAACTTAATCTGAATCATTAAATTCTATTATGCAATTCATGGCAGTAGATTTGGAAGCGGGGGGGAGCGGGAAATATATTGAGTACAGTAAGGACTTAAATGATGGTATGGGAATGCGATAGAAAATAAGATACAGGGGGTTAGAACGAGAAGGGAAATGAAAGGGATGACACCCAAAAATTAAGTACAGAGAGACAAGGGGAGAGGAACGCGAACCAAAAGGAGGGAAAAAAGCAGGAGAAGGTGGCAAGAGTACGTAAGATATCGAGCTGGGGCTCTGTGTCGGCTTGTTCGAAATCGATCCCCGCAAAGGAAGAGGAGGGACGGATGGAAAGAAATAAAGCAGGAGGTCGCCGGCGCGTGGGAGCGGCTGGAGGAATGGGCCGAACTGAGAGGAGAGAAGGTTTTCTCCTTTTTTTTATATTACTATTTTGTCGGTGCCGTCCGAGGGAATCTTCAATTTCACAGAGGGAGACGCCGAAAAAGGTTTCAATTATACCGCTTGGCGCCGCCTTCCCCGCCCGCCACTCCCTCTCGCCTCTTCTCCCGACCCCAGGCCACTCACGCCACCCCCCAACCCTCCCCCACATACTCGCATGCACACACTCCTCGGAAGAGCAAACACACCCGCACGCTCCCTCTCTCCTGTCACACCCCCGCTTTTTCCTCCCTCTTCTTCCCTTCTCCGCACGCTCCCCTTCCACCACATGCTGCGGTGCCGTCTTATGTTCGAGGAGGGAGGAGGGGAAGGAGCGGCACGAGGAAAACGGGTACGGGGAGTGGCGATTTGTTTGGATGGTTTCGGGACGCTCTAATCGGCAGCGATACGCATCGTTCTCTTGCCGCGACACCCGAGGAAAAACGGGCGGGGGGGTACAATGAAATGTTTTCGAAAACCTCGTGAAGTCATGGATCTTCATTTAATACAAATTCTAGATGGAAATGGGGGATTAAATCGTCGAGATTTTTGTACGCCTCCCCAAATATGACAGTGGGCTAGTGTTTACGCCACGTTGGGAGTGGTGGGAGGGGAAGTGGCGCCACCCTGAATATTATTAGGCCACCGCAGTCGGTGACTCCCGTGAGGGAGGACCAGGGCGAATAGGCTCGGGCCGGTAGTGTGAGAGATTAGACAATCTCGCAGGAAGGATTTGTTTGCTGGGAATAATTTATGAGCGGAAGCGTAGCTGTGATAATATTCAGCGGAGTAATGGCGCCAGTGCCTTTGCTGGTCCGAGTCTTCTTGATAAATTAAGGATCCTAAAATAGCTAATTTCCGAAAAATATTTATACCTGATGCGTTAAACAAATGAGGGAGTAACCGATATCGCGCTGCGAGTTATTCACTTCAGTTTTCAAATAGAAAGGGTGGATAGTGTAACATTTAACCTAGCAGAAGCTAAATACGTTGACTTGTCTCGAAATCCGCCAAAATTAAGCATTTGAATACTAAATTCCATAGATAACCGAATCATTACGGAACTTATTTGATATGACAGATGAAATTAGGAAACCTCATTGTCGTCCTCGATCTAACAGAAACTCAAATTTCTAAATAAAAAAAAATCCGTTACTTCAATGAAGGTATTATTTCGAGAACATGTGTATAGGGCAGCCTCACCCTAGTACTTCACTTGCGAGCCATAACAAATCCCATCACGAGTCTCCTCGCATCAAACGAACGTATGGGTCATAGCGGTCACAAACAATGTACACCCCCGCACGCTGAATGAATTCCATCAAGGCGCTTGAGCTATCATCTTTCCGGGCTCTTCTCCATAAAATGACATTAAAGTGAACATCTTCGGCTCCACTCCGCAGGCAACTCAACACACTGACCAGCAACGCATCAATCAGCTCGGAACGTGGAGGCAGAAGAGAAGGAAGGGGGTTGACCCCCCCGCCCTCGAAATCCTAATCGATGGAGGAGCAGAGGAGAGGGCGGGAGAAAGGTAAGTGAAGGGTCCGGAGAGGACACGGTTGGAGATGAGGGAAGGCAGGGTGCGGGTGCCAATGTGTGCGTAACGGCGAGCGGATAAGGAGATAATGCCGAACAAGGGGCCTTCCTCCTCTCTCCTCGACGCGGAAGAGGCCGGGCGAGAGTGAGAAGAGGCTGGACCTTGGGGGTTAAGGGCCAGGGAGGGGTGGGGGAGGGTCGTGATGTGGGCTCGGGAGACAGAGTGATTATTTAGGATGTGGGTGGCAAAGGGTGGGAGATAATTCTGTGCAGAGAGAAAGGCAGGAGAAGCCGAAAGGGGGGCAGAAGGAGGTTTGGACTGGCACAGGACGGATATATTGGCGGCAAGAGGGGCGGAGAGGACAGGGATTTTCTATCCGATCGCAAGTCGCAGCTTATCTCGAGCGGACAGCCGACTTCGTCGCCTCCTCTCAATCCCCTTCCCTCTATCTTTCTACCCTCCCCGCCGCAAACTCTCTCTCTCTCTCTCGCCCACACCCAGTAGAACATCTCCCCACTCGCCGCCCACTTCTCACTCCATTCCCACATTTCTCTTCTCACCGGAAAGCTAGGGGTAGCGCAACGGTTTCCACACTATAAAGCTTTAGATTCGGTTTATCTAGGAGCCGTATCCAACGTTTCAGTTCTCATATCGTAACACTCATGAGGTGCTGGGAGAAGACGACTCGACACTGGTCGAACCCGGTTTGGTAATACATCGCTTAGTTAGTATCATGAAAACATGACGAGAGACGTTTATGGGATCCCTCCGTTTGATATCACCAAAACCATTGTGAATCGACTTCTTTTCATCTACTTGTCATGTCCAAATCTTCCTCAATCAACTAACAAGTTAACAACTGTCATCTTTCTTGCCGGTATTCGGTCTCATCTCTTTTTTTTTACTCTAAGGAAAAGAATCCACGGTTAGGCGCGCATTACGTCCATTCAAAGTTCATCGCGGGCTTTTACCAATTTTAAACCATCATTCCTCGAATTCAGGTTTTATGTATCAACCAAGCCACAAGCTTCCCGAACAAACACCCATTGATTTGATACTATATGCAAGGGAGATAATTTGTTTTCATGATTTCGGCTGCAAGTGCCTCTTTCATATCAAACAAATCTCAACATAACTCCATAATTATTTTTCAAACGATGGTGAAATGAGAAAGCTAATGGGAAAAACGATCTAAGTGTGGTGCGTGAGTGCGTTGGAAACTATACGGAAACAAACGGAACCTTCGTAAAAAGGGTAAGAATAATTTACAAGACACCAGTGGCAGTGGATGTGAGAGCAAAGTAATATGAAGCACCAAGAGATGGGAGGAGAATAGGATATTTGTAAGGCTGGTAAAATGCTATGGAGCGTAAAAAATGAAATCTCCATTAAAAAAATTCTTGTTTTTTAGTCATACACCTCATATTTATCTCCTCCTGTCAAGATTTCTTAACTCGTCATCATCGGAAAAGTGAAAATCAATTTGTATCCTACCATTTATTTTCACCATCCTTCGCACACCACTGAACAATGCGATCAATCTGTTTACTTTCAAGGACGTAACACTTCTCAAACCCTTATCTTTTAATTCGCACCCCTATTTTTCACCCAATTTCTATCCCTCGAAACCTGCTGGCCTTTCACATAGCACTCTACAGCCAATCTCTCCTCTCCTCCCCCCTCAACTCCCCTCGACTCCCCCCGACAGTCCCTGTCGCAGCTGAGCCACCTTTTCCGCCTCCGCTGCTTCACTGCAGGTCGGACGCAGTGCAGCTGCTGCTTCGCATCAACGTTTCCCTGGTATTGCAAAACATTTTCGGGAGGTGAATCGAAGTGACAGTTTGTGTCCAGAGCGATTAATATAAATATATACATCTGTAATAAAGTCTATCTAAAGAGACACTTGGGCATTAATTAGCCTCTCTGACGTCTTCTCCCGCGGATTCAGAGTGGAATAGGTAAAAATTAAAGGAGGAAATTATCCACCCGGAATGCATTCGGAAAAATTTATTTTTTAAATATATAGCATGAGAGACAGACTTGTAAAGAAATATTGATTGTTCATTAGCCGTATACAACTATTAAATCTGGTAAATTTTCAATGAGCTCAGGGAGAGCAAAAAAAACCTTGGTACTTGATAATTAACAATAAATAAAAGGCCCACATTAAGATAAAAGATGCGATAAGCACCATTTGAAAGTCCCTTATGATACTAAATACCCTCAAAATATTCCTCAGATCCACAATACCTAGGCCAAAATAAGGTGCACAGCTTTCGGATACATTCGACAAGAGTCGCTCACTTATCCATGCTCACGCCAACTATTGCAAGCAAATACTTATTCGCAGAAAATAAATATGAAATACTAAATAAATGGCACAAGAATTACTTCATTCTATTATGCTCTAAATATTTCATTAGCAATATAATAAGGAAACAATTTTCCTTAAATGCCATGAATATCAACTGTTTCTCACAGAGATTTAAAATTATCTCCATTCAAACGTATTGGTCACTAATATCTTAACATTGCTCACCAGTCAATACGATGCCTTAATTTTTTTTTTGCAAACAACAACTTTTATTACGACGCACGTACTTCAGCCGGCGATAAATTCTGAACCCGCCCAAAACCTTTAAGATACAATATCAAGCTCGAGTTTCCAAACTGTAAACCCGAGCGTTAACGGGAATAGCATGCTACCGGGTGAGTTAAAATTGACTGACTGCTTGGGACCTTGTTTTCTCAATCCTTCGACGATTTGTTCTCAAATTTTAGTTCATAGGGAAGCGCAATCGGTCTCCATACTTGCCTTCGAACCCTCACCCTCCTCAAATCCTTCCTTCCTTCCTCCACCTAACCCCTGGGGCCGCCGCCCCACCCAAATCCCGCCATCAATTCTTCAGGGTTCACCCCTTTTCTCCCCCACGACCTCCCCGCATCTCTTTTATCGAGTCGAGAAATCGCCCAAGATGGATGAGACCTTCGCGAATTCGGCAAGACAAGTTTCCAGAGTTTCAATTAAAAGTTTCTCTCCTCTCCCTAAGGCCTCCTTCCTCGAGACATCCAGCTCTTCCCACTCAGCCTCTACCCACCCTTCCCAGGAGAGGAGGGGTACAAGATCCCCTTTAGACGGCTCTTACCGAACCCAAGTGTCGCTACCTCGCTCCCTTCTTGCGCCATAGCGACCACTATCTTTGCGGGTGTTTTTTTTTTGTAATTCCCTTTCCACAAATCCTTATTTTTTTCCAGGAGGAAAGTTCAAAATCCTAGCTCCCGTTGTCGCTCGAGAGCAGGAAACGGAAGCGTCTGCACGGAGAGCGGATGGATGTGCTCTTGAAGTTAATGCATCGCTTCTTGGTTATGTGGAAGGCAAGATACAAGAATTTTTTTTATTGCAAAAACAAATGGTGGATATGTTAAAAACACAGTGGATGCGTTATTTGAAGATCTGTTTAACATATCTTTACCGTAAGCATCATTTACAGCAGAAACGGGATATTAGTGCTTCAAACACATTTTACCACCATGCTATTCATTCTAATCTAACATTCCGGAAAGGAGTACTGATATTACCTCACTCTTCCGTAAGTTTCGCTCGGGAGTTATTTTACCCACATTATTTTAAGATTTATTTAATCATTTCACATAGTGATTCATTGGGTTTATTGAAGGTCATTCATACCCCATAAGACAATGAACTTTATTACCACTTTGCAACTGTCTCGTCTAAAATGTTAATTAAGTATTTCCAAAATTTCCACTTTACAGACGTGAGGGATGAAAAAATATCTTATTACATCAGTTTTACTAATCTAAAAGAGTCTATGAACTTTTAATGCATTAGAGAGTGCTTTTCTATTCACGCATCTTTCCTCCGAAATGAGCTAGAAGCATTGAATTAGTAAAGTTTACGTTTCGATGAGAACAGAATTTTAGGGGAATTCCAGTCATGCTGCTTTTTCCCCTCCACTTTAACGTCTCTCCTTTGAAGACCCTCACCCTTCCCTGAAGTGGACGATTTGTCCTAGACGAGGCGTTGGGGAGACGACTAGCCTCTTTCCGCCCACTAATTAGCTTTCTAATGTCACAGCCGCCCTTCCTAAGCCCCAAGACCTCTTCCCTCCCGGCCGGCGCCTCATAGCAGGCCGGCTGAACTCTCATTGCTGCCGATGGCAGAGTGAAAGGGACGTTTGTGAATGGGTCCCAAATGTGTGGTAGGGAGAAAAGGAGTACGGACATTCGATCTCAGAGGTTTGACCCGAGAGTGAAGGACAAAATTGACAAACGTCCGACAAAAATCCAGTTAAATGAGTTCACATGTACATTTCCTTAATTTGCATTTCAATAGGCGGTCGCTACATGTGTTTTAGTGGCGCAAAAATTTTAGCTTAACTAATGATAGTTAAGTGGAATTTACCTATCTAACTGGGTGTGATGAGATTACTTCGGATTGTCTGTTTGCATAATTAGTTGAAGCAGGTTCATGAAAGTTTTCCAATTAAATGCCAATCCTTGACACAAATAGACAAAATGTACGTTTTAAAGTTATATAGTCGGCTCTTTTACATTTCTATTCCTCAAAATGGTCAATTTTTTCAGGAAAAAACGTGTTGTACTTTTTCAGGACTAACCATAAATTTTTCGTGAAGGGCATGATCACTTGGGAACAGTTGCGGAAAAATCACTATAAAGAAAAAGAAGGAACCTGAAATGGTGTATTGTATTATTCAAGTATTAAACATGGAAAATTTTATTAGCTCCTCAATTTGTAGCTGTAATATAGCTACATTATTCACCTTAAAACGAGAACACAGAAAATTTAACTACTGAACAGCTGCAGTAAAATAGTTAACTCCGTTCATTACAAAACACAAGGACTGTTTTTAATGTAACCAAGTGCAGGATACCCGAAAAGAAAAAAATGCTAATTTTCCTTTCCATTAAAATTACAATGCCCTCTTTTATTTCACTTATTATCCTGCAAAATGCTTTTGGGGTCAACGTCATCTCGCAAAACACCTTTTATGCGTTGTGACTCACGTCAGGTCTAGCAGATGCAGAAGGCAAGCGAACACGCTAACCTATTCCAGGGACCTTTAAAAGTGAGCCTTTGAGTTTAGCAAGACCTGGATCTCAGGCACTGACGGGCAAAGCTCCTCAGAATGAACTTGGGACGTATAGGTGACAAGTTGCATGCGGGTCATCTCATCACGTTCTCTTGTGCAAAACCAATCAACCGACAAGCAATCTACGAACTCTAGACATGAGCGAAAAGCCTTCGGTTAGGGGGAAGATTTTTGAAGGGTTGCATAATATCCGTAGTCAATGGAGGAGGAAGACCGATATGAAAAAGACCAGCCGCGATAGTTAGATTAGTAAACCGCCGGCCGGTAATGGATGTAATGTTTGCCTAAGGATTAAGCGTAGTAGTGAGTAAGGTTAGACGCTATGATGTAAAATAAGAAGTTGGGGCACCTAAAATACTAATTCTTCTATTCCCAATAAGGCAATACGACATACGCCGGGTTTCTCCCCACTATTTCTTCTTTCTGAAGCGCCTATGAGTGCGGATACAGACTTGAAAACCACAAATAGACAAGCCCCAGTCAGAATAATTTTCGTTTAAAAGCTCCTGATATTTCCCACTATATTCAATAGCAAGATTCCCTCATAAACAAAATTATCTACCTTGCCCGACATCATTTTTAGTGATTTTTTTTCTCTATAAAAATCTTGCTACTACGTATATCAGCGGGTAACTCCGCGTTTTCTGCGGCTAATTTGTAATTCTTTAAGTAATTCATTCGTCGTTATCTGTACAGAAATGGAGGAAGTTAAATAGTATAGAGAATGGTAATCAATCTTCAATACAGTCGTCAATATCCGCTTTTCCTGATAAAAAGGAACGCCTGGATATTGAAGCCATTCAATAAACCTACCAGTTTCGACAACTCACTTCAATTGACAATACTTTCAACAAAGCTATTAAAAATAAGTCTATTTCTTTTTATGGTTATCATCAAGTATTGACTGTAATATTTACAGCCTGAATAATCATGATATATACTAATATGCTTGCGTTTTATCTACATGCTGTAGACTAATTGAGTTACGAGTGTAACGAATAAACACTAGATTATAAATTGTAAAAAAATATCCAAGTAGGTGTATAATCTTTCACAATAATTGTATCACGCCTCCTACAAGCATGCTTTCCTCTTACTGTGAGATTATGATTATTACCTCAATATATATGTACCTACTGCCCGTTTGCCGAATTAAAAAGTCAATAGTCGTGGAAAACTATTCGTAGCGAAACCAAAGGTAGGAATAAAGAAGTGTGAATGGAAACAGTTTTGCCACTGCAAAGGGTGCGTCCATTCGCCCGACTTCTCCAAAACCGACGTATTCGCACATGGCCACTCACTCCTAGGCCCACTCCGCCCCGTGTGCAACCCACATCTCCCCGCACCCCGACGTAATCCCCTTTGTGGGCCACCTTTCCCATTTTGGCGGAGAAAAAAAGAGGAAAACATCGGCACAGTTTCGGGACAACTGCATGACAAGGGCTAGAGAGAAAGGGTCTGTCGGCGCTGCCGCCGTGCGACAGGGCGACGAGGATAGAGAGAAGAGAGAGGCAAGGGGAAAAAAGGATTGGCAAGGGGCAAAAAAGGGGTGTCGCACGGAATGGGATGGTGGATAATGCAGCAGGGAGGCAAACCGGGGGCAAGAGACGAGAACGGGACGAGGTGAGGTGCGCTGGATGGAAAAACAAGAGACTGGTGCAGTGACTGACTGAGTGCTGATGCTCCTCTTGACTAGCTGTGGACAGCGGCAGGATTAAGAAAGGGCAGGCAACGCCTGATTAGTCATTGTCCGTCTGAATCCGACGAAGGGGCTGGTGTGGTGTGACGAGTGGGTGGTGAAAAGGAGGGCGATGGGAAGGAATGAGCAAAAGAGTGCGCAACGGAGCGATCCGTGGAGTGAGGTGTGGATGACGCCGACGGGGCTCGGGGGAAAGTGGCAGATATCCTCGCGATTTTGCACTGAAAAAATAGGTAACTCGAGGGATTTCCAATAAAAAAACCGAGGGGTCCGTATACCCCCAAAGGGATTTCAGAGATGGGGTATAGTTAGTCATGGATGCGAAAAATCCTTCCCCTTTCATTGGAACTGTTGGTTACTTTTTATTCACTTAACCTAACCTCTGAGTGTATCCACAGAGGTTTTCCGAACCATTCAGGAATCAGTAAGGGGAATGAGTACGGAATGCGTAGTTACGAAGAGAGCTGCAGGCAGATAGGCATAAAAATTATTTTAATAAAGAAGTTCGGATTTCCCTGACATAAGCTAGGAATGGTATGCCATTCAATAGCGTGAAAGGCAAAAATAGTCAAGGGGATTTTTTGAGGGAATCAAACCAATGAATCTGCATTTTCTGAGATGGGAATGGTTGGCTATCCATGAAATGAGACCGTGCAATGAGCAATGCAACCCGCAGCCATTCTTTCTTAGGAAGGAAAAGGCTAACGATATCTAATTAGCTTTAAAATATAAACTTTTATAACTGTACTAAAGCTGGATCAAGATATTCACGGTGATACATGCTGTTTGTGAAAGACAGAAACTCTAACACGATATAAAGCAGTTGAAAAAGAGAGAATATAACCCAAATAATGGAAGAAAATCTTATTTTTAACCCCATCTGATTGCAAATGCTAAGAAACTGCAAATGAAATAGGACAAAAAGTAATTAGAAGGTATATGAATAATATGAATAATGAGTGTTCCGAAAGTGAGTCTTGGGAAGGGAACAACATTTGGACGCCAAAAGAGCCAGTGCGACAGAAAATATAAAGACTCCTATATTATTCTCCCTGATTTGATATCGCTTCTTATATTTTCATACGAAACAGGCTATTGTTTATGCGGTCAAATTCTAGATGAAAAGAGAGCTGCGACCCAAAATCTGTGATTCTTCAAACGAAAAAATTCACGTTGAGGTAAATGAAGGTAGGTAATCATTCTGAATTTCATTTTTTCTTCTAAGACTTTATAGAGAGAGCTCTCAAGCGAATTGGATTGCGCCGCGTACCGACTTAATCGGTTAGGGTAGTTTGGGTATTCCGATGTTAACATGTTCGAATAATGAATTTTTCAGCTTTAAATGCGTCACGATGCAATATATTTAGAGTTGCTGGAAGCACAAGACCAAGCATTTACCACCCCATTGCGTAAATAATGAAAGGATCAATACGAGTTCCTATGTGGTAACTAATGCAAAATACTGCTTACGAAGAATAAACAATATGAGCACTAGTCACATGCTCAGGTAAAACTTGTAATTTTAAAGTTTTAATCCAGGCACAAAATGAAATTAACTTATTTTTAACATAGACTGTCTCCATCTTTTACGCTTGAAAGCGGAGTAAATATTCGAAGCTGAGATTAGAGATCACATTCATAGAAATGAAAAAGCACGTAGAACACACAATCTTAGGCCAGGGGGCACATTCACTTGTCAGGCCCACCAATATTACCTATCTTTCTTTGACGCCCGAAAATTCGCATTGTGAGGACTTCCAGGAAGGCAACCAAAACGGTTCCATCTTGATTTGAACCTCGGACCTTCGATCCCAAGTCCAACGCTCTCCCTGTTATCTACAACGTCTCTTAGAAACGTCAACATGCATTGTCAATAAAAATATATTCAAGATGAATATTCCGCCATTTTAAAATAAACTAATTGCATATTGTTTATACTTGAGAAATGCGTTTGTTAATTCAAAGAATTCTCCAGTTTTAGTTTCGATAGTCGGCACCTAAGTTTACCTCTCATAACTTGAGCCCCTGTTCAACATATATTGTAGCCTGTCGAGGCTACCATATATGTAGAACACATTTTTTTAGGGTTTCTCGAGTAGGGGAAGGTACTTAATCATTCTTTACTACTACTCATTCTCAATACCATGGAACTGCTCCCCGAGGTTCTTTCACGAAGCATCATTGACATGAAAATCGCCGTAAAATTATGAACACTGGGAGATTATGCCGCTTCTTTCTTTACTTTCCAGGGGGTATTGCCGTCCCTCTCAGCAGGATCTTTTAAGTTCGACACTCCTTCCATTCTTTCCCCTGCTTTACGGAAGAGAAGTGATTCCCAGACCTTCCCTCGCCCAATGTGCGCTGTGTAAACAAACTGCCAAGTCGACGCGCTTAAAGGACTTCTGTCCACACGTAAGGAACCGATTTAGAAGAAAGCCGGAGGGATATTTTGGGTTCTGTGCCCCTTCACTTCCCCGTCCCTTCCCCTTTCGTCCTTCCTGCGAAACCGCCCAGCCTTCTAAGAATTGCAAATGGACTCCTGCAGTGAACGTCAAAGAGTAAAAACGCAGTATAAGCCGCTATCTCAAGCAACTAAGTGTTTCCGCTTCAGTTCTCGACCGCCTTTCTTCCAGAGGCACGTATTGACAACCTAAGCGTTTTCAATACGTACGTCATTTTTTATCGAATGCCAACGGGAATATATGCCATTAAAAAGTTTCGTAACGAGAAAGGATAAACTTTCAGCGTGGGAAAAATTCTAAATAAATTAATTAAAATTGTTCACCGGACATAACGTCTAAATTGGGCATAAAATGATCGTATAGCAAAGTATCACAAAATTGCATGCACGATGACTGAGTTCAGCAAGTGATTGCTTCTTGCAGAAATGCGAGGGAAGCATAAAAAAATTACCAAAGCTAAAACGCATCTTCTCGGAATCTACAGTCACACTTTTCAATTTCTCATCCTGCACCCAATAAAGTAGCATTTTATACCTCCCTTGCGTAACATTTCTCCAGTTTTATCTATCTTCGACCCTATCAGAGTACCTACGTGGAAGGTTTTAACACATTTTTAGCATCTACGGAAATTTATTCTGACAGAAATTTTGTTGTGGATTCAACTCGTACTAAATTCAACCTATAATATGATAGGAATTTCCCACCTTTTTCATTTTACAGTTTGAACACCCCACCAAAACTATTATAACATCACATCGCAAACCTAGCTGATCTCTGCAACTCACTATCCAATACCGTAGTCAAACCCACTTCATCAAAATACAATATAAAATACAACACACTGCCAGTAGAGTCCAGACTGTATGTAGATACGTATATATTTGACTAAAATATAGCTACTAATCTTCATTATGTATGATAGGTAGTGAATGTTTGGTGAATGTTCACCCCCTACCATATACCATAACAATAGCTTGCAGGATATTGAGTAGATGTGAGTATGCTAAATAAAGACACCTAACACCTTAATTATTACCACATTTAACGGTTGTCAATAAACCTAAATCTATATCTACATAATAGCCTGCAAGCCACCATAAAAGTGTGTGTTCAGGGGATGAATTTTCACAAAACATGCACTACATGCCATGCAGAAAAATGATTAGTAATAATATAGCAGTCTAAATTCACTATTTTAAAAAGTAGCAAAGCAAGCATGCAAAAACATGCCTTTAGTTGGGTTAGCTTAAGGTCCTTATACCAACATGCAAATACCTATGCAATCCATTGATACACTCGTATTGAGTATGTTTAAAGCAATTCATATCCCCAATTGTACGAGGAAAAAAGGGCATTTTGAATCTGTCAGTTCGGCAATCAATTTTGTGATTATGGTCCAGTCCACCATAGTAAGTTGGGGTTCGAAAATATTTTTAATGTCATCACTGAAGATATTATCTTGGAATTTATTTAAGAGATTAAGTCTAGATTTCAACCTGTGATCTGACAATGATTCCCATTTTAATTTATTTAATAGTCTGGTTACGCTAATACAGTTATCGTACCGTCCCTTCACAAGTTTGCCGATCTTCGCTGCACACGTTCAAGTTCATTATTTAGGAATTTTAAATAAACCATTCAGATCTTGAGACTGTGTAAAATAATATTCATATTTAAAACGAGCTGAAAAATAATTTTTTATGGCTTAAAAGTAATAATTTATTGGTTTATAAAATTCTAAATCGAGTTAAAACGATGAATGGTCTTAAAAATGCTAGAAGTTAGGTTGCAACTATTCATCGCCCAAGGCTCGTTTTAGCGTAGTGAGGTCACTGAAGTGTAAAAAGTAGATCTGATTTTAAGGTACAAAAGTGATCTGAATTTCAGATGCAACAATTTTAAGACAGGGTATGTTGAATTTCAGCAGTAATATCTTGTCTAAAAATAAGGCAGGTGAACGACTGAAAATCAGACCAAGTGGACTTATTTTCAGATAGGCCTATGCTGAATTTAAGACAGCCCTGGGCCCGTATTCTCGTTTGAAACGCAACCTCGGTTATCTCCCCAGCAACGAAACCGAGGTTGCGCTTCATTGATTTCCTCATTAGAATGTTTACAAAAAGTTTACGCGAGTCCCGAAAAACCTATGGTATCCCTTGGATACCACGAGAGTTTCAGAAAGAGAATAAGGACCCTGGTCTGGTAATAATGCGGGTTGCTTTTGAAATTCAAGCCTACTCTGAGGGTATGTCTTATTTTAAGGCAGGTGCAGGACTGAAAATCACACCAGGTGGGACTTATTTTAAGATAGTCCCATGCTGAATTTAAGACCAGGGCTGTCTTAAATTCAGCATAGGCCTATCTGAAAATAAGTCCCACGTAACAATGCGGGTTGCTATTGAAATCAAAGCCTACTTTTATGCGATGTCTAATTATAAATACAAGATATTTAAACACTTCACACGAACACAAACCAAAACCCTAACGTTTCATATTTTTATTCGATGATACTGTTTCACTGACTAAATTCTTCAATAGAGCAAACGTAAGTCATAGAATTTCCATTGAAAGAGATTCCAGGACTGAAATGGGAACACATGGACAATAACTTCAAAGATAATATGAAAATGTGTACTTTTATTGGAAACAAAGTAATCCATACAAAGTCTTCGATACCACAGATGTGTGCCAGTATCTTCAAACCGAAGCAGGAACTGTCACTTGATGAGAGCGACTATTTTTTAGTTCTTACAATTCGGCCGCGTAGATAAAATAAGGAAGTTTACTATCAGGATACGTCACTCAGACACAACTGGCTCACTTCTGCACATAAACTAAGTATCATTGCCACATTCTCACTCCATTAATTCATCGCGTGAAACTTATTTCACCTACTTACAATGAAATTTGACTAGACTTCGAATTTTACTTCTTTACGCTTTGTAATTCTTGTTGACATCCTGCTCCCTGAGGTTGAATAAAAAACACTGCGTGTTGTTTATCCTGCTCCCTGGTTACGCTCCGCCCATCAGTCTCTACTATTGGCTGGTTATCTCCAATTGCGGAGCCAACCAAGGCGTGCTTATTTTCAGCCCGGGTGATCTGAATTTCAGATCACAACCATCTTGTTTTCAACATGCAGTGGTTATGGTCTTAAAATAAGACGAGGGTCTGTCTGATTTTCACGCATCATGAGTCTTAAATTCAGACCACTACCTTAAAATCAGACAGCGCTTAAATTCAGATCGCACTGAAAATCAGATCAACTTTTTACAGTGTGAAGTAGGTCCGTTTGTTGCTTAGATGAGGGCACTCTAAGTTCTCCAACTTACTCCGGTAGACTGAACCATAATCACGAAGAGAAATTGATTGCCAAACTGAAACATCCGAAATGCCATTCTTTCCTCGTACAATTAGGGATATGAATTGCTGTAAATTCATCCAAAAGCATAAATACGAGTGTACCAATGGATAGCACAGGTAGTTGCATGTTGGCATAAGAAATTTAAGCCCACCGAAGTAACATTATAATATTGGATGCTTGCTTTGCCCTTTTTATCTTTTTTAAAAATTGAAGTTTGGACTAGTAAGTATATTATTACTAATATTTTTACATGCGGTACGCAATGCATGTTTGGTGTGAATACACACCCTACCACACACCTTCATGGTGGCTTGAAACGTATTTTGTAGATGTAGATGTATAGAAAGGGTGCTTTTAGTTAAACAATGGAAAATAAAAGGCTTGGCTTAAAAACAGTTACTAGGGGAACTGTTTTCAAATTATTATCCAGCTTTACATTGTGCACTGCTGATGAACCCAGGAAAAAGGCACATGACTCAGCACGTAGACAAAGCATAGATTAATAATAATTCCAACACCGATATCTACGTGATATCCAACCAATAGCCTTTAAATCGGGAAACAGTGGGTGATGAGGTTTTTTAGTCAAGTCACGGGTAAAAAAAATAATTGAATGATCCCGCTCTTTGAATATCTGGGATGATTCTTATGATTCATCTACATCTACATCTACATCTACATAATACCCTGCAAGCCACCACAAGGGTGTGTGGCAGGGGGTGATTGCTCACCAAACATGCACTACATATCATGCATAAAAAAGGAATAGTATTAATATAGTAGTCAGAACTACACTATTTAAAAAAGATAGAAATTGCAAAGCAAACATGCAAAAACATTCTGTTAGTAGGGTTAGCTTTAAGTACTCATACCAACATGCAGCTACCAATGCTATTCATTGCTACTCTCCGATAGGACATATTTACCGTTATTCGTATCTCTTATTGTGCGAGGGAAAAAGGACATTTTGAATCGGTCAGTTCGGCAATCAATTTCTCTAACTTTATGATTATGGTCCAGTCTGCCATAGTAAGTTGGGGTTCGTAAAATATTTTTAACATCATCACTGAAAATATTGCCTTGGAATTTGTGGAAGAGATTAAGTCTAAATTTCAACCTGCGATCTGACAATGATTCCCATTTCAATTCATTTAATAGACTGGTTACGCTAATATAATTATCGTATCGTCCCTTTACAAATCTTGCCGATCTTCGCTGCACACGTTCAAGTTCATTACTTAGACCGAAGATCTACATCTACACGATACCGTGCAAGCCACCGCGAGGGTGTGTGGATGATTTTTAATGGAGGTAATTTTAAAACGAATGATAAATATATAAGCTATATATTTATCATTTGTTAAGATATATATATATATATATAAGCTATTATTGAACTTGGCGGAAATAGTATTTTACTCTACCTTCATTCGGACTTAATAATGTAATTTTTTAGCGTTTTTTTATGAAATCGTAGAAAGGAACGAGGATGGGTCGCGGATTTGTGTCATGAATTTGTTAAACCTAATAATTTTAGTTTCAATTGTAATCCAAAATGTATATTACTGCGTTTCTTTTGCCATTATGAGGAAATTATTGGTCGCAATTTTGTTTGGTAAATTCATATGAAAGTGTGTGGGGCCAGAATGCCAAGGTTTACGCAAAAACACCAGATTTACACCAAACATCAAAACCGAAGTTTCCTTGTGCACTAACTGGAGTTCACATTATGTCGTAAGTGCGACAAAAGTAAAACTAAGCAATAAAAATAAAGGAAATTCCAAATTATTACCACTTACTGCAATTTTAGAGATGTAACAACTATTTTAAAAAAGTTTACATACCTCTTTTTACTTGAGTTTTCGAGAAATGACTGAAACATTTCTCTCTACTTGAATGTGCAGCACCCAAGAAATTAAGTTAACCACCTCCTGAATGATGTTGGGGGCAGAGAGCATGTTAGCAAAACGCTGATCACAGATTAGTTTTCTTAAAATACCCCTCGGTTAACTGGGTCATCCGAGAAACGCGAGATAGCAGTATCAATTCTTTTACAGGGCAACACTAACGTGAGCGAGCATTAATGGAGAATTTATAGCTTGATAAAATCGATACTGAGATAGAGAAAGACACTCGAGTGTAAACCCCAGAGGCATCAGTTTTTTAAATAAAAATAGATGGAGAGAACCAGGAGCCTAAAAATCTAGCATTGGAAAAAAGTTTGTAGAAAAAAAACCTTGCCCACTCGTTTTCACAATATTGCATCAGGAAAATAAACTGAATCCTTTGTGCCGTCCAAAAGGATGAAGAGCCGAATTTTTTTGCCAGAAATTTTGAAACGTACCCCATCCGGCCTTTTATTCGGGGGCGTTCCGTGGAAAATGAGGAGAGCCCGGGATTCTGGCGTCGGCGGCAAAGAGGACTTATCCCCGGGCTGATTGGCCGGCGCATTGTGCCTTTGAATTGGCTTGTCAGTGACACCACTCGAGGGGCGGAGTAGTGGGTGGGTGGGCGAGGAGGGAGGCACGATACGGGTTCATCCGCGGAAGGAGGACGGGGGAGGACAAAAGGGAGGGCGAGCGATATCAACTGCGAGGTTTATTTCGGATTTGCTTTGCGCCGATCCCCGAAATCTACGTGTTTATTCGAGCGTTTTCCTGCGTGTGTATTAGCCCGTGGCGAGGTGGGGAGGGAAGGGGAAGTGAGAAGCGGGGAGGGAGGTGGAACTGGATTTAGGGGAAGGGGGATAGGACAGCGGGTGGCTGAAGCTGTCAGCCGGTTCATTTCAGGGGCGGGGGGGGAAGGGGAGAGGGAGGGGCGAGGGATGGGGACGGTTAACGGCTGCTTTTGTCCTCTCCGCTAACAATTGCATAGCGAACGAAGTGAGAACTGAGGGATGAACGAGTTGGAAGTCCTTGCAGGACTGAGAGGAGGGGTACAATGCTGGAAGTTCGAAATGCACGAAAAAATCACGCGGTGAACTGAGCCATATTTTCCCCCAACCTTTAAGGTACAAGATTCTATAAAATATGCGAATAAATAAAATATACTTTAATTCATTTGCAATCACGACTGATAAATGAATTCGCATTTGTTTTCTTCAGTGCAAAGTTGATACTATCCACTTTGAATTTCAGGAAACCACGATTGAGCAAAAATTAGGTGGTTCATCCAGTATGGCTTGTTTTCACTGGTTGTCTCATTAAAAGTACTGCTGCTTCATCTGCATAGCACCCTGTAATTCACCGTTTAAAACATTTCATTCAATAGTTGAATAATTTTCGCTGGTGAATTGAAATAAGTATTTTAATGAATACAATTATTGCAACGCTATACTGAAGCAACGTTGGCCATTTTATTTAACTCTTGACTCTTCGGTCAAATAAAATTTATGGGGTTTATCAAATGATGCATGTGGACGTCTCCGTCTGAAACCTGGTTGCCTTTATAAGCATAGAGGTGCAGATAGAAAAATGGGGACTAACTAAGCTCCCAGTTCCTCAAGTTGGTGGATTCCTAGCCAAGGGGCTATCATTTTGGCTCGACCTCTGAAGCCTGTGAGATCAATATTCCTTTTATTAAAACATAAGTAGACTTAAAACCATCTGTTTGAGTTGCCAAGGAAACTTTTTTGTAAGCATAACAAAATTACATGCATAAAGAGAAGTATTACCGTTGTAAACAGAAACTGGCCAAGCGAGAAGTGATTCTAGATCGATTCAATGCATTAAATATCTATACATCTCTACGGCGAACACAGTACTGAGGTTGATGCGACATTCTTAGACTTTAAAACGGCATTCGATAAGGTTCCTCATAGTAAATGAATCATGAAGTTAGAGAGCTTTATTATTTATAAATACGTTATATGTTGGATAAAGAAATTCGTAAGCGGACAAGAGCAGAGGTATATTATAGATGGTTATATGTTCGACACAAGCACAGTCACATCGGGAATTCCCCAAGGTATAGTATAAGGCGCACTTATATTTCTTTTGTACATCAATTATTTGGGAACCGTTGTTAGTAACAAGCTTAAGACGTTTACAGACGAAGCGGTAGCGCACAGGGCTACTATCAAATGAAGATGATAAGGAATCATTTAGCAAGGATTTAGATGCAATTCAAGAGTGGAGCGGCAAATATATTCATTAGATGACTACTAGGGACGTGTGACGACAAGACAAAAGACCTCTATCTACATCTACATAATACCCTGCAAGCCACCATAAAGGTGTATGGCAGGGGGTGAACTCTCACCAAACATGCACTACATATCATGCATAAAAAAGGGATTAGTATTTGTATAGGTACTGTTCAAAACTACGCTATTTAAAAAAAGATAAAAATAGCAAAACATACATGCAAAAACCTGCCGTTAGTTGGGTTAGCTATAAGTCCTTATACCAACATGCAGCTATCAATGTTATCCATTGCTACACTCGTACTGGATATATTTACCGTTATTCATATCCCTAATGGTACGAGGAAGAAAGGACATTTTGAATTTGTCAGTTCGGCAATCTATTTCTCTAATTTTATGATTATGGCCCATTCTACCATAGTAAGTTGGGGTCCGCCAAATATTTTTAACATCATCACTGAAAATATGGTCTTGGAATTTGTTTAAGAGATTAAGTCTAAATTTCAACCTGCGATCTGACAATGATTCATAATTTAATTCATTTAACAGACTGGTTACGCTAGTAAGGTTATCATACCGTCCCTTTACAAATCTTGCCGATCTTCGCTGCACACGTTCAAGTTCATTACTTAGACCGATTTCGTAGGGATCCCATACACTGGCAGCATATTCCAAATGAGGTCTTACAAGGGAAAAGTAGCTGATTTCTCGTACATGATCGTCACATTTACCCAGTACTCTTTTGACGAATCCCAGTTTACGATTCGCTTGACCCATTATTTCACGAATGTGTTTACCCCAGGAAAGAACATTTGTCAGTCTTATTCCAAGATATTTAATGGATTCCACGTTTGTTTATTCATTATTACTTATTTTGTAAGTGGTATGAGGAGAGCTATTCTTTTTCCAAAAATTCATTACAAGACATTTCTTAAAGTTTAATTCTAACTGCCATGAAAAAGACTTTGCTTCTCACTAGTTAGGCCACATAACATTTGAAGTCAAATTATGGGAACCAAAGGAATTAGGTATGAATCCTAGAATACTACTACCGCTTTGCCTTAGTATTCTAAGAATGTGGTTCTGACAACCATTTGTTGCACCACTCTTGAATTGAATCTAAATCCTAAGTGATTCTCTATCTGGTATTTGACGTAGAAAAATGATAAAAGCAAAAGAGCTAGCATGATAAATACTATTCAAAGGCGTGCCATTAAAGAATTTGATTATAAACTATTTGATTTATAGTTGCATGAGACCCTATAGTTACTTGTTTGCATAGTGCATCAATAGTGCATGCTTGGTGATCTTCACCCCTGCCACACACCCTCGCGGTGGTCTGCAGGGCATTATGTAGATAAGGATGTAAACTAAAACCAATGAGTGAAACACTTATTTATACAGTGAGCCTAAAGTGTTTTGCAGTAAAATATATACCTACCTTATTTAGAAATGCGCTGCCAGTATATGAGATCCTTACGAGGTAGGCTTAAATAGCAAACTGAAGCGTGAGCAGCGTAGATGGGCAAGATTTGTAAAGGGACGGTACGATAACCATATAAGCGTAATCAGACTATTAGAAGAGGGAATCATTATTAGACCGTAGGTTGAAATATATGCCTAATATCTCTAGTAAATTTCGAGACCACTTTATGCTGATGGCATAAAAGTCACTGTGAAAACTTCAACTTACTCAGGTAGATCATGACCACAAAAATTTAGAAGTATAAGAATTTTATAAAAGTAGAGGGAAAAATTTTATAAAATTAGAGGGACCGATTTACGATGTCTTCATTTCATCGTTCAATTAGGGATCTGAATAGACGAGAATATATTCATTAAAATATGTAAAAAAAATTATCGACAGGTAGTCTAGTTAGCTGTATGTTTGTATAAATGATTCAATCCATCGATTTACTCCATCTGTTTTAAACGACTTGTTTGGAGACCATTTTGCTTAAACATTTCCATTTTCAGGAGATATTGAAGCATAAAAATAACGTTTTATAATTCCACTTGTTTTTTATTGGCCTCAATAGGTTTCAACATTACACTCATGTTATTTTCAAGAGTCTGGTAGGGGACAGGGGTCGGCAAGTTCTTAAATTCAATTGTAGGTATTTAAGAGATAGCCGTACACTTGTCCTCTGCCAGACCCCTAGAAACTGACGTGGATGCAATGTCGGAACCAGTTGGGACCAATGAAAAAGAAGTGGAACTTTACAAAGGGATCTATCTTGTTTTGATCATTTCGTAATTTTGCAACGGTAATCCGTCGACGGTTACCCTCCTTCAGGATGGTTTTTGACGAAATAGAGGTGAATACATCCGTGAATATGGAAGATCATTGAGAAATAATAATTTTAATCAAAATTTAAAAGACTACCTTTAAAAAAGTCGTATGCACTGCATAAGTGTAACTAATAATGCAAAGAGTTAAAACTGTAATCGTTCATCATCAAATCCTCGTGAACTTAAAATGTTTAGAAATATGACTGGTATTGCCTACCCACGTTAGGACAAATTGCAGTGATTACCAAGCCGCACGTGTATTCAAATTTTTGATAGGATATTTACGGCGAAGCTTGGGCTTGAACCTTTACCGCGCAACTAAAAATAACGTTACAATGTTTTTAATAAAAAATAAATCGTGCGACGGATCATCTACATCTACATCTACATAATACCCTGCAAGCCACCACAAGGGTGTGTGGCAGGGGGTGATTGCTCACCAAACATGCACTACATATCATGCATAAAAAAGGAATAGTATTAATATAGTAGTCAGAACTACACTATTTAAAAAAGATAGAAATTGCAAAGCAAACATGCAAAAACATTCTGTTAGTAGGGTTAGCTTTAAGTACTCATACCAACATGCAGCTACCAATGCTATTCATTGCTACTCTCCGATAGGACATATTTACCGTTATTCGTATTTCTTATTGTGCGAGGGAAAAAGGACATTTTGAATCGGTCAGTTCGGCAATCAATTTCTCTAATTTTATGATTATGGTCCAGTCTGCCATAGTAAGTTGGGGTTCGCAAAATATTTTTAACATCATCACTGAAAATATTATCTTGGAATTTATTTAAGAGATTAAGTCTAAATTTCAACCTGCGATCTGACAATGATTCCCATTTTAATTCATTTAATAGACTGGTTACGCTAATATAATTATCGTATCGTCCCTTTACAAATCTTGCCGATCTTCGCTGCACACGTTCAAGTTCATTACTTAGACCGATTTCGTAGGGATCCCATACACTGGCAGCATATTCCAAATGAGGTCTTACAAGGGAAAAGTAGCTGATTTCTCGTACATGATCGTCACATTTACCCAATACTCTTTTAATGAAACAAAGTTTGCGATTCGCTTGACCCATTATTTCACGAATGTGTTTACCCCAGGAAAGATCATTTGTCAGTCTTATTCCAAGATATTTAATGGATTCCACGTTTGTTAATTCATTATTACTTATTTTGTAAGTGCTAGGGGGAGAGCTATTCTTTTTCCAAAAATTCATTACAAGACATTTCTTAAAGTTTAATTCTAACTGCCATGTATCACACCAAGTTTCAATTGCTTGTAGGTCAATATTTAAATATTCTTTATCATTCGGGCATAGAATTTCCCTGTACACTACTGCGTCATCGGCAAATAGACGAAGCTTACTTTTTACCACCTTTTGGATATCATTAATATACAAAAGGAATAGGAGTGGATCTATCACACTACCTTGTGGGACACCCGAAGTGACTTTAATTGCCGGTGAGGAAACACCGTCCAAAACAACCCTTTGAACCCGATCATGCAGAAAATCATTAATCCATGATATAATGTTACTGTCTAACCCATAAGATTTTAACTTCAAAATTAGTTTGCTGTGAGAAACCTTGTCAAAAGCCTTCTTGAAGTCGAGAAATATAGCATCCACTGGAATATTATTTTCGCCAGAAACTAAAATATCGTGGGAAAAGAGAGCAAGTTGAGTTTCACACGATCTGCTCTTTCGGAAGCCATGCTGGACATTGGACAATAAATTCTGGCTATCTAGGTGTCCCATGACTGAACTGACAATTATATGTTCTAGGACCTTGCATGAAATGGATGTGAGGGATATAGGTCTGTAGTTAGATGGCTGCTCCCTATCGCCACTTTTAAAAATGGGTGTTACATCGGCTGCTTTCCAGTCCATCGGTACGACGTGTTCGGTCAGGGATTTATTAAATACTATTTCAAGGTAGGGGGAAATTTCGGATGCTAACTCTCTATATACGCGGGAGGGAATTTGATCAGGGCCAGGAGATTTGTTGGGGCTTATATCTTTAAGTAATTTTTCAATACCATTACAGGAAATGTCAATTGGTTACATCAACCGCTGAAAGAGGTCAGGTAACACGATAGTTGAATCCCCGGAAGGTGGGTTAAAAACGGTTTGGAAGAAGGAATTTAGCAAGCTAACTTTGTCGAGTGTGTTTGTGGTCATTTCACCTCTATCATTTTTAAGTGAATGGACGGCAGACTTATGGCCTTGCACTTCCCTTACGTACGACCAGAAGACTTTTGGATTTTCTTTCAATTGTTCCCCAAGTGTTTTTCTTTTGAATTCTGCAAATGCATTACTAAGGGCTGTCTTTGCAGTGGATTTTGAAATTTTATAATTTTCAATAATTACATTACGCTCATCAGTGGGCATATGTTTACTAATTCTTTTCATTTTAGCATGACATATTCGCTGCCGTCTCAGGGATTTTCTCACTTCGGCATTGTACCACCTAGGTTCAGTGCTTTCGTTTTTGAATTTACTAGGGATAAATCTGTTGATCCCAGAGCGCATGATATTAACGAACGACTTCCATCAATCGTTGGTACATACCTTTATGGAAGACTGTTTGAAATCCGATAAGGAATCTCTTAAATAATTTTAAAGTTAGCAAAGTCTGCTCTTTTAAAAATGTAAATCTTTCTTTTTTGTTTAAAATTTTTATCTAAAAAATTCACTCTGCATTTACATGTGCGTAGTACTGATTCCCATTTAGCAACTGGAAAGTAGAGATATTCTAATATTCATTCTCCCAACAATTTGTGGCCATCAACATCAATACATGCAACTCCAAAATCTCTTCACAAAGAGAATATCTCTTAATTTAGGACCACAAATGGTCACATTGTATGCATAAGATAACATCTATGTCTCCGCGATACCCTGCAAGCCACCGCGAGGGTGTGTGGCAGGGGGTGAAGATCACCAAGATTGCACTTTTGACGTGCAAACAAGCAGCTATAGGGTCTCATGCAACTAGATTGTTAGTGTCTATAGTATTTAAGGAATAAATACCTGCATCATGCACTACAGACTACTCTAAAATATTTCCCCTACCTATCCCTTTGATATGCTGCCTGTTGTGTTCTCTTATAGTACGGGGGAAAATGCCATTTTTATCTATCGGTACGACAATCTATCTCCCTAATCATATTTATCTGGTCGAATCTAGAACAATACGCAGGTGTTTTTAATATATCCTAACACCTTCATTTAAGCTGTCCGATTTAAATTTCTGTAAGAAATTAAGGTACAGATTAAATTTCTGTAAGAAATTTAATCTGTACCTTAACCTACGCTCTGATAATGATTCCCACCCTAATTCTTGTATTAATTCAGAAACACTTCTCAACCTATCGTAACACCTTTTAACAAACCTAGCTGCTCTACGCTGTACACTGTCTAGTTCTCTGATCAAACCTAATTCATTCAGATCCCATACACTGGCTGCATATTCATGGTGGGGCCTAACTAGTGAAAAGTATCTTTCGATCTTTTGTCTTCTCATCACATTTCCCTAGTACTCTTTTTATAAATCCTAGCTTTCTCTTCGCTCGGCCGCATATTTCCCGGATCTCTTCCCCACGATAAATCTTTAGTTATTTTTACACCTAAATACCTTATGGTTTAAACGCTTTCGATCTTCGTGTTACTAATTTTATAGGATCGCTCTATTGAATTAATCCTTCTCCAAAAATTGATAGCTACACACTTAAGGTTAAGTTTTAACTGCCATTTGTCGCACCACTCTTGAATTGCATCTAAATCCTTGTGATAAAAATAGAGTAACCACATTTACCGTGGAAAAGGTTAGGATAGTGGATTTTGATGTTTGATGCACGATTTCATTAAGCATTCAGTTTTATATAAAATGAACACTTGTAGCATTTCTGAAATATTTCCTTGCATTTTTCTTGAAGGAGTAAATAAAATTTTAGCGTGTACCTCGCATGTTATCCTAAGCAATCTCTTATTAGGAATGAAATACTATAAATATTTACCACATTTTAAGGCGTATATTCTCATCTGCATAATGCACCTCAAGTCTCGACAAGGATTTTTATCAAGGGAGTATGACAATTATTTTGGTGCACACATTTATACTTCAAACTGGCTACTGGAATGTTATTTTACGCAATCAGCATTCGTAAATGTTCACCTTTTTCTGACTGCTCATTGACGAGTGATTTTTCCGTTAAAACGTGGAACAGAGTAGCATTTGCTAAAAGGTTTGTTTCCAAGTCCCGGATGCATTCCACGTGCAGTTACGACTTAATTAATATATTTTTATGTTCATTTGTGTTCAATGACAGCCAAATTGGCCAATATTTAGCTGAAACCTAACTGTGAGTGAGACGTTCACCGATACTTTTCAGTAGCTCTTGATGATGCAATGGAATATTAACATAAAGCATTTGATAATTTGTATGTTCCTCTATTGGATGAGCGAAAAACTTAAGCACTATTCCACAATATATTTAACATACTAAAATTACACAACACGTGTTGTGTAATTTTACAATTTAAAATATATTATGGAAAAGTGCTAGTTTTTTACTCATCCAATATGTCTCACTTCCACTACGTGATACCTGATACCTGTGAACAGAATTCCTCTATTGAGTGGAATGGGTTTATAGGATTTTCACCAGGAAATGCATCCACATAATACCCTGCAAGCCACCATAAAGGCGTGTGGCAGGGGGTGAATTCACACCAAACATGAACTATATTTAATGCAAAAAAAGGGTTAGTAATTAGATTTTAATCTAAACTTCACAATTTAAAGATAAGTAATTACTTCACAATCTAAGGATTAGTAATAATATACTAGCCTAAATTTCAATTTTTAAAAAAGATAAAAATAGCAAAGTATGCATATTATACTGTTAGTTGGGTGGGTTTAAAGTTTTTATACAAACATGCAACGACCTGTGCTATCCATTTATACATTCGTATTTATGCTAATGGATATGTTTACAGCAATATTCCTAATGGTACGAGGAAAGAAGGATATTTTGGATGTTTCAGTTCGGCAATCAATTTCTCTTCGTGATTATGGTCCAGTCAACGACAGTAAGTCTGCTAGAGTAAGTTGGCAATATATATTTAACGTCATTAGTGAAAATATTATCTTGTAGTTAATTTAAGAGATTGAGTCTAAACTTCAACCTAAGATTTGACAATGAAACACATTTTAATTCATTTAATAGACTGGAATATGGGATAAGCGGTAAAAAAATTTGTGAATTCGATGACTAAAAACTTGATGTTTCTTTTTTATGTATTTTGAAGGCAATTTAGAAAGTTATACAAGTAACATCGGTCGGAGTTTACTGTAAAAAAGTGGTATCAGGAATTGGAAAATATATCAATTCTCAAATATAGCAACTCAGTACCTCATTATGAACTCATTTTTTTCTCTACTCTCACTTTTTCGCCTTGAAACTTACCAGGGCCCTTTCTTCAAATTATCCCAGAGGAATTTTCATATAACATTTTTAAGATCATAAAGTGATAATCCCCTATTTTGTGACATTTACTGGAGAAAATGATTTCCCGATGTAGGATTTTAAAAAATATCTTTCCATTTTCTCTGTATCGTTATTATAAGTTATTTTACCGAACGACATTTAATACGGCCGTGAGTTCCAGGAAAGGACTGGCAAATAGGAGTGGTTCGGCATCAAAATTTCATTTTTTTGATACACGCTGAATATTCACACCGTTATCTTTCTCAGAAACGTTCTGAGACTCCTAAAGAGGGAAGCAAAATTGTGTTCAGTGGTCACGGAAGAGAAACTAAAGTGTGTTTTGGGCGGAAAGAGTTGATTCCAAAGGCGTGACGCAACTTGTCCAAGGGAGATTATGTTATACGGGAGGACGAGTCGTCTGTCTGGTAGGCAACTTTTTTCAGGAATCAAAAGGGGCGGTAAGGTGGGAAAGGGAATAGCGTACCAAGGAAAGGAGTGAGTTTCCGTGGAGAAGGTAACGATTGGAAGGGTGGGGTATAAACGAGGAAATAATGAAACGAAGGAGTTGAAGAGGCAAGTGCACATGAGGCTAATTGAGTTCAGTTTTACGTGAGACTGTATATTTAATCGTCGCTTCAATAATTTTTTTTCAGACAGAGGTTGAGCTCGATCGTAAGTTAGATATTCATTTATTTAAAGCAATTTCACGGAGCCATCATAAGTGGAAACAGGTATTTTAGATGTTTAACCCCGCAATTAAATGTGCGCACCGCCTTATTCAGATGGTGAGAGCCTTTTCTCTGAGTTCAAATACCAGAGCTCAGCCAAAATTTAGAGATCGACGGAAATTAACAAAGCGCCAGATGGCATAAAGAACGCAATGTATAATGTGCACCTATATTTACTGACTACTCCTTCCAGCCGCCTCAAGGGTGTATGGCAGGGGGTGAGTTATCACCTAGCATGCACTACATACATTCAAAAAAGTTTAATTATATTAAGGACCTAACGAGAGATTTTATGAAAATCTACATCTACATAATACCCTGCAAGCCACCACAAATGTTTGTGGCAGGTGGTGAATTCACACCAAACATGCATAAAAAAGGATTAGTAATAATATACTAGTCAAAACTTCAATTTAAAAAAAGATGAAAATAGCAAAGCAAGCATGCAAAAACGTGCTGTTAGTTGGGTTACCTTCAAGTCCTTACACCAACATACAACTACCTATTCAATCCATTGATACACTCGTATTTAAGCTATTGGATATATTCACCGCTATTCATATCCCTTATTGTCCGAGGAAAAAAGAACATTTTGAATCTGTCGGTTCGGCAATCGATTTCTCTAATTTTGTGATTATGGTCCAGTCTAACATAGTAAGTTGGGGTTCGCAAAATATATCCGACATCATCAGTGAAAATATTATCTTGGAATGTATTTAGGATATTAAGACTAAATTTTAATCTACGATCTGATAATGATTCATATTTAATAGTCTGGTTACGTTATTATAGTTATCGTACCATACCTTTACAAATCTTGCCGATCTTCACAGCACACGTTCAAGTTCAATATGTAGGTCTACGTATCCCATACACTAGCAGCGTAACCCTAAATATCATCAGGGTCATACGCCACGAATTCCACTTTTCGTACAACCCGCAAGTAAATATTTTAGAAGTACTAAAACATGCATTATGCACGTTAATGGTTCATGCAAGCATGCTTAAGTCCTTAAAAAATCCACCATCTTTATTTCATCTCCGTTTTGTTCGCTAATCCACATTCATCCATTGTACGCACTTTCATTTACATGTTAAGGTAAATTTATTTCATGAAGACATCATGGTGTGATATATCTTGAAGTTCTTATAGCCACAAGTTGCTTGAGAAAAGAACGAATATTTCAATCTGTCTATGGTGCATGGCGTTTTATTTCTCTTATCTTATCCATGAGCTTCTGCCTATCAAAGTTGTGTGAGGCTATTATGATAAAGCCAGTGTCGAACGTGAATTTGCCTGTCCTGTACCTAATTCTGTAAAAACCGTAGTCTGGGTTGCTGTCTTCATGTTTGAAGGAATTCCATCCAATAATCCCTATCGAAGATTTTACACTTATCCCATTATCCTAACAATTGTTCACAAATATAACTGATCTCTGAATTTTATCAAATTCTTTTATTGATCCCTTTTACCGCGAGTCCCAAATGCTAGAGACAATTCCCACTTTTTGCCTCACTAATGAGATTCATCACCTCTCCTTAACTTTTAATTCATTAATAATTTTGATTTCATTAATAATAAAGAGCCTTGATTTACTAACGGAATTCTCGTGGCAACCATCATTTGATTCCAGGTAAGCAGGTTGCTTCTTGATTCGCAATGGTTTGATAGGTGGGCCTCCAAAAAATAAAATTAAATGATGCTAATATGAACACTATTTTTAATAATTTATGCAAAAAAATTGAATTAGAAGAAAGGAAATGGTAGAATGTGGATACTCGGAATAATTTAGCCCTATAGTATCTATTCCCCTTCGTAAACACATTTGCCCTACAGCATACCCACAGAAGTTGAAAACCGTATTACCACGCCTGCATACGGCATTCATGACTAGCATATTTCCACAAAATTGTAGAAGCACAATATTTCTCACTTACTTCTGAACTAGTATTTTTGCAAGCCTGCATGATATTAAGTGTAAATTTAATTTTCCTTTAATTAAAAATGCATGCTTGGTGATGGTTCAACTCCTGTTACACAGAATAACTTTCTGGATATCATATAGATGTTATGTTAGTTATCTCTAATTAGTCTTATTGTATACCCTAAAATAAGGTTGATCCACCATCAAACCTCAGTTCCTGTTGAGCGTAAGTTTTCGCAGCATGGAGAATTTTCAATTGTCTCCTTCGGGAGCATTTGAAGCTTCGTCATCCGAGCTTTCTCATCCATTGCAGGCCACATCATCAAGGTGCCTTCACCTGCAATGCAATGACCCTACACACCAGGGTATTTCACCCTGATGATGCGGCCTACAATGGATCTACATCTACACGATACCCTGCAAGCCACCGCAAGGGTGTGTGGCAGGGGGTGAAGATGACCATGCATTCGCATATGA